>OY728163.1:776458286-777708286 GCA_963277665.1 Viscum album | reverse complement strand
ATTATACTAATATCATCCTAGAAACTAATATTACCTAAATTTTGATCTGATACCAACTATAAGGACACAACCTTAAACATTACATAATATAGTTGATTCGTCTAGAATTTACTCTTTTACATTCCCAAAGATATTTTCATTTTATAGTTTTAGATAATTATGTTATAATTCATACATAATGACCCACAAGCATACAAATTGGATTCTACTAAAATAGTATCCATTTCATTCATAATACAACAATCTCTAAAAAACAAGATTTCTTTTGATGAAAAATCTTCACAACATTCATCTTGGCTTCTTCTTTCCTCTTAAACTACCTTAAACCTTATGAAAAACATTTTAAAACAAGGGCTGAGTAAAAAAATGCTCAGTAAGTGATATAAAAATAATTGAAGAAATTGTTAGTCCATAAATACTTATAAACATATGAATTCATTTTCAAAAAGATGTACTTCTCACCCTTAAAGTATCATATACTTAATTGGTGAAATCATTGGTTTTATATAAAAGGTGGACAAAATAAATAAACTATTTAGGTAACTTAGGGATTCATTTTATTACTGTAAATACATAGTTTTTTAACACTCATAGCTACATCATGATTTTATCTCTCATAGCTACCTTATAATGTAACCCCTCACTACTACCTTCTAATATAACCATCGTAGTTACACATAGAGTAACCATTAAGGTAAACTTCAAAAATAGACATAACCATTGAATTGGAGGGCTGTCACGGACCCACCCATCATCATAAACTATTCTAAAGAACCGGAACATAATTATAAAACATGAATACTTGCATCAAAATAACATTCCTTTTGAATTTTTTAAAAATAGAAATTTAAAAGGAAATTTTTAATGAAAATTATATTACCTTATGTTTGACTTCCATATAATGCGTTAAAACCTCCTTTATAATGGTTTAAAGATTGTAATAAATTTATTATATAAATATAATCATATTTATAATACCTTATATGATATTTTTATAACATCTTTCCACCCATTTATTAATAATATTTTGTTATTTTCATTATTTCGGGTGTATTTATTTCATGGTTTCCATGGTTGGTTCATTATGAATTTTTCTTATCAAATGAAGAAAAACTATAGAATTGGAATAAAATGGTATTAATATGTTTCCATAATTTTAAATGACACCATATATAATATTTTTTTCATATATTATGGTGATTCATTAGATAGAATATTAATGAAAACAATTTATTTTATTTTGGTGGATTTTACAACCATCGTGAAATTATATCATTTTATTTAATGTCATGTATATAAATTAGTTCTAGAACTTTCAAAAAGTTATAATGTACATATTAAAATATTTTTTAACTATAAAAATTGTTTTATGACCAGCCTTGAAGGAGGTAAATGAAAATGAAAATTCATTATCTATGAAGGTGGTGAATCGACATGTCACGGACGATGCTTTCATTTTCTAGAATAAGAAGTGGAGAGGATAGGTTTGATGGTGGATGTTACATTAACATAAAATCATTCAAGTATATTTAATATAATAGATTTATCATGTCACTTTTGATAAGGTAGGTAGGTATAGGATAATAAAAGAAAATAAATTGAAGGGATAATAAAAGAAAATGAAAGAGGATTTTACCACCAGAGTTATCTTCCTTGAGAACCTCCTAAGGGCATTTGGATTTGGTATTTTCTTGATACGAAAGGCTCCTAGATGTAGGGGACAGACTTGGAAAGAGTATTTCATAGAATTTGGGCAAGATTCGAGGATATTTCGGTGTGATGATAAGATGTAGTGATGGGTGGTATTTATAGTTGAAAAAAAAGACGAATAGAATGGGCCCAATGGTTAGTGACATGATTAATAGCAACTAATTTGGATTTGTTCCTAGCAGAAATATCCAGGACTGTCTTTTCACTACTTCGGAGAGCATTAATCTTATTAGAAAAAAGATGAAGGTAGGAAACTTTAAAATGAAGATCGACGTCTCAAAGGCCTTTGACGCAATAAAATGGAGTTTCCTCATGGATGTCCTCAAAAGATATGGCATTTACAATGAGTTCATAAAGACGATTAATACTATCCTCTGCTCATCAAGGATATCCATTCTTATCAATGGCACACACAGAGGATTTTTTCCCTGCACCAGGGGTGTACGGCAAGTGACCCGCTCTCTGGACTTCTCTTTATTATTGCTGAAGAATATCTCAGTCGATGCATCAATGATCTTGCTCAAATTGGCCTCTTCATGAAAATGAAGGCTGGGAGGAATGACTTTTCCCCATATCATTTTTTATATTCTGATGAAATTATATTGCTTCGTCAAGCCTCAAGGAGAACCATATCATCTATTAAGTCCCTCTTTAACCATTATGAAGAGGTGGCTGGTCAGGAAATAAGCTAGGATAAATATTTCATTGTGTTTGGTAATGGAGTCATGATTGGTAAGAAAAACAGGATTGTTAAACATCGTGGTGTCAAAAATGGATATTTACCCTTCAATTATCTAGGGGTCCCTTTATTCTGGGGAAGGGTGAGGAGGAAGCATATTGAAGGAACAACCTCTAACATTGTCAACCGACTTGCTAGCTGGAAATGGAAGGTGATGTCCATGGTTGGGTGGGTCTACCTTGTCAACTCAGTGATCACCTCTAAGTTTGTTTACTCCTTTTATCTTTATTGATGGACTAGGGGTTTCATCAAGGATTTACAAGGTACGATACAAAAATTCATTTGGACTGGTTCAGTTCATGAGAGGAAAATTGTCATTGTTGCCTGGAAAGAGTGTATCAAGCCGGTTGAATTGGGAGGCCTTAGAGTCAAGGACCTCTGGACATTCAATGATGAACTTATCTGGAAGTTCACATGGGGCCTGATCTCTAAGGATGGGTTGAGTGACCTTCTAACAAACAGATTCATAGGAAGGCTTCTTAATGGATATAAGCACTATTTGGCATCATCTGTTTGGGAATCTCTCAGGAAATCTTTCTTGAAACTCAGTCATGAAACTAATTGGATGGTTTGCAGGGAATCTCACCTCAATTGTTGGAGTACAACATGGCTTGGTAGGCCTTTGCAATAAAGCATGGATGTTCCTCTGGTCCAGGTCATTTTTTCATAAGTTATTTTCTTTCATACATGTAATGTTCTTCCAGCATTGTTCTATAGAAGGTGGAGCTGGAAGTTCAACATTACACTTTCATGGACCGTGATATGGTGATATGGAAGCATAACCGTGATGGGCAGTTCATGAGCAAGTATTTTTATCAGATGATTTGAGGAGGGTCCTGCCATGCACCTTCCTGGCTCTTACAATTATGGACTAATTTTATCCAGACTTCTAGATTTATTTTAATCTAGAGATTATGGAAAAATCGACTGCCTACTCATGATCAGCTCAAACGGGATGGTTCTCAATTTGCGTCGGCTTTTCATATATGCATGGCTGCCGAGGAGACTACCCAACATCGTTTTGTGGATTTCATCTATGTAAGGAGGTTGTGGGAATATATTGGAATCCTTTTTGGTCTTCTAATTGATAAAAATCCGCTGCTATATGATTTGTTAACTAGGTTGTCCAAGGTGCGCTACAACACATAGCTTGGGAATCTCTTTCTTGTGAACATTGCAGCTGTGATCATGGCCACATGGGCTACTCGGAACACCCTACTCTTCGACGGCATGCGTGTCCCTGTTCAATGTGGCATGGCTGTGACACATTCAGAGGTTCATGTTGCTTCACAGATTCAAACAGGTTCAATGCATAATTGTTTTTCTGTGTTGCAGATTTTTAGACTGCTTAGATTTTTCAGACAGCCTCAGAAGCCTTGGGTTCTTAAATACATATGATGGATACCTCCAATCAGCCCATGGCTCAAGGTCAACGTGGATGGTGCTACTTCTGGTGCTCCAGGACTATCAGGATGTGGTGGCGTCTTTCGAACATACTGTGGCTTTGTCAAGGGGTACTTCTATCACTTTTCTGATATTGGGGTTGCCTATGAGGCTGAATTATGTGTGATAATTCATACTGTTAGGTATGTTGTCTGATATAGAAGGAACATGTTTTGGATAGAATCGGATTCCTAGCTTGTGGTTCATTCCTTGTAATCAAGAATGCGAAATGTCCCCTGGAGAGTGTTACCTCACTGGGTTTAATGTCTCTGCAAGGTTTCTAATTTAAAAGTAGTGGTTTCACATGCATATAGGGAAGCCGATGAGGTGGTGGATGCTTTGTCCAAGAAGGCGATTTTAGAGATGGATATGATGTGGTCCTTTACGGCCCCCGATTATTGTGCTTCAATGGGAGAGGTGGATATGATGGGTGTCATGCACTCTCAGTTTTGTAATGATCCCCTATTTGTCTGACTCATTTATATTTTTATTCAATAAATTCTCTTAGTACTGGTTCTTACCGGGTCTTGGGCTTTTGGAGTATAGTAGAGAAGCAGGGTGTTTTGTTATTATTTTATCCATTTGTTTAGTATTTTGGATCATGAATATGAATATTGAGGATTCTTGTGGATAAAAAAAGTAACTATTGTATTTCATTTTGATCCAAAGTTTCTTACATCATCTATACATCATTCATAACTCAATAATTCATAAATTTAGCTTATATCATAAATTACAAAATTTCACTATTCACCATAAAATCAAATATTTTAGAAAAATCCCAAAAAATTAATCTAATCATATTTTGATGTGTAGAATTGAAAAAAAGAAATCTATTTTTTTAAAATAATTTTCTAAATATGAAAATTTTAATTTTAAATTAAAATCATCATTTATTCAGAAAATACTGATTTTAATTTTTTATGTGATTTTTTAGACTTTGAAAAATTAATTAGGTTCTCTTAAAAAGTTTTTATAATCATAAGATAACGAAATATTAATTTATTGATCTATTTTAGGAATATAAATTTTCTTTTAAATAATTATATTAATTATAAAATTGTAAATAAACATTTATGTTTCATCAAAAATACAAACACTGAATTCATTATTTTTAAAATATTTATTTACTTATTATATTATATAAATTTATCATATTTTTACTTATAAGATACATAAATTTTATTTGTACTTTCATAGGCGAGATTACTATTCTATTAGTATATATTCCTTAATTTCTATAAATACCACTTATTTCATTAAACATTTATAATGAATTTAACTATTTAATTATAGAATGAAAATAAATTATTTTATAAGAACCAAGGTTGTTAAAAATTCAATAAAATGTTTTATCCATGATAGGGTTAGGATGAAGAAAGTGGAAGAGCTCGTGGAAGTTCAACAAGGATAACATGCACTAATGGCCTACATTGACCACTTGAATGTGCTATTTTCTTTTTCCCTAGAGGTGGAATCATGCAAACTACTGAAATATCATATCTTAGTGTATGTTCTTCACATAGTTCCCAATGACTGAGTTCCTTCATCTTATAAAATCTTGTTTAGGATATTTTTGTATGATGAAATATTAACTGAGTTTGTTTCCAAAGGGTAGCATGTAGTTATTAGTAGTAAATGTTTTGTAGATTCTAGTGAGGGTTCACTATATGTTTTTTAGGGTAAACCAAAGATACCTATTCCACGTGATACTTATTTTCCATTTAAAAATTGTAATATAATCTTCCATTCGTTCTTATGCTTTAAGTGTAATCGGTTTTGGCATTCTAAGTAGTGTTGTTGTAACAATCCAAAAACTTTTCGGTGATGCAGTTAGCTGGGACATATTCAACATTCCATTAGGGTGAAACCTCATCAAAATAAAAAAATTATAGGATATTTCTAGATCCATGAATATTTTCCTCTATGTGATTTTTAGGTAATCCTTTTTTTATGCGCCCCTCTTTTCCCTTATTCTCATATTCCTTGATTTTTCTCTCATCTTTCATTTTGTACTTGTTCTTGATCTCTACGTATCTCAGGGGTGATTAATTATCTTGTGCCTATTTGGAGATGCATGTGTCTTGAGGACTTATGAATTTTCATTTGGTTTGGTTCTTTGTTTGAGTTCTTATGGCTGACCATTTTTCATGTTGGTTGGTGGTTTCATTGAGAAATATTCTTAGTTCAACCTCCATGATAGTTGATTTTTTTAAATAGTGGGAATACTCACCATAGATCCTTTCATGGTTACCCTATAATTTTCTTCGTGCGACTATGTGGTTAAAGGTCTATAGTAGTGTTAGTGGTTTCAATCAGTTCATTTTTTGGTTTGGTATTGATGTTTCATTCTGATATGTTTCTTTTGGGTTGAGATTATGGTTTTCATCCCGAGATCTAACTTGGTGACTTTCTAGGGGATGAATTTTTTTATGTAGGGGATATTTTTCACACCCAAATCTCATTTTTTCAATTATTTTGTTTATTTATTTGTCCATGATATTGTTATTGGTTTTTTGTTTGAGTTCTTGGTGTAATATTTTAGTTCTTGAGTTTTTGGTCTATTATTTACCTTGTGCAGGGTTAGTGTGTACAATTTGGAGGGAAACCATGAGGCCTATTGATCATATGGGTGTTTCTAGTTCATTTACATATTTAATGGGTTTTATTTCATGGTTAGTTAATTTTTAATCCCAAATAGTATGGGTCTCAATATTAAATGTGTATCCTTCCTGGGGTGTCTAGGTCAGGCGCACGACATGTTCACGATTATGGTAAACCGTATGACAAACATGCGAGGGTGTTTGCTGTCTTGACAAAGGAAATTTTCATAGTTTCTAAATAATGTATCCAAATCATGTGAGTTTGGATATTCTTTCCCGTAGGGTATATATTTTTGGACAACGGTTTGGTAAACCATGTTTCTTAACCACACAACTTTCGTAGAATCCCTAAAATTTGAATTTCTTATTCTACCCTCTTAGAAATAAAACCCTAATCAACTACTTTCCTTTATCATTTAACCTTGTCACATTAAGGGTCTCCCAAAATGTTCCTACTTGGATCCTCCTCTTTATATTGAAGCTCCTCCATTCTTCATGGTAATTTTCTCTAGGGTTTTGGACCTCTTTCCTTCCCTTATTATCTTCCCCTCCTGTTCTATATTCTTTCCATGGATTAGTCCACTATTTTCCAAACCCTAGAGTGATTATTTGTTAATTTTAATTATTTCTATTTATTTTAGGGTCTGTAGATTGTTTTTTAGCTGTTGTTCTTCCTAATTCTTAAGGCATCCTTACGTCTACACACCGTTGCGGTAAGTGTTTCCATCCATTTTATTTTATGAAAAAATTAATGTGATGCTTGAACTTTCCTAAATGAGTTTAAAATGTGTTATCCATGATTATGGATCTTTAAAATGATTTTTTATGGATTTCTATATATTTGGATTGGTTGAAATGGGATTTTCAAATTATTTAATTAGTTATGCTTATACATGATCAATGAACATATTTGGTAGGTGTTTGATTAAATTCCAAGTGGATTTTATAATGGATTTGATTTTTCTTAAATTAATTTTGGACATGTTAGAGTCTTGATAATGTTGGGTGAAAATTGGAATTATGGTTTTAATGGGTTTTTTGTCTCTTTGTAGTTTTAGTGCCTATGTGAGAAATATTGTGATTCATTATAATGCTTATTTGTATTCTTTGATATAAACTTTTTCATTACTATGGATGTACATACATATTCCATTGTGATATGTTCATATCTATATGTTCATGAGGTGAACATATATATGTGTGCATGCATATAAATGGAAAGTCCATAGAATTTCCTCTTTCAAAAGACTTTTCTTTCTAAAATGGTTATATTAGTTTCCAAATTCCTCCAAAGTGAGGTTTCAATTTTTGTTTTCTAAAACTTTTTTAGAGATCCATTTGGCACTCTAGAACTGTGTTTTTCCAAAATCAATCTTAAAGGAAAATTTGGCATATTGAACTTGTACAAGGATGATTACCTGGAAATGGTTTTTTAAGGAAAATGTTTTCCATAGGAAATGGATTTTGATTTCAAATGATAAAGTATTTTTGGTACATTGAGATGCTTCTTGGGAAAGTAGTTTGAAATCATACAGTTTTTAATCCTAATTGGGACTTATGAAATGTTTTCTGCATGATGGGAACTCCTATTTTTGTCCTTCAGTTAGAGGGAGGTCTTCACATTGATGGTTTCAAGGAGTGGAAAAGGCATTCACATTAGCATATATGGGTTATAATTATTTTCAACCATGTGATGACCTCCTATTTATCCCCATTTTTACACTCTACATGGAATCATAGATTTCAAATTGAGGTTTAAGAGATGTTTACTATCTAGTTACTAATGAGAAGGACTAGATTTCCCCATGGTAGAAAAATGGCCATGGTGTTTCGTTCCATATGTGAGGTAGGTTGAGAGCAATAAAGTTGTTGATAGACTATGGGATGCATCATTATACTAACTATATGGTTCAAAACATAGTATATCTAGGGTCACCTATTGATATTTTTAGAATATTCTCATGAATTTTTACTTTTTATATTCCATAATTTTTTTGTGGGACTTGGGTTTATTTCTTTATTTTATTTTTGGCACACCTATATTTATGCTACATTGTCTTTGTTAAGTCTCTTCTGATATACCCTATTACTTGCATTTGGATTTGATCATTTTTCTTATGAATTCGCCTCAGTTTTGGTTTTCTTCTTGGAATTTTTTCTCAAAACTAGGTTTTGAAATATTAATCTATTTTAAATTAAATACATGTTTTTTTAAAGAATAATTTGAGAAATCCATGTTTGGGTATTTAAATGAGAGATATTACTTTCAATTTGTATTTTCAAACAAGTTTTCATCAAAAAATTTGGGAATATAAATGTATAGATCTTATTTTTCTTACCTTATATGATATTGTATGCTCACACCCTACATGTACCACTTGGAATTGGTAGACCTGATCAGTTTTCTAGGATTAAGTTTTTGTTCTAGTTTTCTCACAAATTGAGTTGGTCTTATGGATGGATTGTGACCAAGAGGTCACATGGATATCATGTCTGGTTCCGATTTGGTTGTATATTGTTATTGGTATATTCTATTTGGATCTTGTTATATTTTTAGTTATTCTTAGAGATTATTATATCCTCCTGGTACTTCATGATCAATTTTATTTATGTGATTTTTTTTTGTGAGAAATCATCCCCAACGATTTATTTTGTGGCTCCTCAACCCATTTTGCAGCTTGTGGTGATTATGGATGCCCTTCGCCCCTTTAGGAGGACCATATTGGGTTCTCAGTTTATGGATGACCCAATATGGGTCTTGAAAACACCTCTATTTAAACTCTTCTATATAGAAATTCCTATAGTTCACAACATAATTCTATAGGTAATGAGTGGATAGAGAAATTTGATGGCAAGAGTGTTGGAGGATGGTCATGGGATCAAGGATTGGGGATTGGATTATCGCAAGGATCATCATCATTGATGGAGTTCTTGGACCTCACTAGTGGCAGTGGTGAAGATATGTTCTTTGTTAGTGATTGATCCAAAACCCAAGGTTGGACATTTGATTTTGTGGTTCATTTTCCCTATTCTTGATTAATGATTCAAACACAAATTAATTACTACTATGTTTAATTTGTGGATATTTCATCATTGGTTGGTCCAATAATTTCATTTTCTTTCTATATCTATGATCTTGAGGTTTATTTCTTAATTGTATATGTTAATGTGTTTATCAACCCCTTTCAATAAATTCCATTGATTATGGAAAAGGGAATACATCCATCGATCAAGAATCACTTTGTGAAATTTTCTATTCTCCATCCACTCTTTTCATTCATCATTTTTATTTCAATTGGTCGATGATTTGACAATAGTTGAGAGGATCTATCATTATGTTTTCTTCCTTTTCCACAACAAATCATAGCCATGTGTTTAGATTTTTGTGCTAGTATATGCAATGGGGAGGTGGTTATGATGATGGGAGTCCTATTAGGGTATAGGTGTCGATGGATTTACTATCTATATTGAGTGGATATCTCCAAAAGTGTGATAAAATGGGTTCTTGAGTATTGGGTGGTCAGAATCCATGCACTGGAAATGATAGGGATTCGATCAAAGTGTAGGTGATAGCGGATGCATGATTCGAACCATACAGGTTACTCCAATATAGTGATAGTGATGTTTTTCTAGTAAATAAAGGCCATAATTTGAATTTTTTTAGCCATTGATGACATTCACCTCTATTATTAGAGTTATGGAAATATAATCCAATGGATTAGAGGGAAGTGAAAATTCATGGTAGAAGACATGTGATGAACGGGACTTTCAGTAAATTTATGAACAATATTATATATATTTCAGAGGAACACATTGCATTTTGTACCACCTTTGTGGTGTCTAGGTTTCACATGATGAGTTTAATATTGCATGCTATGTGACCCTTATCCAGCTAGCTCAACCTATATAGATATTACATGCCTTGGAGGCCATGTAGCTATACACGTCCTATGTGTTAGATCATGCACTATGTAACCCTTGGTGAATGGATTGGAATGCATAGGGTGTACTTGCTCAGGTGGCCATGGGAACTCTAAAAATGTGTGTGATGGTGTAAATTTCATGTATTTCAGAAATTACACGGTCTTTGGATGATGGTACACACTAAGTGTTATCCCATCCCCTAGATGTCATGTAATAGGGAGTACACCCTGTGTACATCAAAAAGGTACCCAAACATAGCTATTTAACATTGGAATATCATGCATAAATGGACATGGTCCATAGTCTATAAGCTAGAGAAAATAGTACGGTGAGTTCCTATCACGAACCAACCCGGGTCGACCCAGAACCGGTCACCCAAATCGGTCCGCGGCATGGCCCAAGAGGCGTTCCCGATCCTCCCGGGCAGGCGACAAGCACCAGGGCATCACAGAGTACACGTGGGAACGATTTCGACCAATAAAAAAAATTACTAAGAAGCAGAAATAAAGAAACTACAATAAAATAAAATAGCCAAAAACATAACTAACCTGTCCTCAAACCAAACTCCTCACGACCCCGAGAGTCGATCCTCAAACTACAACCAACTCTCGTCCACGACGAGCAAGCTCGAGTCAAACCTGCAACAGAAACTAAAAACAAGAAAAAACTATAGGCGTGAGTATTAAAACTCAGTAGGCTAGCCCGATAAATCTATTCCCAAAGCACTGCCATTAAAAGAAGAATTTACCAACCTCTAGTTTGAACTACATTATAGAAAATATAGGTTTTCATACACACACACTTTCCATTTTGAAAACAAGTAACAGTCCATTACCCTTTTTAATTTAGAAGAAGTTTAATATTGAATGGAACAGGTGAATTGCATTTTAAACATTTTGCGAACAATTAGAAAACCAAACTTTAGTTGTTAGTCAAAAATAAAATCACACACAACACACACTAAGGGAAACGGAAAAAAAATGGCACACAAGGGTCGGCATCCAAACTCGACCTCTCAATCGTCACCATATACGAATAAACACTAAAAGAGACATGGGTCGAACCTAGGAGATTGTGAACAATCTAGAACGTACTATACATCTGACTCATCCTGAAGGCATGCCCTAACTCAATGACGTCATAACGCCCTAACGCCCGGTATAGCCCTTCATGGCCTAACCGAGGGGCCCAATCCCCATAGCAGCAATAACTCAGTATTCCCCTGCTATGGGGCCACTAGCCAGTGCGTGATCTAAACTAGTGCAGCAATCGTTCTCAGATAATTCACTCAATATGCCAGGTTCCCATGTCAACACATATAATAAAAGAGGAGTGCATCCCTAATGTAAAACTAGTCAAGATGCACAAGAATCACATACTCTGCTCACCAAATCAACAAACACAAAATATCACTCCAAAGAGACTTTTCAAAACATTAATTTCATTAAAAGTACCAAACAGGCCTCATGTACTTGGTCAATACCAAATCAGTTCCAAAAGAAGGATCAGACGTCGTCACATTTAAAACCAGAAAACACATTTAAAATCTCATTTAGGTAGACCAAATCACCATTTTAATTCTGAAGCGCAAACATAAGGGCCAAAGGGGCATTTTCAATATTGCGCAACAGCTAATCATGAAAAAAAAAACTTTCGGTACGATGCAGAGAAAGAAGCAGTTCCAATTCCAGCAGTATAACTACTCTAGAAATAATAATATTTAAATACTACTTCCAATTTGATGAAAATTAAATAAATGACAAGAAATAAGTAAATTCTAAATTCAAAGGCAAGTGCAGTGGGAACCTACCTCAACTCGCAGCTCGAACGCGACAACGCGGCACGCCTTGCACAGGCGCACAAGCACACACAAACTGATGATCGCAGTAATGTGGGGTTACCCCGCCACACACTGCAACCACACAGATAAATAAAATACATGAACACGGTCATAAAACAATCTATACGAACAACCAGCACAAAAGAACCACCTCGACCTACTTCAATGCATGACGTGCACCATTCATACTATTTAATAAGTCACTTTAAAATTTATAAAACCAAAACTGAAGAGACTCACAGTTTTACATACCCAAAACCAATTTCAAAACCACACGCGCACAAACAAGATTTCAAAAGTGTGACATACACCATATCAACATCTTGGGAAAAACTCAACTCCATTTATAGAACACACTTGCACCATTTATGAAACTCGAAAAAAAAATCATAAATAAAATTTCATGTGATAGTTTTTTTAAAAAAAAACGCTTAGATTTGCCTAATCAATGCACATGATGTCTTCAATACAAAACACACAAAATATACCATGTCAAAAAGCAATTCACAAGAATAGCACATATTAACAACCATGTACACAATTTATTCAAATGCAAACAACTGACTAAACATAAACTTCCAGAAAAATGTATCCATACCATTTGGGAAGGCTACTAACCAAATGAGACACACGCTAAACCCCAACAAAACCAAATTTGAACCAAACAAATAAATTAAAGAATATAGCAGATTAATCAAACAAGAAGGAGAATTAGTTAAATAATATTTAAAAGTGAAATCACCTACCTCGATGTAGGAATAACCTCACAAATCGATGTAAAACTCCCTCCGCACGTCGACTGCACTTCAAGGGATCTATAACGGACCTTAAGACAAGGTATTGGGTTGAAGATGTCAAAAACAAATGTTAACAAAAAGAAAAATCCTATTGGCGTCACCACCAAAAATTGAATAGAAAGTGGTCGAAGGGAAACGCACCTACGGCAAGGGTGTGGGAGGCCGTCCGAAGCTCAAAGAAGGCTAACAGACCTAGCGCGGTGCTGAAAAAAAAGGTAGAGTCGTTGGATGTTTAGCCGCATCAGAACCGGTTTGCGCCGGCAGGAGCGTGGAAGGCCGGAGCGCCGGCTGGGAGGAGGCGCGGCTCGGCTGGGTGACGGCTGGGGCGTGCGCGGCAGGAGCGGGGAAGAATGAGGGAAGAGGGAGAGAAAAGAGGGAGGGTGGTGGCGCGACGGGAAGGGGAAGAGGGAGAGAGGGAGGTAGGGTTAGGAAAAAAAAGAAAATAAATAAATAAATAAAAATAATAAGAAAAAAAATAGAAATAAATAAAAGAAAAGAAATAAATGAAAAGAAATAACAGAAAAGAAATGAAAGAAATGAAGAAAAATGAATAATAGAAAATAAATAAAAACCCAAAAATATATAAATAAATAAATAAATAAATTTAATAATAGTAATAATTATTATTATTATTCCAAAACTTCTCTAATCCTAATAACAATAAAAATAATAAAATTCCATCAATAAAAAAAATAAAACAACACCCTCATTTAAAAGATATTTAAATATACATATATACATATATATATATAACAAGTATATAACATATACATAAAAATTTAATTAAACATATATATATATAACATATATATAAACATATATAAACACACACATATATATATATAAACATTTATATATAAACATTTATTATAAACACATATACATATATATATGTATATATATATTATATATATGTAAATATATATATTATATATATATGAACATATATGAACATATATAAACATATACCAACATATAAACATATAAACGTATACAAACATATTTACACATATATAACATATAACATATATATCAACACATATAAACATATATACATATATATGTATTTATTTATTTATTCGCTAAACCAATTAATCTAATTAATATTAAAATTAGATGACCGTGCGGCATTTGCGCACCATACGGTTCCAAGCAGACTGCAATCAGGCCACGCGTCATGAACTTACGGAGTTCGCGCACTATCTCAAACCATAAACTCATCCCAACAATAAAAATTTAAACCGATATTCGCCCGCACACAAGAAAAAACACCCGATGCCATGATAAATAAAATAAATAATGTAAAAAAAGAACAGGTGTGACAATTCTCCCCACCATAAAGCTTTCCGCCCCCGGAAAGCCATAACAAGATCAAAACCCCAAACGAAAACCGACATTACTTTACAATTTAAAGAAATATCTAAAGAGCGACAGCAAAGATATTCTAAAACACTCCCTAAAAGGGGAGCGATAAACCAAAAGAACTCATATAATATGAACGAATTACCCACTAAGTGTCACCCAACCCCAAAAGTGTGACCACCTCCAGTTGTTCGCTTCAAAGGACAAAGAACTTTAACAATAGTAAATTGAGGCCCAACATACACACACCTTAACACCATTCAACCGGACTCAAACAATTTCTTCATCCTCAATTCAACCTTACAACACAACATCCGGAACAATGCCAATAAAAACACGGTGACTCTTTTGAAACTAACAGACAGGTCAAAACCACACCCAACGTGTATCTCTTAAAACCTTACTCCAATATGACACTGGAACTCTCACGCCCCAACTCCTTACCAAAAGAAGAAAATAGAGTTTTGTGGTTCCAAATAAGACCAACCACAACCCAACCAAAACCTAGAACAAAACTGGGAGATTGACACGGGAAGTCCGAACGGACTCCCCACCATAAGAAAGAAGCTAAATTGAATTTGGCGAGACCCGTGACAGTTATTTCCACCACAAGTGTCAAGTCAGTTCCCGGAATAGGACCAGAACGCCATCACTTGAGACAAAATTCATGATCACAAGAATTTTCAACATGGGGAGGTCGAATGGACTCCCCACTATAAAGATTTCGAGAAGAGAAGAATAAGAGGACCTCCCAGCATTATCACCAGCAATCACTGCCCACGGGTGGGAGGGGGGGCCCTGTCCAACACACCACCCCCACTCAGAAAGCATAAAGCGAGCAGCTCTTAATAAATGAGAGCAACGACATGACCAGGTAGTTATTACACATAAACTAGGCATAATGAGGAAAAATGATTCTGACTACGCGCACTTACTGAGAACAACACCCTGCCTCAAGACTTCACCTTTCGTTGGAGTTCCCCCGACTACGCGGTAGCTTCACTCCGAGACCTATGGCTGGAGCTCTGATGAATGAAGCATCTTCCGGCTTCGCAGTCAGGTTTATGAAACCCCAGAAGCATGACACCAGAACAAGAATTTTTTTTTAACAATCACACATCCATAAGATCAATGGCTTAAAAGAGTTCAGCAACAACCATTCTTTCGACTGAAAGAAAAGAACACCACAAAACAGTACAGGTAACGACTACTACATCCAAGAAACATTACAAGAAGAAAACATCAAGCTCATCCACCAGCATATCCCTACTCCTGCTGATGGGATGAAGTGACCTTCGACGATCCAGGTCTGGCTTTAGCACGCTTCTTGGAGACACCTCAGCAAAATCGCTTCAAGTGACCCATACGTCCACAGGTGTGGCAGGGTCTTGGAGCACTTGGACATGTCTTCCTTTTGTGACCCTGCCTACCACACTGGTGACAGATCACAACATTGCGCTGTGAAGAAGATGACTGAAGGTCTGAAGGCCTCTTGATTCCTCTACCAGCACCACCAGCGTCAGGTCGCTTCTTACTCTTCTTACTAGAATCATCTGAAATGCTTCCCAAAGCTGGAGGATTCGCCACCTCAAGTCCTCCTACTAGCTCAACTTCAGCAAGAAAGGCTTGCTCGACAACATCCGAGAAGGTGGTTAGGTTGAGCTCTTCCACTCTCGAACGCAGCTCAGGTCGGAGTCCAGACTCAAATTGTCGAGACTTCCCGGGATCATTCGCAACAAACCACTGATCATACGGAACTAGGTCTACAAAATGTCGATAGAACTCCAGTACCGATTCAACGCCCTGCTGGAGACAACACAACTCCATCCTCTTCCTCAGCTTTGTCAACTCAGAGAAGTGTTGTTGGATGAATGATGACTTGAAAAACTCCCATCTCAAATCTTCCCCAGGATTGTTCCGATACATGAACTTCCACCATTTCCAGGTTGGACCTTCAAGCATGAAGGTAGCCAACTTCACCTTTAATGACTCAGGTAGACCAATGGAACTGAACTTCCTCTCAATCTTCTGCAACCACTCCTCTGCCTCAAGAGGCCCTGCTTGTCCATAAAAGAGAGGAGGGTTCAACTTCTGGAACTCCAAAACATAATCGATGGGCTGACCAACTGGAGGATTAACTGAGGATGCACCACCTGAAGCTGCACATTGAGCATCCATCGAGCCTTCGTGGGGGCGAACACTACGGAACAAAGAAACGAGGAACTTGATCAAAACATAACCAATACCATTTGAAATTCAACATTACTCAATGAGTTTCAAAATGAAGGAAAAACCCATTCACTAAAGGGGGAAACTGGTAATTATGGGTGACTCGACTATATGGTTGGCAGCCATACGTCAGCCATACCATCGTCACTGAGAGCATTGTAGGGTGAAGTCTCTGGCTCCACAAGGCTTTCCAGGCCCTGTCAGCTCACGAAACTACTTTCCCAACTCCCTTTTCATTCCCCAAAATAAAACAATCCAGGAGACCCCAAAAGACACTAACAACCCGGAAATCTCATGGTAACTTGAGGTTTAGAACGAGCAAGGGTTCATGACGTCCTTCCCGTTCCAACACCTCGAGTCCGAGCAACTTTACTCCCTTTACCATGACAACTCCAAATAGCAATGGGCGCTCTGAAAAACAAGGTCTGCTCAGGAGCCGACCTGCTCTGATACCATTTTGTCATGAACCAACCCGGGTCGACCCTGAACCGGTCACCCAAATCGGTCCGCGGCATGGCCCAAGAGGCGTTCCCGATCCTCCCGGGCTGGCGACAAGCACCATGGCATCACAGAGTACACGTGGGAACGATTTCGCCCAATAAAAAAAATTACTAAGAAGCAGAAATAAAGAAACTACAATAAAATAAAATAGCCAAAAACATAACTAACCTGTCCTCAAACCAAACTCCTCACGACCCCGAGAGTCGATCGTCAAACTACAACCAACTCTCGTCCACGACGAGCAAGCTCGAGTCAAACCTGCAACAGAAACTAAAAACAAGAAAAAAACTATAGGCGTGAGTATTAAAACTCAGTAGGCTAGCCCGATAAATCTATTCCCAAAGCACTGCCATTAAAAGAAGAATTTACCAACCTCTAGTTTGAACTACATTATAGAAAATATAGGTTTTCATACACACACACTTTCCATTTTGAAAACAAGTAACAGTCCATTGCCCTTTTTAATTTAGAAGAAGTTTAATATTGAAAGGAACAGGTGAATTGCATTTTAAACATTTTGCGAACAATTAGAAAACCAAACTTTAGTTGTTAGTCAAAAATAAAATCACACACAACACACACTAAGGGCAACGGAAAAAAAATGGCACACAAGGGTCGGCATCCAAACTCGACCTCTCAATCGTCACCATATACGAATAAACACTAAAAGAGACATGGGTCGACCCTAGGAGATTGTGAACAATCTAGAACGTACTATACATCTGACTCATCCTGAAGGCATGCCCTAACTCAATGATGTCATAACACCCTAACGCCCGGCATAGACCTTCATGGCCTAACCGAGGGGCCCAATCCCCATAGCAGCAATAACTCAGTATTCCCCTACTATGGGGCCACTAGCCAGTGCGTGATCTAAACTAGTGCAACAATCGTTCTCAGATAATTCACTCAATATGCCAGGTTCCCATGTCAACACATATAATAAAAGAGGAGTGCATCCCTAATGTAAAACTAGTCAAGATGCACAAGCATCACATACTCTGCTCACCAAATCAACAAACACAAAAGATCACTCCGAAGAGACTTTTCAAAACATTAATTTCATTAAAAGTACCAAACGGGCCTCATGTACTTGGTCAATAACAAATCATTTCCAAAAGAAGGATCAGACGTCGTCACATTTAAAACCAGAAAACACATTTAAAATCTCATTTAGGTAGACCAAATCACCATTTTAATTCTGAAGCGCAAACATAAGGGCCAAAGGGGCATTTTCAATATTGCGCAACAGCTAATCATGAAAAAAAAACTTTCGGTACGATGTAGAGAAAGAAGCAGTTCCAATTCTAGCAGTATAACTACTCTAGAAATAATAATATTTAAATACTACTTCCAATTTGATGAAAATTAAATAAATGACAAGAAATAAGTAAATTCTAAATTCAAAGGCAAGTGCAGTGGGAACCTACCTCAACTCGCAGCTCGAACGCGACAACGTGGCACGCCTCGCACAGGCGCACAAGCACACACAAACCGATGATCGCAGTAACGTGGGGTTACCCCGCCACACACTGCAACCACACAGATAAATAAAATACATGAACACGGTCATAAAACAATCTATACGAACAACCAGCACAAAATAACCACCTCGACCTACTTCAATGCATGACGTGCACCATTCGTACTATTTAATAAGTCACTTTAAAATTTATAAAACCAAAACTGAAGAGACTCACAGTTTTACATACCCAAAACCAATTTCAAAACCACACGCGCACAAACGATATTTCAAAAGTGTGACATACACCATATCAACATCTTGGGAAAAACTCAACTCCATTTATAGAACACACTTGCACCATTTATGAAACTCGAAAAAAAAATCATAAATAAAAATTCATGTGATATTTTTTTTTTTAAAACACTTAGATTTACCTACTCAATGCACATGATGTCTTCAATACCAAACACACAAAATATACCATGTCAAAAAGAAATTCACAAGACTAGCACATATTAACAACCATGTACACAATTTATTCAAATGCAAACAACTGACTAAACATAAACTTCCAGAAAAACGTATCCATACCATTTGGGAAGGCTACTAACCAAATGAGACACACGCTAAACCCCAACAAAACCAAATTTGAACCAAACAAATAAATTAAAGAATATAGCAGATTAATCAAACAAGAAGAAGAATTAGTTAAATAATATTTAAAAGTGAAATCACCTACCTCGATGTAGGAATAACCTCACAAATCGATGTAAAACTCCCTCCGCACGTCGACTGCACTTCAAGGGATCTATAACGGACCTTAAGACAAGGTATTGGGTTGAAGATGTCAAAAAAAAATGTTAAAAAAAACACAAATCCTATTGGCGTCACCACCAAAAATTGAATAGAAAGTGGTCGAAGGGAAACGCACCTACGGCAAGGGTGCGGGAGGCCGTCCGGAGCTCAAAGAAGGCTAACAGACCTAGCGCGGTGCTGAAAAAAAAGGGAGAGTCGCTGGATGTTTAGCCGCATCGGAACCGGGCTGCGCAGGCAGGAGCGTGGAAGGCCGGAGCGCCGGCTGGGAGGAGGCGCGGCTCGGCTGGGTGACGGTTGGGGCGTGCGCGGCAGGAGCGGGGAAGAATGAGGGAAGAGGGAGAGAAAAGAGGGAGGGTGGCGGCGCGACGGGAAGGGGAAGAGGGAGAGAGGGAGGTAGGGTTAGGAAAAAAAAGAAAATAAATAAATAAATAAAAAGAATAAGAAAAAAATAGAAATAAATAAAAGAAAATAAATAAATGAAAAGAAATAACAGAAAAGAAATGAAAGAAATGAAGAAAAATGAATAATAGAAAATAAATAAAAACCCAAAAATATATAAATAAATAAATAAATAAATTTAATAATAGTAATAATTATTATTATTATTCCAAAACTTCTCTAATCCTAATAACAATAAAAATAATAAAATTCCATCAATAATAAAAATAAAACAACACCCTCATTTAAAAGTTATTTAAATATACATATATACATATATATATATATAACAAGTATATAACCTATACATAAAAATTTAATTAAACATATATATATATAACATATATATAAACATATATAAACACACACATATATATATATAAACATTTATATATAAACATTTATTATATACACATATACATATATATATGTATATATATATTATATATATGTATATATATATTATATATATATGAACATATATGAACATATATAAACATATACCAACATATAAACATATAAACGTATACAAACATATTTACACATATATAACATATAACATATATATCAACACATATAAACATATATACATATATATGTATTTATTTATTTATTCGTTAAACCAATTAATCTAGTTAATATTAAAATTAGATGACCGCGCGGCATTTGCGCACCATACGGTTCCAAGCGGACTGCAAGCAGGCCACGCGTCATGAACTTACGTAGTTCGCGCACTATCTCAAACCATAAACTCATCCCAACAATAAAAATTTAAACCGATATTCGCCCGCACACAAGAAAAAACACCCGACGCCATGATAAATAAAATAAATAATGTAAAAAAAGAACAGGTGTGACAGTTCCTGAATGACCTCTACACATCATATACTCTTAGTTCACTCACCCTATATTTGTAGAAAAACATATCGTGTGAGACAGAGAGATATAGTAAGTTCTAGAATCAGTGGGACATTTTGTTTACTCTATGGGACATTTTGTTTACTCGTTAAAGGGTTGGTTAGATCCCTTGTTATTCTTATTTCATCTATGGTGTATGCTTGGGTGAGTTCCCAAAAACTATTTCAGTGTGGGTGTATTCCCTCCTTATGTTATTCTGGGGTGAGTTTTTTTGTACACATTTATGAGGGTTCAATATGGAATTTTTTCAGAGCATTGGACAAGATCTCCTCTAATGAATAGAGAATTAATCCCTTGGTGAGGCCTATGGTTTGTATCTTCTTCCCAAAATTGCCTGCCCTTGGGGGGTTTTCATGAATCATCAAGACCAACATACACTAGAATACAATCCTCTACCTATAAAGTTATTCTAATTAGGTTCGAGTATACCCCATTGGCCTTGGGTGTGGTCCCCTATCTATGTATCAATATATGTTTTCATTGAGTGAGGTGTAGTCTGATTGGGTGTGTATCTCATATGATCCCTTTGAGTTTACATGGTTATTTGATAGTGTTAGACCTGATGAGTGTGATCGCTTGGATGAGTTTCATTAAAAATATCAAGAATTGTGGAGTGATTTCTCTCTGAACAGTTTTTTCTTATGAGCATCTAGTAGAATCCTAGGCTAATAGTGAGGATGTGGCCTCAACATGAGACTTGGTGTCTACATTTGAGCATATATGGGTTATTTAAATAATTATTATATTTCATATTCAAATTGACATATCTTAAGGATGATGAGTTGACTAATCTCTTGATGATTTATGGTTGGTGATTTCGGGGTTTCCTTTAAGGTATGTATGTGCCCACCCCTGCATGATCTCTTCCCACACCTGGCATGTCTTATGATGATGATATGATTCTCATTCTATTCCTCTAAGGATAAGGACCAGGTGGAGCTTAGTAATTCTATATGGATCTCACTTAGATCTAGGCGTCGATTTTGGGTAGATGTCCTAATTTTGTTAGCAGGTTAGGTTCTTTCCAATTTTTGTTAGATTCTATTTTTTCCCTTTATCCATTTTTTGTTGAACTAATTATTGTACTTTGACATGGGATAGTTTTTATGCATGATAATATGGTATTAATTTTCTATATTTATTCATTATACTAGTTTTTAGAGATGTTTTTGTGTGTGTGTAGGAAAATTTGGCTATGTCCTTCTATGTGTGTGATATTCCTACTCACTATTAGTCTCTGTCCCTTGGCTAATCGAAGATGGGGTTGGGGTTTCATTCTTGGTATACCATTGGTCAGGTGGGCCTCAAAGGTTTTGTTCATGACAGAAAAGGGATCAATATAAAAATATATAGGTAAAGTGTATTCTTTTAACATGGTTATGTCCATTTCAACTATGGATCAATTTTTCATTCAAAAACTATATTTTTTGGGGGTATTTACAGGTGTTTAAAAATTAAATAAATAAACATTTTTTAAAATGTCAAAAATTCATGATTTCTAAATTTACCTCCTCTATCAAATAAATTTGTAATAATCATAGAACCTTATATATTTTTAACTAAATTACATAAATTAGTAAACATATTTAGTGTTTTATATTTATATGGAATAAAATATTCACAAGTAAATGTACTAAAATCATATATGTTAACTAAAGACAATATTTTTCCTCTATGACTATCTATTTTAGTTAGAATAAAAAAATAAGATAGAACAATAGTAATGGTTGATTGGAACTTATTTTGTTAATTGGTCTAAAAGAGGCATTATGTTTTTTCACTTTCATGAACAATTCCCAAACTAAAATTTTTCTTTCTTCAAAATAGTTAACAATTGAACACCTTAATGTTTAAATAGTTGATATAAAAATTATAAATACGCATAAACAAGAAATATATTACAAATTAAACTATTATTTTTCATATAATTCAAACACTTTACATATTGAGTAGTTAGTTTAATGAGAATAGTAGTACAAATATTTTCTTTATGGTCAACATAAAATAATAAAGAATAAACCATAAAAATTAAACATTTATCATTTTGAAATTAAACACTCATTTAATTTTTATATAATTGAGAAATAATAATATGGATATGTTTTAAACCATCAAATTATAATACATTAGAAATAATAGAAAATTTATAAATAATAACTTCACAAAAAACCTTAGCTTTTAATTTAGAATTATATTCAAAATTAATAGTGCCTCCATCACATTTATCATAAGAAATCAAATTTTATGGTTCTCTAATTATTTTTCTAGAGAATATTAAATCCATACACTATATGTTTCTCTTGATATATCCAACCCATTTATCCTAAAAATGTAATTAATAGACTATTGTGGTTCAAATGCTACTTTGGGTCCAATGGGATTTGTAAGATATCTCTTTTGTACCAAAACATATTTTAAAAAATTATTATAAGCCACACTAACATATAAATTTTTATAAATATAAGTCTTAGTAAATGCTAGATAATATGTAAAAATCAAATAATATTCCCTCGTATAATGTCCCATCATTGTCCATTTAAAACAAAAAGCATTAGAAACACTTCATTTTGAACTTTTCACAAAATAGTTTTGATACATCTGGCATAATTTTCTATCATAAAAATAAAATTATCTATTTATATTCATTTTATTAAACATTATAATTTTATCAAACCATTTTTCTCAATAAATAAAAGAAGAAAAAAATTCATCAAATATTCAATTTATTCCTTTTGATTTCCATTAAAAAAATTGAAAATTATTTTTCTTCATTAACATTCTAATTTTTTGTAGAATTGGTAGTTTCTATGTCTCATTATTTTCTAATAGAATTTTTTCATTAATAATATTATTATAATTTTATTGAATTCCATTATATAATTCAGTAGCTCTAAAAATAACTTTTCTCAATCTATGAATTCCATCATTCAATTCATAAAAATTTGGTTTTTTAAAATAATAATCATTATCATAACATTCAATATTAAAACCTGAATAACTAACCTCATTCAAAGATTATATAATTAACAAGTTATATTATTCCTTTTCAATTTATAGATTCTTTAGTAGAATCAGATTCTTCATTATATATCCAGTATGTATTTAAATCCTTTTACTCATTCTATTTTTAAATCAAAACCGTATTATCATTTTTTTAGTTTATGGTAGTTATTCTTGATATATCCTTTGATAATACACATAAAAAATAACATATAATGTATTTTAATTAATTTTAGTATTACCCTTCCTTTCACTTTTATAATTAACCTTCTAGGATCCCCTTCAAGATCAATTTTTAAATCCTTTATTTTTTATTACTTGTTAAACACTAGTAATAACTTTTTCCATGTCTTCTTTATAACTATCCTAAATTTTTGAATCAAAAGAGTAAAAGGAAAAAATGTTTATTAATTTGAAAGATACACTTTTTCACATTGTAGTCTCATATTAAGTTATGTTTTTCAATTTAAATTCATATTGATGTAATGAACCAATATGCCAATCACGATTTTATTCCTTGTTGTTCTTATTTCAAAAATGGATACCTCCTTCTCATGTCACTTATTTAGTAAATCTCTCAAGAATCTTTCAAAAAGTAATGATTTTTTTAAAGTTTCTATAAGATAGTTCATTCCATTAACAATTATATCAAACTTATGTAACATCTAGTATACTATTTAATCTTCATGCATATTGAAATATTGATATTTAGAATTAATTATTCCAATCATTGTTCTAATAAACCTATTTGATCCCGAGTAAGTAACTTACGTAATTATCTAGGTTACATGAAGAATATTAGAAGAATAAATAAGAAAAAAATAATTTATATTAATAAAATTATAAATAATATTCATAACATTGTAATTTAGAAAATATTTAGCAGCATCACTTCATATATGTGAATCAAGGTTAGAATAAAGTAATTTATAAGGTTTTACCCTTGTAGTCTAATTATCAATATAGAGTTTCTTACGATATGATTTTATTTTAGGTTTCTAGTAGCAATAGTCTAAACCATAAAATTGATTTAGTTTCAATGGAATACATCAATAATTTAAACTATTTCCTTCCATTTTAAGGATCCGGTATATAGATAGTGAGATCTAGGAATGATTCATTCAAAAAATATAAAACAATTGAATTCAATATTTCATTACAATGTCAATTTATGATATCAATTTTAGGTCCTAGTGGATTATATGGTAAATGTTGTATAGGGGAAGCTTAATATATCAAAATAAATTTAATATCCAATACTTTATTAGTGTTAATTATTCAACCTTAAACAAGAAAGTTTGAAACAGGGGGTGGGAAAAATAAAAGAGAAATATTAGTAATATTTTGGTAAGAGTTTTGGGAAAAAAAGACCCTACATATAGTATTTATACATCTCTAATCCTTGATATATTTGTTATTAACTAATACATGACTTTTTAAGGGGATTCACAGCCTAATTAAAATATACCCTTTCTAGTGGAGGCATAACCACACATACAAACATGACTTTTAAAGTAAAACTCACAACATGAACTGACTTTTCAATGGGATTCACAACCCAATTACAACACATACCATTTATGGAGGTATTACCAAACAATATAAATTATTTTGGAATGAAAATCCATAAAAAATAGGCACTGATGAGTAGAATAAAAATAAATAATTAAAAACTCAAAGAACGTGTCATGGTAGTCAATGTACAATTGAGGGTTTATTGAAACTAATCCTTGAAAAATAGAATTGTTTATCTCTCCAAAGTATGAGTGATTGTATATTTTAGTTCATCTTTGAGAGTTGAAAAGTGGTTTGAAAAAAATATTCACACGGATCACTTAAATGTGTCACAATACACACTAGTGAGCACCACTTTAAATCATCATATCACTATGTTCATGGTTTTAAAATCCTTACATCTTTGACTTCTTTAAATAAAATCAAATTATTATCATGTTTATCATAATTAATACACCTTAATAATCAATTTAATGAATATTTACTACCTTAAAGTTGGTCAGTGATATTTAAGATCATTCAATATATTCAAAATACATATCATAATAATCGATCATAATATACCATGAAGCTTACAATTTAGAATACTTATCAAATATTAGAACTTTTAAAATAATTCCAAAAACAATAATACAGATATGTAAATATAATTCTGAATTTAATACATAAAATACTTTCAAAATAATATGATTATTATATTAAACGGTCAATAATGAAAAAAAATGTCAAACTGAAATAATATTCAATCGAAAATAATAAACAAAATTAAATTAATCAATAAGAATGAAAATAGAAGATAAAAAATCATTTATGTAAAAAACCCAAATATTCATTTCATGTACTTCATAAGATTCATATTACAGTTAGAAATTTTTATGAAAATATGTTTTATAGGTCTTTTAAAATTATTTTTTATAACTTTTAGTTTTTTGTAAGACTTATAACTTCGTTAAATTTCCATTATAAAAGAAATTTTAAAACTCGTAATATTTTATCTTTTCATAATACTTTTGACATTAAAAAAAATTCATTCTTTTAGTCTTTTTAAAAACTATAAGACATTTAAAAAACATAAGGGTTTTAGAAAACTATAAAAAAAATACTTATGTACCAATCAAAGTCTGTATATCGTAAGACAATTGAAATACCAAAACTATTTTCCCTCCAAAATTTTTTTAAGCTTTTAGAATATAAGAAGTAAAAAAAGAATAATAAAAATATGAATAAATAAATTTAAAAAAAATAATGAAAAATTATACAATAAAAAAATAGTGAATAATAAGAAAATTCAACATCTTTTTTCCTTCTACATGTAGGGAAAAATAAAATCATAAAACTTATTTATTCAAACTTTTATTTTAGTCAATAAAGAATAAAATGGGGGTTTATAATTATCAAAGAACAATAAAATTATGTGACACAAATCCACCCAAAAATAAAAATTTATGGACCATAACTAATAAATGATTCAAGCCACTAAATAAAAATAACCTATTTAGGTTTTCAAAATGATAGTTCTTGATATAATTATTTTAATATATAATACCATGATAGGTTTTATTGGATTAAAAATCTAAAAACACATACCCTTTTTATTTTATTTTTATCAATACCCTATTCTATTCATTTTTTAAAATTATTTTATGATTAATTTATTTTCAAATGATTTTATTACATGAATTTAAAATTAAATTATCAATAATTTAAATAAAATATGTGAGGTTGAATTTTCTAATTTGATATTTTATAAATAAATTTTGTTTTAGTTAATTTAAAATTAAATGTGGTGGATTTTTAATCATGTACATCCATGTAAATTTTTGAGACTCTGAGTATTAATTTTAATAGGTTTCATTTTTAGTATGATATTCAATTCTAGATAACATCATTTCATATTTTTCATCACTCGTGGTACCTTAATTGATAAAGATCACTATAATAAAATCAAATTATCTTGACTATATGTTTTTTCTCAAGTTTCACACTATGATCAATTTATTTTTACTCTAAAATGGTATTGATGTTTCAATTATTTTATATATATATATATAGAGAGAGAGAGAAAATATAGTTAAAATTTTATATGTTTAGTTTTTACTCTATAGAAAATGTTTATGGACAATTATGATTAGAAAATTTTCAATATAGCATGAAGGGACTACGAGAATGATTTTGAAAATAAATAATAAAAAATCTATGTATATATGAAAAAATAAAAAATCATTTCCTTCCCACCTAACTTAAACCATAATAGATATGGTAACATATCCAGTTATCCACCTATGTTTGTTTTGTAATACCGAAGAATTTCTAGAAATAGAGTAACCCAACCTCATTTTTGTTTTCTACTAAAATCATATGGTCACAGTATTCCATGGTGTATTAATTATTCCAAATTTCATGGAACACCAAATGTATCTTATTTTTTTATGATAAACCCATAATCTTCAATTTCCAAAAAATTAAACACATATCGAAGTCTAGATGGTAAATCCGGTGTAAAAGTAATCCTAATAGAGGAAAACACTTCCAGATTGATAAATATTTCACCATTCTCGTCTATAACCCTCTCCATTAATTAATTATCTCCCTTTATTGGTAGGAACTCCCTAACAACGAAAATCACCACAACTAACTCGTACAATAGAACCAGTCTGTTTTCATCTCTTTCTATGAAACGGAACAACTGGATCACCCAGAACTGGCCATCAGAGTGGAGTTCCAATTTATGTGCTACCACTTATTATGTTCCAAATGAACTTTGGTTTCTGGTGGTGGATTGTGATGAAAAATTAGTTTTTATATGACATCATCTTGAGTCAAATAAAATCATCTATGATATTTGAATTGGTAGGGCGATGTGAAAGAAAATGTGAAAGCCTGTATGAAAGCCTATGTTTGTGTCAGAATGGTTCCAATGAAGGAAATATAACTCTATCATAGGAATAGAGTGGAATAATTTTGGATAAAGTAAAAAATATATGTTTGAATAAAAAATTAACAAATCAAATATAGGGAATTAACAAACATTAATAGTAAAGAAAATTCCAAAAAGTAAACAGCCTTGGAGATTTATCTAGTTAAGACTAGCTTTGTAATACTCCATAGAAATAACACCACCAAATAAGTTTATTATAATGAAACAAATGAATATGAATACGATATTAAATAATTAAATAGATAGAAACACATGCATCCCAAGAAAACAATCCAATAATGAAATCATTTTCACTATAGGGAATCACACTAAACTCAACCCAAGTATCATAACATTAATTTCCATACTGGAAAAACTCACCTATTCCAACCCTACATATAGAAAAAGAATTAATTAATTAATACAATGAAAATCCAAAACATAAATGGAAAAAACTCACATTTCCACAACTAAGGTAAGATCCATGATCTGTTAAAGGAGAAATAACACTTCCAGGGTTGTATAATCTTGAAGATAATATGACAGAGCTCTAAAGTATTGATATCTCTACTATATATTATTAATCGAATAATGGGGGTGAATTAGTGTGGAGGATTAGTATAAAAACTATAATATCACATGTCTGGAATGGTTGAAATTTCAGAAGGATTTTGAATTTCCATTTACTATACAAGTTAAATTGTGAATCGATACTCAAAATGGAAACCCTAGAGTTTGAATAACATGAAGTATTATTTTGTTATGAGGAATTATAATCAAGAGTTATATCAGGTGATCGAATGTGTATCGGGGTCTTTGGTATATGTTTTGTGAGTTTTGGAGTTTTCTGGAAAGGGTGCACAGTTTGGTTTGGAGGATTTAGGAGAAGTCTTGTGACACCTTGATTCTCAAGATGTTTTTAGATAATTTATAACTATGTATGTTTGAGTTTCATGGTAAAATAATGGTTTTGAATAAATCATTCATGGAAAAAAGAGAGATTTTGTGAGGTTGAGGAGGGCCTGAGGCATTACAGATGAGTTTTTTATGGTTCCTGACAAACCTTGTTCCTTTCTAAAGAAGTGATAAAATTTTTACAGTATGGTTGGTGAAGGGTTTTTCAAATTGTGTGAGTTATTGGTGTCGGATAGTGGGGGTTCATAGTTGGCGCATGGATTTTTCAACTGTGCAGTCAAACTGTGCGAGTTGGTTGGCCTTGGATTGAGCCAATTGAATATTTAGCATACGGTTTGGAAAACCATGCTTCCAAAAAATAAGGATTCCCATAATCTCATTAAAATGGTTCTTTTACCATGTTTAACCTCTAAGATTTTATATTACCCCTCCACTTTATCTTCCCCTTGTGTTAATGAAGTAGAGGAGGGCTCATCCTCCCTTCCTTCATCAAGCCCCACCAAGGAGTTATTTTAGTGGTGATTTGTCAGTGCATTGAGGTCAGATTTAACCTATATTGGATTCCCTTCTTCTTTCCCATATATTCTTTTATTTTTTGGGCTCTTAGATTTATGTTAACTTGAAAATTCCACCATAACATTATAATATTATTTGTTTCTCATGGGGCATTTAATCACCTCGGGTAGAAGCGATCCTCATATGGATTCCACACATTGTTGCATGGAATTTAATTGTGGTATGTGTCTATGGTGAACTTTCATTGGTTTTCCAAAATAAGTTAATTTAATTAAGTGTTGAAATGGTATTTCGTTTTAATTCATTTCCCGTTAATGGTGTCATGAGTCCTTTGTGGACATTCTATGGATTTTTCTTTGAGAATCAATTAGATGTGAGCACCCAGTGTCATTTTTGGAAATATTCCGATTTGGAATTCTTGAATTAATTAATTATAATTATAATAATTAATTAATTGTGGTTTATTGGTGTGATTCTAGAGCCCAAGTGGTTTTTGTAATATTATTTTTATGCAAAATATGTTAAACGGTACTTAGACGGAACTCAGTAAGGTCACTATATTTTGTAAATGTTATCAAAAGATTCAGAAATAATGTTTGTGATCGAAGAGATTTACCCATAGTCTTGATAATTTACATGCATGTGTGTGTGGTATATTCCTTAAGTCCCACACATGATAAGATTTATCCCAAGACTTAGGAAATTAGTTTGGGTTTTCAATTAATACCTTGGTTCTTCCACAGATCCTATTGGATCTATTGGATGTTGTGAGATTGGACTTATGGCCACCCATGGGGTGTACCCACCTTGAAAAATTGAATGTTGTGGTGTTAGGTTTCTATAAAATATTATGAGTCCTTTTGAAAAAAAACATGTTTCAAAATGGTTGTTGTTTTTAAATTAGTGTGTGGTGACCTCTTCGGTGAAAATGTATTGATGTACATTTAAATTGTATTCATGGAACATGAAGGTATTGGACCTTGTTTGTCTTTTTAAAACAGTAAGACTCAGGTTTTAACGGGTGGCTTCCGCAAATTTGAAAGGGATGTTTGTACTTGTATTTTATGATATATGGAAAGGGTTATGTTTTATTTTAAAGGGATGTTGGTTATGACGTAGTGTTTGGGATGGCCATACATGGAGTATTGGATCCATTTATGATACGTGGACTGAGAATCCTTGTTTTCAAACCTGTTCCCCATGTTAAAGATATATTAGAATACTGGAATTGGATGTCGGAGATTGATGTAAATGGGTAACATTTAGAACCAAGAATAAAAGTGATTAATTGAACTTTTTTCAAGTAATAAAGCTCATTTGTCTACCTTATTTTTTTGTTGTTAGGAATTACCATGCATGCACTATTTTACTGACTAGCATTTTATTTAGACACCATTGGTGATGGACTACTGATTTTTACCCACCCCTTGATTGGGCTGCCATTTCACATGGGTACCCGAGTAGCTCTCATTCGATTATTGCAGACACATGTTTAGGATGAGGCTCGTGTTGTGTACTATTTGTTCAAGAATGATTTCTATAGTGTGATCAATTGACTAGATAGGTTTTACTTAGATATTTAATATTGACTTTTTTTAGTTCATTTAATTGGGTATATTATGTAGCCATCCTAGTTAGCGGTTGCTTGTATGTATGACATGGCCATTCATGCCTTTATTATTTTTTAATTTTATTACAGCATGATTTAGTTCCATTCTATTTCTTTCTATGTAATCTAATATGTATGATGTTTTATTATTTTCTTTTGGTTGTGCACATTGATATGGGGGTATAGTATCCTTATAGTTCTACATTAAACCCTTGCTTCTAGTCAGTAGCCTTTATCATACAAGGAGGACCTCATGAGGTCATGTGGCGAACCGTCTTGAGGAATAAATTTTAGTGGCACCCAAGATGGGACATTACAAGATATCCTACCTCTATTGAATGATCTTCTCATTTAATGAGATTTGAATGAACCACTCTCTATGAAGGATAAAAAACATCCATGTACACTAGAGAAAATGAAGTAATAAAGATCAATAAAGGCAATCAATTTGTGAGGTTATTGATGGAAGGCGTAGAATATTGGGAAGACATATGTTCATATGAGGGAGTGTGGAATAATCTTCAAGATCTGTATAGTGAAATAAATATAATAAAACATGGGACACATAGTAAACAAAAAATGTAATCCAAGCAGGTATATAGATGCAGAAAAATTAGGAAGCACAAAACCATTATAATATATTTTTATGGTTAGGGATAATAAAATAATAGAAGGACACCTAAAGATAAATGAGGATCAATATATCATATAATTTTATTCCCCCAAACCAAACAATAATCAATAAACATAGCATTAACAATAAATCCCATTCATATATCCATAAAACAGGAGCCCAAACCAAAATAAAAATTAAACAATAATAATAGACTGAAATATTTTTTCATTCTAAAATTAAAAATAATTTCAATTTCAAAACACAATTTAACATAACTATACTTTTTAATATTAAGAAAAATAATTAATTTATGGTGTTCTTCCAAGGCCGATCATCCCTAAAATGTCCGTACAAGTTTTTATTAACTAAAAATAATCCTAAGACTACAGTATTCTCCTAGTATAGATATTATTATCATGTGTCAGGGTGGAACTTGGATTTCCCATAACTACACTTATAATACTATTAAATAGCTAAATGGATAACTTAATTATTAATAAAATACATTAAATAATATAAAACAACAAAGCCTGATACAATTACCTAAGTCTCTATTATATCTAGTAAGCTCCCAAGCATGCAGACACTTGAAAACACACAACCTTCCTCGGGGGTAAAATACAATGAACATGAAAACATAAAAAATCTCAAAACCATTTATATAGTAAAATGTATTAGAAACAAACAACAACCAAAACCAGGAATCTGATAGGATACAGATCTCCACCTAAGACTAGCTGACATAGACCAACCTAAAGAACCCTCTCCCACCAGTGGCCCCTGCAAACATAACAGATGTAGTCCTAGGAATGAAGAAAAGAGAAAAATATAAAATACACATATTTTTAGCTAAATGGATACTAAAAAATAAATAAAATTTTTAGTATTGATACTTAGGGATACTATATTTTTTTGGCCTATGTTGTCCTCAATTTTTTAAACCTAGATAGTAACAATTAATATAATTGCTTGTGACACCCACAGAATACCATAAATTATAAAATTGATTATCATACATACATTATTTTTCATTGTTTCTATTCTGAACCCTAATGGTTAACATTTTTTGTTCAGTTTTTATCCTATTATCCTCTTCCTTTAAAGAATGTATTTGAAGATCATAATACAAACAACGACCTTGACTGCTTCTGAAATTAGTGAATAAGGACTATATATCATTGAATATTTTAACTAAGTTAAATAATTATCAGGAGAGGATAAAATAAAAATATTTTTCTCATATTCATTATATTTTAAATCTATATTAGAAAAATCTAGAAAACATTTATTAAAATCATCAAGATGAACATGAACAGATGAACAATGATTTATCTTAAAATTATAAAGTCTTGTTTTATAGTACAGAATACCAAGAATGTTTTTGATCATATATAGATGTACTAGTTTTAAACCTATTACCATAGTAGTGGTTTCATTGGAAACTTATTGAACAAAGTTTTCTTATAAGTTTAATAGTAACGTACAGTGGGCCTTTCCCATAACACTAGGGATGATATCTGCATACGTTGTAGTGGACTAATCATCAGAAGAGATGGTAACTACATGTTTTATAGGAAAATTTTTGGCACATGAAATTAAATTTTGGACTAGTAGTGCATCAATATTAACTATCCACATATTGAAATCATTCTCTCTATCGAACTTCCTGACTTCAAACTTAGAAGATTACATCACTTAGCCCGATTACAGTATCTGATACCAATTGTGAGGGTTGGATAAAATACGATGAATGTAGTCCAAATATCTTAGAGAAAATAATGGAAACAATTTAGATGAATTAAATTGATAAGTTTGAAGAAAAAAAGATACTAAATAAAGATATCTAAATAAAAAACACAAACAATAAAGAAAATGTGGAAAAGTAAACAACACTGGATATTTACATGGTTTAGACAAGTCATTTCCAACTCTATGGTAAGAACACCACCATAATTGTTTATTATAAAGAAAAAAATAACAATAATATAATAGAGAAGAATTAAATATATATAAACACTCATGGACCAAGAAAAAATTATAATAATGAAACCATTATTACTTAAGGGACTTGCACTAAAATCAAGCCGAGGATTGTAAAATTAATTTTCATGAGGGATGGAACCATGCACACAAACCCCAAACACATACCATAATGAAAGAAATAATGAAATATAAGGAATGTCTAAAACATAAATGGAATAATGTTGAAAGTTTAAAACAAAGGAAACATCCCTAGTCCAATAAAGGATAAATAACATTGTCATTATTGTACAATATTGTAGTAGATGTGATAGAGAATTTCCATACTGAGCTCTCTAGAGGACATGATGACCAAAATAGGGGGATTGTGTAAGTATGGAAGAGGAGTAGCAGAACTCATCGCTCACTTGAATGATTTTCCCTCTAAATGGAATTTTAAGCAATAAATCTCTTCGATGGATGAAAAACAACAAGTACACTGGAACAAATGAAGTAAAGGACCACAATAAAAGCAAGAAGGCGGTGAGGTGACTGATGGTAGGTGTAGCAGATGAGGAGATAGATGTTTGGGTGAGGGTGTGAAGAAGAATAATGAATATTAAGCTTTTACAATATATATCATAATGCCTAGGACATATAAAACATATAAAATGGAATCCAAATATGGTACATAAATCACAAAGAAAATCATGAAGTGAAAAATCCACACACTATAGCCACATGATCCAGGATAATAAATGACCAGATACACACCCATATAGATATGAGGATCAAGGTAATATATAAGAATAGTCCCCCTAATCCAATGATATGAATAAAATGGAGGTCCATCAATTAACCCCATATAGATTACTAGAAAATGGAATCCTAATCCAAAATAAGAATTATAAAATAATAATAAACTGATATAATTTTTAATACCCATATTAAATGGAATATTAATTTCAAAACATATTTTAATAGCCAACATGATGGTGACCAATATGAACATTATGTATGATCTAATCTAAATCATTGTCCCTATCCAATAAATCAAACACCTATTAAATTTTTTATTGGAAATCCACTGTGAATACGGGTACAATGAAAACCATGATTTTTTTTGATAAGTTAATCCAAAAGTATCATTTTTCATCCCCTTATTACATTATTGAAGAATTTTGGTGGTCGGTGTTGTATGGTGAAGAATTGTATGGATCATTATCAGATCTAGAAACTATGTTTTGTCTCTTATAAAGACACTTGGAGGATAAAAAAGGGATAATTGTATGGGTGGAATAAAAAAATTGGCAATGGGTTAGTAGGTGTATGAGATGGATATGAGGGGTTTTATAATTTATTATATGGACCCCACTTGGTAAACTAAAGTGGGTTCAAAATAAAATGGATATGTTGATACGCACATTGAAGATTCATTGATCATTATTATATATTATAATCGATGGATATGTACATTAATAACTTGTCAATTTATATATACATATATAATTAATTTATGAAATTTAATAAAATATAACACACACATGAATGTATGTCTATGTATATGTATATTTGTGTGTGTGTGTGTGTCTGTTTATGTGTGTGTTTGTATGTGTGTATGTATATATATATATGTAGGTGTGATTTATAATATATAGATTGAAAATTTAATTTAATTATTTATATATATGTATGAATATAGACATGCATCCAAGCATGCATATATGAAAGTGTGTAAATATAATATGTTATTCAATGGATAAATGTAACATATTATTATCTATTTCAAAATAATATAAGTTTTAATCCTAAATAAAATATTTTAAATTTTAAATTAAAATATAGTTTTTAGAAAAAAAATAAAAATTAATTATCTATAAATATTAATTTTATTTAATTATAATTAACAATATTTATTTATATCTGTAATTATATTTTAATATATTTATTTTAAATACATTTTTATGTAAATATATATTAATATATATTAATATAACATGTAAGGACCTGACCCCAGTTACCAAGTTCTAGTGCCTTATTTGATTACATTGGCATATAAAAAAGGAATAAGAATCTCGGAGGACCAAGTAGTTTAGTATTATTGGAAACAAGATACATACATAAGTTCAACATTACAACTTGAAATAAAAAAAAACTTATATACTCCTTAGACAACTTCCACAACTCCTATGTTATTTCAGCATATCATTCATAATAGAATTATTAATGTCCAAAGAAAATGAAACATAAGAAATGGGTGAGCTCAAATTCTTAGTAAGAGTAAGAAATATAGTAGAATATAACATAAACATTAGATGTGGTGAATAATTATAAACACATTCCCTTAAAAATAAACATGAACACAATATATAAAAAATACGAGGTGAGTAAATAATGCCATAATATAACATAATAATGGGTATTCTACTAGTCGAATAACCACCTGAACCATCAATAATATATTCATTATGAGGGAATACATAATTCGGGACAAAAGAACCATAATGTCAAGGCCTCATTCCAAGACTATAAATAAACATTTTGTCAAGGCCTTGTGCCAAGACCGTAGTTTGTCTCTTGATACATATCGATTCATAGAGGTGATATAGTGGGCCCCACCTGACACTTTCTATGTCCAATTAATTCCTCATATTAATGGAGATAAATATAAATAACATATACAATCATATTGAAACCAATATATGGAATGTAAACAACTTTCCCCGAACATTAAGCATAAACACTAACCATACTGAGTAAATTGGTGAATGGTTTTAAGATAGCACATCCACATACAAAATAATAATAAACCATTAAATTAAATATAGTAGATGTTACCATGTAAAATTAATACCAATAATACATAATAATCAACAGGAGTGTTGAAATAGATGAAGATACTCTTATAAAATCTTCAAGTAATTCTTCTGTTAAATACTCTTTTACTTTTTAAAGAAGAGTTATTTTGGAAAAAAAATTTGTATAAAACTATAAGTGAAGTAAGATAATATTTTCATAATAAAGTTTTTTATTTTATATAGATAATGGTTTCCAAAAACGAACTATATTGTGTCCATGAAAATAGGTAAGAGTTTCAGAAATTCCCTTGAATCAGGCTTGTATTTTGGAAACAATTTTGAATGATTATTTTAAAACCTGTAACCATCCATAAAATAAGGAGGGATTTTGGTTGGTGACCATATATAGAATAATCACACATATTTTATCAGTACATAATAATACATAAGAATTTCATTGAGGTAATTAGACAATGAATGTTACCCGAAAGAAAAAGGAAGTTCGGGTGGAAAACCCTTACATTGAATTTGAACGTGTTCCGCTCTTGAACTTAAGATCCTAGAATATGAAATTATACATATTAATAAATTATTTCATAACCATTTCTACATTTATTTATTTTATAATAATTTTGTTTATTTCATTTATTTTCTTATTGATAAGTTATAATATCGAATTCTGTCATTCCGGAGTGTTTGTTTTCTTTTGTTGCTGCAAATCCTTTTTTTATTTTCATAAAACCGGTTTACGAAAACCGGAAACCTCATAGTCAAACAGAAGAACATCCAAACGCAAACATCCTAAAAAATTCAAAATTCAAAAATCCCACAAACCACGTGCCCACCTCGAGCCACACGACCACCTCGAGAAGCGTTTCCATGCAAAAAACCATCATTCCGCCACCGAGAAAACCGGAACACCATGTGCCACCATTCACCAGACGACGGAGGAGGCACCAAGTCTGACTGCCATGATCTTTAGACAAATCCACAACATCGGATCACCGAAGAGCTTCACCAGCATCCGTTGTCAACTTCAACCTCAACGTCGGCAGAAGCCCGTCGTCGTCGTCGCAAATCAAGAACCACAAAACCATCAGTTGCACCACAGACATTCAAAAAACCAAAAATTCAAACGCGAAAGATGCACATCACAAACCAAAACAACAGCAATTCCAACCAACTTCACCGCATCCACATGAGGATCAAACCGACCTCCTGACCTTTCACAAATCCAACATCACCATGTCGGAAGAGTCTACCAGAAACCCCTTCGTTGTCAACTTCAGCAACACCACCCAACCGCACAAGCAACGCCCTGTTTCTGAAGATCTCGCCGCCACAGACCAAATCAAACACTTTAGACACAACAAAACCCCACCACACTTACCTGAGAAGATTAGGGACCCTGTGAACTGCCGACGCATGAGTGCGACCTTCAGACGCTGAGGAACTCACCGCAGGACACCAGCGAGCTACCAAAAACAAAACTAGGACTGCTCCGAAGAGTTCATGCAGAATTGTTGTAAATATCCAGAATTTAATTTCATGTTATTTAGGAACATCCAGAATTTTTAATGGTTATATCTATCATTTGGTTACATGGAATGATTATGAATCCTTAGATGACAACCACTTTGATTATTTGGCGGTATTTGGATTATTATGAACTAGTTTGTCATATAAGGTAATAATATGTACATCTAATGGTTCATGAATATTAATTGGTTTATAAAACATATATTATATTCTGGTTAAACCATAAAATGGTTTCAAGACCAGTAATGAAGGATAAATTGAAGAACTAAACTTCATCGTCCTTGAAGGTTATAAATTGGAACCTCATAGACGTTGATTTTGTTTACCAAAATAAACAGAAGGGAGTAAAATTATTGATGATGGTTCTTCCTTTAACATTATACACATCCATTACATAGATGATAAAAGATTTATCATGGTCATTTGGACAAAAAAGGTGATGGGATGATAACAAAATAAGATAAATTGAAAAGAAACTAAATGAAAAAGAAGGGTGTTTTACCTCTTAAAATAGCCTCCGTGAGAAACTCCTTAAGGGAAGGGATTTTGGTCTTTTGGAAAGACCAAGAACTTACTAGACATTGGGAGTGACTAGGGAAGGTTATTTGGGCAGAACATTGATGTCCTTTAAGGCTTATAGGAGTGAAGAGAAGAGGGGGTGATGGGGGGTTTTATAGTGGATGAGAGGAGGGTTTTCATAATATTTTAATCATTTGTTTATTAATTTCAATAAAGACAAGAAATATGGATTATTCCATGATTGAGATTCGTAATAAATGCATGTGAGTCCAAACCGAGTGGTCTGACATCACTTATGATGTCATAAATTGTGTGTTTAACTGATAATTTGTATATGTGGTATTTTACCATATTTCACTATTTATCAAAAAAATTGAGTATTTCAGAAAAATTCCCAAAATTCACCCTAACTATTTTTCGATGTGTAGTATCCAAAAATAAAGTCCTTTTTTCAAAAATAATTTTATAAATAAAAATAATTTAGTATTTAATAAAAATAATAATATATTCTAAAAACAATTGTTTTAAAACATTTATTTAATTATTCAAAAGCATAGTTATATCGTACTTCCAATTGAATATTATTTATATAAAATAATAGGTAAGGTTAATATTCATTTGGTTATATCACTATTAATAAGTGTATGTTACTATTCATAAGGGTAGGTTACTATTCACAAAAAAAATAATTTTTTCTTAACGTACTCCAAATAACTTACTTATCACAACCGTGTATGTCATATTTTCAAAATTCACATCACAGAAGTGACAAACTTATGTTTACGGGTTAGAGACCACTTAGTAGTTCATTGTGTTGTGATTTCATGTGATTATGACATATTTATAAGAAATGAATTTCCCTTTAAGAAATATTTGCTCGTTACATTCTCCCCTCCTTCAAAAAATTTCCTCACAAAATTGTTACTTAAAAAGATTCGAGTATGTCTTCCACATAAGCTCCTAAGGCTCACATGTTTCTTCCTCCGTCTTATGGTTCCTCTAAAGAACCTTTACCAGACGAGTCATCTGATTTCTCAATACTTGTTCTCTGGTATCAATAATATTGATAGGATCCTCACAATAAGTTAGATCAGGCTCAAGTTATATTTCTTCATAGGTGAGTACATGTGTTGGGTCTGGCATCTATTTCCTTAACATTGATACGTGGAAAACATTTTGAACTTTGGAGAGTCTTTATGTCATTTCCAAACGGTAAGCTATGGCTCCAATTCAATCCATAATTTCAAAATTTCCAATGTACCTGGGACTAAATTTTCCCTTAATACCGAATCGTATAATACCATTCTATAGATATACCTTTAAGAAAACATTATCTCCTTCTTGAAATTCCAAATAATTTTTTCGGTTATCAGCATAGCTCTTTTTCCTACTTTGAGCTATTTTTATATGGGTTTCTATTATATTTACCTTTTCCATTGTTTCCTAAATAAGTTCTAGGCCTACGATCTTTCATTCACCAACATCATCCCATAAAGTTGGTGTATGATATCTCTTTCCATATAATGCTTTATATAGTTCCATATGAACAATTGAATGAAGGAAATTGTTATAGGAAAATTCAAGGGGAGGTATATATTTATCCCACATACCTTGAATTTCAATTGAACAAGACCTCAACATGTCTTCCAATGTTTGAATAGTCCATTCTGATTGTCATCAGTTTGTGGGTAGTAGGCAGTGCTCAAACGAAGATCAGTGTCAAGGCCCTTCTGAAAACTCTTCCAGAATTATGTTGTAAAGTGGGGATCATGATCAGAAACAATTTATAAGGTTATACCATGAATTCTTACAAACTCATTAATATATAGTCTTGCAAGACTTTCATGTGGTAAATATTCTCTTATAGAAAGAAAATGTTCTTATTTTGTAAGACGGTCAACAATGACCCATAGAGCACTATTCTTTCATAGATTATTTGGTATCCCCATGAAAAATAACATCATAATATCATCCAATTTCTACATAGTAATAGGAAGGTGTTTCATTACTCCTCCAGGACGTTGTCTTTCAGCCATCACCTATTGACACACCAAACATCTTGACACATAATTAGCAATACCCCTCTTCATATTTTCCAACCAAAAATATTCCTTTAGATCTATATACATCTTTTTACTACCATGGTGTATAGATAAATTAGACCTATGGGAATCATCCAATAGTTCCATCCTTTGATCAAGAGTATTGGGAAAACAAGTCCTCTTTCCGAATTTCAAAATTAAACCTTCATATATGATGTCAATCAACATCCCATCATTTACTACTTTAATTTTCTTTTGAAAATTTTCATCATCAGCCTGACAAATTTTTATCCTTTCTAATAAAGAAGGTTTGGAAACCATTTGAAAAAGTAGTGATATTTTACCTTCCTTGATAAATCACATATCCATATTAAATAGATCCATAAACAAAGGATCTCTTTCAACTCTCATCTTGTTCAGAATTCCATGGTCCTTTCTACTCAAAGTGTCTGGCAGCTTATTTTTCTACCCTAATTGGTAGTGTATTCTGAAATCATAATATTTGATTAGCCCAATCCATATCCTTTGTCTCATGATGAGTTCTTTCTATGATAATATATATTTAAAACTCTTATGATCTGTATATATCTCACATTTTTCTCCATAGAGGTAATGTATCCAAATATTCAGAGCAAATATTACCAGTGCTAACTCAAGATCATGAGTTGGATAGTTTTGTTAATGAAATTTTAGCTTCCTACGTGAATATGAAATAACTCTATAATTTTTCATAAGGACATAGCCAAGTCATTTCATTGATGCATTGCTAAAGAACACAGATCTATCATTACCTAATGGTAGAGTCAAGATTAGAGAATTCACCAATATTGCCTTAAATTATTTAAAAATTCTTCACTTTCCTTTTTCCATATGAACTTAACCCCTTTTTTTAAGATTAGTCATTAGGTTGGCTAAGTAGGTGAAGTTCTGAACAAAACGCCGATAATAACCTGCTAATCCAACAAAACAACTTACCTCAGTTATGTTTTTTGGAGTAGGCCATTATTTGACATCCTTTGTCTTCACAGGATCTATAGATATTCCATCCTTAGAGACAATGTGGCCCAGAAAGGAAACTGATTGGATCCAAAAATCACACTTTCTAAACTTCCCATGTAATTTATTTCTTCTATGTGTATTCGGAATAGTGCGCAAGTGATTTTCCTGATCTTTATAGCTTTTAAAGTATACCGGGATATCATCAATAAATACCAATAAAAATTCATCAAGAAATTCCCTAAAAAATTTATTCGTTATATCCATGATAACATATGGTTTATTAGTTAGTTCAAAAGGCATTACTATAAACTTGTAATGCCCATACCTGGTTCGAAATGCAGTTTTCGGAATGTCTTCCTTCCTCGCAAGCAACTGATGATATCCAAATCAAAGATCAATCTTCAAAAAACATTGGGAACCATGAAGTTGATCAAATAAATCATCAATTCATGGTAGAGGATACTTATTCCTTATTTTAATATCATTGATTTACCTATAATCAATGCACAGCCTCATGGATCTATCTTTCTTCTTGACAAAGAGGATAGGGGATCCCTGTGGAGAAACACTAGGTCGAATAAATCCTTTATCACTCGATTCCTCTAGTTGTCTCTTTAGTTCCACTAACTACACAGTGTCCATTATATAAGGGGTCTTTGATATGGGCCTTGAACTGAGAATTAAGTCAATGGAAAACTCAATTTCACGCTCTGGAGGATGTCCAGGTAAATCCTCTGGAAAGATGTCAACATATTCTTTCACAATAGGTACATCCTCAATCTATACATTATTATCCTCATTAAAAATTATTTCATTCCCTTCCTCCCCAATAATTGAATTCAGTATAGCTACTTGGGGCGGATCTAGATAAGAATCAAATGGCGAGGTTTCTTCTCTAAAAATAAGGGATTATATACCATTCTCAAAAATTATAAATTCCTTATTCTTGAAATAGATATTCACTTCATAATTTGATATCCAATTCATACTGAGAATTAATCATAGTCAATAATTGGTATGATGATACGGTTAGAAACTAAACCATGTTTATGTGTCATGAGGACACGCCTTTGTTGCAATGAAACATCCACTAGGAGTTATGACTGATAACTCTTTCATTACATCAAGTTGTACATGTCTTATTTTCTTGGAACACTAGGAAGATATAAATGAATTCAATGATCCATAATTAAATAAAGCATTGGCTAAGTTTGATGAAACAATCAATGTACCTTCCACCACATCATTAAGAACTTCAACCTCCATAGCTGTGACCGCATAAGCATGTCCTTTCTCCCTTGGCCTTCTTTGGGGAACATTTCCATAAAGAATAGGACATTCATGTGTATAATGTCCCATATCCCTGCAATTGTAGCATTGAACATTGGTTGCTTCCTTCTTCCACTTACAATCCCTAGTTAGGTTGCCTTTTTCTCTGAACTTTTAATAGGCTCTCATTCCCTTCAAGAACGTGACAAGGTGTTTCTTCCCACATTTGTCACAGTGTGAAAATTCAAATATTCCCTTTTTTCCTGTTTCCTTATTTCCTTTCCCATAGTTTTTAGCTTATCTCTTCTTCTCTTGCTTTCCCTTAAAGTAATAAGACTTATAGAATTCCTTTTCTGTCTTGATAGAACATGAAACTATATCTCCCTACGATGAGAAACTCTGGGAGACCAAAGCTCACCGGACGAATGGCTTTAGTCCATAAAAGAATTGATCAATTTTTCTCCTTGGATCTCTTATGTAGTCCACATAATTCCTTGATAACCTTGTGAAGTTAGCTTCATACTTTTCAACATTATCATATTCCTTTTGCTTCAAATTCAAAAACTTCCTTTCCGTATCTGCTCGTTGTTCACGAGGAATGTATTTCTATAGGAATATTTCATTAATGTACATCCATTCCATCTATTCTATCACTTCCTCCTCCTTTTTGATTTGGATTAATGACCACCATTAATCTACATCTCTCATTAGATGATAAATAGCCATGACAACCTTCTCTCTTTCATTACATCCCAAAGCGAGAAATATCTTCTCTAGGGAACTTATCCACTGCTCTACTACAAATGGGTTTGTAGTCCCATGGAACAATGGGGGATGTTGTCTCATAAAGCGATCTAACATATCCCCTCCACATGATGGATCTGGATGCTCCATATGGGTAATTTTATTATTCATAACCTGAGTAATTTGTCCTAGTATAGTTATAAGTTGCTCAACACCAGTCACAACACCAGATCCAACATCATCATCTTGAATCGGAGGGAAATCTATACAGAGGAACATGTGTGTTTGTGTGGCTTCCATTCCTTCTAATATGCGCCATTTCTAGATAATGACATACACAAGATTACGTTATGAAACATAATTTATTATCTTAACTTAACAAAATGCTTATCATAAATTGATATCTTATGCATGGCTAATCCCATAATCACAAAAATAGTTTCTTTGAGGAAATATTTACATTTAAATCCTTCATAATGTATTATAAAAGAAATATGAATTATCATAAGAATATCCCTTAGGAGTGTCATAACCAAGAGTACAGCAAGGCCTTTTTTTCATTCACCAGTTCCCTTTCGAGTCTAGCTCAAAGCAATGTTTTCACCTTTTACCCCTATATAAATTTGTGTCATATCCGCCTCTACCTACTCATATCCAGACAGAGATGTATTTCATGAAATATCCACATAATATATTCCTTACAAAAATACCAGGACTTTCTTGAATGTTTATCCTCAAAGACTATCTTAGAGACTCTTCCCTAATCTACATTTTCTAAATCTATTTTCCATGTTTTCTACTAAAATACCTTTGATACCAACTGTAAGGACCCCACCCTAGTTTCCCAGAGTCGGTACTTTATTTGATTACATTGGAATATAAATAATGAATAATAATCCTGAAGGACTGAGTAGTTTAATATTATTATAAACAAGATATATATATAAGTTCAACATTACAACTTGAAATGAAAAAAAACATAGAAACTCCTTAGACAGCTTCCATAAATCCTAGTTTATTTCTGCATGTCAATAATAATAAAATTCTTCATCTCCTGAGAAAATTAAACATAATAAAGGGGTGAGATCAAATTCATAGTAAGAGTAAGAAATATAGCAGAAGATAACATAAACATTAGACAGGGGTGAATAATTGAAAACACATTACTTTAAAAATAAACTTGAACATAATATGAAAAAAAATATGAGCTGAGTAAATATTGATATAATGTTACATAATCATGGATATTATACTAGTAGAATAACCACATGAACCCTAAATACTATATTCATAATGAGTGAATGCATAATTCGGGTCAACATAACCATACTGTCAATGCCTCATTCCAAAACCATAAATAAACATTTTTTTAAGGCCATGCGCTAAGACTTTAGTTTGTCTCATTAAACCTACCGATGCACCGAGGGGCAATAGAGGTCCCCACCAGACACTTTCTATGTCCAATGAATTCCTAATATAAATTGGGATAAAAATAAATGACATACACATTCATATTGGAACTAATATATGAAATGTAAATAACTTTCCCTGAAACATTAAGCATAAACACTAACCATATGGAGTAAATTGGTGAATGGTTTTAAGATAGCACATTCACAACCAAAATAATAATAAACCATTAAATTAAATATGGTATATGATACCATGTAATATTAATAACATTAATACATAATAATCAACAAGATTATTGAAATAGATGAAGATACTCTTATAAAATCATTGAGGAATTCATTAGTTAAATACTCTTTTACTTTTAAAAGAATAGTTATTTTGGAAAAAAATTGTATAAAACTAGAAGTTAAGTAAGATAGTATTTTCATAATTAGATTATTGATTTTATAAATATAATGGTTTCCAAAAAAATATTATAAAGTGTCCATAAAAATATGTAAGAGTTTCAAAAATATCCCTTGAATCAAGCTTGTATTTTGGAAACAATTTTGAAAGTTTCTTTTAAAATGTGTAACCATCCAAAAAATAAAAAGGGATTATGGTTGGTGAAAATATATATAATTATCACACAGAATTTATTAGGAGTTCATAATAGTACATAATAATTTAATTTAGGTAATTAGACAATGAAAGAAACAAGAAAGAAAAAGGAAGTTCGGGTGGAAAACCCTTACCTTAAATCCGAACGTGTTATGATCATGAAATTAAGCTCCTAGAATTTGAAAATATACTTATTAATAACTTATTTAAGAACCTATTATAGATGTATTTAGTTTATCATAATTATTTTTAGTTCATTTATTTCCTTATTGACAAGTTATAATATCGAAATCTGACATTACAGATTGTTCTTTCCATGATTTTCATAATCAGTTCTCTTTTTTTAAGTAGTGGAGATCCTAAGGAATGGTTGTAAATCTGCAGAATTGAAACTAAATGTTACTTATGATAATACATAATTGTTAATGGTCATTTATATCATTTTGATACACAGGATGATGATGAATCATTAGCTGATAACCACTTCGATTATTTGGCGGTGTTTGGATTTTTATGAACTAGTTTGTCATATAAATTAATAATATGTACATATACTGGTTCATGAATATTAATTAGGTTATAAAACATATATTATTGTTTTTATTAACCATAATAATGGTTTCATGACCAGTAATGAAGGAGAAATTGAAGAACAAAACTTCTTCGTCGATGAAGGTTATAAATTGGAACCTCGTGGATATTGATTTCATTTATAAAAATAAAAGGGAGGGAGTAAGAATATTGATGATGGTTCATCCTTTAACATGATATGAATCCAGTATACAGATGATACTCGAGTTATCATGGACATTTGTACATGGGATTTGAGGAGAGGATAACAAAAGAAGCTAAATTGAAATGAATCTAAATGAAAAAGAAGGGTGTTTTACCTCTTGAAATAGCCTCCATGAGAACCTTCTTAAAGGAAGGGATTTTGGTCTTTTGGAAAGACCAATATCTTCTAGGACATTGGTAGCGACTAGGGAAGGTTATTTGGGTAGAACATTGAGGATATTCAAGGCTTAGAGGAGTGAAGAGAAGAGGGAGTGATGGGGGGTTTTCCAGTGGAGGAGAGGAGGGTTTTCATAATATTTTAATCGTTAGTTTATTAATTTCCATAAAGATAAGAAATAGGGATGATTTCATGGCCAAGATTCATAATAAATGAATGTGAGTCCAAACCAAGTTGTCTTACATCACTTATGATTCCATAAATAGTGTATTTAACTGATAATTTGTATATACAGTATTTTATCGTATTTCACTATTCATCAAAAATTTAAGTATTTCAGAAAAATACCAAAAAATCAACCTGAAAATTTTTCAATATGTAGATTCAAAACAAGAAGTCCATTTTTCAAAAATAATTTTATAAAAATGATTAATATAATATTTAATTAAAATGAAAATATATTCAAAAAACAACAGTTTTAATACATTTATTTACTTATTCCAAAGCATAGGTATATCGTACTTCCACTTGAATATTATTTATATATAATAATAGGTAAGGTTAATATTCATTAGGGTGTATCACCATTAATAAGGGTATGTTACTATTCATAAGTGTAGGTTACTATTCACAAAGAAAATAATTTTTTCTTATCGGGACCCAAATAACTTACTGATCGCAACGGTGTATGTCATATTTTTGAAATTCACATCATAGAAGTGAAAAACTTATGTTTACGGGTCACATAGCACTTAGTAGTTCATTATGTTGTGATTCCATGTGATTATGAAATATTTATAAGAAAGGAATTTCCATTTAAGAAATATTGGGTCGTTACATTCTCCCCTCCTTACAAACATTTCATCACAAAATTGTTACTCAAAAATATTCGGGTATGTCTTCAATATAAGGTCCTAAGGATCCCAAGTTGCTTCCTCCATTTTATAGTTCCTCCTAAGAAACTTTACCAGATTAATCGTTCTATTTATCAATACTTGTTCTCTGGTATCAAGAATATTGATATGCTCTTCACAATAAGATAGATGGGGATCAAGTTCTATTTCTTTATAGGTGAGTACATGTGTTGGTTCTGGCACCTATTTCCTTAACATTGATACCTTGAAAACATTTTGAACTTTGGAGAGACTTTATATCATCTCCAAATGGTAATATAGGGCTCCAATTTGATCCAGAATTTCAAAAGGTCCGATGTACCTGGAACTTAATTTTCCCTTCTTACCGAATCATATAATACCCTTCCATGGAGATACCTTTAAGAAAACATGATCCCATTCTTGAAATTCCAAATACTTGCTTCAGTTATTAGCATAGCACTTTTTCCTACTTCGAGATGTTTTTATATGGGTTTGGATAATCTTCACCTTTTCCATTGTTTCCTCAACAAGTTCTAGGCCTACGATCTTTCTTTCACCAACATCATCCTGTAAAGCTGGTGTACGGCATCTCTTTCCATATAATGCTTTATATATTTCCAAATGAATACTTGAATGAAATCTATTATTGTAGGAAAATTCAAGGAGAGGTAGATATTGATCCCACATATCTTGAAAGTCATGTGAACAAGGCCTCAACATGTCTTCCAAATTTATAATAGTCCGTTTTGATTGTGATCAGTTTTTGGGTAGTAGGCAGTGCTCACATGATGATCAGTATCAAGGGCCTTATGAAGACTCTTCTAGAATTATGATGTAAAATGGGGATCATTATCATAAACAATTGATAAGGGCACAAAATTAAGTCTTACAAAAATAATTAATATATAGTCTTTCGAAACATTCAAGTGGAAAATCTTCTCTTTTAGCAAGAAAATGTGTTGATTTGGTAAGACTGTCAACAATGAACCATATCACATTATTCTTTCTTGGAGTCTTTGGTAGACCTATGAAAAATTACATTTTAATATCATCCCATTTCCACATATAAATTGGAAGGGGTTTCATGACTCCTCCAGGATGTTGTCTTCCAGCCTTCACCTGTTGACACACCAAATATCTTGGCACATAATCACCAGTATCCCTCTTCATGTTTTCCCACAAAAAATGTTCCTTTAGATTTCGATACATCTTTGTGATACCATGGTGTATAGATAAATTAGAGCTATGGGAATCATCCAAGAGTTACCTCTTTAGATCAGGAATCATGGTAACACAAAGCCTCTTTCCGAATTTCAATATTATACCTTCATATACAAATTCAATCAACTTCACATCCTTTAATGCTTTAATTTTCTTTTGAAACTTTTCATCATTATCCTGAGAACTTTTTATCCTTTCCAATAAATAATGTTAGGGAACCATTTGAAAAAGTAGTGACGTTTTACCTCCCTTGATAATTCACATATCCATCTTTACTAGATCCATGAACAAAGGATCCCATTCAACTCTCATCTTGTTCTGAATTCCATGGTCCTTTCTACTCAAAGCATCTGCCATCTTATTTTCCTTCCCCATGTTTTAGTGTATTGTGAAATCATAATCTTTGAGTAGTTCAATCCATCTCCTTTGTCTAATGTTGATTTCTTTTTGTGAAAATATATATTTCAAACTCTTCTGATCTGTATATATCTCACATTTTTCTCTATAGAGGTAATGTCTCTAAATCTTCAGAGCAAAGATTACTAATGCTAACTCAAGATCATGATTTGGATAGTTTTTTTCATGAATTTTTAGTTTCCTAGATGTATTGGAAATAAATCTCTCATTCTTCATGAGGAAATAGCCAATTGATTTCTTTGATGCATTGCTAAATATCACAAATCCATCATTCCCTGATGGTAGAGTCAAGATTGGAGCATTCACCAATATTATCTTCATTTATTTAAAACATTCTTCACATTCATTTGTATATAAGAACTTAACCCCTTTTTTTAAATCTTGGTCATTTGGTTGGCTAAGCAGGTGAAGTTCTAAATGAAACACTGATAATAATCTTCTAAACCAATAAAACTGTGTACCTCAATTATGTTCATTGGAGTAGGCCATTTTTGCAAAACCTTTGTCTTCATAGGATCTACAGATATTACATTCTTAGTGACATTATGGCCTAGAAAAGAAACTTATTGGATCCAAAAATCACACAAGTTAAACTTCCCATATAATTTATTTCTTCTAACTGTCTTCAGAATAGTGGGCAAGTGATTTTCCTACTCTTCATAGATTTTAGAGTATACCAGGATATCATCAATAAACACCACTAAAAATTCATAATGATATTCCTTGAAAACTCTATTCCTTAGATCCATGAAAACATATGGTTCATTAGTTTGTCCAAAATGCATTACTGTAAACTCATAATGCCCATACCTAGTTCGAAATGCTATTTTTCAAATGACTTCCTTCATCACAAGAAACTGATGATATCCAGATAGAAGATCAATCTTCGAAAAATAATAGGCTCCATGAATTTGATCAAATAAATCATCAATTTTTGGTAGAGGATACTTATTCCTTATTGAAATAGAATGTATTTCCTTGTAATCAACGCACAACCTCATGGATCCATCTTTCTTCTTGACAAAGAGGACAGGGGATCCCCATAGAGATACACTAGGTAGAAAAAATCCTTATTAACTAGATTACTATTGTTTTTTTAGTTCCTCTAACTCCATAGTGGCCATTCTATAAGGGGTCATTGATATGGGCCTTGAACCAGAAATTAATTCAATAGAAAACTCAATTTCCCACTCTGGAGGATGTCCAGGTAATTCCTATGGAAATGCGTCAACATATTATTTCACAATAGGTACATCCTATATCTATAAATTTGACTCCTCAAACAAATTTATTTCATTCCCTTCCTCTCCAACAATTAAATTAAGTGGTGCTAATGGGGGTGGATCTCGATGAGAATCAAATGGAAAGGTTTCTGCTCTAAAAATAATGGATACTATCCATTCTCAAAAAGTGTAACTTTCTTCTTCTTGCAGTAGATCTTTGTATCATAATTTGATAGCCAATTCATACTGGTAATTTTATCATTTTCAATCATTGGTATGATGATAAGGTAATAAACTAAATCATGTTTATGTGTCATGAGTTGGACTAACCTACACGCCTTTGTTCCAATGATACATCCACTAGGAGTTTGGACCGATAACTCATTCATTAAATCAAATTGTTCATGTCTAATTTTCATGGAAAACTAGGAAGATATAAATGAATTCGATGATACAGAATTAAATAAAGCATTGGATAAGTTTGATGAAATGATAATGTACCCGCCTCACTTCATTAGGAACTTAAACCTCTGTAGTTGTGACCCCATAATCTTGTCCTTGCTCCCTTGGCCTTTGTTGGGGAAATTTTCATGATTCTTAGGACATTCATGTGCATAATGTATCATATCCCTTCAATGGTAGTATTGAACATTGGTGGCTTCTTTCTTCCCCTTAAAATCCCCAGTTAGGTGGCCTTTTTTCTCCGCACTTATAACAGACTCACATTCCCTTCAGGAAAGTGCCAGGGTTTTTCTTCCCACAATTGTCATAGTGTGAAAATTAAACTCTTCCATTTTTTCATGCTTCTGTATTTCCTTTCCCTGATTTTTCATCAGCCCTCTTTCTCTATTTCTTTCTCTTAAGCTCATAAGACTTATATAATTCCTTTTTTGTCTTGATAACACATGAAACTATATCTTCATATGATGAGAAACTATGGGAGACCAGTGGTCGCTAAAGGAATGGCTTTAGGGAATCAAAGAATCGATCAATTTTTCTCTTTGGATTTTTTATTTAGTCCAAAACATTCCTTCAAAACTTTGTGAAGTTACCTTCATACTTTGTGACATTATCGTATTCCTTTTACTTGAAATTCAAAAACTGCCTTTCCATATCTGCTCATTGTTCATGAGGAAAGTATTTCTCTTGGAATATTTCCTTAAAGTACCTCCATTCAATATATTCTATCTATTTCTCCTCCTTTGTGTGTTTGATTAATGACCACCACTAATATAGATCTCTCGATAGACGATAAACTTCCATGAAGACCTTCTCTCTTTCATTACATCCCAAAGCGATAAATATCTTCTCTAGGGAACTTATCAACTGCTCAGCTACAAATGGGTTTCTAGCCCCATTGAATGATGGAGGATGTTGTCACATAATGTGATCTAACATAGCTCCTCCATGTGGTGGATCTTGATGCTTCATATGGGTAGGATTATTATTCATAAACTAATTAATTTGTCCCAGTATAGTTATAAGTTTCTCAGCACCAGTCACAGCACCAGAGCCAACGTCATTATCTTGAATCGAAGAGAAATCCCTATATGGGACGTGTGTGTTCATGCATTTTCAATTCCTTCCAATATGCACCATTTCTAGATGATATCATATAGTATATTAGGTTATGAATCATTATTTATAATCTTAACTTAACAAAATACTTAGCATAAATTGAGATCCTATGCATGGCTAATCCCATAATCACAAAAATGGTTTCTTTGAGAAAATATTTACATTTAAATCTTTTATAATGGATTGTAAAGAAAATATGAATTATTCTATGCATATCCCCCAGGATTGTTGTAACCTAGAGTGTAGCAAGGCATGTTGTTGTTCATCAGTTCCTGTTTGAGTCTAGCTTAAAGCAGTGTTTTCAGCTTTTAACCATATATACATTTGTGCCAGAGCCACCTCTACCTACTCATATCCATACAGGGATGTATTTCTTTAGATATCCACATAATATATTCCTTACAAAAATAATAGGACTTTCTTGAATGTTTTTCCTCAAATTATATCTTAGAGACTCTTCCCTAATCTAGGATTTCTAAATCTAGTTTCCATTTTTTCAACTAAAATTCCTTTGATACCAACTGTAAGGACCCAACCCTAGTTTCTCAGATATGGTACCTTATTTGATTAAATTGGCATATAATCAATGAATAAGCATCCCAAAGGACCGAGTAGTTTAGTATTATTGGAAACAAGATATGTATATAAGTTCACCGTTACAACTTGAAATGAAACAAAAACACAAGAAATCCATAGAAAACTTCCATAAATCCAACGTTATTTCATCATGTCAATCATAATATAATTATTCATGTACTGAGAAAATTAAACATAAGAAATGGGTGAGCTCAAATTCTTCGTAAGAGTAAGAAATACAATGGAAGATAACATAAACATTATACATGGTGAATAATTTAAAACACATGCCTTTATAAATAAACGTGAACATAATATGGAAAAAATATGAGTTGAGTAAATATTTCTATAATATAACATAATCATGGGTATTTTAGTAGTCTAATGACCACATGAACCATAAATACTATATTCATAATGATTAAATTCATAATACGGGACAACATAACCATGCTGTCAAGGCCTCATCCCAAGACCATAAATAAACATTTTTTCAAGGCCTTGTGCCAAGACTGTAGTTTATCTCAAGAGACCTACCGATACTCTGAGAGGATATAGAAGGCCCCACATGACAATTTATATGTCCAATGCATTCCTCATATTAATGAGGATAAATATAAATAACATATTCATTCATATTAAAACTAATATATGAAATGTAAATATTTTCCCCGAATATTAAGCATAAATACTAACCATACTGAGTAAACTGGTGAATGGTTTTAAGATAGCACATCCACAACCAAAATAATAATAAATCATTAAATTAAATACTGTAGATTATACCATGTAATATTAATTCCAATAATACATAATAATTAACAAGAGTTTTTAAATAGATGAAGATACTCCTATAAAATCATCGAGTAATTCTTGAGATAAATATTCATTACATTTAAAAGAATATTTATTTGGGAAAAAAATTGTATAAAAATAAAAGTTAAGTAATATAGTATTTTAGTAATAAAATTTTTAATTTTATAAAGATAATGGTTTCAAAAAACAGATTATATAGTGTCCTTAAAAATAGGTAAGAATTTCAAAAATTCCATTGAATCAGGCTTGGATTTTGGAAACAATTTTAAAAGTTTCTTTTATAACATGTAACCATCCATATAATAAGGAGGGATTATGATTGCTGAACATATATATAATAATCACACAGAATTTATGAGGAGTACATAATAATACATAATAATTTAATTATGTAACTAGACAATGAATGTAACTCGAAAGAAAATGCATGTTCGGGTGGAAACCCCTTACCTTAAATCCGAACGTGTTACGATCATGAACTTATGCTCCTAGAATATGAAATTATACTTATTAATAAATTATTTAATAACCTATTATACATTTATTTAGTTTATCATAATTCTTTTCAGTTCATTTATTTCTTTATTGATAAGTTATAATATCGAATTCTGTCATTATGGAGTGTTTGTTTTATTGATTTTCATAATCAGTTCTCTTGTTTTTAAGTAATGGAGTTCATGAAGAATGATTGTAAATCTCCATAATTGTAATAACATGTTATTTATAAAATATAGAACTTTTTATGGTCATTTATATCATTTAGTGACATGGGATGATGATGAATCATTAGATGACAACCAGCTCGATTATTTGGTGGTATTTGGATTATTATAAACTAGTTTTTCATATAAATTAATAATATGTACATATACTGGTTCCTAAAAATTAATTAGGTTATAATACATAAATTATAGTCTTTTTCAACCATAAAATTTTTCTCATGACCCATAAATAAGGATAAATTGAAGAACGAAACTTTGTCTTCCATGAAGGTTATAAACTTGAACCTCGTGGATGTTGATTTCGTTTTTAAAAATTAAAGGGATGGAGTAAGAATAATGATGATGGTTATTAATTTCACATGATATACTTATATTATATATATGATACTGGAGTTATCTTGGTCAGTTGGATAGAGGAGGTGTGGAGAGGATAACAAAAGAAGATAAATTGAAATGAAACTAAATGAAAAAGAAGGGTGTTTTACCTCTAGAAATAGCCTCCTTGAGAACCTCCTTAAGGGGAGGTATTTCAGTCTTTTGGCCAGAACAAGAGCTTCCAGGACGTGGGGGGTGACTAGGTAAGGTTATGTGGGATGAACTTTTATTAGATTCAATTATTAGAGGATTGAAGATAATAGGGTTTGATGGGGGGTTTTATAGTGGAGGAGAGGAGGGTTTTCATAATATTATAATCATTAGTTTATTAATTTCCCTCAAGACAAGAAATAGTGATGATTCCATGACCCGAAATATTAATAAATTCATGTGAGTCCTAAACAATTTTTCTTACATCACTAATGATTCCATAAATATTGCATTTAACTGATAATTTGTATATACGGTATTTTACCGTATTTCACTATTCATCAAAAATTTGAGTATTTCAGAAAAATACCAAAAATTCACCTTAATCATTTTTCAACGTGTAGAATCCAAAAATAGAGCCCATTTTTTCAAAATAATTTCATAAATATGGTTAATTTAATATTTAACTAAAATCATAATTTATTCTAAAAACAATAGTTTTAAAACATTTGATTACTTATTCCAAAGCATAAGTATATCGTACTTCCACTTGAATATTATTTACATACTATCATATGTAATGTTACAATTAATTTGGGTATATCACTTTTCCTAAGGGTATGTTACTATTCATAAGGGTAGGTTAATATTCATCAAAAATTATGTTTTTCTTATCGGACGCCAAATAACTTGTTGATTGCAACCGTGTTTGTCATATTTTAGAAATTCACATCAGAGAAGTGACAAACTTATGTTTACAGGTCACATAGCACTTATTAGATAATTATGTTGTGATTTCATGTGATTATGAAAGAGTTTAAGAAGTAATTTTCCATTCAATAAATATAGGGTCGTTACATAACATCTACTAGAAGAAATATATTAATGATAGAGGTTGTAATCATTATATCTCTTCCATGGGTGATATAATAAATTACTTAAACAAAAACCACACATGGCTTGTTTTGAACAAACCACATGACACCAAGGTGGTTGGATGTAAGTATATATTCAATAAAATGTAAGATAACATTGGTGAAAATAAAATTATATTTAATTATGGACTTTTATCTAAGGGTTTCATCCAATGAAAGGGAAAGGACTAACTTGAAATTTTTTCACTGGTTGTAAAACATTCATCCATCTGGTTGTTTCTTTCATTTTTTGTTTACCATGAATACCATATTAAGTAGCATGATGTAAAATATTCTTTTCATCATAGTGAAATTTATGAGGATATATATATGTATGAAACCTCCATATATATATATATATGAATGGGTTAAACCAAACCAGGTATGTTTTCTAAATAAATCATTATATAGTTTAAAATAGGCCTCTCAGCCGCGACATAGAAAGTATGGCTCATTCATGATTGATAATAATTTTAGTCAAAATAATTATGATACATGTGTGCATTTTAAATACATTAATAATTCTATGATTTATTTACTAAATTATGTTGAAATCATTCTAATCATATGAAGTGATATGAAACTCATCACTTATGTTAAGTCGTATTTGTAGTTTGACTTTCAAATGAAATACCTAGGTTAAATTATGGAAATTATGGGAATAGAAATTGTTATAGATATATGTAATAAAATGTTTTTATTGTTCCAATATGCATACATTCTTAAATTCTGTATTAGATACCTACTTGAGTGTATTAATCCGGATGGTGTTTCTTTTTTTCCACAATGCATGATTTTACAGACCCAGGAACCTGATATTAATATTGATGATCTATATATTTCTAGAATTACCTATGAAAAAATTATTAGAAGCATCGTGTATTCCATGATCTTCACTCGCCCTGATGTGGCCAGTACAATCTACAACCTTAGAAGATTCAAGGACAACTCAGGCAATACACACTAGCATGCCCTTAAATGGATTCTTAGATACATGTGTCATTCACCTACATTATCTCCATTATTTGGTAGAAATGATGATGATGATGAAATTATTACTGGGTCAGTTGACTCTGATTATATAGGGAATTTTGAAACCATAAAATCCCTCATAGGATATGTATTTACTACCTACAGAGGACACGTTTCATGGAAATATAACATGAAATGTGAGGTTTCTCTCTCAGTCACCCAGGTCGAATACATTACTCAAATAGAAACTATTAAGGAATATATCTACCTTAATGATATTTGTTTTGATTTATTCATCTATAATTATGTTATAAATGCATATAGAGAGAGCCTATTAACTTTAAATTTATCTAAGAATTTATTTTTCCATGGTAAATCTAAGAACATTGATATTAGATTTCATTTTATTAGATATGTTATTGAGTTGGGAACCATGTGTGTAAATTAGATACATACTAATAAAAATATGACCAATAGTTTTACTAATGGTGTGAAATTATGTAAATTAAATCATTATTTAAATATGCTGAATTTTATTCCAATTCAATAAACATTGGTGTAATAAAATTTCCAATTTTATATGAAAATGGTGTTGATTTTTTATATTATTTTCATATAATGTTTTCTTAATTTTATGCCAGGATTTATAATTTATTCATTTCTCATTCATGAAATATTAGTTTTGATTTATTTTATATGATAAAAAACATATGCTATTATAGGCTTCCTTTTCTCCACTTAGGCTCTTGTTTAGGGATCTTGGGTTGGGTCGTGTTTATTTTCTTGTGTTATATTGGTCATCATTCCAACTCAAAAAGCCTTGTTTTATCCCTGGGGTCACATGATTCATTGATTAATCCACCACCCATTGCATTTGTTCCATCCTCTAGTGATGATATTTACGTTCATTTTTTTAGCTCAACCATGATTTTTTCGATGATTCTTCATGGTCATTTCAACCACTTGATGTCTGTCACGGTCTGTCATGGGAATTAATCACCCATGCACTCTCATATTAACCTAATTCAATTATTTGGATACCATAGGTTTTTATCTTTTCTTGGATTTCCAAAACCATATTCTCCTCAACAATTTCTATAAGTACCCAGCCTTAAACATTTCATAATCTAGTAAATTATTCTCTAATTCAGTTTCTTACATTCCCAATGATCTTTTTAGTTTAGAGTTTTAGATAATTAGGAAATAATTTATAAATATAAAACCAAAATAATTAGAAGTTGGTAATTCTAAAATAATATCCATTTCTTCCAAAATACAAATTATTTTAATAAAACGTGAAATCATTTCATAAAAAATATTCACAACATTCGGCATGGCTTCTTCTTTTCTCTTACACAACATTAAACCCTGTGAAAAAAATTTAAAACATGGAATGATCACAAAATCACATTAAGGAAGATAAAAAAATAATTAAATAAACTATTCATCTATGAATACTTATAAACCTATGAAAACATTATAACAAATACATACTTCTCACCTATAATGTATCATATACTTTGTGAAAATAAGAGATTCCCATGAATCATAGAAAGAAAAAATAAAACCATAAAGGTAACTTGGGGAATTACATGCTTATGATTGTAACCATCATAGATACCATATTATTTGTAACCCTCATGGATACCATACAATTTAGTCCCCACTGCTACCTTATGTTGTAAACCTCACGGCTAACTTATGATGTAACCATCAAACTTACGCTTGGAGTAACCATACGGCCAACCACCAACATAAACATACCCAATGCATCGGATGGAGATATAGTTACCACCCTTAATCATAAAAAAATCCCAATAACAAAAATATAATCATAAAATATGAATACTTTCATTATAAAACATTATTTTTGAATTTTGTACAGACATAAATTTAAAAGAGGATTTTTAAATAAAAAGTCTCGTACATCAGGTTCATCTAACTTAAAACGTGTTCAAACCTCCTGTATAATGGTTTAAATAGGGTTATTAATATATTAAATAAAAATATTAATATATATAACACCTTATATGATCATTTAATAACAACTTTCTATATATTTATTAATAATATTTAGTTATTTCCATTGTTTTAGGTACGTTCTTTTCATGGTTTCCATGGCTGGTTCAATTTTGATTTTTCTTTTCAAATGGAAGAAAAATTCCAAAATTGAATTAAGATATTTTTCATGATAAAAATAGTTAATTTTGAAAAATAATGGTGTATTAAAACATATTATGGTGTGCACTTGGATGTGGGTAAGAAATCGGGAAGTTCCCTTGAATCGGACTAGCTTATCGAGAAGAATTGAAAAGGTAACCTTTTTAAAACACATATTACCCCATTAAAGAGGGATGATATGATATGTATACATGATTTTATAACATATAAATAGAATTTCTACGAATTATATAAAAATAAATAAGCATTACGTTGTGGCAAATAGATAAAAAGAGTATCCTGAAGGAAAAAATGGAGGTTCAGGTAGAATCCCTAAATTATGTCCAAAAGTGGTTTGAATTTGAACTTAATATCATTTAAAATAAATTAAATCCATTAATTAATTAATAAGAACATTTTATACATGTATTTTTTTTACTATAATTTTATTAAGTTCATTTATGGCCTTTTTGATGAGTTATAAGATACAACTTTATCGTTCAGGAGTATTTATTTCATTAGTTTTCATGATCGGTTTACTTGTATACATGTATGGAAAATCATGTAAAATGAGAATAGTTGTCTATAATTGAAATTACATGTAATTAATGAAATTACATAATATTAAATGGTCTTATATATCATTTTGATTATATATTATGAGTAAAAATCATTAGATAAAAAGTTAATGATAGTCATTTGGGATAATTTTTGTGGTTTTTCGATCACAATGAACTCGATTTGTTTTATCATTTAGTATTATGTGAATATTTTAACTCCAGAACATAAAAAGTTTTATAACATAAATTTTACAGTATTTAACCACAATTATAGATTTTTTATGAAAATCCTTTAAGACTTTAAATAAAAATGAAAATGTGTCGTCCACGATGTCGGTAAATTGACACAGCACGGGTGATGATTTCATTTTTAGAATGAAAGAGAGAGCAAAACGATTTTGATGATGGATTTTAAATTAAAATGATTTAATTATAGTATATAAGATATATTGTAGTTATCATGCACATTTTTATAGAGTTGGTGAGTAAAGAATAAGAAAAGAAGAATGAATTAAAAGAAATTAAAAGAAAAAGAATGAGGATTTTAAATATTGAATTATCCCGTTTGATAAACTCTTTAAGGCACCAAGATCTGGTCTTTTGTTGAGACCAGAACCTCCTATATGTAGGTAAGGGGTTTGGTAAGATATTTGATCATAATTTGGATAATAATCAATACTTGGAAGATATGGGGATAAGAGGTGGTACGGGGTGGTATTTATAGTAGAGGAGAGGGGTGTTTCCCCATTAATATATTCATTAGTTTAATATTTTGGATCAAGGATATGAATGTTTATAGAGTTATCACTGAATATATTAAAATAATGAAGGAAAATTCGATAATTTGGGCTTACATCAGCCTTACATCATCTATGACAACATAATTGATGTATTTAGTATTTGTCATAAATTTTCGTATTTTACTATTAACCAAAAAGTCAATTATTTCATAAAAATCACACAAAAATCACCCTAACCATTTTTAACCTATATAATTCAAAAATAAAATTCATTTTTTGAATATAATTTTCTAAATATGAGAAATTAAATTTCTAATTAAAATCATAATTTATTCAAAAAAATAACAATTTTAAAACAATAACTGATTTTCTAACACTTTGAAAAATTAACTACGGTCACATAAAATTATCTTATAATCATAATACAAAAGAAATTATGAATCCATTTTATGAAAATATATTTTTTTTAAATAATTATATTAAATAAGAAATTGTAATTAAATATTTATGAATCACAAAAATACCAACAATTTGTTTTTAATTTTCAAAAAAAAATATTTACGTATAAAATAATATAAATATATTATATTTTCACTGATGAGATGTATAAATTTTATTTATAATATAGTAATTGAGTTTACTATTCTATTAGTAAATATTTCTTAATTTCTATAAATATCACTATTCATGATAAATTTATTTAAAAAAATATTTAATTATAGAATAAAAAGAAATTATTTTATAAGTACAGGTTTCATTACATTATCCCCACCTTCTAGAAATTGAATCTTCATAACTTGTATTTACTTATTAAAAAAATAAGGATATATATCCCTCATTATATTCTCAAATTCCCATGTTCCTTATTTAACCGTGTGATTTCTCCACAAAATTTTAACAAGGTGAATTACCATATTCCGTAATACTTGATCTCTATGATAAATAATCCGAACTAGTTTATCTTCATAAGAAAGGTTCTCTTCTAGTGGAACTGCTTCTGAGATCAAAACATGAGATGAATTTGGCACATACTTTCTCATCATTTAAACATGAAAAACATTGTTTACCAAAAATAAACTCAGAGGAAAAGCTACTCGGTAAGCAAGAGGTCCAACTTTATCCAGTATTTCAAAAGGTCCATTGAACAAGGGAGTTAGCACTCCATTCTTACCAAAATGCATAAAACTTTTCCAAGAAGAGATTTCAAGAAAAACATGATCACCTAACTTGATATAAAAGCCTTTCATCCTGTTATTTTCATGACTTTCCTACCTTCTATGAGATATCCTCATATATTTATAGATTATCTTTATGTTATCATCCACTTCCTCTACTAATTATGGTCCCATCAACTTCCTTTTCCTAAATTCTTTCCAAAATTATGGAGTTTGACACCACTTTCCATATAATCCCTCAAAATGTTTCATCTATATACTAGATTGAAAACTCATATTATAAGAAAACATATAAAAAGAAATATGTATATCCCAACTTCCCTGGTAATCCATTGAACATGATTGAAGCATATCCTCTAACGTATGAATTTTTTATTCTAACTTTCCATATGATTGGGGATGAAATGTTGTGCTAAAATTTGATTTTGTACCCAATAAATTTTGAAGGACTTTCCAAAAGTTATAAGTGGACCTGAGATCACGGTCAGATACAATGGATAGAGTAACTTCCTACAACCTAAAAATTTATTTGAGGTACAGTCGAGATATTATATCTAAAGAAATAGTGTCTCATATAGGAAGGAAATTTGTAGATTTAGTCAGTAGATCAACAATAACCAAAAAATCATTCTTACATCGATAATTCTTTGGTAGTCCCACCATGAAGTCCATGGATATATTTTTCCATTTCCACTATGGAACCGAAAATGAATGAATCATCCCCTTTGGTAGTTGTCTTTATGCTTTAACCTATTTACAATTAAACCATTTCATGGTAAAATCAGCAATATCTATTCCATTCCATCCCACCAATAATACTCCCAAAGTTATTTATATATCTTAGTGCTTCCAGGATGAACTGAAAATGGAAAACTATGATCCTCATTAAAAAATTATTTCTTTATCAGGGAATCCTAAGGCACACAAAATCTATTTCTAAATCTCAAGAAGCAATCATTATTAACATTAAATTCAGGAAATTTACCTTTATTAACCAATTTTAACTTTCTATATAACTCACTATCTTCCTTCTATGCTTGCTTAATTCTATCTGATAGAGATAAATTCACTGACACCTAAAACAAAACAGATGAATCTTCTACACAAACAAATTCAATCAAAAATTCATAAAATCATTAACCATGTGGTCATGTTCCAAACGTAACATGGTTAGTTTATAATGATGTTTTTGACTCAAAGAATCCACCACTTTGTTCACTTTTCCTAGAGGGTAATTGATTGGGAAATAATAATCTTTTTTCAGTTTCAACCATCTTATATACCTCATATTCAATTCCTTATTAGTAAATATATACTTCATTGTTTTATGGTCAGTATATATTTTACATTCGGATCCTATAAATGATGTCTCTAAATTTTTTTAAAAAAAATTCAAAGCTTTTAATTCCAGATCATGTGTGGGATAATTTATCTCATGATGTTTTAATTGCCTCAAAGCATAAGCAATTACCTGATCATTCTACATCATAACACAACCATGTCCCTTTAATAAATCATCACTGTAGATGAGAAACTCTCCATTTTTGGAAGGAAGGGCCAAAATTGGATCATTCACCAATCTTTTTTCAGTTCCTAAAAATAAACATCAGAGTATTCGGTCTAAACAAATATAACCCATTTTTATGTTAACTTATTTAGTGGGATAGATAATTGTGAAAAGTTTTTAGAAAACCATCGATAATTGACTTCTAATCCAAGAAAACAAAAAATATATGTAACATTTTTCAGTCCTAGACATTCATCAACCACTTTTATTTTGGTAGGATCAACTATTATAACATCCTTATTTATAATGTGCCCAAGAAAATAATTCTGTTGCAACCAAAAATCACATTTTCTAAATTTCCTATATAACTTTTTTTCTTTGAGAGTTTTCAGGACAATCCTTAAATGATTTTGATGATCTTCATAAATATTGGAATACACCAAATTATAATCAATAAAAATAACAACAAACATATCCAAGTAATCACGAAAGATTCTATTCAAAAGATCCAAAAATACAGTAAGAGAATTCATCAAACCAAAGGTCCTAAAAACAAACTCATAATTCCCATATCTAGTTCGGGATTTTTTTTTGTAATGTCATCCTCCTTCACCTTCAGTTGTTGGTACTCAGATCTCAAGTCAATCTTTAAAAAATATTGAGCTCCCCAGAGCTGATCAAACAAGTCATCAATTGGATTCAATGGATACTTATTCTTAATATTAATTTTATTAAAATATCTATAATCAATGTAGATCCTCATAGAACCATATTAATTTTTAAAAAAACTAAACAGAATCACCCCATAGTGAAGTCCGAGGATAAATTAAACCTATATTAAGAAACTCCTGCAACTGCTTTTTAAATTCAAGAATTTTCGATTTATCCATTTTTTAAGGGGTTTTCTAAATTATCTTAGCACCAAAAACTAATTCAATATTAAATTCAACTTTTTGATCAGTTATAACACTAGGAAAATCATCAGGAAAAACATCTCGGGATTCAGTTACCACTCCACATCATTAATGTGAATAGTTCCCTTTCTTTCAATAATATGTTCCAGATAACTTTTATTTTAATCTTTTAGTAGTTTCTTAGCTTCATGATATGTTATCAATGGTATTGATTCATTCTTGTATAAAAACTAAAACTCTTTATGAAAAAAAACTTCATTTTCTCTATAATCAATATTATCTTGATAAATAGAAATCCAATCCATACCCAGAGTAATATCAAACTCAACTAAGGGAAAAAAACAAGGTTTGTGGGTAATGTCTTTCCATAGATAATAACATGAATATTATTATAATTACTTTTTTTATTTAACATTTCCACCATGTGTTTTTACTATAAGTTCTAGTTTCATTTATTGAGGTGTTATTTCCAATTTACTAGAAAATTCTTCAAAAATAACAGAATGTGTCGACCCTGTACCAAATAAGACATTAGAAAAATCCAAGTAAATAAACAAAGTATCCAATACCAATTCATTGGATGGACCAACATCTACTAATGTAGTCTTAAAGGATCTAACTGCACCTTTCTTTTTATAATTTGGTTTCTTTCAATCATTCAGATATTTCTTTGGGAAGGTATTTTCATAATGCTCCATCTTACCATATTTTAAACACTTTATATTTTTCTTATCATTATTAAACTTAAGATCATTTTAATCACAATCCTGGGTCATATGTCCAAACTTACCACATCAAAAACACTCCCCGATTTTCTTAATGCATTCCCTAGGGTGATTTTTTCCACACTTTCCACAAACTAGGAACTAAATTTTCTTACCTTCAGATTTATTTGATTGATTCTCACCCATTTTTATCCATCCATATATCTAATATTGGGAAATTTTTATCATAAAAATAGAGGTTCCAAGGACTTAACAAGACAAGGGGGTCTTAAATATTGTATTCCCAGGGCATCTTCCCAAACAAGATTAACACACTTAGGCGGAAGGTATCCAATGCTAGAAATAACAATACTTGGGGAACTCCATTTATACCCTCTCAGTACATCGAACATGTTTCTAATAACTTTTTTATTCTCGAGATTCCAATTCCCTTTGGTATCTTGGCTTCAATACTGTGTAAAAATAATTTATTTTACTATCAATATCTTGAATAAGATTTGGAGCATACCTTTCTAATTGGGTAAAGTTTTCTTCATACACAGCTGCTGAATATTCCACCTTTTATTTCAATTATAGGAATTTCTTTTCTATCCTTAGTTGAAAAACATTAGGAAAATATTTTTCAAGGAAAATATTCTTATATTAATCCAATTCCAAGGCATAAATATCTTCTCTATCTCTGATATTCTTGACCATTAACCACCATTGGTCAGATTCACCATCAAAATTTTAAATATGAAGACTGGACTTTTGATTATCTGAAGACCCCATGACATTGAATATCTATTCAAGGGCTTTAATCAACCATTCATCCACTATTGGGTCAGAAGTTCCACTAAAAGACAGAGTGTGTTGCCTCATAAGATATTCTACAATTATCATGTTCCTTCATGGTAGCTCTGGTTGTTCTCTTGTATGAATGTAACCGCTATTTATAGCCTATGTCAACTGAGCCATCATAGTCACAAATTGATCAGTTCTAATTCCTATCATTCCAGGTTACGGATTTGAAAATATATCAGCCTCTCGGTTCCTTCCAACTTCAGTTTCCTTATTTCTTCTATACAAAACCATTCTGAACAGACATATCTTAGATGAATAAAAATCATAATCTTCAAATTCTATATCATTTCAATTAAAACATAAGGTAAAAAATCATTTATGGTATTCTATTAACATCATTCTAACCCATAAATTTATCTAAATCATGCTTTGATGCGAACTATAAGGACCCAACATTAAACATTTCATAATCTATTAAATTATTCTAGAATTCACATTCTTACATTCTGAAAGATATTTTAAGTTTATAGTTTTTTTGAATTAGGACATAATCCATTCATATAAACCCAAAAGAATAAAAATTGGGTATTACTAAAACAATATCAATTTCTTATCAAATAAAACATTTTTTAATAAAACATTAAATCAATTCATGAAAAATATTCACAACATTCATCATGGATTCTCCTTTTCTCTTACCCATCCTTAAACCCTATGAAAACATTTTAAAACATGGGATGAGAACAAAATCTTGGTAAGGAACATAAAAAGAAGAAAGGAAACCATTATTCTATGAATACTTATAAACATGTGAAAACATTTTCACAAATACATACTTCTCGCCCATATAGTATCATATACTTATTTTGGGAAAATGAGATATTTCCATAAAACATAGAAAGCATAAATAAACCCAGAAAGGTAAATTGGGGAAATATGTTCTTATGATTATAACCCTCATGGTTAACATATTATTTGTAACCCTCGTGGTTACCTTACAATATAACCCTCGTATATACCTAATTTTGTAATCCTCGTGGCTACCTTATGGTGTACCATCATAATTACACTTGGAGTAACCACATAGTCGACCTCCAATATTAGCATACCTAATGAATTTTAGGGAGATATAGGTCCCACACTTCATAATAAACAATTCCCAATAACCATAATATAAACATAACACATAAATACTTGCATCATAAAAATATTACTTTTTTATTTTGTAGAAACAGAAATTTAAAAGAGGATTTTTAAAGAAAAAGTCCCTTACCTTTGTTTGTCTTAATTTAATCATGTTCAACCCTCTTTTATAATGGTTTAAATAGGGTTATTAATATATTACAAAACAATATTTATATTTATAACACCTTATATTATATTTTAATAACAACTTTCCAACCATTTATTAATATTATTTTGTTATTTCCATTGTTTTAGGTGCGTTCTTTTCATATTTTTCATGGTTGGTTCAATTTTGATTTTTCTTATCAAATGGAAGAAAAATTAAAAAATTGAAAGAAGATAGTTTTTCATGTTAAAAATATTTATTTTAAAAAAATAATAGTGGTTTAAAACATATTATGTTGTGCATGTAGAAGCGGTAAGAAATCAGGAAGTTCCCTTGAATCGGGCTTGCTTATCAGGAAGAATTGAAAATATAACCTTCTTAAAACATTTATTATACCATCAAAGAGGGATGATATAATATGGATACATGATTTTGGAACATATAAAAAAAATTTAGAATAATTATATAAAAATAAAGAAGCATCAAATTGTGTTAAAGAGATAGAAAGAGTAACCCGAAGGAAAAAATGGAGGTTTGATTATAATACCTTAACTTAGGTCTGAAAGTGTTCTGTACTTGAACATAATATCCTTTAAAATAAAGTTAAATCCATTAATTAATTAATTAAGGACATTTTATGCATTTATTTTATTTATTATAATGTTATTAAGTTCATTTAAATCCTTTTTTATGAGTTATAAGATACAATTTTATTGTTTGAGAGTGTTCGTTTCATTGGTTTTCATGATTGATTTACTTGTATACATGTATTGAAAATCATGTAAAATGAGAATATTATTCTAGAATTAAAATTAAATGTTATTAATGAAATTAAATAATATTAAATGGTATTGTATATCATTTTTTTTATATGGTATTAGGATGAATTATTAGATAAAAAGTTAATGATATCCATTTGTGTTGCTTTTGGCGGTTTTTCGACCACAACGAATTTGATTTGTTTTTTCATTTAGTATTATGTAAATATTTTAGTTCCAAAACATAAAAAGGGTTATAAAATATTATAGTATGTAAAAACCATTAAATTCGTTTTATGAACATCCTTTATGTCTTTAAAGGAAAATGAAAATGCATCGTCCACAATGTCGATAAATTGGCACATTACTAGTGATGATTTCATTTTTAGAATCATAGAGAGAGAGAGAGAGAGAATTTGGATGGTTTATTTTTCATTAACATGATATAAATAAATTATATAATATATACTAGAGTTATCATGCACATTTGGATATAGGAGTTGAGGAAATAATTTTAAAATCAAAAGAAATTAAAAGAAATTAAAAAAGACGATTTTAACTCATGAATTGTCCCCTTTGAGAACCTCCTTAAGGCACCTAGATATGGTATTTTGTTGATAACATAACCTCCTAGATGTGTGGAAGAGGCTTGGGAATATATTTGAGAATAATTTGGACATGATTCAATTCATGGAAGGCATTTAGAGAATAGGTGGTGATGGTTGGTATTTATAGTGGATGAGAGGGGTGTTTTCCCATTAATATATTCATTAGTTTAATATTTTGACTCAATACTATGAACAGTTTGATAATTATCAAATAATATATTAAAATAATGATGGATTGTTTGATACATTGGGCTTATATCAGCCTTACATCATTTATGACTCAATAATTCATGAATTTAGCATTTATCATAAATTGTCATATTTTACTATTCACCAAAAATTCAACTATTTCAGAAAAATCCCAAAAAATCACCCAAAAAATTTTCAAAGTGTAAAATTAAATAATTAACTAAATTTTATAAAAAATATTTTCAAAATATTAGAAATTCCATTTTTATCAAAAATCATAATTTATTTGAAAAATAATAATTTTAAAATTATAACTGATTTTATAACACACTGAAAACTTAATTAAGGTCTCATAAAATTATATTATAATCATAAGACAAAAAAATATTAATTTATGAATATATTTTATTAAAATATATTTTCTTTTAAATAATTATATTAATTATAATATTATAATTAAATATTTATGACTCACAAAAAACCAACACTTAATTTATAATTTTCCAAAAAAAAATTTACTTATTCAATGATATAAATATATCACATTTTCACTTATAAGATATATAAATTTTATTTATACTCTTATAGGTGATCTTACTATTCTATGAGTAAAGATTCCTTGATTTCTATAAATATCACTTTTCATTATAAATTTAAAATAAATTTAACTATTTAATTCTAGAATGAAATCAATTTACTTTATAAGTACCCAGGTCGTTACAATTGTGACTTCATGAGTGATCAGAAAGCATTATTATCATACCCTTGGCTACCACATATGTTTTATTTTCTAGTGTACCACTGACAACATCCTTTTTTAAGACTTGTGGTCATCCTTGGTATATTCTTCCACAAGAGAACCAATTGATATATGTTGTTGATGCGTGATTATAGATCTAGGTGCCTCACTTAGTAGCTATTTAAATCCTACATAAATAACCTTAATATAATCATAAGTTGCCCAGATCTATAAGTAATCTTTCTTTCTTTTATTTCTTTAAGGTTTAGTTTTCAAAGTACTTCTATTCATGAACTATATTTCATGTTTCATTTTGAACTACATAATATTTGATCCTTAATAAAACATATGTTTGGGTGGTGTTCTATCCATGCATGTAGGTCCAAAATAAGAATATTCTTATTAAATCCATGTGTTCTTTTTTTCTTTCTTGTTATGTTTTTTAGTTTATATTTTTCTTTATCACTTTTCCTTCAATCTCGTATTGATACACCAAGATTCTACAACTGTTATTTTTTACTTTGTCACTTTAAATTCTATAAAAAAAACTAAACCAAAACCAACCATATATTCAGGATCCTAGGCTTTATATTTTTTAAAAAAAATTATGTGCACGCTCCCTAGGAGATTTTTTAAAATTGATTGAAGTGACATTTTTTAAAGGAACTCAACACATCAGTGTTTTTTAGTTCTGAAAAAAAATTAACACATTTAAAATCTCAAAATGATGTAATGATATATACTATCATACATATATTATTTCATGTAATTTAATATAAATAATAATTTTTGTGTCTAAATGTATGAATCCTTTTATATGTTTGTGTATATATATAATATATCATTCAATGGATGAATTCAATATATTATTTTATGTTTAATGTAATGATTCGACCCCAGATGCCTGGAGCCAGTACATTACTTATTACATTGGCATGATTACAAGGAATGAAATCTGGAATGATCAATGAGTTTAGTAGTCTTTAAGAAACTATATACATACATGTAACACATATTACATTGGGAAAGGTAACAAAATACAATACATAACAAAAACTACTAAACCGCTTCCATGAAAACTCAATAAATGATCTCCTCTTCATAACCTATGGATGGAAAACATGTCAAAGGGGTGCGATCAAATTCTAAGTAAGGGTTAAAAATATTGGAAGCATTAATCAGCAATATTTTAATCATAAAAAAATTGGCATAGTCAATATGGCATGATAAATAAATGAAAAAAAACGGCATTAATAAACTGAGAATGAAACTGCATCCATAGATTTTGTCACAGTAAAAACCTCATGGATAGTAATACTAAAAATGAGTAAAAATAATTATTATTAGTTGGATGACATGTATCTAACACATGATACCATTATACCATCAAAAAGGTTTTTTAAGTCTGTGGGTAGAAACCCATCTGCTTTTTGGAAACAAACTCGAAGGGTTTGTTGCTAACTGTTTTGTCTCGTGAGACCTATTGATGCATCGATGGAATATAGCGGGACCCACCCATCACTGCAAGTCCAAATAATTCTCTAAAAATATATTTAATTCATGTACAATATTCCTTTTAAAAATCTACATAGATTACTGGACACAGATTCATCAATATTTCCATAGTTAAAACAACATTCCAAATTAACATCGTTTGTAAAAGGTTATAAAGATTAAGAAAATTATCATATCCATGAAACAAGAATATTAATATATAATATTTTTAAAATTTAAAATAAAAAATAATCTCAAATGGGAAGTGGATACACCTCTTAATAAATATTAGGTGCACAATAACAACTAAGTCTCAATGAAATGGAAATTGAGAGAAAGTATCCTACCATGTTGTAGTCAATTGAGTCATATGACAAAAAATTAATAACCACCAAATTAATCACTGATTAAAATTAATATAAAAAGAATAATTATAATATATATCAAATGGAAGCACAAAATACACCACATGGATGAAATAAGTGGTGAACAATGGAAATCCCGCGGAATTAAAAGTGAGATAAGAAACCCCTTATGCCCAAAGTTGTTCTTGATTGATCATAATGACCAGAATAATAGAATTTTTATTCATTAATTAATAATTAAAAATCCTCCTATACATTTAATTTATTAATAAAAACCTTATCAGGTTTATTCATTTCCTTTTTGATGGGTTTAAGAGGTTAAATTTTATTGTTTTGGAAGCATTTTCTTCCTTGCTTTTCAGGATCGGTTTACTTGTATTCATGAATGGAAGTTCATTTGAAATGTGGTAAAACATCCAGAATGGTTAATATATATTATTAGTGATATTACAGAGATATATCTGATCTTATAATTATTTTGGGTTATATACCATGATGATGATTCAATAGTTAAAAGTTAATTACAAACGCTTGGATTAACTTGGCAGTTTTGTGCAAAATGAACTTGTTTTGTATTATTATTTTATATTATGAGTGTGTAAGGATTACAAAACATTTAATAAGGTAAAATAAATATATTATGATCTATTTCAACCATTAAAATGGTTTCATCACCAGTCTTCAAGATAGTAATGATAATTGAAAACTCGTTGTCTTTGAATGTGATAAATTAACACATCTCGGATGGTATTTTCATTTTTAGTGTAAGAGGTGGGGGGAAAGAGAGGTGATGATGAAATATTAAATTAGTATAAAACAATTAAGTTCATTTATGTTACTTTGATTATCATAGAATTTGTATTTGGGGAGGTGAGTAGATTGCAACAAAAGAATGGAACTTGTACAAGAATTTGAAAGAAAAGGGAAGAGAGGTTCACCTCTTGAGTACTCCTCCTTTTTAATCTTCTTAAGGACTTTTTTTTGGCCTTTTGGTGATACTAGTAGATCATGGACGTGGTGGAGGATCATAGGGAGATATTGGAGTATAATTTAGTCAAGGGTTGAATCTTGAGTGGTGTGGGAGGAAGATGGGTTAGGGGTAGTTTATTTAATGGAGGGGAGGAGGGTTTTCTTAATATTATAATCATTAATTTATTATTTCTTCACAAGATAAGAAATTGGGAGTATTCCATGACCTGGAATAGTAATAAGTGCATGTGAGTTAGAGATTTGGGTGCTTAAATCACTCATGATTCTAGTAATAGTTAATTTAAATTATAATGTATTTATACGGTAAATTAATGAATTTTACTATTCACCAAAAATTCAAGTATTTCAGAAAAAACCCAAAAATTCATCATCACCATTTTTCAACATGTAGAATCCGAAAATGAACTCCATTTTTAAAAAATTAATTTTATAAATATGAGAAATTTATTCTAAATAAAATCATTATTTAATTAAAAAATACCAACACTTAAAATATTCAGCTTCATTTTTAAGGTGCCTAAATATACTTATACTTTCTTGGGTAAGGTTACCATTCATAAGGTTCATATCACAATTCATAAGGGTAATATAACTATTCATAAGGGTAAGTTCCTATTCATCAAAAATTATGTTGATTCTATCATACTTCAAATATCACCCTGATCACAACTGTGTATGTCTGTTTTTTGAAATTCGAAACATAAAAGTGGAGAGTTTAAGTTTAATGGATAGGTTATGACTAAATCCTAAATAACTAAGTGTTTTTTCAATGAAACTTAGTGTTTTATGAAATATAGTCTATTTAATGAATAGACCATATTTAAGATAAACATAAAATAAAATTTTTGGGGTGTTATATTATTCCCTCCTTCAGAAATTTCATCCTCAAAATATTTCTTATATAATACTCCTTAAAAAGATGTGGGTGGTTCTTCTTCATAACATCATTAGGTTCCCATGTTGCTTCCTCTATTTTATGGTTTCCCTAAAGAACCTTTACTATTTGAGTTATCTTATTTCTTAATACCATCTTCCTTTTTCCAGGAATCTCGATAGGCTCTTCACAATATGAAAAATCAGGTTCCAACTCTATTTCTTTATAGGTGGGTACATGTGTTGGGTATGGAATGTACTTATTTAATAATGACATGTGGAACACATTATGTACCTTATATAGACATGGTGACATTGTTAAACGGTAGTCTATAAGTCCGATCCTTTCTATAATTTCAAATGGTCTGATGTACTTGGGGCTCAGTTTCCCTCTTATATCGAACCATAAGACACCCTTCCACGGAGATACTTTTAGAAAGACATGATCTCCTACTTGAAATTCCAAATCCTTCTTCTGGTTGTCAGTATAACTCTTTTTTCTACTTTAGGATCCTTTAATATGGGCCTTAATTTTCATTGCATTTACTGTTGTCTCCTTGATAAGTTTTGGGCCTATAAGTTTCCTCTCACCAACTTCATCCCAAAAAGATGGAGTTCGACGCCTCTTACCATATAATGCTTCATATGGTGTCATTTTAAATATAGAATGGAAACTATTATTATAGTAAAATTCCACCAAATTCATGTATTGATCCTATATAACTTGAAAGACAAGATATCATGATCTTAACATGTCTTCCAGTGTTTGAATAGTCCTTTCAGACTATCTGTTGGTTTGGGGGTGATAAGCAGGACTCATATGAAGATCAGTATCCAAATCCTTTTGGAGACTTTTCCATAATTTTGATGTAAATAGGGGATCTCGATTGCACACAATATATATAAGTGCACCATTAAGTCTTAAAAATTCATTACTATAAAGTCTTTCCAGGCGCTCAAGTGGTAAATCCTCTCTTATATCAAGGAAATGTGCTGATTTTGTGAGATGATCAACAATTTCCCATATTGCTTCATTCCTTCTAGTTTTCCTCAGTAGTCTTGTGAAAAAATACATCATAATTTCATCCCACTTCCATATAGTAATAGGTAGAGATTTCCTGACCCCTCTAGGATGTTTTTCTCTTGGCCTTAACTTGTTGAAAAACTAGACACCTTAACACATAGTCAGCAATTTCTCACTTCATGTTATCCCACAAAAATGTTTCTTCAGATTTCTATACATATTTTTTCTACCATGGTGTATAGTGAAATTTTATTTGTGAGAATCATCTAAAAAATCTCTTTTAAGCTCAAGTATTGATGGAACATGTAACCTCTTTCCAAATTTCAAAACTCCATAATCAAAGAAAAAGTTTGCCAATATTTCATCCTCAATGGATTTAATTTTATTTTGAAGGTTCTCACCCTTAGATTTAGTACTTTTTATCTTCTCTAACAAGGATATTTTAGCAATCATTTGAAAATGGAAGGATGTTTCCTCTTTCATAATAAATTTCCATATCTATATTTATTAGATCTGTGAATAAAGGATCTCTATCAATACTCATTTGGGTCAGGATTCCATTATCTTTCCTGCTTAATGCATCTTCCACCTTATTTGTCTTTCCAGGTTGGTAGTGTATAGAACAATCATTATTTTTAAGTAACTCAATCTATCTCCTTTGCCTCATGTTTAGTTATTTCTGTGTAAAAATTTACTTTGAAATCTTGTGATCCATATATATCTCCCATCTTTCACCGTAGATATAAAGTCTCTATATTTTCAAACAAAATATTATTGTCGGTAACTCAAGATCATGAGTTGGATAATTTTTCTCATGAGTTGTCAACTACCTTGATGCATAAGAAATAACTTTTTCATTTTTCATAAGGACGCAATCCAGTCCATTCTTTGATGCATCACTGTATATCACAAATCTATCATTTCCATATATAAGTGTCAAAATTAGAGCATTGAAATATCTTCTTTTCAATTCTTGAAAACATTATGTACATTATTTCGTCCATACAAACTTAAACCCTTTTTTGTGATCTTGGTTAGCAGATTATCAAGTCAGACAAAATTCTGAATGAAATGTTGATAGTAACATGCTAAGACAATAAAACTACGTACCTTGGTTATGTTCATTGGCGTGGTCCATTATTGGATTTCCTTTTTCTTCACAGGATCAACTAAGATTCCATCCTTAGATAAAATATGGACAAGAAAAGAAATTGATTGAATCCATAATTCACACTTGCTTAATTTTATATATAATTCATTTCTTCTAAGAGTTTTCAGAATAATCCGAAAGTGATTCTAATGGTCTTCATAGATTTTGGATTATACTAGGATATAATCTATAAATACCACAACAAAGTCATCAAGATATTCCTTAAAAACTCTATTATTTAGATCCATGAAAATAGATGTTGCATTGGTCAATCCAAAAGGCGTTAATGTAAACTTGTAATGCCCATACCTGTTTTGAAATGTTGTCTTTGGAATATATTCATTCCTCGCACATAGCTGATAATATCTATATCGAAGGTCATTCTTAGAAAAATATTTGGCTCCATGAAGTTGATCAAATAAATCATCAATGTGTGGCATAGGATACTTGTTATTTATTGTAATAGAATTTATTTCCCTATAATAAATTCATAGCCTCATGGATCTATCTTTCTTATTAACAAAGAGGACAGTGGCTCCCCATGGAAAAACACTAGGTCGAATAAATCCTTTAACACTTAGTTCCTCAAGTTTTTTCTTTATCTCCAATAATTCCAAAGTGTCCATTCTATAGGGATTCTTTGATATAGGTCATATACCAGGAACTAAATCTATTGAGAACTCAACTTTTCACTTTGGAGGATGTCTAGGTAAATCCTATGGAAATACATCAATGTATTCTTGCACAATATGTACTTATTCTATTTGATGATTTATTTACTCACCCATATATATTGTGTTATCTTACTCTTGAATAATTTAATTCAGTAGAGCTACCAGTTCTGGATCTAGATAAGAATCAAATGGAATGGTTTCTTCTCTAATGATAAGTGATTCTGCACCATTCTCAAAAATTGTAACTTCCTTCTTCTTTAAATTGATCTTCGCATCAAAATTTGACAGCCAATTCATACCAAGAATTATATCAAAGTAAATAAATGGTATGATGATAAGGTTAGAAACTAAAGCACATTTATGTGTCAAGAGGGGGACCGATCAACACATCTTTTCTGAAATGATACATCCTTTATGATTTTTGATTGAAAACTCCTTTATTAAATCAAATTGGACATGTCTAATTTTCTTGGTAAACTAGTAGATATAAATTAATGAGATGATCTACAATAAAATAATATATTCTCTATGTTTGAGGAAACAATTAATGTATCTACCACCATATCATTAAAAAATTCATCCTCTGCAGTTGTAATCGCATAAGATTTCCCTTTCTCTCGTGTCCTTTTCTGAAGAAGGTTTCCTTTTCGCTTAGGACACTCATTTTCATAGTGTCACGTCTCTCTACAATTGTACCATTGAAAATCATTAACTTTTTTCTTCCCCTTGATTAATTAGATAGATGACCCTTTTATCTACACTTATAGAAGACTCCCATACCTTTCAATCATTTACCAGGATTATTCTTTCCACATTTCTCGCATAATGGGAATTCTTTCATTCCCTTGTTCTTCTTTGGTGCTTCACATTTTATGTGGTTATCAGAGTACCGCTTCTTATCATGGTTTCCCATAAACAAATTTTATCTAGAAAATTACTTCTCTATTTTGATGGAACTTAATACAATTTTATTGTACGATGAAAATGATATATAAGATAGTTCCCTTTGAAGATGTGTCTTATGACCTTCAAAGAAATTATCAATCTTGTATTTTGAGTTATGTTCATAATCTATGGAATAAATGGATATTCTTGTGAAGGTATCCTCATACTCATCAACATTGTCTTCTTCCCTTTACATTAAGACAAGTAATTTACTCTCCATTTTTTTTCATTTCTCACGAGGGAAATATTTGTTGAATAATATTTCTTTGAAAGTCCTCCATTCCATATCTTTTATTTCATCTTCCTCTGTGGTATTCTGGATCAAGGATCACCACTGATTAGTGTCACCCTTGAGACAATATACTACCAGCACTACCTTTTCATTTTTATTGCATCTTAATTCCATGAATATCATTTCAAGGGACTTGACCCACTGCTTAGTTACCTTTGTATTAGTAGTCTCACTAAATGATAGGGTATTCTAATGCATAAAATTATCCAACACAGGTGTATCATGGTTATTCATCGCAGCCTGAGTAAGTTGTCCCAATATGGTCATGATATGATCTGCTCCAACAATGACTGTGTTGACTTGCTCAGTGGGAAAATACCTACATTTCCCATGAGTATTGATTCCCATTCTTCCATTACGCATCATTTCTAAATAATGGCATACACTATATGAGGTTATGAATTATAATTTATAATCTCGACCAGAAAAGTACTTAGCATAAATTGAAATTCTATGCCTAGCTAATATCATAAACATGGTTTCTCTGAGGAAAAATTTACATTCAAATCATTCATAATGGAATGTATAGAAAATTTGAATTATCCTAAGAATATACCTTGAGAGTGTCAAACCAAGAGTGAATCAAGGCCCATTGTCATGCACCAGGATACCCTGGGTCAAGCTCGAAATCCCTTGTCGGATTTTTCACTCCTAGGTACTTTTGTTCCAGATCCACCTCTACTGGTTTGTAGAGATAAAGATGTATTTTCTAGAAATATCCACTTAATATATTTCTGACCAAAATTCTATAAAGTTCTTGTATTTTTATCCTAAAATACTACCTTAGGTATTGGTTCCCTAATCTATATTTTCTAATCTAGTTTCTATGTTTGCTACTAAACTTCCTTTGATACCAACTATAACCCCCGACCCCAGAAGTCCAGATCCGGTGCATTACTTATTACATTTTCATGATTACATGGAATGAAATCATGAAGGAATGATCAGTTTATTAGTCTTGAAAAAAGTATATACATACATGTAACAGATAATACATTGAGAAAGGAAAAAATACAATACATAAAAAAACTAATAAACTACTTCCATGAAAAATAAATAAATGATCTTCTCCTTATAACCTGTGGAAGGAAAAAAAGTCAAAGGGGTGAGATCAATTTCTCGGTAATGGTTAAAAATAGTGGAAGCATGAATCCAAAATATTTTAATCATAAGAAAATTGGCATACGTCAATATGTCATAGTGAATAAATGAAAAACACATACCATTAATAAACAATGAAGGAAACTGCATCCATATATTTTGTCATAGTGAAAGCCTCATGGACAGTAATGCTGAAAATAAATAAATATAATTTTTATTAGTTGGACATAATGTATCTGTAACATGATACCACTATACCGTCGAAATGTTTTAAGTCTGTGGGTAGAAACCTATCTAATTTTTGGAAACAAACTCTAAGGGTTTGTCACTAACTAATTTGTCTCATGAGACCTGTAAATTAATCGAGTGGCTATAGAGAGGCCCTCCCATCACTTAATGTCCAAAGAATTCTCTAAACATAGATTTAATTCTAGTACAATATTCCTTCTTAATATCTGTATAGATTAATGCACACGGATTCACCAATATTTCCATAGTTAAAACAACATTCCAAATAAACACCGTATGTAAAAGGGTATATGGATTAAGAAACTAATCATATCCATGAAACTAGAATATGAATATATAATATATTTATAATTTCAATGGAAACATAATCTCAAATGGTCAGTGGATACACCATATAAGAAATATTAGGTTCGTAATACCAATTAAGTCTCAATAAAATGGAAATGGAGACAAAGTCCCTTACACCCCGAATCGCCCGAAGGCCTTCTTTTTTATTTTTATTATAGATGATCCCCCTTTTAAGGGTTTAATGGGAACCCATACATGACCCGTAGGCCCAAGGCACAAGGCCCGACAAACCTGCAATACATGACCCGAAGGCCCATAGGCATAAGGCCCGACAAATGACCCGTAGGCCCAACCCACATGAACTGCCCCTCCCCAGCTTTCTGTGTCATTGATCACCTAGCTCCACATCTTGCATTGTTGATCGGCTAGCATTGCCTTATAAAAAGTTTCACGGTGCCTGGTCCCGATGGCGGCCGTCATACCCTCTCATTCTTCCAATCTGATTGGCTCTGCATCTGGTGGATGTTACTCCTATTGCTCTGATCCTCTTCTGGGGCCAGTTCTGTATGAAATGGGCTACACCATGGTCTACATGGCCCGAAGGCCCTATGGCATAAAGGACTTTGATTACCCGAAGACCCTTGAGACCTGTAGGCCCAAACCGGTGGCCTAACGGACCAAATCAAGTGAATAGTTCTGACTACTACAATACCGAAAAGTAACTTCTACAGTGACTACTACAGTAACCCAGAAATTCACCTCCACCCGATTTTGAACTTGGGTCTCTTGGATGCCAAGCAGGAGCCCTTACCACTCGGGTACTGGCTCGTTGGCGATAAAGTCCCTTACCACATTGTAATCAATTGAGTCGTATGACCAAAAATTAATAACCACCAAATAAATCACAGGATAACATGAATATAAAGATAATCATGATAATATATATCAAATTTCAGTACACAATACACCACATGCATCAAATAAGTGGATAACAATGGAAATCTCATGAAATTAAAAGTGAGATAATAAACCCCTTACTTTATGCCTGGAGGTGTTCTCGATTGATCTTAATGACCTGAATAATCAAATTTAGCTTCATTAATTAATAACTACAAAAACTTATATATATTTAATTTATTTATTATAACCTTATTAAGTTCATTAATTTCAATTTTTATGGGTTTAATAGGTTCAATTTTATTGTTTTGGAAGCATTTTCTTCATTTCTTTTCATGATTGGTTTACTTGTATTCATGAATGGACATTCGTTTGAAATGTGATCAAACATAAATAATTGTTAATATATATTAGTATTTAAATTACAGAGATATAAATGATCTTTTAATGATTGTTTATACCATGAATATGATTCATTAGTTAAAAGTAAATTACAAATTCTTGGATTAACTTGGCGGTTTTGTGCATAATGAACTTGTTTTGTATTATTTTTTTATATTATGAGTGTGTAAGGATTAAAGAACATTTAATAAGTTAAAATACATATATTATGATATTTTTAAATCATTAAAAAGGTTTCATAAGTATTCTTAAAGATATTAATAGAAATTGTAAACCTGTCGTCCTTGAATGTGAAAAATTAACACATCTCAGACGATATTTTCATTTTTTGTGTAAGAGGTGGGGGAAAGAGAGATTATTATGAAATATTCCATTAGAATAATAAAATTTCTGTCCATGTAATGTACTGGAATTATCATATCATTTTTATGTGGGGAGGTGAGGAGATAGAAACACAATAATGGAAGTTGTAAAAGAATTTGAAAGAAAATGGAAGAGAGGTTCACCTCTTGAGTACTCTTCCTTGATAATATCCTTAAGGAATTTTTTTCCTTTTGGTCATGACAGAAGGTCTTGGATGTAGGGGAGGATCTTAGAGAGAAATTTGAGAAGAATTTAGGTAAGTCTTGAAGCTTGAGTGGTGTGGGAGGAAGAGGGGGTGAGGGGTAGTTTATATAGTGTAGGAGAGGAAGGTTTTCTAAAAATTATAATCATTAATTTATTATTTCTTCACAAGAAAAGAAATAGTGAGTATTCCATGACCTATAATATTAATAAGTTCATGTGAGCTCTAGATTTGGGTTCTTACATCACTCACGATTCTAGGAATAGTTAATTTAAATTATATTGTATTTATACAGTAAATTAATGTATTTTACTATTCACCAAAAATTAAAGTATTTCAGAAATATTCCAAAAAATCACCCTAACCATTTTTTGACGTTTAGAATGCAAAAATGAACTCCATTTTTCAAAAATAATTTTATAAATATGAGAAATTTAATTTTAAATTAAAATCATTATTTAATCGAAAAATACAAACACTTAAAATATTCATCTTCATTTTTAAGGTGCCTAAATTTATTTATTCTTTCTTGGGTAAGGTTAAAATTAATAAGATTCATATTAATATTCATAAGGGTGAGTTACTATTCATAAGGATAATTTACTATTTACCAAAAATTAAGTTAATTCTATCAGACTCCAAATGTCACCCTGATTGCAATCGTGTATGTCTGTTTTTCGAAATTCAAATCACATAAGTTGAAAATTTAAGTTAAATGGCTAGGTTATGACTATCTCTTAAATAACCAAGATTTCTTTCGAATAAACTTAGTTATTTATTATATATAGAATATCTAATGAATAAAATGTATTTAAGAGAAACATACCCTAAAATATTTGGGGTGTTATATTAAAAACTATAAATTTTATTCTTAAACAATATAATTTAAATTTTAAATTAAAAAATAATATTTACATTTTTTAAATTTATTATATTTAAAAATTATCTAAATTTTAATATAATTAATAATATATATATATATATAATTATGTTTTATTGTATTTAATTTAATTATAGATATATGTTAATTTATTTTTATATATTTACATCGGTTTTTGGGGAGGGGAAAATATAAATAAAATTCTACACCTAAATGTACATGGGGAGGATCGAAAAAAAAGTCCTCCCCTCACCACCATAGAGACATGGTGTAACACCTCGAGCTTTCACGATACGCCTCTCTTTCAATAATGCAATAGCTTGCATTTTACGCAAGTTTGAGTTCTAAAACACCTCGACTAATCATAGTAGCCATTATGAATAGTAATAACCACTTTTTAAAATTATATAAATTTTATATTTCAAAATGGACTTCATTTTTGGATTCGGAATATCGAAATTAGCCTATGTTGAATTTTTGGTATTTTTCTGAGAACTTCTAATTTTTTATGAATAGTGAAAAATACTTAAAAACAACTTTTTTAGTCAAAATAATTTATAGTGATAAATTATACTATTTAGTGGTTTTAAAGTATGATTAGAATATATTTTTACCATTTTATCCAATGTTGGTCATTAGAATTAATTTAACATTGAAATTAGACATAAACAATTGCCAATCTTTTGATATAAATTGTTTCTTAAAAACACGCTATTTGTTGTGACAACGAGAATTAATTATAAAATAAATTAATGCAACTTATATTTTTGGAATTTTGTAAAATAGAAATCATTTTTGAAATCAGAATATCAATTATAGCTTAGGGTGAAATTTTGACATCGTTCTGAAAAACTTCAATTTTTGATGAATAGTGAAACCACTAAGTGGTAGTTAAATAACTGATTTTTCGTTTAAATTAAATATTACCACCTCTGTGATTTGATTTTCAAAAATCCAACATACATGGTTGTCATTAAGAAGTAAAATGTGGTTCAATGAGATTAAAATAATTTTTGGTGAATAGTAACTTTTAAGTTCTTAATCGCGATTAGAGGTAATTAGTGTAGTTTAAGGTAAAAATAATATTTTAATAATATGAGATGAGCTTGACACATGTCCTACCCTCATTGGATGTTCCATGGCCGACCAATAAAATCCATGGGTCAACTTGGGGACCTTATGGAGCCACTTTAGTTAGAAAATGACATAAATACCTTTTATTTAATGTTAAAGTAAAAAATGACACAAACATGAAATGTTTTACTAAAACAATTTTTACATGGGGTTATCCAAGTAATATTTTTGACTATAAATATTCATTGGAAATCTAAAACGATTTCCTACATCATAGTATTTTTTTTATAATTTTTAGACATTAAATAAATTAAAATATTTATGACATCATTATGATGCAGCGATGACCTCATTATTTAACGATTTTAATAAAATGAAAATATAATGTATAATAAAGGGCTTACACTTGTCCAAAGACAATTGGATGGGTATATTTAGAACCCTTATCACCTTATCCACGAATTATATAAGTGTGGGACCTTTAGAATCCGAAAATCATTGTATAATAATGTAAAATTTCCTTACTTTTCCAAGAGTGCCCCTCCTCTCCTCTTATAAAAGGCCCCCACCTCTACCACCTCATTCACACTTTAAAGCCATTTGGCTCGGCCAACCTCTGCCCAAATACTCTCCCAACTTCCCCCTCTTACTCCTAGAAGCCTCACTTTGGGCAGAACTCTTCCCAAGGAAGCCTTTGGCACAAATCAAAAATATTTACCCGATTTTGAGGTAATGTCTTCTCTAATGTTGTTTTGTTTTATTTTTCTTCTCCAACCCCCTAAACTCTTTTTATTAATTTCTTTTGTAACAACAACAGTATCCTCAATATACTAGGATGTTGTTATAAGAAGTATTCGAGCTACACTTACACACACCTACATTTAATGGTTAAAGAACATACGGTTTCTGTGGATGGTGAATTTCTGCCTCACGAAACGATGATTGTTCAACACTCATAAACCACCTTAAAAGGTGGCCATTAAGATGTCACTCTATTTATAAATGATATATAATATTTTTATGTTTTACTTAAGGTTCTGTATTTTTCATTTATGGCATACCTTTATTGTTTCCATTATGGGTAAACGCGATATTTTCATTTTAGGAAGTGCGGACTACCGCCCCCTCAAAGTGATTTGAATCGTTAATGCCATATGTGGGATGTATAAAGGATGGAGTAAATGATATTATATATGATGTTATACTGAAATTATAATATACCTTTATATCATTATGATTTCATTAAATATGAAATAGAAATGAAAGTAGCATTCATGCGTACGTACGGCTTACCGTCTCCATGAACGGTGCATTTCATTTCTTACCTCTAAACGTTATGGAATATTATAAATGCATGTATATACAGGATATATATGAGATATATGATATCTACATCATGAATATAATTCTGGATATAATGGATATATCACCACATGAACAAATTGTAATTATAAGAATGTTATTTTTGACTCAAGTACCTAAGATCGACAAAATGACCGTTATAAACTTAAATAATTACATAATGTTCATAACATGGTAATAAGGGATATAAAAGGAATAATTAACATGAAAAAGGTTATTAAGTAAATAGGAATTAACTCTAGTTTATTATTCAGGAGGTTAAAGAACGGTCGAGTCAGGACAGGACGCAAGGTAAGGAAATTTCTTAACCCAACTTCCATTCTTTGGGTTAATCTCCTACTTTCAAATTATGTCATGATATTATTATGTCTTATTTTGTATTTTTACTTTCTTTATGTGTACCTATAGTGAATACGCATAATAGATCTATTTTATTTTAAAAATGATCTTTTTAAGGACTTCGTCTCAATCTCCTTTCATTGAGGCATATTTGGTTTTATATACAACTTTCTTTTATACGGTGTATAAACCCCTTTGACTTTTACATTTATCAAAAAGGAATCTTTTTATACGAAGTGTTTTACTAAAAGACAAATAGGGAATGTTTTTCTTTCCGTACTTATGCGGCGACAACGGCTTCTCTGCCACCGTGACTATTATTTGAGTTTCGGCTTCCTCTACAAGCCATACATTTTTTTAAAAGAAAAATTAATACCATGTTTTACTTTTCTTTTATTTTGGTATTGAAAATGGTTTTGAAAGCATTTTTATTATATCAATGTGTTGTATTGATATCTTGTGATTGAAATGTGGAAATGTTATGTTTCCTATATGCATGTTTTATGTGATACGACTATGTTATGGTTTATGATATGTTTAAACCTATGCATATGAGGAATGTATTGGACTTAATAAGTGACGGGTGGAGCCCGCTATAGCTCCTCGATGCATCGGTAGGTCTCATGAGACAACTAGACTTGGAATTGGCCGAGGCCCTTTCCCAATTTGACTTATGGTTTTGGCCGAGGCCTTAATCATTTTAGACGTCTTGGCTGAGGCCTTGACAAAATGTTTCAGAATGTCTGGCATTATACATTTCCTCATTATGAAAGTGGTTATTGATATTGCATGTGATTATTCGACCATTAGAATATCCATGTGAAGAAGTGAATGGCATTATCTCATTTTACTTTTGCCATATTATGTTGATGTTCAAGTTTAAAAGGCTTTTTGTTTTAGTTATACATTGCCTTAAATTTTTATGTTTATTTATGAAAGCTTCCGCAGTATTGTTATCCTTATTGAGCATCTAAGCTCACCCCTTTCAATGTTTTAATATTTTCCAGGATGTGAAGAAGTATTTTATGAATGACCTGCAGGGATAGTCAGAAGAGGATATGAGTGTGGACTATGAAGACTTTGTTATTAGTTTTTCACTTTATGATGTAATGTATGACTTATGAATGTATCTAGTGTTTACAAGGCTACTAAACTAATCGGTCTTTTGAGACTTGATCTTTTGTGATCATGCCAATGTTACGAAGTAATGCACCGACTCTGGGTAGCTGGGGTCGGGGCATTACAGTTGGTATCAGAGGCAGTTTAGTACTAACCTTGGAAGCTAGATTTAGATAAACTCTGATTAGAGCACATAGCCCGAAGATAGACTTTGAGGATTAGTATAGAAGAACTTCCTAGAATTTTGGTATTGTAGAGATGTTGTGAGTTTTCCGAGAAATACTTCCCTGTCTGGATACGAGCAGGTAGAGGCGGCTCTGGCACAGATGTACCTAGGGGTAAAACCCGAAAACACCGTTTTGAGCTAGACTCGAACGGGAACTGGTGCACGATAACGGGCCTTGCTGCACTCTTGGTTACGACACTCCCGGGGTATATGCTTAGGATAATTCTCATTTTCTTTACAAACCACTCTGAAGGGTTATGAGTATATACTTCCTCAAAGAAAACATCTTTATGGATTATATCCATAAATAGTTCAATTTATGTTAAGTATCTTACAAGTATGGAATTATGTATTTTGATTCATAAACTAATATAGTTTATGCCATTGTTTAGAAATGGAGCCTAGTGGAAGGAATGGAAACCGTATCAATGCACGCACTCCATGTAGGGATTGCCCTCCTGCTCAAGATAATTATTGTGGAGCTGGAGATACAACTGGTGATGATCAACTTATTACCATACTGGGACAACTCACTCAGGTTATGAATAATAACCTTACTCGTACGGAGCACCCTGATCTGCAACGTGGAGGATCAATGTTAGACCGCTTCATGAGGCAACAACCGCCAACATTTAATGGGGGTAAAAATCCATTAGTAGCTGAGCAATAGATAAACTCCTTAGAGAAAATATTCCTTGCCTTGGGGAGTAGCGAAAGGGAGAAGGTTGTCATGGAAGTTTACCGCCTCCCTGGAGATGCCGATCAGTGGTGGTCGCTGATTCAAAACACAAAGGAAGATGATGATGTATAGAATATGGAATGGAGGGAGTTCAAAGAGCTTTTCCTAGAAAAATACTATCCTTGTGACCATCGAGCAGATATGGAAAGGCAATTTCTGAGTCTGAGGCAGAAGGAGGGTGAGAATGTCGCAAAGTATGAGGCTAACTTTACAAGGTTAATGAGGCATGCTGCAGATTATATAAGTAACCCAAGAGGTGAGATTGATCGTTTCTTTGATGGGTTAAAACCATTTCTCCGTAGAGCTTTAGTATCACAATCTTTCTCAACATACGAAGATATTGTCTCATGTGTTATCAAGACAGAAAAGGAATTATCTAAGTCTTATGACAACAAAGTAAAGAAAGAGAAGAAGAGAACGGTGGAACAAGAGACAGATAAAGGGAAAAAGGGAAAGAAGGATTTTCCATTATGTGATAATTGTGGGAAGAATCACCCTAGTACATGCCTAAAAGGAATGGGAGTTTGTTATAAATGTGGAGAAAAAGGTCATCAGGTGCGTGATTGCAAGGGAAAGAAAGAGGCTATCAATGTTGAATGCTATAATTGTAGGGAAATGGGGAATTATGCAAATGAATGTCCTAAGCGTCAGAGAAACTTACCTCAGAAAAGGCCAAGAGATCAAGGACAATCTTATGCTATTACTACAGTTGAAGCGGAATAATTCATATATTGGTGCTTTTGGACTCATGGATTATATTCTGGTTATTAGAATAATGTGATATATATATAAGGATTGTACTGCAGTACTTGATGTTTCAGTAAGGTTTTAATATGATGAAGGTAATCATATTTTTAGTATGTGACAATAAGAGAAACTTTACTTTGTTTGGGGAATCTGATAAATTGATTTTGGAATTTAAGGACCCTTTAGATTAAGTCTGGACGGAGGTATTTTGGATAACTATAAAGGTTGGAATGGATTAAGTTGATCTTTGGATAGTATTGTTTAAGGTTAAAAAATTTATGAATATTATTTTTGGAATATTATAATACTATAGTTTTAGAAAAAGGACAACCTGCAGGGTGGGGCATAATCCGTCGCGTCGGACAAAGCTGCAGGAATTGAACCCACAATCATAGTGCGACAGGCCTTTATTTCCTACCACTAGCCTACAGGAAGTCCCAGGTTATTACAAAACAATTTTACTAATCTAAATGGTACGTGTTAACATTTGGAACCTTATACAATTAGGATAAGTATAATATTGTTGAGTTCTATTATCTTTTTGAGTGAAAGATGAGTTGAAGGTTGAAACTCTAATTGTCAAGCATAAAAATATATATACCTATCTCTTATTCAATGAATAAATTAATTCTTAAACTTTAGTAAAGGGATATTAAAACAAAAAAATGTGTTATCCTAATACCTTATGTCTTGTTGAACTGATGATATTTTAAATCAACATAGATTGAAGTCTTTGAGGCCCTCAATTTGATAGTTGATTGTGATTGATGACCTCAATCACTCCCTACAAATATTTACGTTTTTCCTCCAATTATATGTCTCTAATTGCCACCAATGTTCTCCTAATCGAGATCATAATTGGGTGGTGACTCTTTCATTTCCCTTTCCCTCTTATTAAGGCTAAATTTTATTAATCTTATTTCCGATGTGGGTTTTCCACAAAGGTATTTTCTATTTTCAACCTTTTATTTTCAAAGAAAATTTTCAAATTGTGAGGACGCAATTTATTGAAGGAGAGGAGAATGTAACACCCCGAGCTTTCACGATACGCCTCTCTTTCAATAATGCAATAGCTTGCATTTTACGCAAGTTTGAGTTCTAAAACACCGCGACTAATCATAGTAGCCGTTATGAATAGTAATAACCACTTTTTAAAATTATAGAAATTTTATATTTCAAAATGGACTTCATTTTTGGATTCGGAATATCGAAATTAGCCTATGTTGATTTTTTGGTATTTTTCTGAGAACTTCTAATTTTTTATGAATAGTGAAAAATACTTAAAAAAAACTTTTTTAATAAAAATAATTTATAGTGATAAATTATACTATTTAGTGGTTTTAAAGTATGATTAGAATATATTTTTACCATTTTATCCAATGGTGGTCATTAGAATTAATTTAACATTGAAATTGGACATAAACAATTGCCAATCTTTTGATATAAATTGTTTCTTAAAAACACGCTATTTTTTGTGACAGCGGGAATTAATTATAAAATAAATTAATGCAACTTATATTTTTGGAATTTTGTAAAATAGACATCATTTTTGAAATCGGAATATCAATTAAATCTTAGGGTGAAATTTTGGCATTGTTCTGAAAAACATCAATTTTTGATGAATAGTGAAACCACTAAGTGGTAGTTAAATAACTGATTCTTCGTTTAAATTAAATATTACCACCTCTGTGATTTGATTTTCAAAAATCTGACATACATGGTTGTCATTAAGAAGTAAAATGTGGTTCAATGAGATTAAAATAATTTTTGGTGAATAGTAACTTTTAAGTTCTTAATCGCGATTAGAGGTAATTAGTGTAGTTTAAGGTAAAAATAATGTTTTAATAATATGAGATGAGCTTGACACATGTCCTACCCTCATTGGATGTGCCATGTCCGACCAAGAAAATCCATGGGTCAACTTGGGGACCCCATGGAGCCACTTTAGTTAGAAAATTACATAAATACCTTTTATTTAATGTTAAAGTAAAAAATGACACAAACATGAAATGTTTTACTAAAACAATTTTTACATGGGGTTATACAAGTAATATTTTTGAATATAAATAGTCATTTGAAATCTAAAACTATTTCCTACATCATAGTATTTTTTTTATAATTTTTAGACATTAAATAAATTAAATTATTTATGACATCATTATGATGCAGCGATGACCTCATTATTTAACGATTTTAATAAAATGAAAAGATAATGTATAATACAGGGCTTAAACTTGTCCAAAGACTATTGTATGGGTATATTTAAAACCCTTATCACCTTATCCACGAATTATATAAGTTTGGGACCTTCATAATCCGAAAAGCATTGTATAATAATGTAAAAGTTCCTTACTTTCCAAGAGTGCCCCTCCTCTCCTCTTATAAAAGGCCCCCAACTCTACCACCTCATTCACACTTTCAAGCCATTTGGCTCGGCCAACCTCTGCCAAAATACTCTCCCAACTTCCCCCTCTTACTCCTAGAAGCCTCACTTTGGGAAGAACTCTTCCCAAGGAAGCCTTTGGCTCAAATCAAAAAGATTTACCCGATTTTGAGGTAATGTCTTCTCTAATGTTGTTTTGTTTTATTTTTCTTATCCAACCCCCTAAACTCTTTTTATTCATTTCTTTTGTAACAACACCAGTATCCTCAATATACTATGATGTTGTTATAAGAAGTATTCGAGCTACACTTACACACACCTACATTTAATGGTTAAAGAACATACGGTTTCTGTGGATGGTGAATTTCTGCCTCACGAAACGATGATTGTTCAACACTCATAAACCACCTTCAAAGGTGGCCATTAATATGTCACTCTATTTATAAATGATATATAATATGTTTATGTTTTACATAAGTTTCTGTATTTTTCATTTATGTCATACCTTTATTGTTTCCATTATGGGTAAACGCGATATTTTCATTTTAGGAAGTGCGGACTACCGCCCCCTTAAAGTGATTTGAATCGTTAATGCCATATGTGGGATGTATAAAGGATGGAGTAAATGATATTATATATGATGTTATACTGGAATTATAATATACCTTTATATCATTTTTATTTCATTAAATATGAAATAGAAATGAAAGTAGCATTCATGCGTACGTACGGCTTACCGTCTCCATGAACGGTGCATTTCATTTCTTACCTCTAAACGTTATGGAATATTATAAATGCATGTATATACAGGATATATATGAGATATATGATATCTACATCATGAATATAATTTTGTATATAATGGATATATCACCACATGAACAACTTGTAATTATAAGAATGTTATTTTTGACTCAAGTACCTAAGATCGAAAAAATGACCGTTATAAACTTAAATAGTTACATAATGTTCATAACATGGTAATAAGGGATATAAAAGGAATAATGAACATGAAAAAGGTTCTTAAGTAAATAGTAATTAACTCTAGTTTATTATTCAGGAGGTTAAATAACGGTCGAGTCAGGACAGGACGCAAGGTAAGGGAATTTCTTAACCCAACTTCCATTCTTTGGGTTAATCTCCTACTTTCAAATTATGTCATGATATTATTATGTCTTATTTTGTATTTTTACTTTCTTTATGTGTACCTATAGTGAATACGCATAATAGATCTATTTTATTTTTAAATTTATCTTTTTAAGGACTTCGTCTCAATCTCCTTTCATTGAGGCATATTTGGTTTTATACACAACTTTCTTTTATACGGTGTATAATCCCCTTTGACTTTTACGTTTATCTAAAAGGAATCTTTTTATACGAAGTGTTTTAGAAAACGACAAAAGGGAATGTTTTTCTTTCCGTACTTATGCGGCGACAATGACTTCTCCACCGCCGTGACCATTATTTGAGTTTCGGCTTCCTCTATAAGCCATACATTTTTTTAAAAGAAAAATAAATACCATGTTTTACTTTTCTTTTATTTTGGTTTTGAAAATGGTTTTGAAAGCGTTTTTATTATATCAATGTGTTGTATTGATATCTTGTGATTGAAATGTGGAAATTTTATGTTTCCTATATGCATGTTTTATGTGATACGACTATGTTTTGGTTTATGATATGTTTAAACCTATTCATATGAGGAATGTATTGGACTTAATAAGTGACGGGTGGAGCCCGCTATAGCTCCTCGATGCATCGGTAGGTCTCATGAGACAACTAGACGTGGAATTGGCCGAGGCCCTTTCCCAATTTGACTTATGGTTTTAGCCGAGGCCTTAATCATTTTAGGCGTCTTGGCCGAGGCCTTGACAAAATGTTTCAGAATGTCTGGCATTATACATTCCCTCATTATGAAAGTGGTTATTGATATTGCATGTAATTATTCGACCAGTAGAATATCCATGTGAAGAAGTGAATGGAATTATCTCATTATACTTTTTCCATATTATGTTGATGTTCAAGTTTAAAAGGCTTTTTGTTTTAGTTATAAATTGCCTTAAATTTTTATGTTTATTTATGAAAGCTTCCGCAATATTGTTATCCTTATTGAGCATCTGAGCTCACCCCTTTCAATGTTTTAATATTTTCCAGGATGTGAAGAAGTGTTTTATGAATGACCTGCAGGGATAGTCAAAAGAGGATATGAGTGTGGACTATGAAGACTTTGTTATTAGTTTTTCACTTTATGATATAATGTAAGACTTATGAATGTATCTAGTGTTTCCAAGGCTACTAAACTAATTGGTCTTTAGAGACTTGATCTTTTGTGATCATGCCAATGTTATGAAGTAATGCACTGACTCTGGGTAGCTGGGGTCGGGGCGTTACACATGGGGTAAAGAACCACTCAAACACACCTCATAGAGCATAAATATATTTATATATGTTTTAATATAACAAGATGCATACTTTCATATATGTTAGTTTATGAATATAATGTGTCTACTCACGCATGTGCATGGGTGAACCAAGTGTTATAGCGGTTGTGTGCACTAAGTGTTCTAATGATCTAATGAACTCATTAATTCGAGTTGTCATCAAACTATTCCTAGAATTTAATTCCAAAAAAAATCCCATGACCTCCCAAAACATAACCTTTATTAAAAATATATGATTACTTTTACAACTAAAAATATAAGCGATGGTATACATTATTTTTCACATCACTGAGGAAACCCAAATTTATCAATGTATTCAAAGTTAGCATTGATAAATTTATTGATTTTTTATTTAAAACCAACCACTAAAATGTTCTCCATCATTACTAATATTTTTCTACTACATAAAGCGCTTAGAAAATGTCAGATCTTAATGTTTTATTGGATTAATCGATTTATAAACCCTTTGAATTTCATCAAAATTCACAGTTATTGTTTTTTATAGATAATATTTGTTTTCTATGACACTTCACACCATTTATATGTATTGATCAGTCTTATTGCCTATGTGTGTGCATTAAAGTTTGTCTAAATGCACACACATCTATGTTTTTATCTATTGAAGGTGATATTCCCTAAATCCTTCAACTCATATGAATATTTTTGGGTCATATAATATTATATGATTACTAGAAGTTGTAGGTTAATACATGCATAAAAAAAATCATATTGTATGCCACTAAAAAATTATATTGTAAAGAATATTATAAGTGATAATATGATACTTCTTAATGATAAATTTTATCATTTGAATCTTCCTAAGATGGATATAATAAATAATCTGTTTAATAAGATGAAATGAAATGTGGTGGTATGGTCAAAGGGTACATTTCATGTAATCAAACACATTAACTCAGAATATTTGTTTTAATGAATGTTCATTCAAGGATAGTTCTCGAGGTATCTATATAAGGAGGTAGAATAAATTTTATGGTTGTATGTGACTCTTTTGTTCAGCTAGATGACCCTATCATTATCTTATAAATCTCTTCCTCCCCACCCTTTATCATCATGAGCCACTTTAATGTCGTGGGAAATAAGAGGATCTCGCACAAGCGTTGAGTGATTCATTAAAACCCATGGATACAAATAGAGGAGGGATTTCTTCTTTTTTCTTATCATGTGATGTTTTTCAAGAATATGGTATGGAGATAGATGTTACAATCATCTTTGGAGAACGGTACAGAGTTTCTTGATTTTATAGGAAGCATGATTTCATTTTTCGATCATGGTGTTCAAGGATTTGAGTTTTATATTTTATTTCATTTTTATATTAAAAGTGTTATATGATCCTTTTAAATCCAAAAATGTTATCAAATATGTTGATAAAGGATCGGTCAATTACTAGGAATGTTTTGGAGTTGGTTTTCTAAAACCAACTATTTTGTACTTTCAATTTCCTATATATTTTGAAATTTTAATATTTATAAATACATTATCATAAGATAATTATTATTTTATTTAATATTTAATGCGATAATTTACTTATGGTATTTTCCTAATAAAAATAATATATCATTTCCATGTTATAATGGTGACCTTTAAGGTATATGATAATATTATTTAACTATTTTATATTGTAAAGATAATATCATTTTATTGGATATAAATGATGTATTGAATATAAGTTGCTTGATGTTTATTAATGGATGAGGCCTTTACTAATGATTTTTCTTCACTTGTTAATCTTAAAAATATTGGGTTATAAGGATAAACTCACCAATATGAATTATACATTTATATTGGTCATGGAAAATTCATATATGTGAATTCTTGTATTGGTCCTTATATTTGATATTATTATTAATTCAGATCTTGAGTCGTGTACTTTGATGTATTGAAAAAAATAGTGATGACATATTCTCTGAGGGAGGTAAGATATGTTGGGAAAGTCATAAGTTATTTGACATTAATGAATATTTCAAGGCATGATTTATCCATTCCTAATTGGGAAGTCGATATCCTAGGCTCTTGGATTGAAATAAAACAATCAGATTAAAATCATGTCCTTAGTGATTTTATAATGAGGTAATTTCATGTGGTAAAATAATTATATATCATGCATATATATTAATTACATGAGTATGAAACCTACTTTATGAGATATCAAGATAGAGATATTATATTACATAGTGATCATTCAAAGAATATAGTTTTCATTGAGACTTAAACCTCTTCCTCTATGGGTGCCTTAACATGTTTCTTGATGTAAATCTTGGACTTTACGCCAGTTCCACTAATGCTGCTGAGAAAGAGGCCAAGAGGTTCAAACACTAATTCTATCCATGAATATAAGTTAAACTTAATTTTAATTTAATATTAGAATAAATATTATTCTCTATATTGAGGAATATTATTTATTTAGGTTATGTTGATCACATAAATTTTATCTCCAGTTGTTCTATTTTGAAATATATCGGTGAGTTGATAATTAAATAAATATAATTTTCTATGGAAAAATATAATTATTTATCCCTTATTTTATTTTCTAGTTAATAATTTATTTAATTAGATTAGAACATGAAAAAATATTTATTCACGAATTAAAAAATATAATATTTATTTATTTATTTAAATAATAATATAATTACATTTATTTATTAAATAAATATTTATTATTCATGGATTGATAAATTCTAAGGATGATTTATGGGCCTAGATAAGGGACCAGATGGAATGATAAATTTTATTTTATATCATTTATATAAATATTAATTATTTTTAAAAAAAACATTTTTAAATATCTATTAGTTATCACATGTTATGGAATATAATAATATAATTATTATTATGTGACATGGGGTATACATAGAGTTATAAATTAGATAAGGGCCTCTATAAATTTATCAATTGAATAACTTAGAATTTATTAACCAGATTGTATCATTTTGTAGAGGAAAGAGAAGCGTTATGAATAATAAATATATTGAGATAATATCAAAAAAAAATATCAAAAACATAAGAGATGGTCATCCTCGTTCATATCAATAATTAGAGAAGAATATAAGAATACTTCATGCCTAAAGGGATTTTTTTCGATCAATGGTGAGTGACATAAGATAATCTAGAAAACTGCACCAGCACCTGAAGTTGCAACGGTGATGTTATGAGGTTCGTAGAGCACGTATGTATAACAAAAGTAAGATTATATGTTGGATCCTTTTATGAAAAAATGGTATGACTAGAAGCACAATTAGATTCATCAATGGATAAATAAAACCAACACAGGGTAGTTCTGGTTTAAAATTTATTTATAAATTATATGTGAATAGGACCTCTGAAAAATCTTATAGGGTTTCTATTTTTCCAATTTTGAGGATTTATTTTCACTTCATGCATAACCATGGTGGAAAGTTATAATTTAAAAACATTACTATTCATTTACTATGAGTTCTTCTTTGTTAGCCAAAAAATTCACTCCGTCTATAGATAGTGTAATATTAGGGTTTCTCAGCTCGTTTCCAAATCTCGGATACTCATTATCAATTTTCTACCACTAAGGATAGTCTGTTGGGTGAAAATGTTTCCAGTGTTGTTTTCTTATATCTGTGTTCCATGCTAATTACCTTGTAGTCTCTTCACTTCCATATAGAATCCTAATCCTTTGAATGATTATAAAGTACCCTAAAAATTTTTAACCACTTGAATAATCTTTTTATATCGAGATACACCGCATATTGGGAATTTTGAATTGATTAACGGTCCTTGTGAAACATTATACAGTCCTGTAGACATGCGTGTATTATTTCAAATATCATTTCAATTGAATATAGAATTTGTTTAGCATCATATGTTCATAAGGGAAGATATTTATATTCTGGTGACATATCATTCAATATAGAAAGTAGTTCAGTAAATCTAATGTCACCCCATTCAATGGATTCTTTTATGTTATATAGATTCAATACAATTGACCATGTTGTATGTTTAGTACAAGCATCATAAAATGTAGTCTTTGAGTAAAAATTTAAATATTGAAATAGATTAGTCAAATCATGAGGTCAACCTTAAACTTTCATTTTCACTTTCTCAATATGAACATTATCATCACTCACACATGTAATCATATCCTCGATAAGTTCTTCATAATTTTTTACACTTGTAATTATATCTAGTGATCCATAAAATGAAGTGTTATCCCAGTCACTAGGTATATTTAGTTTTACCAATGTTTAGTCCTATATTTATAACTTCAATACATTCCATCATTGATAATGTGGTCTTTTTACTCCTCTTTACTAATTAAATATCAATATAAGTAGCCTAAAAATAGAAAAATAATTGGAGAAGGGTAATATGCACAACCATTTGCAAACTTGATGAACTCTTTCATCACATCCTCATACACTTTTATCATAATATTGTAATCCATCCATTTTTTATTCATATCCGTCTAATTTGATTCAGTGTTATTGATATTTTAAAAAATAAATAAATACAATGAATAGGTGATGAATAATTTTTATGAAGATTGTTCTGTAGTGGTGTAAATAATTCAAGGAATGGAATGTTTGATATTTATAAAGTTACAATGACCTTTAATAAAAAAAATCTATTGAAAAACATAGAGATAAACAATGTTAACATAAAAATTTATTAATGGATATCAGATAGGATGAAATTTTAAAGGATAATGATATTTTTTGTGACCAACCATGAAACATTATATGTGCTAAAAAGTTATTTTATTTATAGATAATAGTATTCTGGTAACTATAACCATAAAAATAATTTTTTTATGACTATAATTAATTAAAATTTCTATTATACACTACATGATGTCATCTTAGTCAAGTATGTATCACCTCTTAGATATAAGAAACTTGTATGTAATAATTTGAGATGAATTATAGATTGACAATTTATTGGATTCAACATTCATGGATAACATCGTAATTTTTTGAAGGATCATTGCATTTTAATCAAATTTATTTGGGTCTTTGTATTTAAAATTTCATGATGTTTTTATTCAAAAAAAATTATTTTATACAATATTTTCAATTAGAAAATAACATGATCACAAACATCAGTATCATAACCCTTAAGACTGAAATTTATGATAAAAAACCAAAACCATCCACTACAAAACATGAACACGTACAATTACCAAAACATGAGTATACAAACCCTTTGGAGATATTGGGAAAACAAATAAACGTTATGGAATTAAATGCACCAATCTTGGGTAATCACAAAACTCATGGTCTCGATCGTTTAGGCTAGGTATATCCACTATGGAAGGTGAATGGGGGATTTGTGGTACATGAGGAAAGAAGAACTAAAAATGTTGAAATAGTGAAAGATTTACTAAAGAGGAGTAGAAATAATCACATACCTTAGGATTTTATAGGGTCGATTTTTCTGAGAAGTTCGTGGGGGAGCGGCGGTACAGGTTGAGTTCTGTGAGAGATTGAATGACCCAAAGGAGTCGGGTTCTGTTAGGGTTGAATTTATATGATCGAGAAGGGTTTTATCACCACTTTTGAAAAAGTACTGAAAAATATAGATTTTATCAGTGCTAAAATAATAAGTGTGGATAAAGACATGTCTTTATTATTGAAAAAATTAGTGCCGAAAAATATAGTGTTCATCAGTGCCTAATATTTATCGTTGATAAAACCAATAATTACCTGTGATTTTTAAGTGCTAATAAAAACTAATTAAAATAAAATTCAAAAATAATAAACAAATATATATTAAAAATAAATAATTTATTTAAAATGAAAAATAATTAATATTATTAGTGAATATATAATCTTAAATGCATGAATTTTAAAAATGTGTAAAATTAAATAATTAAAAATGAAAACACGTAAAAATATTAAAAATGATAATTTTTAATAATTATATAAATTATTAAAATATATATATATATATATTAAAATAAATATCAATTCATTTTAAATATGTAAATTACAACCATATTAAAAACATTTAATGTTAATGAATAAATATGTATAAATAAATATTAAAAATGAATAAACTACAAAATAAAGTAAAAAATAATTCTCACTATAAGTGAATAAATAATATTAAATGAATTAATGTTAAAAAAACTGAATTTTAATAATTAAAAAATCAATAAATTGTAAAAATATTAAAAAATGAATAAGTATTATTAACAATATAAATTTAAAAAAATGAATATATGTTAAAATGGAAAAGAATACATATTAATTTTACAAATTACATGTATGATATTAAAATCATTGAATTGTATTGAATAAACATGTATAAATAGACATTAAAAAGGATAAAATTAAAAAAAATTAAACATATTCCAAATTAATTATGTCAATTCCAAATATTATTAAAAATATTAAAACTAAATAAACAAAAAATAATAATTATTAATCATATAAATTATAAACATATAGAAAATATTAAAACATAGTAAACAAAAATATGTATTCTAAGGCCCCAACCTTAAACATTACATAATCTTGAATTAATTTAATAATTAACATTGAAGATATTTTCATGTTTATATCTTTAGAGAATTAGTTCATAACATATACATAACAACTTGAATATTACATGTAGACACTTATACTCAGTATCCATTTTTTTATAAAATAAAAACTCTTGAAAAAAAGTGTGATATCTAGTTCCATATTTTAAACAGCATGACTTTTCCTTGATCCCATCCTTGAAACTATTAATCCTTATGTCCAGTGAAAAACATTTCAAAAAAACTTGGGGTGAGCATAAAAATCTCAGTAAGGGATACACAAAGAAGGAAAACTGTTCGTTTTTCAAAACAATAAGTAAACCATTAATAGTCTATCATAAGTAATACTTTTCACCTTTATGAAGTAGTAAAAACACTTCACTGAATAAAATATCATTGCTGACACTATTTTAAAAAAATATTACCACAAAACCCATAGAAAGCATAAATAACTTAAAAAGGTAACCTGGGACATAAACATACTTAGATTGAATAACTATACGGTCAACTTCCACACATATCACTAAATGGAATAGCCATATTGCCAAATTCCACACCCAATGCATTGAAGGTTATAACGTAACCACTTGTCCTATTTTATCACGGCACCACCGGTCATTTGTTTTATTATATAACCACCCGTCAAATGTCCAAGTACCATTATAAAATCATAACACATAAAATATTGAAAATATAAACATTTCAATAATAACATTTCATTTTCAATCACAAGAAATAATTTAAAGATATTGAAATAATCAATCCATTTCAAAAAATCATTTTCAATACCAAAACACCCAAAAATAGAATAAGGGGTTTCCTTTTTCATTTTAAAAAATCATTAAGGCTTGTAGAGGAATCCAAATAATGATTATGGATATGGAGAGGTCATTGTTGTCGTAAACATTAAAAACATTCATTTTGTCATTTAGTAAAACACTTCGTAGAAAAAATATTCCCTTTCAATGAAATGAAAATTCAAAGGGGTTTATACACCGTATAAAATAAATTCGTGTATAAAAAAATATGCCTCAATGAAAGGAGATTGAGACGAAGTCCTTTACCTTGTGTCCGACTTGACCCGTTCGTTCTTTAATTTTCTGAATAATAAACTTAAGTTAATTTATAATTGCTTTAGAACATTTTATTATTTATTATTCCTTTTATATCACTTATTACATTGTTCTAAACATTATATAATCATTTAAGTTAATAACAGCCGTTTTGTCGATATTTGGTATTTGAGTCGAAAATAAACTTCTTATAAATACAAGTTATCCATGTGGTCAAAAGTCCATTATATACAAAATGATATTAATTATTTTCATATCATATAAATCATATTTATCAACTATATATATGTATTTATAATAGTCCATATCATTTAGATATATGAAAATGAAATACACAGTTCATGGAGATGGTAAGTCGTACGTACGAATGAATTCTACATTCATTTTATTTTTTTATTTTTTCAAGGAATGAAAACCAAATGATACATAGGTATATTATAATTTCAGAATAATATCATATATAATTTTATTAAATCCATCCTTTATACATTCCACGTATGGCATGAACGAGTCATATCACTTTGATGGGGTGGTAGTCCGCCCTTCCTCAAATGAAATTATCGTTTTTACCCACTATAGAAACCATAAAGGTATTCTATAAATGAAAAATAAAGAAGAATCGAAACAATGTAAATATAATATATATCACATATAAACATAGTTCCATATTAATGGCCACCATAAGAGGTGGTAGGAGAATATTGAACAATCATCGTTTCATGAGGCAGTAGTTCGCCGTCTAGAGAAACAGTATGTTCTTTACCCATTAGATGGAGGTGTGTGTAAGTGTAGTTAGAATCCATCTCGTAAAAACTACCTAGTATATTTATTTTAATCGTTTTTTCATAAAATAAAGGAATAAAATGAGTTTATGGGGGTGGAGGAGTAAAATAAAAGAAAAGAACTTAAGAGAAGACATTACCTTTAAATCGGGTAACTCCTTTTGGTTTGAACCAAAAGGATTTCTTAAAGTGCCTTATGAATAAAGTAAGGATTCTATGAGGAATACAGAGATATATAGAGATTTTTTAGGCAGAGGTTGGATGATACAAATGGATTAATAAGTGTGATTAATGGTTTATAAGTGGTTTCTTTTTATAAGGGGGAGGAGGGTCTCTTTTGGAATGTTTGAAAATGTTATTTTATTATATATTTATTTTCGGTTTCTAAAGGTCAAAAACTCATTAAAGTCTTAGATAATATGACTAATGTTATAAATAAAATCATCCAATGAAAAAATTTGTACATGTTTTGGATATAGTTCTAATTTTTATAATACTATTTATTTAAATCATTCATTAATGAGGTAAACGCTCATCATTATTGTGTCATAAATAATTTTATTAATTTGATGTGTAAAAATGATAAAAAAATACCATGATATAGGAAATATTTTTATATTTAAAATTAATATTTATATTTAGTGATATAACTTATATAAACCCATATAAAAATTGATTTACTAAAATATATATGTTTATGTCATTTTTGTCTTTACAATAAATTAGTTAATATAAAGTCTCATTATCACTCTTAATTGGCTCCATGGGGTCCCCAAATCGACCCAAGGATTTCCATGGTCGGAATGTTATCAACCAATTGGATTAGGAAACATGTTAGGGTAATTTAATATTGTTATAATTTTATTTTTTTACCCTTTTTTACTAGAATTACCCTTTAACCATGGTAAGTAAAATATGTACCGAATAAAATATTCATAATATCTAAAAATAAAGGTACCTATTTACACAATTTGGACCTCCTGATTCCAAATATGGAATCCATTTTTCAAAATTCAAAACACAATAGTGGAAGAAATTAATGTAAACTTAATTTTGGTTGTTAAAATAAAAAGAGTGTTTTTAAGAAATAATAACTATTAAAAGATTGACACATTTTTATGTCCAATTTCAAAGTGAAATTATTTCCAATGACTAAAATTTGATTAAATGGTAAAAATATAATCTAATTACACTTTAAAAACAATTAAAAAAATACTATATCTATATAAATAAATTATATTAAAAGGCATTTTTGAATTAAAATACAGTATTTTTCACTATTCATTAAAAATGAACATTATCTGAAAAATACCAAAATTTCATCCAAAGTAAATTTTAATGTCCCAATTATAAATAATAATATTATTTTTTGAGATATTATATATAAAAGTGAAAAAAATATATATATTTAAAAAGTGTTCTCCGTCAAAAGGCGATAAAACGACCTTTTAAAGAATATTAGAGTTTTTATGCTTAAAATCAAATTCTTTATTATTTTAGGCCTCTAAAATTTATTGGATATATGTAAAAACACTTAACAAACGTGTATAACAATATTTTAGTTTGTTATGTTCATTTCCACCATTACAACGGCTAGGCGTTAACTACCATTTAAAATAATAATATTATATTTTTATTTTTCAGTATAACTCAACATTGTGTAAAATGTAAGATTTCAAAGAAACCCTTTGTTGTGTATCGAGTATTCCATAAAATATAGAATATAATTTAAAGTAAAATTAATATTTAGTTCACAAATATTAATAAATATAAAAATTTCTTATTCTTTATTTACATAGGATGTTACATCCTTCGCCCATTTTTGAAATTGTGTCCTCACAATTTTTATTCACTTATCAAATAAGTGGAGGTATTTATACTTCATAGAATTTTCATATTACCATGTTTCCTCTTCAACCATATGGTTTTTTAAAAACCCTTACCTGATGTATTACCTTATTCCGCAACTCTTTCTCTCTTCAGTCAAGAATCTGGACTCGTTGCTCCTCATATGAAAGATTCTCTTCCAACTGAACTACCTCTGATACCAACTATAAGGCCCCGAACTTAAACATTACATAATCTTGAATTAAGATAATAATTCACATTGAATATAATTTCATGTTTAGAGGTTTATAGATTTAGGTCATAACATATACATAACGAGTTGAATATTACATGTAGACACATTTACTCAATATCCATGTTTTTATAAAATAAAAACTCTTGAAAAAAGAGTCATGTGTAGTTCCATATTTTAAACATCATTAATTTTACATGATCTCATTGATGACCCTATTCATATTTATGTCCTATGAAAAATATTTCGAAAAAATTAGGATGAGTATAAAAAGCTCAGTAAGGGATACACAAAGAAGGAAAACTATTAGTTTTTCAAAATAAGTAAACCATGAATACTTTATCATAAGTAATAATTTTTATCTTTATGAAGTATTAAATACTATTCACTGAATAAAAGATCATTGGTTACCCTTTTTTAACCAAGATATTACAATAGAACCCATAGAAAGTACACATAACATATAAAGGTAACTTGAGACATAAATATACTTATATGAAATAACCATACGGTCAACTTCCACACATATCATTAAATAGAATAGCTATACGGCTAACTTCTATACCCAATTAATTGGAGGTTATAATGTAACCACCCATCCTGGTTTATCATGGAACCACCCGACATTTGTTTTATCACGTAACAACCCATCAAAAGTCCAAGTACCATTATAAAATCATAAAACATAAAATATTGCAAATATAAACATTTCATTAATAACTTTCCATTTTAAATCACAAGAAATCATTTCAAGATATTGAAATAATCAATCCATTTCAAAAAATAATTTTCAATACCAAAACACCCAAAATAATAATAAGGGGTTTCCTTTTTAATTTAAAAAACATTAAGGCTTCTAGAGGAAACCAAATAACGATTATGGTGGCAGAGAGGTCATTGTCGCCGCAAATGTTAAAAATATTCCTTTTTCCATTTAGTAAAACTCTTCGTAGAAAAAATAATCCCTTTGAATGAAATGAAAAGTCAAATGTGTTTATTCACTATATAAAAGAAAGGCATTTATAAAAAAATACACCTCAAGGAAAGGAGATTAAGACAAAGTCCCTTACCTTGTGTCTGACTTGACACGTTTGTTCTTTAATTTTCTGAAAAATAAACAAAACTTAATTTATACTTGCTTAAGAACCTTTATCAGGTTTATTATTCCATTTATATCACTTATTACCTTGTTATAAACATTATATGATCTTTTAAGATAATAACAGTCGTTTTGTCGATATTTGGTATTTGAGTCGAAAATAAACTTCTTATAATTACAAGTTGTCCATGTGGTCAAAAGTACATTATATACAGAATGATATTAATTATTTACATATCATATAAATCATATATTTCCAGTATATATTGGAATTTATAATAGTCCATATCACTTGGATATATGAAAATGAATTGCAATGTTCCTGGAGATGGTAAGTCGTACGTACGCATGAACAGTAATTTCTTTTCTTTTTATTTTTTTTAAGGAATGAAAACCAAATGATACATAGGTATATTATAATTCCATTATAATATCATATAAATTTTCATTAACTCCATCCTTTATATGTTCCACATATGTCATGAATGAGTCATGTCACTTTGAAGGGGTGGTAGTCCACATTTCCCCCAAATGAAATTATCGTTTTTACCCACTATGGAAACCATAAAGGTATTATATAAATGAAAAATTCAGATTAATGTAAAGAATATAAATATAATATATATCAAAAATAAATATATTTCCATATTAATGGCCACAATAAGCGGTGGTAGGAGAATATTGAACAATCATCGTTTTGTGAGGCAGTAGTTTTCCGTCCACAGAAACAGTATGTTATTTACCCATTAGATAGAGGTGTGTGTAAGTGTATTTCGAATCACTCTCATAAAAACAACTTAGTAAATTTATTATACTTTTTTTGTCATAAAAAAGGAATAAAAGGATTTTAGGGGGTTGGAGGAGAAAAATAAAAGAAAAGAACTTAAGATAAGACGTTACCATTAAATCAGGTAACTCCCTTTGGTTTGAACCAAAAGGATTTCTTGAAGTGCCTTATGCCTAAGGTAAGGATTCTAGGAGGAATATAGGGATGTAGGGAGATTAATTAGGTAGAGGTTGGATGAGCCAAGATGCTTGATAATTGTGAGTAATGGGTTAGAAGTGGTGTCCTTTTATAAGGGGAGAGGGGCTCTTTAGGAAAGTTTGGAAATATTATTTTATTATATAATTATTTTTGGTTTCTAAAGGTCCAAAACTCATTAAAGTATAAGATAATATAACTCATGTTATAAATAAAATCATCCAATAAGAATTGAATAGGTTTTGGATATTGTTTTAATTTTTATAATCTTATTTATTTAAATCATTAATTAATGAGTTAACCAAGTATCATTATTGTGTCATAAATAATTTTATTTATATTAGGTCAAAAATAATAAAAAAATACCATGATGTAGGAAATATTTTTATTTTCAAATTAATATTTATATTTGAAGAGATAAGGTATATAAACCCATGTAAAAATTGATTTAATAAAAGATATATGTTTATGAGATTTTTGTCTTTACTTTAAATTAATTAATATAAAGTGTCATTATCACTCTAAAGTGGATCCATGGGGCCCCAAAATCGACCAAGGACGGCTAGGGTAGGAAATGTATCAAAACATAGTATTAGGACACATGTTAGAGTAATTAAATATTATTATAATATTATTTTTTTACCCTTATTTAACAGATTAACTCATTAACCATAGTAAATAAAATATTTACCGAAGTAAATATTCATAATGTCCAAGAATAAAGGCTACATATTTAAAAAATTTGGACCTCCAGATTCGAAATATGGAATCCATTTTTCCAAAATCAAAACACCAAAGTGGAAGAAATTAATTTAAAATTAATTCTCATTGTCAAAACAAAAAAGCGTGTTTAAAAAAAATAACTATCAAAAGATTAACACTTGTTTATGTCCAATTTCAAAGTGAAATTACTTCCAATGAAAAAAATTGGATTAAATGATAAAAACATAATCTAATTACACTTTAAAAACAATTAAAAAGATAATATAACCATATAAATAAAATATATTAAAAGGTAGTTTTGAATTAAAATACAGTATTTTTCACTATTCATTAAAAAATAAACATTATCTGAAAAATACCACAATTTCATCTAAAGTAAATTTTGAAATCCATATTCTAAAAAAGAATATTATTTTTTCAAATATAACATATAAAAGCGACAAAAACTAGGTTTAAAAAGGGTTCTCCATCAAAAGGTGGTAAAATGACCTTTTAATGAAAATTAGAGTTTTATGCTCAAAATCAGATTATTTCTTATTTTAAGTCTCTAAAATTTATTGGATAAATGTAAAAACATTTAACAAACATGTATAATCATATTTTTTATGGTTTTGTTCATTTCTGCTGTTACAATGTCTAGGCGTTAACTACCATTTAAAATAATAACATTATATTATTATTTTTCATTATAACTCAATGTTGTGTGCAACGTAAGATTTCAAAGAAACTCATTTTTATGTATCGGGTACTCCATCGAACGTAGCATCCGCTTTAAAGTAAAATTATTTTTTATTTCACAAATATTAATAAATATGAAAATGTCTTATTCTTTATTTACCTGGGATGTTACATGTATCAATAAATTTTAGAAATTGATTAAATTCTAAAAAATAAAAAAATTAATTAATATGAAAAATGAATAAATAGTATTTACTAAAATATTATTAAAAATGAATAAATAAAATTTAAAAGAAAACAATACTATTTAAAAATTGAGATCGTAAGATTAACTGCTTGATTTGCAATAAGTTCAAATATGAATAAAATATTAAAAAATGCATGTAAATAAATAAATTATAAAAAATTTAAACATATTAAAAATATTACAACTTAATAAATAAAAGTGAATAAATATTAATCATATAAATTGATATCAAATTAAGTATATTAAATCATAGTAAATAATTATGTATAAATAAATATTATAATACCAATAAAGTTCTTAAAATATTAAAATTTATTAAGTATTGCAAATGAATAAATAATATTTAATGACAGTATATAAAAAGTGAATAATTAAAATTGAATAAATAAAAAATATATTTAAATAACTGAATTCGTAACAATATTTATTTGAATTTCAAATACATAAAAATGAATAAATTGAAATATTAGTTATACAGCTAATAAGATTATTAAAAATGAAATGTATTGACTATACAAAATATTTATAATTAAATTAAATACACACACATATATTCATAATGAATAAATTAAAATAAATATAATTATATGATTTAATTAATTTAAGTAAAAAAATTTAAAATTTAGTTAAATAAATTTTAATTTTTGTAAATTAAAAATTAAGTCAATTTAATAAAAAAATTAAATACATATATAATTAAATTTTTAATTAAATTATTGGTGATACCATTGTTTAATGATATATAATTAAATTAAATAAAACTTTGTTATTGAAAATGAAATTCAATTAAAATTAATATGTGTGTGTGTGTTTCTATGTATAAGGATAAATATATGTTAAGTAAGGGTAAAAAAATATGGGTGAACTAAAGTTATTTAAGGATAAACAGAAGTTAAGTAGGGGTTAAACAAAGTTATGTAAGGGTAAAATAAAATTATATAATGGTACACATAAGGTAAGTAAAGGTAAAACAAAATTATGTAATGGTAAACAATAACATGTACAGGTTATGTACAGGTAAACAAAAGTTAAGTAAGGATATAATATAATTATGTAAAGGCAAACTAAAGTTATGTAAGGGTAAACAGAATTTATGTAAGGGTAAAACAATTTTATGTAAGGGTAAACTAAAGTTATGTAAGGGTAAAAAAGTAAATAAAGGGTAAAATATGTTATGTAAGGTTACAAATAAACTTTCAAATGCTAGGTAAGGGAAAACCGAAGTTAAGTAAGGGTAAAAAAAAGTTATGTAAGGCTAAACTAAAGTTATGTAAGAGTAATAAGAAGTTTAATAGGGATAAAAAAATTATGTAAGGGTAAACTAAAGTTATGTCATGGTAAATAGAGTTTTAGTAAGGGTAAAATGATGTTTTGTAAGGGTAAACAGAAGCTTTTACAAGTTAAGTAAGGGAAAACTAAAGTTACATATGGACAAAAAAAATTCATAAGGGTGGACTAAAGTCATTTAAGGGTAAAGAGAAGTTAAGGAGGTAAAAAAAAGTTAGTTAATGGTGGACTAATGTTATGTAATGGTAATCAAATGTTAAGTAAGGGTAACATAATGTTATATAAGGGTAAACATAAATTTGTACAAGTTATGTAGGGGTATACAAAAGTTAAGTTAGGGTAAAACAAAGTTATGTAAGGAGAAACTAAATTTATTCATTGGTAAAAAAGAAGTTAAGATAGGGTAAAAAATGTTATGTAAGGGTAAAAAGAGACTTTTATAGGTTATCTATGGGTAAATAGAAGTTATTTAATGGTAATGAAAAGTTATGTATGGGTGAAAAAAAATTATGTAAGGGTAAATAAAAAATAAGTAGGGGTAAGACTATGTTATGTAAGGTTAAGCTAATGTTAAGAATGAGTAAAATAATGTCATGTAAGGGTACACAAAATATTATATAGTTTAAATAAGGGTAAACTAAAGTTAAATAAGGGTAAAAAAATTATGTAGGGTGAACTAAAGTTATTTATGGGTAAACATAAGTTATGTTATCATAAAAAAAGTTATTTCTGGATAAAATAAAGTTATATAAGGGCAAACTTAAGTTTTTTTATGGTAATAAAAAGTTATGTAAGGGTAAACAAAATCTTTTTCAAATTATGTAAGGGTAAACATTATTTATATAAGGATAGAACAAAGTTATTAAGGGTAAGATAAAGATATGTAAGTGTAAAAAGAATATATGTAAGGGTAAAACAAATTTATGTAAAGGTAAACTAATGATATGTAATGCCGAAAAGAAGTTAAGTAAGCATAAAAAAGTTATGTAAGGTTAAATAGAAACGTGTAAAGGTAATGTTAGGGTAAACTAAAGTTATGTAAGGGTAGAACTAAGTTAAATTGGGGTAAACTAAAGTTATGTAATGGTAAACAGAAGTTAAGTAAGGCTAAAATAAAGTTATTTTATGGTAAAATAATTATATTTAATGGTGAAAAGAAGTTATGTTAGGGTAAAATAAAGTTATGTAAGGGTAAACAAAAACTTGTACAATTTAGGTAAGGGTAAACAGAACTTAAGTAACGGCAAAAAAATTAAGGGTAAAATAAAGTTATGTAAGGGTAAATAGAAGTTATGTAGTGTTAAAACGAAGTTCTTTATGTTTAAACTAAAGCTATGTAAGGATAAACATATGTTAAGTAAGGGTAAAAAAAAGTTAAATAAAGTTATATAGAAACATGTACATGTTAATTAAGGGTAAAATAATGTTATGTAAAGTTCAATATAAGTTAAGTAAAGATAATATAATGTTATGTAAGAGTAAACTAAAACAATGTATGGGTAAACATAAGTTAAGTATTAAAGTAAACATCATTAAATTTATGGTGAAGTATAACAAATAAATAAACAAAATAATATATAAAATTATGTTTATAATTAATAACATAATTAAAGAATAAAAAACAAAATGGTGTTTCTACAGTGTATTGATTATATATATATATATATTATATAATTAATAATAATAATAATAATTCTAATTATTTATTTATGCGCTATATTGATTGTATGTAAAAAATATATTTAATAATTATCCTCAAGAATTTTTAATAAAAATTAAAAATATTTTTTAAAAATAAAATATATAAATATTAAAAATGTATAAATAACTATCAAAATTGAATATATTACAAAACTATTAAATGAATATATATTAAAAATGATGGAATGTAAAAAATGTATAAATTATAACAAAAATATAAAAATAAAGATATATTAAAAATGAATAAATAATAATATATCAATAAACAGGCATATCGGTACACAAACATACGCATAGACATACATGTACAAATACATACACATATATACACACACATTCACATTCACATGCACATAAAAATGAACATACATACACATATACACAAAAATATACACACATATATATATATATGCATATACGTAGAAATACATGTTTGTATACACATACACATACATACAACTACAAACACGTGTGTATACACATACATATGCATACATACACATACTATATAAACATACATATACATACACATACACAAACACTCATACATACGAATAGACACATATTTACACATACATACACATGCACATACACACAAACACGTATACATACACATGCACATACACCGACACATGCACACACACACACACACACACATACATATGCATAGACATCTATATATAAAAATACATGCACATACATGTACACATAAATAGACACACATACACATACACATATTCAAATGCACAAACAAATACACATACACATACACATGCATATACATATACATACAAATACACCTATGTATACACATGCACATACATACAATTTCATACACATGAATGCATATGCATACAAACATATATATACATATTCATACATACACATACTACATAAACATAAATACACATACACATAGACATAGACATACACATACACATGCACAAACACATACAAGTACACATACACACATACATACAAATAGACATAAATGCAAACATAGATACAAATACACATACATATATAGTCATAGAGATACACATACTGATTCACAAACACATAAATATACAAATTCACATACATATACACATACACATACACATACACATACACATACACATACACATACAAATACACATGCAGAAACATAGACACACAGACACACACACACATACACACACAAATACTCACACACATACAAATACACATACACATACACGTGCATATACACAAACACACTTACATACACATAGAAATTTATATGTACACAGACATGCACATACACATAGAGATATATTTACATACACATACATATACATACACATATACCAACTTATTCATGGATGCATATGTATATACATACATGTACACATACACACATGTATACAAATACACATACATAAAATATTACATACATGTGAGCATAAATACACATACATTTCCATGTGTACGCATACTACGTAAACATAGACATTCCGCATAAACATACATACACATATACACCTGTCATATATATACATACACATACACACACACACACACACACACACATACATATAAACATTCACATGCCCATACACATACACATATACATACACATATACATTCACATGCATGTACATCCATATATTTGTGGGGTTTTTTGAATCTTTTCTTTAGGTTACATCAGAGACAGTTTTTTGACGGAGTGTTCTGGATATAAATAATCAAACACAGATTATCGAACATACCATATAGATGTTTTCCTTTTGTGGTGTTTTAGAGAATTCTGGGAATAACGTTTGTTATCGAACATAAATTACAACGGAAATAGGTCATCAGACATAATGTCATTGAATGGAGGGTTTTATATGGAGGGGATTTAATGATCACATGGAGATAATCAGATGGATATTTTCACTGATGTTTATCGATTAATCACTGACTATTGGTGGATTCGATTGAATATGTAATTGGGTATCAATGGTTTCTCAATTCAATGGAAGTGGTACTATAAATATTGGTGGTGGATGAATGCTTACTAACGAGAAATATACCTCTATAAACAGGTGGTGTCCCAGATCTTTAATAGTTGTATAATGAATGTATAAAAATATAATTTTTTTACTTAAGAAATTATGACACATGAGAGAGTTAGTGAGAAATATTATTATACTCTTCTTTTATCTACCATAATGAAAATGTTTTCAGAGTTCCCGAATGGAAGTAAGAATTTATTCCTTAAAATGATAAATCTTGTTTGTTAATTTGTTTTATATCATTTTTGTGAAGTTCTATAACAACCCAATATTCCACAGTACACTTATTTTTAAATAATTCAATAGCTTGCGCTACACGAAATACCGAGTTTGAGCACACCATAACCTATCAAACTAGTCGTTTGAAAAGCTGTTAGGAATAGTATTAACCAAATTTTGAATTTTATATATTCGATATAATTTTAACATTCATTATATGTGTTTCTTAGACATAATATAGGAACAAATTCAATTTTTTCAGATAAAAGAAGTATTTTTTTTAAAACATGTAGTTTTACCGCCTTTTATTAGAGAAACCTTTTTTAATAAAATATTTGACACTTTTATATATTCAATTTGACAAAATAAACTTATTATTTAGAAGTGGGACATAAAAATTTAGTTTGGGTAAATTTTTGGGGTTTTTTTGATAACCTTGATATTTTAATTAATAGTGAAAAATACTGCATTTTAATTCAAAACTGCTTTTTAATCTAAATTATTTATATATTTATATTATCTTTTTAATTCGTTATAAAGTGTAATTGTATTATTTTTTATCATTTAATACAATTATTATCATTTAAAATAATTTCACCTTTAAAAGTCACTACTACAAAAACGGATTATATCAGCGTTAAAAAGGGCTTTAACAGCGCTGTAAAGCTCAGCACTAATATAGGGGGTCCCTTTTATCAGCACTAAAAAAATTTCTGATAAAATACCCCTTTATCAGTGCTTTTTTAAGCACTGAAGAGGTCAAAAAAAATTAAAAAATTAAAAAAATTAAAAAAAATTAAATATAATAAGGAGCGAGTGATTTTATCAGCACTTCACACCCCCTTTATCCGCGCTAGGAGTTCTCCCGCGCGATGCCCTTCCCGCACAACCTCATACGCATGCACTGTAACACCCCGAGCTTTCACGATACGCCTCTCTTTCAATAATGCAATAGCTTGCATTTTACGCAAGTTTGAGTTCTAAAACACCGCGACTAATCATAGTAGCCGTTATGAATAGTAATAACCACTTTTTAAAATTATAGAAATTTTATATTTCAAAATGGACTTCATTTTTGGATTCGGAATAACTAAATTAGCCTATGTTAAATTTTTGGTATTTTTCTGAGAACTTCTAATTTTTTATGAATAGTGAAAAATACTTAAAAACAACTTTTTTAATCAAAATAATTTATAGTGATAAATTATACTATTTAGTGGTTTTAAAGTATGATTAGAATATATTTTTACCATTTTATCCAATGGTGGTCATTAGAATTGATTTAACAATGAAATTGGACATAAACAATTGCCAATCTTTTGATATAAATTATTTCTTAAAAACACGCTATTTGTTGTGACTGCGGGAATTAATTATAAAATAAATTAATGCAACTTATATTTTTGTAATTTTTTAAAATAGACATCATTTTTGAAATCGGAATATCAATTATAGCTTAGGGTGAAATTTTGGCATTGTTCTGAAAAACTTCAATTTTTGATGAATAGTGAAACCACTAAGTGGTAGTTAAATAACTGATTTTTCGTTTAAATTAAATATTACCACCTCTGTGATTTGATTTTCAAAAATCCTACATACATGGTTTTCATTAAGAAGTAAAATGTGGTTCAATGAGATTAAAATATTTTTTTGGTGAATAGTACCTTTTAAGTTCTTAATCGCGATTAGAGGTAATTAGTGTAGTTTAAGGTAAAAATAATGTTTTAATAATATGAGATGAGCTTGACACATGTCCTACCCTCATTGGATGTTCCATTTCCGACCAATGCAATCCATGGGTCAACTTGGGGACCCCAGGGAGCCACTTTATTTAGAAAATGACATAAATACCTTTTATTTAATGTTAAAGTAAAAAATGACACAAACATTAAATGTTTTACTAAAACAATTTTTACATGGGGTTATACAAGTAATATTTTTGACTATAAATAGTCATTGTAAATATAAAAAGATTTCCTACATCATAGTATTTTTTTATAATTTTTAGACATTAAATAAATTAAATTATTTATGACATCATTATGATGCAGCGATGACCTCATTATTTAACGATTTTAATAAAATGAAAAGATAATTTATAATACAAGTATTACACTTGTCCAAAGACTATTGGATGGGTATATTTCGAACCCTTATCACCTTAGCCACGAATTATATAAGTGTGGGACCTTTAGAATCCGAAAATCATTGTATAATAATGTAAAATTTCCTTACTTTCCAAGAGTGCCCCTCCTCTCCTCTTATAAAAGGCCCCCAACTCTACCACCTCATTCAAACTTTCAAGTCATTTGGCTCGGCCAAACTCTGCCCTAATACTCTCCCAACTGTCCCCTATTACTCCTAGAAGCCTCACTTTGGGCAGAACACTTCCCAAGGAAGCCTTTGGCTCAAATCAAAAAGATTTCCCCGATTTTGAGGTAATGTCTTCTCTAATGTTGTTTTGTTTTATTTTTCTTCTCCAACCCCCTAAACTCTTTTTATTCATTTCTTTTGTAACAACAACAGTATCCTCAATATACTAGGATGTTGTTATAATAAGTATTCGAGCTACACTTACACACACCTACATTTAATGGTTAAAGAACATACGGTTTCTGTGGATGGAGAATTTCTGCCTCACGAAACGATGATTGTTCAACACTCATAAACCACCTTCAAAGGTAGACATTAAGATGTCACTATATTTATAAATTATGTATAATATGTTTATGTTTTACTTAAGGTTCTTTATTTTTCATTTATGGCATACCTTTATTGTTTCCATTATGGTTAAATGCGATATTTTCATTTTAGGAAGTGCGGACTACCGCCCCCTCAAAGTGATTTGAATCGTTAATGTCATATGTGGGATGTATAAAGGATGGAGTAAATGATATTATATATGATTTTATACTGGAATTATAATATACCTTTATATCATTATGATTTCATTAAATATGAAATAAAAATGAAAGTAGCATTCATGCGTACGTACGGCTTACCGTCTCCATGAACGGTGCATTTCATTTCTTACCTCTAAACGTTATGGAATATTATAAATGCATGTATATACAGGATATATATGAGATATATGATATCTAAATCATGAATATAATTCTGTATATAATGGATATATCACCACATGAACAACTTGTAATTATAAGAATGTTATTTTTGACTCAAGTACCTAAGATCGACAAAATGACCGTTATAAACTTAAATAATTACATAATGTTCATAACATGGTAATAAGGGATATAAAAGGAATAATGAACATGAAAAAGGTTCTTAAGTAAATAGTAATTAACTCTAGTTTATTATTCAGGAGGTTAAAGAACGGTCGAGTCAGGACAGGACGCAAGGTAAGGGAATTTCTTAACCCAACTTCCATTCTTTGGGTTAATCTCCTACTTTCAAATTATGTCATGATATTATTATGTCCTATTTTGTATTTTTACTTTCTTTATGTGTACCTATAGTGAATACAAATAATAGATCTATTTTATTTTAAAAATGGTCTTTTATGGACTTCGTCTCAATCCCCTTTCATTGAGGCATATTTGGTTTTATACACAACTATCTTTTATACGGTGTATAAACCCCTTTGACTTTTACGTTTATTCAAAAGGAATATTTTTTATACGAAGCGTTTTGCTAAACGAAAAGAGGGAATGTTTTTCTTTCCATACTTATGTGGCGACAATGACTTCTCCGCCGCCGTGACCATTATTTGAGTTTCGGCTTCCTCTACAAGCCATCATTTGTTTAATGAAAAATAAATAAAAAGTTTTAACTTTCTTTTATTTTGGTATTGAAAATGGTTTTGAAAGAGTTTTTATTATATCAATGTGTTGTATTGATATCTTGTGATTGAAATGTGGAAATATTATGTTTCCTTTATGCATGTCTTATGTGATACGATTATGTTATGGTTTATGATATGTTTAAACCTATTCATATGAGGAATGTATTGGACTTAATAAGTGACGGGTGGAGCCCTCTATAGCTCCTCGATGAATCGGTAGGTCTCATGAGACAACTAGACGTGGAATTGGCTGAGGCCCTTTCCCAATTTGACTTATGGTTTTGGCTGAGGCCTTAATCATTTTAGACGTCTTGGCCGAGGCCTTGACAAAATGTTTCAGAATGTCTGGCATTATACATTCCCTCATTATGAAAGTGGTTATTGATATTGCATGTGATTATTCGACCAGTAGTATATCCATGTGAAGAAGTGAATGGCATTATCTCATTTTACTTTTGTCATATTATGTTGATGTTCAAGTTTAAAAGGCTTTTTGTTTTAGTTATACATTGCCTTAAATTTTTATGTTTATTTATGAAAACTTCCGCAATATTGTTATCCTTATTGAGCATCTGAGCTCACCCCTTTCAATGTTTTAATATTTTCCAGGATGTGAAGAAGTATTTTATGAATGACCTGCAGGGATAGTCAGAAGAGGATATGAGTATGGACTATGAAGACTTTGTTATTATTTTTTCACTTTATGATGTAATGTAAGACTTATGAATGTATCTAGTGTTTCCAAGGCTACTAAACTAATCAGTCTTTCGAGACTTTATCTTTTGTGATCATGCCAATGTTACGAAATAATGCACCGACTCTGGGTAGCTGGGGTCGGGGCGTTACATGCACCCCCTTCGCTTCCACCTGAACTCGAACCCGGGACCTCCCCCCTTTCGCTGCTGCACCTTTACCACTATTCCATTTCATTTTGTTCTCTATTTAGTGATATATCTATATATATATAGTTATATTTATTCATATGTTGATTCATATATTGATATAGATTCATATTCATATAAATATATTTATTCATATATTAGTATATATATATTAATTCGTATATTAATATATTTATATATATATATTTAGTTATAATTTTTTATACATATATTTATTTGTATATTAATATATACATATAATATTAGTTTTAAATACATTTATAAAAAAATATGTTTTTATGTGTGTTTATAAATAAATAAATACATGCATACATACAAAGATATATAAAACACACATACATATATATATATACAACAAATAGACACACACAAAGACACACACACACACACACATTTATATTTACGAATAAATACATATATATGTGTATTTGAAAAGCCATAGAATGTACATATATGATTAGTTTTAAATGAATTTATGAAAAAAAAAATGTCTTTGATGTGTGTTTATAAGTAAGCAAATAAATAAATACATATAAACATATATACAACACACAGACACACACATAGACACCCACACACACACACACACATATTTATTTACGAATAAATACATATATATGTGTATTTGAAAAGCTATAAAATGTTAAAACGACCATAACTTATAATATAGAATTCTGTTTCAACACCACAACCAGTCAAATAGAAGAAAATGAAACAATATTTGATATGATATGTTGTAAAGGCCTAACAAAAATCCGGATCAAAAGTTATACTTGTTTGAATGTTAAGAAATCGGGGTATCCCAACTAAAAGCTCAGTTTTGGAGGCCTTCTGGGCCTTTTTGGGATCAAAAAATGTGGAAAATGATTTTCCTTGATTAGTAGCACGTAGACATTGTCGTAGGCTTCAATTTGATATGTTGTAGAGCTCAAACGGACACTCAGATCAAAAGTTATGGCCGTTTGATGTTTGAGTTACATTTTCAACGTATTTTAGATCTTTTATTAAATGTTTTGATTTTTTTGTCCTAAAATTGCTATTAAATGATTTTTAATTGATAATAATTAGAAAATTATTGATTAATAATATTTTTTAAAAATATTTTTGAAGCCATTTTCATGAATTTTGTTTTTTGAAACTCGACATTTATCAGTGCTCGGGAAAAGCGCTGATAAAGGCCCCCCTTTATCAACGCTTTTTTTGAGCGCTGATAAAGGACCCCTTTATCAGCCCTTTTTTTGAGCGCTGATAATGGGGTAGCGCTTCCCTTTCCAGTTTTTGGTGTAGTGAGTGAAATAAACACATGTCAATATTTTAACAGTTTTTAGGTTTTAAAAGCCCGCTTTCTAGTTTTGACAATGGGTATTAATTTTAAATTAATTAATACAACTTTTGTGTTTTTAATTTGTAAAAATGGATTCCATATTTGGAATTATAAGGTCCAAATTATAGAAAAATTTATCCTTTATTTTTGGGAATTACAAATAGTAACTTCAGTAATTATTTTTTTTTTACCACGGTTAAAGGGTAAATTTGGTAAATAAGGGTAAAAATACAATTATATTAATATAAAATTACCCTAACACATGTACTATTATTATTGTATGATTCATGGGAAACCAAAAAATCATTAGGCCAAACTTTTGGCACTTAGGAGCTACTTGGGTGTGATAATGACATGTCATAATAATTAATTTAAAGTAAAGAGAAATACGACATAAACATGTATCTTTTTACTAAAACAATTTTAATACAGGGTAATATAACTAATATCTTCAAATATAAAGATTATTTATAATTCTAAAATTATTTAATACATCATGGTATTTTATTTTTAATTTTTAGACAATAAATAGATAAATTTATTTATGAAACAATGATGTTGTAGTGATTACCTAATTAATAAAAGAATCAAATAAATTATATTATAAATATTAAAATAAATATTATTTGAAATATTTCATTACATCCATGAATTTATTGGATTACTATTACATGGTAAGTATGATTTAATAGAAATAAATTTTTTAGGGCTTTAAAAAAATCAATTACTAAAAGTGTCAAAATTGATAAAAATGGGTTTTTAAAACAAACACTATTTTATTAAATGATATAATAGTCATAAAAATATAATTTTTGTAAAATGACTTAAATATTGTTAAAAAATTAATTATTTATCCACTTTATGTTCTCTTGTCATTTTATAGTAAATATATTAACCATATAGTATAGAAATACAATAAGACAATGTAAGAGTTAACTTATTTTACTAATGGTTAAATCTAAAAGATAAGGTTAATTTTATGACCTAAACATGTTGAAACCCTATTTTTGAGATTATTTAGACCCATAATCATATTATCCACTAAATATATCACTTTTGTGATTTTAAATTCTAAAATAAATTTATAATAAAATAATATTTCAAGACATTCCTGGAGTGACCCTCACGTCTCCTATAAAAGGGAACTTCTCCTTCACTTTTATACACACCTCCAAATCCCTTTGTATCGGAAAAACACTTCCCAAATATCCTCCAAAATTACCTAAATTAATCAAATATTCCAAACTTTTGGCATAAAACCAACTTAAGCATTCATTTTCTGCAAATCAAAAGGAGACACCCGAAGAAGAAGAAATTATTTTATCACCTATTTCAAAGTTCTTTTCTTCTCATACTTTATATTTCTATGTTATTTCCATACCAAATAAATAATTACAGTATAATACATATATTTAGATGTTATTATAATAATGGGATAACAATATTAATCATTTTACCCATCCTAAAAATAATAATAGCACCATACGTGCATGCGTACGACTTACCGTCTCCACACTATGGTGTAATTTGTTATTCAACATTAATTTATTTCGATGGGTATAATGATGAGTATAATAGATATAAATAATTAATATTAAATTATTGTGATTATTTATAATTAATATACCATCCAGTTCTATACCATTTAACCATTAAAGGAATGATATCGTCGCTCGTGGGTATTTACGGCCTACCATCTCCACGACGCGATGAGATTCATTATACACATTAACCATTCAAGAATGATTAAAAAATTAATTTTATGAGTAAATATAATATTTATGAACTTAATTTAATTCTGTATAGGAATAAAATATATCTTATTCTTAATAAAAATGAATTACATGATGGAATATGCATAGGAAAACGAAGCAGTTAACACCCGAAAATAATGGTAATACTAAAATATTATTAACAAAATGATATAAGAGGATCATATATGATGTCATAAATATGGATATGGTTATCTTATAATTTAATAACATATTATAATCATTTTTAATGAGGTTAATGTACCCATAACTAAAGGAAAGTACAAGGTGAGGGTTAATTTCAAAATCTAATTGTTATTTGAGATTGTTTATGTATAAGGGTTTACTAAAACATATTTATCATTCATGTCCATGTTTCTTAAAAAAATCAATAAGGAATTTTTGTATGGTTTTAAGTAAGGGACTCTTTAACTAAAACATCATTATAAATGTTTTAAAATATTTATACTTCTAAACCTGTCTCATTGATGTCCATATTTTCAAAATGGTTTTAAGGATTTATTTATATGGACATAAATGCTTTGAAATGTTAATTTCTTTCAAACTTTTCGAAGTGTTATGGAAAATATTGATTCAAAAATATATTTTAAATGTATTATTTTATGAATAGTGAGACTTTTAATGTTTTCAAAGTAAAAATGGATATTTCTTTGAAAAAGTGTTAATGATTTTATTATATTATTTTCATCTATGTCAACATACTTTGTTGGATTTTATGCTTAATTAAGATTTATTTATTATGATACAATATTCTATACTGTATTGAAGGGTTTATAATATTTTTGACTATGGATATGCAATTTTAATACCATTCATGGTTTATGGTTAATGTATTAACATTTCTTATGCTAGTTTTAATATGAGTGTTTATGTTTTGGTTCATCCTTTTCAAATGAGGAATGTATTTGACTTAGTAAGTGATGAGTGGGGATGTTATAGCCTATTGAGGCATCGGTTGGTCTCATGAGACAAAATAGTGTCTTAGAAAAAGGCCTTGACAAAATATTTGTGTATGGTTTGGCACAAGGCCTTAACGTAGTGGTTATGATGTCCAGTATTATGTATTTCCTCATTATGAGATTAGTTATTGATTTTACAAGTGATTATTTGACTAGTAGAATATACATTTAAAGATTTAAATGTAATTATTTGATTTATTCTTACCATATTTTTCCTAAGAAATTTTTTTAAATGTCTTGTGTTTTCGTTTTGAAACTTTCCTTAAACTTTTATGCTTATTTATGATTGCTTCCTCTATATTGTTTATCCTTACTAAGCATCTGAGCTCACCCCATTATTATGTTTTATTTTATCACGATTCCAAGATGTGTTTTATGATTGATATGTAGGGTAAATCTATGGGAATAATGGTGTTAGCAATTGTTTATCAATGCTTTATTTTATGTTATAAATTGTAGTGTGAATTTCATGAATATAATATATTTTCTAAGACTACTAAACTGATCGGCCCTTCGAGACTTTATTACTTGTAATCATGCCAAAGTATTAAAATAATTCATCGGCTCTAGGTGACTGGGTTTAGTGCATCACAGTTGGTATCAAAAGAAGTTTTCCAACACCCTTATAAATAGATGTGGAAAAGTTTGATTAGAGATCATAACCCTAAGATAGACATTAAGGACAATTATAGAAGAACCCCATAGAATTTTGGTAAAGTATAGATTACATAGATATTCAAATAAATACATATTTTTTTGATACTATAAGTGGTCATGGTTCTGGTACAAATGTACCTAGGGGTCAAAACTTCAACAAGGTGTTCCGGGTTTCACTCGGGGTAACCTGGTACACGACAACGGGCCTTACTGTTCACATGGTTTGATACTCCTAGGGGATATGCTTAGGATAATTCATATTTTATTTAAAATACAATATTAAATATTTATTATCAAATATGTCCTCAAAGAAACCATATTTATGATTATGTATTAGATATGGATAATTTTTTTCAATTTTTTTAGTATTTTACTAGTTTGTAATTATTCATTATTATTCATAGAATAATCTAGTGTATTCATTTGTTTAGAAATGGTTCCTAGTAGAAGAAATGGAAACCATATAAACACATGTAATCCATGTAGGTAATTCCATCCTATATAAGATAATTATAGTGGAGCTGGTGATGCAACTAGTGTTGAATAGATTATAACTATATTGGAACAGGTGACTCAAGTTATGAATAACAACTTTACCCATATAGAGCACCCTAATCCACAATGCATAGGATCAATGTTTGATCTCTTACTGAGACAACAACCTCCAATATTAAATTGGTCAAAAAATCCATTTTTGGATCAGTAATAGATAAGTCTCTAATAGAAAATGTTTCTTACTTTAGGATGTAATGAAAGGGAGAAAGTTGTCATGGTAGTTTATTATTTCTTATGAGATGTAGATCAATGGTGGTAATTAATTCAAAAAATGAAGCAGGATTAAGGAATAAAAAATATGTAATTGAGGTAGTTTAAATAATTTTTTCTAGAGAAATACTTTCTTCATGAATAGTGAGCTGATATGGAAAGACAATTTCAAAGTCTGAGGAAAAAGGAGGATGAGAATGTTTCAAAGTATGAGGTTAACTTCACAAGGTTAGTGAGGAATGTTGTATACTACATACATAACCAAATAAGTAAGATTGATAGATTATATAATGGGTTAAAACTATTCCACCAACATACACTATTCTCACAATCTTTCTCATTGTATGAAGATATAGTCTCATGTTCTATCAAGACTAAAAATGAATTCTCTAAGTCTTAAGACATTAAAGTAAAGTAAGATAAGAATATAATGGTGGAGAAATATATATATATATATACATAGGTAAAAAGGTAAATAAGTGTTTTCTCTTATGTGATAATTTTTGGAAGAAACGCCAGGGTACTAGCCTAAAAAGATTGGGAGTTTATTACAAATGTGGAGAAAAAGGTCACCAGGCTCATGATTGTAAGGGAATGAAAGAAGTTTTGAAATTCTATAATTGTAAAGATATGGGACATTATGCAAATTATTGTCCAAGTCATCAAGAAAATATGGCTTAGAAGAATAATATGGATCAAGGTCAAGTTTATGTTGTTACTACATTCAAAGTGGAATAATTAAGGTATTTTTTTTTTATTCAAGAATTATATTCTGGTTATAATAAGAATGTGATATATAAAATTATTTTACTGCATTAATTTTTGTTTTCATTAAGGTTTTAATATGATGAAGGAAATCATATATTTTTTATGTGACGATAAGTGAAACATTATGTTTTTTGGGGAATCTAATATTACAATTCATTTTTAGAAATTTAGATATCATTTAGACAGAACATGGACAACAGTATTTTGGATCACTCTAAAGGTTGTAATGGATTAAGTTGAAATTTGGATAGTATTGTTTATGGTTTCTTAAGATTATTTTTGGAATGTTTTAATAATATATTTTTAGAAAAAGGACAACTCACAGGTCGAGTGACAACCCATCACGTTAGACAATGCTACGGGAATCAATCCCACAACTGAAGTCCAACAAGGCTTTATCACCTTCCACTAGCCTACAGAAAGTCCCTAGTTATTATAACATATTTTTCTTTATTTAAATGGTATATGTTTATATTTGGAACCTTATCTGATTAATATAAACAGAATATTTTTGAGTTTTATTATCATTTGAAGAGAAAGATGATTTTGTGGTAGGAAGTAGTTAAAGGATAAAAATATACATGTCAATTAAGTATGATTCCTTGTTTTCTTATTATATGAAGTAAATTAATTCTTTAACACTAGGTAAATGATCATAAAACCAAAAATGTTTTCCGTGTATTTTATTTTTCGATGAATCAAATGGTCCCTTGGATCATCACTAATTTATAGATTTTTGGTTCTTAACTTTATCCTAATAATGTTCTCTATCACTCTCCATCATAACTTTATGGTTACATTTTATTTTATATCCATGTTTTCTTACTTATAACCCTTGTATGTGTTGTCTCTAGTAACCTCCTTACTTCCATTTATTTTAAAGTGGAAGTTTTATCGACCATTTTTTCGATGTGAGATTGCAATAAAAGAATTTTGAATAATCAAACCATAGTTACAGAACCCAAATTAAAAAAAAATTAGGACTTAATTTATTAAAGTATGGGATAATGTAACACCTCATGATTCCATGGTACGCTTCATTTTAAATAAATTCAATAGCTTTTGGTATATGCAACACCGAGTTCGAGCACACCACGACCTATCAACCTAGTCATTTGAAAAGTGGTTATGAATATTATAGACCAAATTTGGAATTTTATATATTCCATATAATTTTAACATTCATATTATGGGTTTCTTACACATAATATAAGAACAAATTGAATTTTTCATATAAAAGAAGTATTTTTTTCAAAAATAAATTTACCATCTTTTAATGAAAAACCCTTTTTAAATCTCGTATTTGACACTTTTATATATTAAATTTTACAAAATAAACTTCTCTTTTATAATTGGGACATAAAAATTTAGTTTGGGTAAATTTTTTGTGTTTTTTCTAATAACTTTCATATTCTAATGAATAGTGAAAATGCTGTATTTTATTTTTAAAACTTTTTTTCATCTAAAACGTGTATATAGTTAGATTATCCTATTAATTGGTTTTAATTTGTAATTTTATTATTTTTTTATCATTTAATCCAATGTTGATAATTATATGTAATTTTACATTTAAAAGATATATAACTCATGTCAATCTTTTGATAGATATTACTTCTTAAAAACCTGCTTTCTGTTTTTGACAACGGGAATTAATTTAAAATTAATTAATAAAACTTATGTTTTTTTAATTTAAAAAAATTTATTCCATATTAGGGATCAATAAGGTCCAAATTATTTAAATTGGAATCTTTTATTTTTGGGCATTATGAATAGTAACTTCAGTAATTATTTTTATTTACCATAGTTAAAGGGTAAATTAGGTTAATAAGGGGGACATAATATTATAATCCAATAAAAATACCCTAAAACATGTCCTAATATTATTTTAGGAGTCATGGGAGACCAAAAAACCCTTTTGTTGAACATTTTTCATTTGGGAGCTACTTGGGTGTGACAATGACATGTAATAATAATTAATTCAAAGTAAAGAGAAATATAACATAAGCATGTATATTTTAACTAAAACGGTTTTAATATAGGGTTATATAACAAATATCTTTGACTATAAATAGTAATTAGAAATATAAAAAGATTTACTACATCATGGTAATTTATTTATAATTTTTAGAAATAATATAAATTAATTAATTTATTACACAATGATGATGCAGAGATTACCTTATTAATAAAAAAATCAAATAAATGATATTTTAAATGTTAAAATAAAGATTATTTGAAATATTTCATTCCATACAATAATTTTATTTACTTATATGAAATTTTATGGAATATTTAATTCTTTTTTTTTTTGAAGGAATCATGTTTTTATGACTTTAAAAAATATCAATTACTAAATAGTGTCAAAATTGACATAAATATGTTTTTAAAAATACACTATTTTATTAAATGATATAATAGTCATAAAAATATAATATTTAGAAAAATGACTAATATAGTGTTAAAAATATCATTATTATCCACTTTATATTCTATTTTAATATTATAGTAAATATATTAACCATATAGTAAAAAAATACAAGAAGACATGGTAAGAGTTAACTTATTTTACTAAGGGTTAAATCTGAAAGATAAGGTTAATTTTATGACCTAAACATATCTAAAACTTATTGGTTGAGAGGAGTTAGGCCCATACTCATAATATCCACTAAATATATCACTTTTTAGATATTATAATTCAAAAATAAATTTATAATAAAATAATATTACAAAACATTCCTAAATTGCCCCTCAACTCTCCTATAAAAGGGAACTTCACCTTCTCTTTTATACACACCTCAAAATCACTTCGTCTCAGACAAACCCTACCCAAATATCCTCAAACCTTACCTCAATTTATCATAGAGGCCACACATTGGTTATAAAACCAACTTAAGGAGTCCTTTTTTGCAAATCAAAAGGATACACTCGAAGAAGAGGTAATCGGTTTATCACCTCTTCCAAAGTTCTTTTCTTCTTCTACTTCCTCTTTCTATAATTTTTGCATACCAAAGAAATAAATATAGTATCATACATATAATTAGGTGTTATTATAATCATGGGACAACAATATTCATCATTTTATCTTTCCTACAAATAATAATATCACCATACTTGTGTACGTTTGCCTTACCGTCTTCAGGCCGTGGTGTAATTTTTTTTCAATATTACTTTATTTGGATGTGTATAATGATGATTATAATATTAATAAATAATAAATATGTATTTATTTTTATTATTTATAATTAATATATCATCCAGTTCTATACAATTTAACCATAAAAGAAATGATATCGTCACTCATGCGTACGTACGACCTACCGTCTCCACGACGTGATAAGATTCATTCTCCACATTAACAATTCAATAATGATTATAAAATTAATTTAATGGGTAAATATAATTTTTCTGAACATAATATAATTTTTTATATGAATAAAATATATCCAATTCATAATAATCATGACTTACATGACCAAACATGCGTAGGAAAATAAAGCAGTTAACACCCGAAAACAACGGTAATACTGAAATATTATTAACAAAACGATATAATAGGATCATATATGATATCATAAATATTAATATGGTTATTTTATAATTTAATAACATACTTTAACAACTATACATGAGGTTAACACACCCTCGACTAAAAGAAAGTACATGGTAAGGGTTAATTTTGAAATATCATTATTATTCAATATTTTTTATGCGTAAGTGTTTATTGGGGCATATTTAGCATTCATGTCCATGTATCTTAAAAAAATTAGGAATATTTTTATGTTTTTAAGTAAGGTACTCTTTAAATAAAACCTCTTTGTAAATTCTTTAAAATATTTTTACTTCTAAACCTTTCTCATTAATGTCTGTGTTTTCATAATTATTTTAACGATTTATTTATATGGACATAAATGTTTTAAAATGTCAATTAATTTATAAAGTTTATAAGTGTAATGGGACCCTTGGATTCAAAAATCTCTTTTAAATGTATTATTTTATAAATTGTGAGAATTTTAATGCTTTCAAAACAAAAAAGGTATATTTCTCTGAAAGAGTTTTTGTGATTTTATTATATTATTTTCATCTATGTCAACATCCTATATTGGATTTTATGTGTAATTAAGATTGATTTATTATGATACAATCTTATATATTATATTTAAGGTTTTATGATATGTTTGATTGTGGATGTGATATTTTAATACCATTAATGGTTTTTGGTTAAAGTATTAAAATTTCTTATGCTAGTTTTAATACAATTGTTAATGTTATGCTTCACCCTTTTCATATGAGGAATGTATTGGACTTACTAAGTGAAGAGTAGTGCATGATATAGCCCCTTGATGCATCGGTAGGTCTCATGAGACAAAATTGTATCTTGGCACAAGGCCTTGACAAAATATTTTTATATGGTCTTGGCACGAGGCCTTGAGGTAGTGGTTATGATGCCCATAATTATGAATTCCCTCATTATAAGATTAGTAATTGATTTTACATGTGATTATTAGACTAGTAGAATATCCATGTGAATGTTTAAATTGAATTATTTGTTTTATTATTTCTATATTATGATGAAGATAATTTTTTAAAAGGCTTTTGTTTTAGTTTTTTACCTTTCTTAAAAGATTGTTCTTATATTTGATAGCTTCCGCTATAATGTTTATCCTTATTGAGCATCTCACCTCACCCCTTTCTTATGTTTTCTTTTCCTATGATTTCGAGAAGTGTTTTATGATTTATATGGAGGGTTAATCTAGGGGAATAATGGTTTTCTCAATGATTTATATATGTTGTATTTTATGTTAAAAATTGTAATGTAAAATTTATTCATGTAATCTATTTTCCAAGATAGTTAAATTAATTGGTCCTTCACGACTTCATTGCTTGTAATCATACCAATGTATTAAAATAATGCAGTGGGTCTTGGTGAATGGGTTCATGGAGTTATAGTTTCTATCAAAGGAAGTTTCTCAACACCCTTAGAAATAGATTTATATAACATTGATTAGGGATCATAACCCTAAGATAGACTTTGAGGATAAGTATAGAATAACCCCCAAAAATTTTTGTAAATTAGAGATTACATGGATATTCTAAGAAATTAATATCTTTCTAGATACTACAAATGGACATGGTTCTATAATAGATGTACCTAGGGGTGAAAACTCCTACAAGGTGTTCCGGTTTTGACTTGGGGTAACCGGGTACGTAATAATGGGCCTTACTATGCACCTCATTTGACACTCCTAGGGGGTATGCTTTGGATAATTCATATTTTATTTAGAACCCAATATAAAGGATTTATGAGTAAATATGTCCCCAAAGGAACCATATTTATGATTATGGATTCGATATGCATAATTTTTTTCGATTTTGGTTAATTATTTTACTAGTTTGAAATTCTGCATTATGATCCATAACCTAATCCAGTATATTCCATTGTTTAGAAATTGATATTAGTGGAAGAAATGGAAACCATATCAACACACTTTATCAATATAGGGAATGACCTCCTATAAAATATAATTTAAGTGGAGTTGGAAATATAACTAGTGCTAAACATATTATAACCATACTGGGGCAGTTGACTCAGGTTATGAATAAAAAACTTACCTGTATGGAGCACCTTAATCCACAACACATAAGATCAATTTTAGACCGCTTCATGAGACACAACCTCCAACATTAAATGGGACTAAAAATCCATTTTTGGCTGAGAAATGGATAAGTTCCTTAGAGAAAATGTTTCTTTCTTTGGGAAGTAATGAAAGTGAGAAAGTTGTCATGGTAGTTTAATCCCTCTCGAGATATGTGGATCAATGGTGTTCATTAATTAAAAACATAAAGTAGGATGAAGAAGTAGAAAATATGGAATGGAGTGAGTTTAAAGAACTTTTCCTATAAAAATACTTTCCTCGTGAATAGCGAGCTGATATGGAAAGGCAATTTCTGAGTGTGATCCAAAAGGAGGATGATAATGTTGAGAATTATGAGGCTAACTTCACAAGGTTAGAGGGTCATGATTAAGACAACATACGTAACCCAATAAGTAATATTGATAGATTCTTTGATGGGTTAATACCATTCCTCCGACAGGAACTAGTCCACAATCTTTCTCATCGTATAAAGTTATAGTCTCATGTTCTATCAATATGGAAAATAAATTCTCTAAGTCTTATGACATTAAAGTAAATAAAGATAATAAGAGAACGGTGGAGCAAGAGATAGATAAAGGGAAAAGGGAAGAAAAGTGTTTTTTCTTATGTGATAATTTTGGGAAGAAACACTATGGAACTTTCCTGAAAATAATGGGATTTTGTTACAAATGTAGAGAAAAAGGTCACCAGGCTCATGATTGTAAGGGAAAGAATGAAGTTATGTAATACAATAATTTTAATGATATGGTACATTATGAAAATGTTTTTCCAAAGTGTCAACGAAATATGGATCAGAAGAAGAAAATGGATCAAGGTCAAGCTTATGATGTTACTACAGTCAAAGTGGAATAATTAATGTATTTTTGTTTTTGGATTCAAGAATTATATTCTTGTTATAAGAAGAATGTGATATATATATATATATAAGGATTGTACTGTATTAGTTTTTTTATTAAGGTTTTAATATGATATAAGTAATCATATATTCAGTATGTGACAATAAGAGAAACATTACGTTGTTTGGGGAATCTAATGTTACAATTGATTTTTGAAATTTAGAGACCTTTTAGATAGAGTTTGGACAGAGGTATTTTGGATAACTCTAAAGGCTAGAATGGATTAATTGGAATTTTTGATATTATTGTTTAAGGCTTCTTAATATTTTTTTTGAAATGTTATAATCATATATTTTTAGGAAAAGGACAACCCATAGGTTGGGTGACAAATCGTCACGTCGGAAAAGGCTGCGAGAATCGAACCCATAACCGAAGTTCGACAAGGTTTCATTTCCTACCATTGTACTAAAGAAAGTATATGGTTATTATAACATAGTTTTATTTATTTAAATGATATATTCTTATATTTGGAACCTTATACAATTAAATTAAATTGAATATTTTTAAGATTTATTATCTTTTGAATAGAAAGCTGAGTTTGTTATAGGAATTAGTTAAAGGATGAAACTCTATATGTCAATTAAGTATTCTTCCTTGTTTTCTTATTATATGAAGTAAATTTATTCTTCAGCACTAGGTAAAGGACTATAAACCCCAAAAAAATTCCTAGTACTTTGTTTTACGATGAATCAAATGTTCCCTTAGATAATTGTTGATTTATAGCTTTCTGGTTGTTAGAATTATCCTAATAATGTTCTCTATCACTCTCTATCAGAATTTGATGGTTGCCTTTTTTTATGTACTATTTTTCCTACATGGATCCCTTGTATGTGTTATCTCTGGTTACCATCTTACTTCCCTTTCATTATTTTAAATTAGAGGTTTTATCGACCATTTTTTCCGAACTGGGATTGCAATAAAGTAATTTTGATTAATCAAACCTTATTTACCGAACCCAAATTCAAAAATATTTAGGATTAATTTTATTTAATGAGTAGATAATGTAACACCCCAAGAATCCATGATGCGCTTCTTTTAAAATAATTTAATAGCATGTGTTACTCGCAACATTGAGTTTGAGCACATCATGACCTATAAAACAAGACATTTTAAAAGAATTTATGAATAATATTAACCAAATTTTTAATTTTATATATTCCATATAATTTTAACATTCATATTATGTGTTTATTAAACATAATATAAGAACAAATTCAATTTTTTAGATAAAAGAAGTATTTTTTAGAAAATTTCATTTTTAATTCCTTTTAATGGTGATCCCTTTTTAAAAACATATTTGACACTTTTATATATTAAATTTGAAAAAATATACATTTTATTTTGAGGTTATAAATAAAAATTTAGTTTCGGTAAATGTTTTGTGTTTTTCTAATAACTTTCATATTTTAAAGAATAGTGAAAATTACTGCATTTTAATTCAAAATTGTTTTTTCATATAAATTATTAATATAGTTAGATAATATTTTTAATTGGTTTTAAATTGTAATTATATTATTTTTTTATCATTTAATCCAATTTTTATCATTGAAATTAATTTCACATTTCAATGGGATATAAACACATGTGAATCTTTTGATATTTTTAATTTTTAAAAACCCACTTTCTAGTTTTGATAACAGCTATTTATTTTAAATTAATTAATGAAACTTTTGTTTTTTGAATTTTGAAAAATGGATTCCATATTTTGAATCATAAGGTATAAATTATATAAATTGGTATCTTTTATTTTTGGGCATTATGAATGGTAACTTCAGTAATTATTTTTATTTACCATGGTTAAAGTGTAAATTAGGTAAATATGGATAAAAATAATGTTATAATAATATAAAACTACACTAAGACATATCCTAATATTATTATATGATTCATGGGTGACTAAAACAATCTTTATTCCAAAATTTTGGAATTTTGGATCCCCTTGGGTGTGATAATGACATGTTATAATAATTAATTTAAAGTAAATAGAAATATAACATAAACATGTATCCTTTTACTAGTGAAATTTTAATATAAGATTATATAACTGATATATTTGATTGTAAATGGTCCATATAAATATAAAAAAATCCTACATCAGGGTATTTTATTTATAATTTTTCCACATTAAATAAATATATTTATTTATGACATGATGATGATGTGGTGATTACCATATTAATAAAAGAATCAAATAAATGATATTATAAATATTAAATTAAATATTATTTGAAATATTTAATGACATATTTAAATTTTATGGATTACTATGACATGTTATATATGATTTGATTCTTTTTTTCAAAGGAATCAAGTTGTTATGACTTTAACAAAAATCAATTACTAAATAGTGTCAAAATTGACATAAATAAGTTTTAAAAAAACACTATTTTATTAAATGATATAATAGTCATAAAAATATAATATTTGTCCAACTGAATTAGATAGTGTTAAAATTTTCATTAATGATACACTTGAGGTTCTATAGTAATTTTATAGTAAGTATATTAACCAAGTAGTATAAAAATACAAGAAGACTTGGTAAGAGTTAACTTATTTTACTAAGGGTTAAATATAAAAGATAAGGTTACATTTTTGACCTAAACATGTATAAAACTGATTGGTTGAGATTATTTTGACCCATCCACATCTTAACCTCTAAATATATCACTTTTGAGCTATTGTAATTCGAAAATGAATTTATAATAAAATAATATATCAAAACTTTCCTAAAGTGCCCATCACCATTCCTATAAAAGGGAACTTCTCCTTCTCATTTATACACACCTCCAAATACATTTTCCTCATCCAAAACCTTCTCAAATATCCTCCCAACATACCTAAATTCATCATAGGGACCACTCTTTTGGGAATAAAACTAACTTATGGAGTCTTTTTTCACAAATCAAAAGTAGGCACCCGAAGAAGAGGTAATGGTTTTATCACCTCTTTCAAAGTTATTTTCTTATTCTACTTATTATTTATATTTTGTTCCCATAAAAAGAAATAAATCCAGTATCATCTATATATTGATATGTTATTATCATCATTGGACAAAAATATTCATCATTGTATTCGTCCTATAAATAATAATATCTCCATGTGTGTGTACGTGTGGCTTATTGTCTCTACATCATGGTGTAATTTTTTATTCAACAATACTTTATTTGGATGGTAATAATGGTGAGTATAATAGAAATAAATAATTAATATGATATTATTATTATTTATAATTAATATACCATCCAGTTCTATACTATTTAACCATTAAAAGAATAATATAGTTGCTTGTGTGTACGTACGGCCTACCGTTTCCACGACGCGATGAGATTTATTCTCCACATTAACCATTCAATAAAGATTATAAAATTAATTTGATAATTAAATATAATATTTATGAACTAAATATATTTTTTATATGAATAAAATATATCATATGAATAATAAACATGACTTAAATGATGAAAAATGTATAGGAAAACGAAGTAGTTAACACCCAAAAACAATGGTAATACTAAAATATTATTAACAAAATGATATGAGAGGATAATATATGATATCATAAATATGGATTTGATTATTTTAAAATTTAATATCATACTTTAATCATTATAAGTAAGGTTAATGCATTCTCAACTAAAGGAAAGTACAAGGTAAGGGTTAATTTTGAAATCTCATTATTATGTGATATTGTTTATTCGTAAGTATTTACTGGGACATATTTATCATTCATGTACATTTTTATTAAAAATGTTTTCAATGGAATATCTTTTAGTTTTTATGTACGGAACTTTTTACTAAAACATAATTACAAATGTTTTAAAAGATTTATACTTTTAAAACTTTCTCACAAATGTCCATGTTTTCAAAATGGTTTTAACTATTTATTTATATGGACATAAATGTTTTAAAATGTTAATTACTTTCAATAGTTTCAAAGTGGTATGTTACACTTGGATTCAAAAATCTCTTTTAAATGTATTCTTTTATAAATTGTGTGACTTTTAATGTTTTCAATGTTAAAAGGGTATATTTCTCTGAAATAGTTTTAATTATTTTATTATATTATTTTCATTTATGTCAACACCCTTTGTTGGTTTTTATGATTAATTAAGATTGATTTATTATTATATAATCTTCCATATTGTATTGAAGGCTTTATGATATGTTTGATTGTTGATGTGTTATTTTAATACCATTCATGGTTTATGGTTAAAGTATTAACATTTCATATGCTAGTTTTAATACGAGTGTTTATATTATGTTTCACCCTTTTCCTATGAGGAATGTATTGGACTTAGTAAGTGATATGTGGGTCCTGTTATATCTCCTCGATAAATCGGTAGATCTCATGTGAAAAACAAGTGTATTTGTGTAAGTGTTTGATAGAATATTTGTGTTTGGTCTTGGCATGGGGCCTTGACATAGTGGTTATGATGTCCGACATTATGAATTCCATTATTATGAGATTAGTTATTGATTTTACGTGTGATTATTTGACTAGAAGAATATCCATGTGAATGTTTAAATGGATTTATTTGATTTTTTCCCATATTATGCTGAATATAATGTTTTAAATGGATTTTTTTTTTAGTTTTGAACCTTGCCTTAAACTTTTATGCTTATTTTTGATTGATTTCCCTATATTTGTAATCCTTACTGAGCATCTGAGATCACCCATTTATTATGTTTTATTTTTCCAGGATGCCAATAAGTGTTTTATGATTGATATTCATGGTTAATCTAGGGGAATAAATGCATTCTTAATGGTTTATCCATGCTGTATTTTATGTTAGAAATTGTAATTTAAAGTCCATGCATGTAATCTATTTTCCAAGACTGCAAAACTGATCATTACTTTAAGACTTGATTCCTTATAATCATGCCAATGTATTAAACTAATGCACTGGCTCTAGGTGACTCAGTTGGGGTGTTACAAGTTCGATCATTGAGATTGTTTGTGTTGATTAGGTTGGTTTTACTCCTCCTAGTTCCAGTGCATTGTTTCATATTTCCTTGGAACATGTGTTCTAGTTTAAGAATCCTTGGTTCTATGTGGTTTCCATTGGATTTATTCATGTAACCCCAAATATCCAATAGTTCTTTATCCAAAAGGGACTTACTTTCCAAAGGCATTCGTTCATTAAGTTTGAACTTACGATACTTAGGAACATGCATTGGTAGAGAGGATGGGAGGTCGGACTCATCACACCCTTTGGGGGGAATTATTGTATACTCTGGGACACTCTTTATAAATTTAATGTATTTTCATGAATTCATATTAATTCACTGAGTATAAAATAGGCTTCCATTGAAAATTTAAATCAGTTATTAACATGTGTGAAATTTAAAATCATCCATATGTATTTGAGGTCCTTCATTAATGGAGATATCCATATGTATCAAAGTTTCCCCATCAATGGTATCCTCTCATATAATATTTATAGATTATTTTAACCATTGTTATGATGATACTCATTTTGAAGCCACTCATTGGGTAACTCTGGAATTTATTGTCCTCTATGGAGATGAATGTTTGTTTTGATATTAGGATCGTACCCATAAAATGGGCTACCTACGTATCCTTGTGAAAGGAACCAAAACCCTCGTAGTTTGGTGTTGCTTAATGTGACACATCATACCTTTTAAGGTCATGTGATAAGGACCTAACTGTATAGTTTAATTTCATATGGTAATGACATTTAAGATAAAAGGTGCTTAGTCAATGTTTGGTGTGGGACTTATACCAAAACAGCCCAAGGAACTTGGAAAGAATATGGGTCTCCAAGTAAGATTAGACCCTGTTGGTAATATGGCTCAAGAAAAATAGGGTTGATTTGAAGTGTTGGGTTTGAAACTCAAGGAGGCTTCTTATGTATCCCATATGGATGGGAATCATAGCCCATGTATTTTAATAAGTATCATGGGAGAGTGTAGTCTTTTGAGAGAAATGAGTTTGGGATTACTTCCAGAAAAGGATTCCTTGGTAATTTGGGTGTTTAATATGGGGATTAATCAAAAAGGGGATACCTAGATTAAGGGAATTAAGTTTGGATTCCTGTTGAGGATATCCAATGGGCTCAGGTCCTGAGAAGGCTTCTTATGTATCCCAATCATGGTGGGAGTCAGAGTTCTTTTAGTTCATTCACCGTGAATTTTTGTGAAAATGTTGTAATCATCGAGAATATCTGAGCCCAAGTGAGTCATTCTCGATGTGAGAAACAAGAGGATGTGAAAGATTCAACAAAGGCACCCACACATTTAATCCTATGATGGTGGAATAGGATGCGCCAATGGCAGCGACAGTGGATGAGGGTGAGGCGAAGAACCTTCCCTCTGTTCTCTTTACATTAGAAAAGGTTCCAATGAAAGGAAGGAGTGAATGTGAAGGAAGTAGAGAGGAGAAATATTGAAACATCCTACTTAAAAGGTTAGGGGCTTACACCGGGATAGCTTCCCTAGTGGATCCTTATAGGGGAGGGATACTTCTCCATTTCTTTCATGGAAAATCATTTGTGAGTCGTACCATCCCTACCGAAGACCTAAGGTTCCAGGTTTTAGAGATGATAAGGGGATGTCAGAACCCAAACCCTAATCCTCCAAACCTATAACATCCCAAAATAGTTCCTGGGGGAAAGGTCAATGCGATTTTGGATATAAAAACTCAAAGACACTCCATGAATCCTAACACCATTGTGAAACAAATGTGGGAAACCTCTGACTGTAGATATACAAACCCAAATATGAGACACGTTGATGTGCCTTTCCCAAAGTTTTGATAAGTCAGGTGGTTTTGGTAAGGGTCCCAAAAGAATCCCTTTCAGATAAGGGATCCAATTAATAATAATCCTTTCTATGAATATCTTTGAGGATGGCTTAATGTATTTTAGAATGAAGAGAATAGGTGAATCAAAGAGGGGTTCCCAAGTAGATATTGGCGCACAAGTAGGCTTAGGTGACCTGATGTTCACTTAAGTGATGAACAACCTGGATGTTAATACATGGGAGAGACCTAACCCAAGCCTTTAAGAGTATTCACAGGTATTCCCAAAAGTAGGGTGCTCAAGTTCCATTGAGAGGAATAGGTGGAACTTGAGTGTTTCTGATTTATTTAGTTTGGGAACTTTAGACGCGCAAATGTTATGGATATCAAACACTAAAAGGACTTAATCCCTATTATCATCCTTCAATTCTTCCACTTTAGGTGTTAAAGAACTACCTTGAATGTTTCAGAAGACTTATACAAAGAACTAGGGTGACCAGATAAGAAATTAGGCTTCTAGGAAATTCTTCCGTACAAATGAAGGCCCGAAGGGTATATTTATAGGAAAAAATAGGACCTTGGGCGAAAGTAGATTGGGTGCGCAAGTGGTTTTCACACCAGAATTGTGGAGCACAAGTACCTTACGTGCTAACCATGTTTTGGATAGACTTGGGAGCCACTTTGAAGACTTATCCAAAATTATTACTTCATTTCGCGACAGCATGGTGGCACGTAGGTATTTGTGTGCAGGTACCTTTGGTGCCTCTTTAAGAACTTATCGAAATTTATTTCTCCATACCACGGGGGATGTGTCCTCTCACACCTTCTTGGGATCAGTGTTGGGCTTCGGTTCCGGTCCTTCGGGCCAGTGCCTTCACTACCGTCACTAACCCCCATGAAAAATGAAGAGTCGCACTGCAAACTTCTCGAGCCCGGTTGAGGAAATTTTTCAGAAAAGTGTATGGAACACATTTCATGGTGTCTACAAAATCCCCCCTTAGAATTTGATCCATTCAGAATGACAGGATTATTGTTTGAAGGTAAAAGTATATCACTTTGACACATTCCAACATCATTTGGTTATATTTGGTTCTACGTCAAGTTTGGAAGGATGCTCTAATTTTTTCCTAAGCCATGGGGCCTAGCGAGTATAGAATGATTTTAACTAGGTTCATATAAATAACCTCACAAACTTTTTATATTTTGGATATTTATTGCTAAATATTACCTAAACCATACAAAAATATATGTTTAGTGATCTAGAACTTGACTTTTTCCAGAGTGCCCTTTGCGGATTTCCAATCTGTTGAGTACCATGTTAGACTAGAAAGGGCTAGTGTTTATGGTCGAACAGCTTTGACCAAAAATATTGAAATTAGATCTCAAACAAGTCTCAGTGGCTAAGAATTCCTCTAATATTCTTTAAATTTTTCAAAGGGGAATCTTGAGTCATGATTCTTATGGTCACCAAATCTAAAACATGTATAAACATAAAGGAACCCTCTTCCAAGAATTAAGTTACCATTATTTGATAAACCCGTTATGGGGGTTGTGTTATGCATGGCTGACTAGGGAATTTGTTGCATAGCCAAATAGTGACATCTTTTGATTGAAAGGCCTGTTATGTAGGAAAATATTATGAAAGTCCCTTAGGGGCACGTACTGCATATTCAAGAAAAAGTGCTCTTAGGAATTTACCTTTTTGCTATTGATAGACAAGAGAAAATAAGATTTTGGTGACTCAGGACCACAGTCGGTGGTTTTTCCAAGGAAATGGATTTTAAGAATAAAGGGTTATCTATGCAGGCATATTTCATGAGTAGGAAAACCACTTCTTACACAATTTTGGTGTATGAGGAATGATTAAAATTTATCAGAAAGGTGGATTTATGATATAATTCTATGCAGTTTTGAGTCATGTAGTGAGAACATTGTACTGTACAGTTTTGATTCATGTAGTAAGGACATAGTATCGTGCAGTTTTAAGTCATGCAGTGAAGACATTGTATTGTTCAGTTTTAACTCCTGTAGTGAGGAAATTGTACTGTGTAGTTTTAAGTCACGCAGTGAGGACATTGTACTGTACAATTTTGATTCGTGCAGTAAGGAAATTATACTGTGTAGTTTTAAGTCATGCAGTGAGGACATTGTACTGTGTAATTTTAAGTCATGCAGTGAGGACATTGGGTGGCTTTATTTTAAGGTATTTAGCTTTGACCAAATGTTTTAGACTCTCCAATTTCTTGATAATGTTTTTTGGAAACATACTACGATGTTCAAGTATGGAAGGGAAGAATTGTAAACTATGATTTAGGAATTTCTAGATCCGAATAATGATATGGGAAATGGGATAAAAGGCATTAGAGGAAGTATTTCCTAAGAACGAAGTTACCATTATTTGACGAACCCGTTATGGGTGTTGTATTATGCAGGGCCAACTAGGGAATATAATTCATAGAAAAATAGTGGCATCCTTTGACTGACATGCATGTTATGTAGGAAACTTATGCATGTCCACCAAATGGAACATACTACATAGTCCAGAAAAAGAGCTCTCAAAAGTTTGACATTATATGTCTAAAAGATGAAGAAATTTTATAGAGATTCAGATTTTCCAAACCACATAGTTTGGTATATGAAGAAAGGTACTTGAATAATGAAAGAATATTTCCAATCATGATTTCCAAAGAATTATAGGAATTGGATTTCTATGAAGGTCTGACCCAAACGTAGGAATTATGGTGTCTATAGTTTTTAGGTCACATGACTAGGTCCAAAAATGGAAACAGTATATGATATGTGGTCAAGTGATCCAAGGTTATTTCATATTTCTTTGAAAACATGGAGAGGGAAATGTGTAAGCCATGTTATTGAAGTATTTTAGATTGAGAGAAAGGTAATGGGATAAATATAAAAGAATGACTGATTTAAAATACAGATTCCTGTATATTGTTATCAAAGTTTGAATTGGATGAAAGACACTTTAACCAATATCGAAATTATGATTATTTTACAAGCCCGTTATGGGGGTTGCATTATGCAAGGCCAACTAAGGCATATGCTTCATAGAAAAATAATGGTATCTTTTGAATGGAAGGTCTGTTATGTAGGAAAATTATGCAAGGCCACCTAAGGTCATGTACTATATAGTCAAGAAAAAGAGTTCTCAGATATTAGAAACTCTGTCACCAAAAACCCATAAAAAATATTATAAAAATCTGAAAATATTTGAGATTTAGAGTGTAAAATATGAAAGGGGTAATGCTCAATGTACAGGAGAAATATTTGAATCAATATTGGCCATGAGATTGGATTCCTTTACATAGATCTGAGTCACATATAAAATGGATACATTCTTTGATTCTTTGAATCAATATTATGTTTTGTAGTTTAGAGTAATGCAGCGATGACATGAAGTGATTCTAATGTAAAAAAAAGTAATATTGTGGCTGGACCAAGGAATTAAACCCAGGTGTCACTATGTATCTCATATAGATGAGAATCAATCAATATGTAGTTCTTTGAACATTCCCTATATAATTTTGATTCATACATAGGGAGAAAAGGGGGTTTTTAATTATGTATGGGACCAAGATTAGAGATCTAGGCATCTCTACATATCTCATATGAATGAGAATCAGGCCTAACGTAGTTATCAAACAATCATTTCCCACACCAATTGAGTTTAATGTAGGAGACGGGGGCTTTTAATACATTTTAGAAGAATGATTAAATTTAAGACACAAGATGGTATAAAAATAAAACCATGTATCTTAAAGACTACTCAGTATAAATCTAGTTCATATAAAGGAGGAGAAAAAATCAAATTGGTTGTGGATGGGCCCAAGATTGGAGATCTAGGTGTATCTATGTATCTCATTGAAAATGAGAATCAAGCAACAAGTATCTCTTGAAACAAGGCCCCTATGCAGATCTGATTCAAACTTAGGGAGAAATGGAAATCATTTACTACTAAGGAGTAGTAATGATGTCAATGATTCTTTCATATGGAAGCTCTTAACTTCAAATAAAGAAGACGTTAATCATACAGTTTAATGTCATATAACGAGGACAAATGATTTCATGCATTTTAACATCATGTGATAAGGAAAAAGATGCTATGGATTTTATCATCATGCAGCATGGATGCTTATGGTTGTTATGTAGTTTAATATCTTGAAACTAGGAATTTGAGTTGTGTAGTTTATAGCCATGTAGCGAGGACATGATGTGCAGTTACACAAAATATTTCTTCAATAATCTCACTTTGGTTGGAGTTGTAATAAACTCTCCATCCATTGAGGTTAGGGAAAAATCTCCATTTGAGTAGACCTTATGTATGGAATAAGGTCCTTCCCATATTGGCTCAAGCTTTGGAGTTTTCTTTTCTAGTATCATTAGATCCCTAAGGACCAATACCAATTATCCTTGAAGAAATGAATGGAGGAAAACTTTCTTGTTAAAATATCACGCTATTCTGTTCTGATAGACTTCTAAATAATGCAAAGTATGAAATATTTTTTCGTCTAATAATTCCATCTCATTGAATCTTTTATAATACCTTTCATATATAAACAAATGATCACAGATTTCAACTCGGAGTGAAGGAAACTGAATTTCAATTAGAAAACTGGTTCTATTCCATACACTAATGAATATGGGGTAGTCTGAGTGGCAGTATGAGTAGTAGTCTGATAATTCCATAAAGTATTCAAAATTTTATTAGGACATGATTCCATATCTTTATACACCGTCTTCTATATTATATTTGATATGGTATTATTGAGGGACTCTATCTATCCATTGGTTACTGAATGATAGTGAGATGAATGGATGGATTTTATATTCTGCTCCTGATATAACTTCTTTACATCAACAGAACAGAAATTGGTTCCATTGTCCGTCAATATGGTTTGGAGGACACCAAATTTGGTGATGATTTTAGTTTTGAAAAAGCTAACTATGATTTTGGAACCGAATTATTTGAGAGTTATTGCCTCAACCCATTTGGAGAATAAATCAATAGCAGAAAGAATATACTTGAACTACTTAGTCGTAGTTGGAGGATAAGGCCCTACTGCATCCATTCCCCATATGGAAACAGTCAGGATTATTTATTTGTATGTAACAACTTCGAGGGTTGATGAATGAAGTTGGGATGCACTTGTAAGGAATGATATTTCATGGTGAAATCTATGAAATCCTGTGTCATTGAAGGCCATAAGTATCCAAGACATCAGATTTGATCAGAAAGCCTATGCCCAGACTGGTGATCACCACAGGCTCCTACATGTACTTCTTCCATGACAGTTACAGGTTCTTCTCTATCAATACACATAAAGAGGATTCCATCACAGCCTCATTTTTAGAGGATCTTCTGGTGATCTTGACTATTATAAAGAGTAAAATTGGACACCCATCTTCGGATCTATTCTTTTTCATCTCTATCTGGTGGAAGTACTTCATTTTGAAGGTATTCTATGATGGGTGTCAACCATCTCATGGTATGACCATATGGCTCAAAAATAGGTCTAATTTCATTAATTTTCACCATTATTGTTTGAACAAGAGGTGAGACCACACGACGATCGGCTATATTGATGATTGTATCATCCTGATTTGTTTCTTCTCGGATTGTGGATGCATTAGCTAGTGTGTCAGCTTAGGAATTTTGTGATCGCAGGACAAAAGAAAATGTTTACTATGAGGAAAATTTATCCATTAACCCTGTAACATAATCACATAAAGTTATTAACTCTTCTTTTCTGATAGCATAAACCCCATTGATTTTTTAGTTACCAACTCCAAATCACCTTTCACTTTCATGTGATTCACCTGTACCTAGAGTTCCAATTCCAGGCCTGTGATGAGAGCTTGATATTCTACCTCATTGTTGGTACCACATTCTAAAAACAAGAATGTATATGGTAACATATCCTTTTCTGGGGAGATACGTAAAATTCTTAACCCAACATTATTGATTTTAGTTTTTTTCATTCTCTTACCTGTTGAACTTATGGAGGCACCATCAAAGTGCATTTCCCATGGTTTGGAATTATCTTGAATATAGAAGAAATATTCATCAAGAAGTTTAGTATTCAATGATGTATCCTCGACAGATGGGTATTTAGCAAGGAAGTCAGCCCGTGCTTGGCCTTTTATTGCCTTCTGAGGCACAAACTAGATATAGAATTGTTTCAAAATAACTTCCCAACATGCCAAACACCCTATAAGCATAGGACGAATAAGGATAAATTTATGTGGGTTATTGCGAGACACCAATTGGACCTCATGATTTTTCAGGTAGTGCCTCAATTTTTAAACTGCAAAGATTGATGTTAGACAGCACTTCTCAATACTTGAATACCATGTGTCTGTATCAAGCATAGTTCAATTGAGATATTAAAGGTTTTTTTCATTCCCAACATCATTATTTTGGGCAAGGAAGGCACCCAATGATCTCTCTAAAGGTGTCACATAGAGAATAAGTGGTCTTACTTAAAAAGGTGGAATTAATACTGGTGGACTCAAGATATATTTATTGAGGGTATCAAATGTCTCTTAGCAGTAATATTCCATTGATAGGTGACTCCCTTCTTCATTAATCTGGTGAAGGGTAAACACTTGCCTTCTAAATTAGTGATAAAGTGCGGAATATAGGACAAGTGTCCTCAAAGTCTTCTTAATTATTTCAAATTTCTAGGAGGTGAAAAGCCAAGGATTGCTTTTGTCTTCTCGGGATCAACTTCTATGCCATGATGTTGTACAACGAATCCAAATAACTTTCCTGATGTTACCCCGAAAGTGAATTTCAAGGGATTCATCTTCAAAAAATATTTCTTAAGTTTATTGGATATGGTCTCCAAATCATTTAGTTGATTGGAACGTTATCTGGATTTAACTACCAGATCATCCACATAACATTTGAGAAACTTTCCTAATAAGGGTTCGAATATATGGTTCATGGAACGTTGATACATTGCACCGGCATTATTTAAGCCAAAAGGAATTACCTAATAGAAGAACACACCTTGAGAAGATTTGAAGGCTATAGAATCTTAATCCTCTAGGTCCATGAGGATTTTATTGTACCCATAGTATCCATCCATTAATGAAAGATCTTTATAACTAGCTGTTGCATCTATTAAAATCTATGTAATCAGAACTGGAGATTCATCTTTAGGAAAATGCTGGTTAAGATCTCTGAAATCAATAAAAACTCTGATTTTCCCATTATTCTTTTTCACTAGGACAATTTTGGACATCCATTTTGGATATTTAACCTCCCTAAAAACGTTATCCTTGATAAGCTTATCAACTTCATCTTCAATTTTAGATGCATGAGTTGGGTGTGTTCTTCTTGCTTCCTTCTTGAATCCTTGATGTTCTTCTGGAAAATCCAAATGATGAGTGGCTACATCAGGATTATAAATTCAATATAGTTCCAAGAAAATATATCTCTATGTTTCTTTAAAAATGATATATACATCTCTTTCTTTTTGTAAGTCATGGCCACATTAATTAGAGTGGGTCATGGATCTTCATATTGTACACATATTTATTTATCTGAGCTCATCCACAGTCGTAGAGACACCTTCCTCAAATACTGGAGCAGCGTACCTGAGAGGTTATTATTCTTCTTTATTGCATGTCACCTATTCTATTTCTATATTCATAGTAGATGATAAAGAGAAAATTTCAGAGCTAGGTGAGGAGTCAGTATTTGGACATCCTAAAGAAGAGGCCACTACTTCTGACACTACTGATGATGAAGGATCTTCCTGGAGTAATAAAGAGGAGATGATGGGTTGGGAATCAAAATCCTTGACTTCCTCTAATATTAGTACAACTTATTCTATTATTATTTCTGAATTAGAGGCCTGAGGATTTTCGGTGGATGAAATTAAGACATCCCCATTTAATCTTTCATCGCTACTTGGTAAATCAACAATTTCTCCCATGTTGTCAGGCTCGATTGCTGCAATTGACATTATGGAAGTCACCAGATGAGTGCTCAAATTTGGGTTTACCCTTTAAATTTTATTTATAGGAAATAAATAATCTATACTAAAATGTTTGAATGGGTTTGCTGGGATCTTTTCCAGGCCATTTGGATCATTGATTCTGGTTACCTACTTTTCCATGGACCTCATTCCCATCGTGTGCTAAAACTCAACCTCAATGTATTGATATTCGCATGTTTTTAATGGAGCCTTGTCACAATAAAATGTAACTATATGAACATTGAAATAGTACTTGGTACATTGGTGGTATGAAGAAGGAATGGATATATGTTGATGTAGCCAAGGCCTTCCAAATAGAATTTTAAAGGTTGTGTCTTGATGGACAACCCTAAAATCAGAATTAGACATATGATCTCCAAATTGAGTTCTGAGTGTAATATCACCCAAAGGTTCTTTATCATTCTTATCATAACCAAGAAACATTAAGATGGAAGGAGATAAGTCATATTCAGTGAGGCCCAATCAATGAAGTGTACTAATATGAATGAGGTTGACTCCTGAGACATTATCAATGAAGGATCATCAGATTTCTATGTCATTGACCCTGCCAGATAGATACAAAGGTCTGATATGTCCATGTACAACATCATCTTCATCTTCATCTTTAAAATATATAACTGCATGACATTATGTAGGATAATTCTCTATACGGTAAACCTCAGCAGTAGAAACTTTGGTTTCAAACACTTGAGGACTTTAGAAATCCTCAATAAGTGATTCTCGGAGATCTTTTGACAAATTCAATGCATCCCAAATTGACAAATTCTTTGGTACTTGGTCCAGCTATTTCAAAACATCATACTTTTGGTCTAGAGGTCTGCGTTTCCAAGCATAGAGATGTGGTTTTGTAGGTTCCTTGGAAGTTTATGGTCCTAATGTACATGTTCCCTATGTCATAGTAGAAACTAGAAATTCTCCTGGATTTTGTATATTATACTGACTAGGTCTATCTACTTACTGAGAGAAATATGGTGTAACCTATAATCGGTCCTCCATAATAATAATGTCAGGACTGAACCTGTCATGGGTGAAAAAATCTCCTTATTCTTATTGAGCCAGCTGAAGGGCTCTCCCATGAGTTTCTAATGCGTATATGGTTCGAGCAGGGGTAGAGTTAAAATAGTGGCTTCTAGAATACCCATGTATTCCCATGTATCCTCAAACTTGGCTTCTTCCTCTAGTACCCTAGTTAGGTGTAGGGAACTCAAGATCCTTATAACCAGAATCACCACTGGCATAAGGATATGTTAAGTGGATAATGTTGATAGAACCAAAGATCAAATCATCATCTGATGAAGATTCTACTTGACAGGGCAGTTCTGGTTGTGTCGTTTGGTGAGGCAGTGCCCATTCTTTTGAAACAGATTGCATGAAATCTTCTAGAGTCAAGGACAAATTTGGCCATAACACAAGCTCATCCTCTTCTGGTTTCTCTTTGTCCTCCTGATCACGTCGCTTCTTTGAGGATTTTCCTTTAGAGGATTGATCTTTTGATGAAGGTGTTTTTTCTTTACAGAGAGTGGAAGAAGAAACAATCAGTTGATTCAACTATGTTTGTTGAGTGACATGAGTTCGGTTAATCATTTTCCTGATCATCCAATTGTCATATTTATGCGCATTTTTAGTTTTGACTTCCTTTTATTTGCCTTCTTTCTCTAGATCAGTAGTAGTAACACATGATACTTGAGCTAACAAACTTTTCAGTTTCACTTGTCCAGAGTATACCATTTTTTCATGAGGACTTTCAAAAAAACACGCTTGAATGGGATGCCCCAACATCTGGTAAAAGGGACAATAATTCGGATGATCTTTATCTCCTTCTTTTTTTTGTTTCTTCAGCCTTAGAAATAGAACCAAATTGTTTTATAAAGCTGAGATGAAGTAACCGGGAACCTTTTCATTTCGAAAAGAATAAATTTTTTTCTATAACTCCTCAAATTGTTTTTGCCTTTGATCTCTTTGATCATCTTGATGAGGCGGTCGTTGTTTATGACACTCAGGAGGTGGATCCCTTCGATATGATGAATGTTTTGAAGTGGAATCATGTGTAGGTCCTTTCTTGAGTGTGACTATAGTAGTCTCTAATTTCCCTATTCTCCTTCACATAGATAATAAAATTACACAAGATTTATCTTTAGTTTCCACAATGGAAACCTCCACATGTTGAGAAATTGAAGCAAGGTCTCGAAACCCTCCTGTATATTTCACAGGGATCAGTGGTGTGTGTAACTCAACATGTAGATTAGCCACACAAATTGGCAGCAACTCTTCCTAAGGGAGTTCCAGATTTAAGGAATACATTAATCCTTTCTATCAAGCGATAAAATCTTAAACTCTTTCATTTTCCCTTTTTTCAATTTTTAAGATCAGAAAATGTTGTCTTCGGCAGCATTGAGCTGGATTGAAGAAGAAATTTCTGATAGAGATCTTCCCATCCAGTAATTCATCGATATTGCAAACTTTTATACCATACAAAATATGGTCCCTATAATGACTACACAAAGCACCTAAGCTTTACTGATTCTTGTTGTTGAGGATTCCACATCATGGGATCACAATGAGAAACGAATTGTATTAAGTGTTGTTTTGGATCTTTCAAACCATTAAATATTGGGAATGTAGTATTCACAAAGTTTGGTGGGGGGATCAGATCCACCTTTTCAGGGTAATCTCTCTTTTCCAGCTGAACTGGCACACTCCATTATTTCATAACTTCCAATCAAGTTGTTAATACCTCAATTGTGTTCATAAGAATTTGGGGAATATCTGGATGAGTCGGGGCCTGTACAGGTATAGTAGTTGGAGCATGAACCTGTGCATTGGCCAGTAAGACCACTGATGGTGGTGTTGCTCATATTTTTCTTGGATAACTTAGGGATAGGCCTATAAGGATGTGTTTAATCCTACCCTGGCTATCTACCCAATGGAGGGAATTCATTATCTGCATCTATAGTTACCACAAATCCTCTTTCTTGAGGATCTCATATGGGGTGTGTAAGTTGAGGAACTTCTTGGGGAGTATGTCTAGCATGAATGCTACTTCGAAGTATGTTTTTATTGAGTCTTTTCAACTCTTTCATATCCTATTCTTTCTAGGATAATATTTCATCAAGCGAAAGAGATTGACCTTCTCTAGTGGAACAATGATACATGATCTGAATTTACCTTCACCCTTATTAGAAACCTTTTTAAGGGGTGGGAGTTAGTTACTTGAGGGAGTACCTAGATTCTATGTAAGCCTATGAATTAGGGTATGCACACCGCCTTCATTTTCTTTAGTGTGTAACATATTATAGATAAGAACTTCATCTTTTTATTCCCCTGAACTACACTCATTTTATGAAGGACCTTATGCAATGGTGTTAATGAAATTTACTGACACATAATTAATTGATGGAATTTTGTCATTATTTTTGTAAGATCGACTCCTTTTGTATCTTTCAGAAGACTCAATTCTCCTATATGATGAATTCTCAGGAACTTTTTGACACACAATAACCCAATGTAAATCCTTGGATAGTTCATTTGTGCGTTCTTTTTATGGCTTCTTCCCTAATTAGGAGAGAACTGACTTCTATTGAAGAGCGGATTGTAGATGTGAAAAAGACCTTAGCCCTACAAAATGGGGTTGTTCATATTCTTCTTCTTCAAACCTTTGAACTCTGTTTATTGAATTCAAAGGTTTAATTAAACAAGCCCCTAGCCTTGCAGGCTGGTATGGCTCTTGAACTTCTATATATGAGATTTGTGTAGCTGATCTTGTGATTTGGTGAATTTTGGTTTAGACATTAGGTGGGTGAATTATCTGACAACCACTCAAATTACCTGTTTCATAAGATTGTTGTGCTATTTTAGACATTTACGTTCTCTAATGGTTGACATCCTCTAAGCAAAAGGCATGCTTAAGATTATCATATGCTTGATGAAAAAGTAACTCAACATCTTTATTTCATTGGGAATGACTCTGATCAGAGCTAGTTGAGGCCTATTCTTAAGCATACATTGGATTACACACAAAATCTGTTGATTGTCGCCGACTATGGGCAGTAACATTGCATGAGACCACTTGTGGTGGGCTTTGCTGATTCTGGAGCACAATAAAATGGAATACTCCATGTGAACCCCATCCTATGATATGAAGACTAGATGGGGTATCAAAAATTAACTAGCATAGCCTCTTTAGATCATTGAGGCATGCACGTTGATGGGTATTCTGATTCTTTTTTACCATTGGATTTTGGGAAAATGAGAGAGATGTTGAGTCAATTTGGCGTTGCAACCCTTCTATTACCTTTACATGATTTTGATATTCATCATATGGTAATACTTTGGTTTTCAAATGATGAAGAGTATTCCATAAGTTGAGGCAAACATCATGAATGAAATCTTATTCCATTAATTATAGAATGTTGTATTGAGAGTTTTCCAAAGGTCAGAACATGACTGATACTTCTCCTTTACCAATTATTTTCTCATGTTTAACATATCTTCATCATCTTTCACTAGAGGTTTCTCTACTTGGACTGAGTAAAGTGGATGGTTCTCGATTGTATTATTAAAAATAATGGAATCATTCACTTTTTCCTTTACTATATTAGAAGACAAATGACCCAAGGGAGGTTTGGAGAATGACCATTACCTTAAGATTTCTTCTAGTTGAGAAATTATTTCACTCGTTAATGATAATTCATCATACTTGACTGGACTTTTGTTGGAAAGTGCCTCAAGATAAGGGGGCTTTCTCATTACTATATTGTCAATTATATAATTATATTGACAATTCAGAATAGTAATGTGGAGAGAACTTTCGCAGAAAATTCCATCATGAGGAGGACCACCGTGGTGGATTACAGCAAGGGATAAATCCTCTTGATCCTTGGAATTTTGGTCACACAGAGGGTTGGTGTGGCTCTCATCCATAGAAAGGCTCTCTTGATTGACCGAATTTTCATGAATCAAGCCTTCATGATGAATTGTCTGATGGGGAACTTCAGAATTATTGATACTACTCCCATAATTTTGGTAATGAGAGGGTAAGATCTTTATTTGTAAAAGATAAATGTATGAGGGCTTCAAGAACTCCATCATTAAGAGAAACCAGATCGCAGATGGGCTCTTGATTTTCCAACTATATTTGGTGATACGTATTTTGGATTATCTCTTACACTAATTTGGGGCCACTTTCTGGGATAATTGGTTATCATGGGAAGTTACCATGAAGTGGTCATCAGACTGGTCTGATTACCTCCAATTGGAAAGGGTGTATGTTCCTCATCTGGTTGTCTGTATTATATGGGGAAGTATGCCCCATAACACCCCTAGACTGTAATATAGGAATATATATTATTTGGGATAGGATGTCAATGTGTCATCCTAGGTTTGGGTATAGATTTATGTGTATGTTCCCCTGGTACTGTTAATGTTTTTGTTATGATATTTTGGCATGCTTCCAGAATATGGGTAGGAATTTGTGTCTGCCCTTTCACCATTGCTAAGATCTGTTTCATGAATTAAGCGGACAAAACAGGAATATACATCCATTTCTCTTCTGGTTTAGGTGTATGTGCCTTCTCTTTTCCTCCTTTCTCGGTCAATGGGTACAGACAGTACTCATGTATGGGGGGCAGAGAGTTGAGTCTACCCTAGATTTTTCGTCGGAGCTTTCTTACTGAATTCTCCGGGTGCTACCAAACGAGACTATTGGTAGGCATGATGAATAATACTAGGTGTATGTACCTAATGGTTGTTTTTTTTAAGCATGTTTGACTAACTTCTTTCAATACTGACAGATTACACTGCTAGTAGAATTGGTGAGTGTAGGTAGGTGTATGTTTATATTTACTAGTTTCCACCACATTTGATTGGTGGACTTCCTTAAATGATGTCATACGAGCCTACTGACTCACTGATAATTTGTAAACAAGTGTATGTGCCTATTCATGGTAATCCATTTAGATTTTCCTGGTGGGATTGGTGGTTCGCTTCCAGTTGAGTCTGTTGGGTAGTGAAATTAGGACGGACGGGTGTATTTGTCGGCTCGTTGTTTTCTATCAAGTTAGGTTGATGGATTTCTCCGGATGGAGAAAAGGTAAGAACCTTTACCTTGTTGAACAGAAATTTTTCCAGTGGTTATTCTTGTGCACCAAGGTTTGAGGGACCTGGGTTGAACGTCCAAAGGAAACACCCCCATCATGTTGGGAGTTCACTGTTGCGTGATTCTTCTAGCGCCGATTGTTGGTGGGAGTCCTCAGAAATGACCTCGGCATCTTTTAATTGAGGCCATGAGTAACCTCTTAATCCACCTCCCTATATTATGGGAGGGAATGGTTGTTTCATTCCTAGAATAATGACTTGAAACAGTTGAAGATGGTGGTTGGCACCGTCTTATTCTTGATCATCGATCATTGTTGATCGGACGATTGAGGGTTGTTATTAACCTAGAGAGCCTATCAGGCAGACTCCAAGGTTGGGATAGTATCGTGAGGATGATAGTTCCTTACCAGTACATGGTAAACCCGGTGTTGAATATGCTGAGTTGGTGATGACGTCCTTTTAGCGGATGAGGATCCAGCTTGAGTAGCAGTCAGGTCATTCACGGGTGCAAACATGAAGGAATCCATTTGATGTGAAGGGAGTTCTGAGAAAACTTTAAAACAACAATAAAATCCATTAAAGAAACATATTTTAGATGGATACATGTGTGATTAATTCCTTTTTCTATCCTTCATTTATCAATTGATAGGGGCCTGACATGTGGGTAATAATATTAACTTGGTTAAGGATTCATGTCAGGTTCACCATTTTTGTTTTGTAGTTCCTTGGAAAGCGTGTTCTAGTTTAAGAATCACTACATCCAGGTAGTTTCCTTTATATTTATTCATGGAACTGGAAACATACAATCATTCTTTATCCAAAAGGGACCTGCTTTCCAAAGGCATGTGTTTGTTAATTTTGAACTAATGATACTCAAGAACATGCATTGGTCAATAGGATGGGAGGTTGGACTCATCACACCCTTTTGGAGGAAATTAATGTCTACTTCGGGACTCTATTTCTTAATTTAATATATTTTCATGAATCCTTATTAATTCACCATGTATAACATAGGTTTCCCTTGGAATTTTCAATCATATATTAACATGTGTGAAATTTAGAATCATTTGTATGTATTCAAGGTCCTTCGTTAATCGAGATATCCATATGTATTCGAGGTTCTCCATCAATTGAATCCTCTCATATACTATTTAGAGATTATTTTAATCATCATTATGATGATATTGTTTTTAAGCCACTCAGGTGGGGCACTCTGAAATTTATTGTCGTACAGGGAGACAAAAGTTCGTTTTGATATTGGCATCATACCCATAAAATGTGATACCTATGTATCCTTGTGAAATGAATCAGAACCCTCATAGTTTGGTGTTGCTTAATGGGACACATCATACCTTTTAAGGTAATTTTATAAGGACTTAACTGTATATTTTAATGTCATGTGGTAAGGACATTTAAGTGAAAAGGTGCTTAGTCAAAGTTTGGTGTGGGGCATATACTAAAGTATCCCAAGGAACATGGAAAGAATATGGGTTTCCAAGTAAGATTAGACCTTTTTGGGAATATGGTCTAGGAAAAACATGGTTGATTTTAAGTGTTGGGTTTTAACCTCAAGGACGATTCCTATGTATCCCATGTGGATGGGAATCGAATCCCACGTAATTCAATAAGTCTCATAGGAGAGTATAGTCCTTTGAGATAAATGAGTTTGGGCTTACTTCCTAAAAAGGATGCCTTGGTGGTTTGGGGGTTTAATTTACGGATTATTCCTAAGGGGGATTTCCATATTAAGGAAATTATGGTTGGATTCCAAAAGAGGATGTCCAGTGATCTCCATCCCTGAGAAGTCTTCCTATATATCCCAATCATGGTGGGAATTAGTGTTCTCGTAGTTCATTCTCCATGAGTGTTTTTTAAAATGTTGTAATCTTCACGAATCTCTAAACCCACATGATTCATGATTAGTGTGAGAAACAAGAGAATTTGAAAGATTCAAAAAAGGCAACCACACATTTCCTCCTCCGTTGGTGGAAGAGGACACGCCTTTGGTGGCGACGGTGGATGAAGGAGAGGCAACGAACCTTCCCTCTGTTCTCTTTATATTGAAAAAGGGACCAATGAAAGGAGAATTTGAAGGTGAATGAAGTAGAGAGGATAGATACTATAACCTCCTACTTTAAAAGTTAGGGGATTACACCAGGATGGTTTCCCTAGTGGATCTTGGTTGGGTAGTGAGACTTCTCCTTTGCTTGCATGCAAAAGCAAGTGTGAATAATACCTTCCCTACCAAAGACCTATGGTTCTGGGTTTTAGAGATGAGAAGGGGAGGTCATAACCCAAACCCTAATCCTACAAATTGGGAACATCCCAACACTATTCCTAGGAGAAAGGTCTATGAGACTATAGATACACAAACCCAAAGACAATCCATGAATCCTAACCCCATTGTGAAACAAATGTGGGAACCCTCTAACTACGGATATAAAAACCCAAATAAGAGACATGAAAATGTGCCTTTCCCAAAGGTTTGATAAGTTTTGAGGTTTTGGTGGAGGTCTTAATAGAATCCCTTTTAGATAAGGGATCCAATGAAGAAGAATCCATTCCATTAATGGCTTTGAGGAGGGCTTAATGGCGTGTAGACTAAATATAATATGTGAATCTAGAGGGGTTCCCAAGTAGATACTGGCACGCAAGTTTGGAAACGCAAGTATGCTTGGGAGACCTGATGTTAACTTATGTGACAAAAAAAATGATGTTAATTCTTGGGTGAGACCTAACTCAAGCCTTGAAGAGTATTCACAGGTATTCCCAGAAGTGGGGCACTCAAGTTCCTATGAGAGGAATAGGTGGTGTGCAAGTGTTTCTGATTTAGGGAGGTTATGCACTTTAGGCGCGCAAGTGTTGTGTATTTAAGACACTAAAAGGACTTAATTCATATGATACTACTTCAATTATTCTTCTTTAGGTGTTAAATAACTATCTTGAATGTTTCGGAAGACTTTCACGAAGCACTAGGGTGACAAGAGCAGCAATTATTCTTCAGGGAAATTCGTCTGTACAAATGAAGGCCCCAAGGGTCTATTTATAGGTCAAAATTGGACCCTGGGTGAAAGGATATTGGGCGGGCAAGCGGCTTGCACACCAGAATTGTGGCACAGAAGTACCTTGTGCACCGATGGTTTTTTGGCTAAACTGGGGAGCCACTTTGAAGACTTAGACAAAATTATTTCTACATTCAACTCCAGCATGGTGGCGCATAGGTATTTGCATGCAGGTACCTTGGGTATTGCTTTAAGGACTTAGCCAAATTTATTACTCCGTACCATGGGAGTTCTGCCCCCACACCCCTTCATGGGAGTAGTACCAGGCTGCGGTCTCGACCCTTCAGGTCGGTGCCTTCGCTACCATCACTAACCCCCATGAAATATGCAGAGTCATACTGCGAACTTCTCGATCCTAGTTGACGACATTTTGCAAAAAAGTGCATGGAACACATTTCATGGTGACTGCATGAACATAACTGGGCAATTTGAATTATCGGATAGAATCTATATCTAGTAAAACTTTGTGAATTTTTTCCTCTTTCTAGGGTAAATTCTCCAATTGAACCTCTTCTCTTGGTAGAAATTTTTTCACCAGGTTCATATGTTGGATTGAATGGATGGAGGTGTATGTTTAAAAAAGAGTGCTCTAAATTACCAATAATAGGTATCAAAAGGATCCACTATTCATTTCTACTTCACACATAGTATTAAGGTGATGTCCCCACTTGGATTGTAAGTTATTAGATTTTAGTTTCTTTACTATTATCATTTGAATCACTTCAAAGGAAATAAAAATTTGTATCAATGTGTTTTATGGAACAGAATTTTCCTTTTAGAGAATCAATTTGGGAGATATTTTGGTACAAAAGTATATTAATGATCCTTTTCTGGAAAATTTCATAAAATAAAGGAAGAAGTGGGATGGTGGTGGTAAGACATAAAAGATTTTGTCTTAATCTATATTTATCTTGCTTGAAATATTGCGATCAATATTAGAGATATGAAAACTACTAGTGAAATTATAAAATCATTAGTAGAAATGTATGAGAAACCCATAGATCTTAAAAAATATTTTATATTGCTCGGATTTTTCAACTTTTTCTTATTGAATGGAAGGCCTACTATTAATCATGTAAATGAATTTAATATGGTCTAAGGGATGATCAGATCTGTGAAGATAACATTTAGAGATGTTGTTTTGGAATTAATTTGTCTTTCTACACTTATAGAGATATGGGATTCCATGGTAAAACGGGTTAACAAATACATTGGAATGGTATATCATGTTTCTAAAGTTATTTGAAACATGATCTTGAATAATTATTTTAGGTGAAAGGAAGTTCAAATTCTATTGGAAATGCTCACAATGCTTCTTTATACGGATGGTTGGTTCATTGGAAATACCATCGAAAGAATAAATATTCATGGGATATGTCCTAAATATGAAGTCAATGAATATTGATATTTTTAGTTCCTCTATACTAAATTTTTCATAAAAGGGGGATATCAAGAAATATTTTAGGAATGAGTCAAAGGCGTCAACTTTTAAACAAAAAATCTATAAGTAAAATAGGTGGAGGGCCCAACCTGATACTATATATGATCATTATAGAGGATTAATGGGTTATTGACATACATTAATCATTCCATTCAACTATTGAGTGTGGATTCATGGTTGATTATATACCAGGAGTCTTGGGAAGTGTTCATCTTATAGATGATGAAGATCTAGACATAGTTGGGAAAGGTGATCTGAACATTCGGATGGAAAATGGAAGTATCTTGAAGCTGAAAGATGTTAGACACATTCTAGGTCACAGAAAAAACCTTATATCAATGGGATAGCTTATTGATTTTGGTTTTAAATAAATTTTTTTAATGTTGTTTGGAATATTAGTAGAGGTTACATGGTGATTGGTCATGGAGTAAAGAATAGTTCCCTTTATTTTACCAGATGAAGTGATGAAGTTGAAACGATTAGAATAACATCATGAGATGGTCCAAAAACGTGGAACTATTGGTTTTATCACCTAAGTGAGAAAAATATCAAAGTTCTATAAATGAGTGGTATACTTAAACTCAATCACACAGACCTTGGAAGGTGTGAGATTATTAAGTTAAGAAAAAATATAACTTCCTTCAACATGTATGGAAGAAAACCAAGGAACCAAAAGTTAGAACTTGTTCATTGTGATGTTTGCGGTCTATCTACCATAATCTAAGAAGTAGGACTGTATTATTTTGTAATTTCATAGATAATAGCATTCACAAGTTCTAGATATACTTTATAAAGAATAATTCTAATTTAATTCAAGATTTTATTTTGTGTATAGTTTTGGTTGAGAAATACTCTGAAATAAACATGAAATGTCTCCAGATAGATGGTGGGGAGGGATACACCAGAAACAACATTCATAAATTCTATAAGAAGAAGGGATACAGGCATGAGAAGACTATTCTATGAACATAACAACAAAATGTAATAGGTGAGATGATGAAGTGGACAATGGTAGAGAAAGTAAAAATTATGAGGCTACACTCAATATTGGGTAAGGGATTTCAGGTGGAGGACTTGAATACAACATATTAAATGGTGAAAAAAGTCTAGATTCGGCTGAGAGACATGAACTTCTTAAGGAACATGGTTCTATTAATAAACCAAAGGTTAACTATATTAAAATATTTGTAGATGTCGTATATGTTCATATCGATACAAAATATAGAGATAAGTTGGAGGAAAAATACAAAGTGTGTTTTCTTTTCTAATATGGTAATGAGATATTTTTTTATTTCTTATGGGATGATAAAAAGAAACAAAACATATGGAGATAAGATATTGTTTTAAATGATGAGCATTTATGGAATGATTGAAACATGGCTGATAAGTATATTGAGGAATGTTAAAATACCAAAGTTCATAGTGATCAGACTGAATTTACTGAATAGACATTTAGTGTAAAAATTTCAAATTAAACGTTAGAAAGTGGAACTCTATTAGTATAGGTTATATTGAATGATGGATTAGACATACCATTATTAAATGGTGAAAATTAATATAGACATGTACTAGATAGATAATAATCAGATAGACCTCCACCAAACGGAAGAATACCAAATATTGAAGTTCAAACGGATGAACCTGTGGTGGTTTTGAAATGATCAAATAATATTAGAAAACCTATTCAGATTTTTTGATCTAATATGATCCTCATACATCAAATAGATTCAATGGAACTAGATATTCCAGAAAAATAAACTACTCTTAGAAACTCTAATTAGTGGGAGTTAACCATGGAAGGTGAAATTAATTCCTTAAATCTCAAAAACACATAAGAGTTACCTGAGATACCAGACAGAAAGAGGGATATGTTTAAAAAATGGGTTTTTAATTTTAAATTGGAATATAATTGAAGAAATATATATAAAACTAGCTTCATGCACTGATTCTTTCAATAAAAATGTGGAATTTAATTTTATATACTTTCCTAACTGGTGGTGAAACACACAACCATTCAGACAGTCCTTGGAATTGTTTCATCTGATGATCTACACTAGGATAAAATTGATGTAAAAACATATTTTATTCATTGATATTTAATGTAATAAATCTCCATAGATCCACCCAAGGGTTTTTCAGTTCATAAGAATAAGGATTTGGTTTTTAGGTCGAAACAGAGTCTTTATAGTGTGAAGAACGATCATAGACAGTGGAATAGAAATTTTGACACTTTCATGTTTGAATAAAGTCTTAGTCGGTGTAATTCTGGTCACTATGGTTACAAAATGTAATAGGAATATAGAACATATATCATACTACTCTTTTATATGGATGATATTTTGATTGATGGTTTAGATTTAAAATAAATTGATAAACTTAATAGGATTATTTAAAGAATTTTCAAGATGAAGGATCTTGGGAAAGGGAAGAAAATTTTGGGGATGAGAATTGTGAGGGATAGGAAATTCAGCTCATTGGATTTATCCTAGAAGGAATGCATCAGGAAAGATATATATATATTCATAATGACTTTATATAAACCTATCTCAACTCCCCATGTCACACACTTAAAATTTTCAAAAACCTAGGTACCATAAATAGATGAATAAGTTCATGACATAAATAAACTTCTGTATGATTTGGTTGTAGGTTGTTTGATGTATTCAATGGTTTATACTTGACCAGATATTACTTTTGAAGTGGGGCTTATTATCTTTTCATGTAAATTTTTGGAAGGAAACTTTTGAAAGTTTTGAAATGGATATTATGATATTTTTAAGGGTTGGAGAATTCACCTTTATGTTTTGATGATGATGATCAGTTGAAATGATTTGTAGATTCATTTTTTTAGACTTGGATTTAGTGAAAATTACTATAGGGTATCTATTTAATTTTGGTTGAATAGTATTAATTTGGATATCTTAGTTTCAACTAGTGGTAAATATTTCTTCAATGGAAGTAGAGCATGTTTCTACTATCAGATAAGGGAAATAATTGATTTGGTTAATACACTTTCTAAATGAACTCATAAAGAGATTTCACAGAGGAATGTTCTTCGATGATAGTAAATGTGAAATCCATCTTTATTTCATCCTAGTGTTTCATTTGAAAAAAAAACACAATATCCTGAAATATAATTTCATATGAATTCTGTAAGAGGATTATCTGTCAGATCTTCACAAGATTCCTAGCATGAAAAAACCCTATTGATATATTTACAAAGGGGATAGTCCAAGAAATCCTGCTGAAATATTATGCCTTAGTGGGACTTGGATAATTGGATGGAATGGGGGAATCTGAATTCAATGGATAGAGGAATGGTTCAATTGAATGATTGAAGAAGAATACTGAAATCCTAATGAATTTTCTAAGAGGGATATTGTTGGGTTTGTGGAAACTTTTCTTCATGTTAAATCGGACACGGTTTCTGGACAGAGTCTTCCAGAAGAAGTCTTATATATTGAGATAATGAGACACAAATTATTGTTTAGACCATTTGGATTTTTTCCTGCTGTGGTTTTTTCAAATAATTTTGAGTTATAGGATTTTTAATGGTCAAAACATCCATTGGACATAGGTCAGTGGGAATAGTATCATCAATCATAGGGTTTTCTACTGAGAGGCTTCAATGATCAGAAAAATATCATCAAATAGAACTTTTCTTGGATGGTTGTGTCTTGTTAACTAGATATTGGGAGTTTCAATATAAGATACAATAGTTTATTAAATGTTTCACAATTCAGTTGAAGGAGGACGATGAAGATCGGAGGTTGGTGTAAACTTGTTGACCAAAAAAATGCCTCCTTAAAGAGTTGGTAGCCCAAATCTCTGATAGGTGTATGATCACAGTATAAATAATGAATCTTTCTAAATTAAGAACTCTAAGGCTTAGAATACATAGTGAGATATCATGATGCAATCTTCTTATATGTCCCATAATTAAATTGTTTTTGGTTTTTCCCTATGGAAATAGGACTTGGTCTAAACCATGTTAAATCATATTTTTCCATTTTTTCTACAATTTTTTATAATGTGTGATCATTGAGATTGTATGTGGTGAATAGGTTGGTTTCAATCTTCTAAGTTAAAGTGCACATAACTCATGAGGTGGGATTATTAGAAAGACTCTCTATTTGATGAAACATTGTGAGCTTTATCCACTGTATAGGTTAAATTGTACAGACAGACCACTTTTTCTGGGGGACATTATCTCACTAGGCTCGTCAATTGCATTGAATTGATGGTTGTTTGTGTTTTCTTCAAAAGGGGAGCTCCAAATTCCCAAAAATACAAACACACACAAACCCATATATACACTTATATTCACATATACATACACTCATATACATTTATATATATATATATATACAAATAAATATACACATACACTTATGTTCACTTATACACATGCACACATATATACATACACATATGCACACACACACACACTTATATATACATATATACATAATTATAAATAAGCATACACATACACACATACATACATACACAAAATGATTTATAGAATCATTTATATTCATATCATTTTATAAAATGAATGACAGATTAAATTATCATTAAGTTAAATAAATTTTTTTTATTTTTTGTCTACTAATTTTAGATTTTGTAAATCAATTTTTTTTAGTTATTTTAACTTTACATGTGGTGTCTTGTTAATAATGTGATTCCAAGGGAATGTCTAATATTGTGAGTATTAATTTTAATTTTTTTTCATTTGTGTTATGATATCCATTTCTGGATAAATTAATTCCATACACACATACATAATACAAATGGTAACTTGTCTGGTTCTCCTCCTATGGCTGCTCCATTGTACTACAGAATTCCAAGAAATAGAAGAACCCACCCCCGTTTGTGTTCACTAATGAAATCAGGAGGTCACAAAATTCCATTTTTATTTCATAATACCTAAAATCTTGGAAAACCAAGATTATCTCCTATTCTATGATATAGCCACCATTTTCCCTATCAATAAAATCGAACACCTATCGGAGTTCGAATTGAAAATTCGGTGTGAAATCTAGTGCGACCCTAAAAAACTCTTCCAGTATGATAAATTGATTGCATTTATCATTGATATCCCTCATCATTATCCATGTATCACCCTAGGATGGTGGGAACAGCCCAGTACTGTGGAGAACCACCACCAAATCATTTAATGAGACTAGACCATCATTGTCTCTGTCGATAAACTAGAATACCTAGATCGGTTGAAATGGGTCATTGGAGAGGAGTTATAATTTCTACACTACCCATATTTGCTTTCACAAAGAATATTAGTATCCATGATGAATTATGATGAAAAATCAGTTCTATAGAAAGATGATTTTAAGTTGGATTGAATTGGACATTAAGTCCGGCGTGATAGAAACAAACTGGAAGGTGTATGCTTAGATTTGGAAGCTATGTGATGGATCTTATGGAGACACTTCAGGATTATCCTCTCCAAAAAAATCATGGATTTTTTTGAGAAACAAAAAGAATAATATTTTTGGAGGGATAAATGGATGTGGGGAAATAAACAAAATATTTAAAGGGATAGGGAAGAGTACTTTAAAAATTTCTTATTTTGGCCCCACCTAGTGAACTGAAGTGAAGATGGGTCCAAATGAAAATGGATCCGCCCAATTCATTGATATCAATAATAGATCATAATCCTAGATTAGTATTTTTATAATTAGTCAATAAAATTTTATAAACACTTCTTAAGTGTATTATTATATTTTATAATATTTTTATTAAGTTATTTCATGTGTATTAACATTTTTATGAGTGTTGTTCACCTAAAATTGACTATGCTTTGAAGGAAAGGAAATCAAAACCAAATATACAAGAAAACCCACAAACATATCTAATATTTTTTTCATTATGTTTTGAATTAATATCAGACATCTCCAGGAAATGCTACCTTATGTTTCCATTTATTAGTGCATGTTTGGAAGAAAACATAATTGGAAATGGTAAGGACAGAGGATGATATGGGGAGGAGGGGCTTTAAAATTTCTTATATGGGCCTCATCAGATAAATTGGAGTGGGTCCAAAATAAAATGGATTTGTCAACCCTCTCATCAAGGATTCATTAATCTCTATTATATATCATAATCTATGGATTAGTGTATTAATAACTGCTCAATATTTATTTATTTATTTATATAAATGATTTATTTATATAAATGATTAATTTATCATATTTTAAAAAACATAACACATATCTGGATGTGTGTGTATGTATATGTATAGGTATATATATATATGTGTTTGTATATATATGTATATGTAAATGTATATGTAGATATATGTATATATAGGTATATGTATATGTATATGTATACGTATATGTATATGTATATGTATATGTATCTGTATATGTATATGTATTTGTATGGGTAGATGTATATGTATATGTATATGTATATATGTATGTATATTTATATATAGGTATATATTTGTATATGTATATATGTATATTTATGTATATGTATATATGTATATGTATATATATGTATATGTTTATATATGTAGATATATGAATATGTATATATATGTATATGTATATATATGTATATGTATATATATGTATATATATGTGTATATATATATATGTATATATATGTGTATATATATGTATAAATATGTGTATATATATGTATATATATGTGTATATATATGTAAATATATGTGTATATATATGTATATATATGTGTATATATATGTATATATACGTATATATGTGTGTGTGTGTGTGTTTCTATGTTTGTATGTATATATATGAATGAATGCATGCATGTATGTATGTGTAATACATAATATATAAAATGAAAATTTAATTTAAATAATTATTTATATATATGAATGTATACATGTATACAAGCATGCATATATGAATTTGTATATATATATAATATCATTCAATGGATAAATTTAACGTATTACTATATATTCAAAAAAATATAACTTTGATTCATAAATAAAATACTTTTCATTTTAAATTATAATATATTTTTTAGAGAATAAAACTCATAATTCATTATCTGCAAATCTGAATTTTATTTAAATGTAATTAATAATATATAGTTATATATGAAATTATATTTTAATATATGTATTGTAAATGGATTTATATGTAAATATATATTAATATATATTCATATAACATTGATTAAATATTTATATATATTAATTTAGGTAAATAACATGTGTGGGAGTATGTGTTGATAAACATATAAATCAGAAGGAGGTTGAGTCCTTATCCAAGACATCTATGGATCCTTTAAATAAAAAACATTTCAATAGTCTAAAAGAGGTAGTTTTACAATGATCATTTTCAAGTTGATAAGTAAAATATGTCTGAATATCATTGGACCAAACAAGGTCTATGATGATCACTCCCTTGTTGGAAATCCCATCTTCTAATGAGTTCACCTCGTGATAGACATGAGTAACGATGAAGTCGACGGAGGAAATTAAATCCATACACACAATCCATCTATAAATTAGGTTACATAAGATATAGATAGTGTTATTTCTAATTTCTTGAATAGTGGTGGTGGAGTCTCTCTCTAGCCATAAGTTATCCCTCTTCCAAAAAAGAAGCGGTTCTAAAGAAAACATAAACTCTCCCTCGACAAATCCTTCTAACATTTCCTCTATGAATCCTTCTTTTTTCCACATGACCTACCTATAATACCTATTTTAGATAAAGGGACTGAAGTCATGGTTGATACTATTGGAGTTGATTCCCTAGAACCAACCACTTTGTACTTTATATAGCTTGAATATTCAAATACATGAATGTAAATGCGACGCATCGACCCAACTCACTCTATGAACAGTAGTCAACTCAGTTCACCATGTGGCCTGAGGTGTGCCTCCCCATATTCCAGAGCATACCAACTCATAGTAGGGGAGTAGGGTAATACGGTTGGGAGACTATACCCCCTAATCAATGTTTATGGTAATAAATAAAAATGAACAATCATCATACATGAATAATCACATCTATAATCATACATATAAGCACTAACATAAAACACTCAATGAAAAATACATGAATGTGGAAGTAAGTAGTCCTAAAATAATGATATCCCACCAGGATGATCTCATATAAAATAATTATAAAAAACATCGGTACAGGAGGATCTACTACAATCGTTGAGCCCCACCTCTACCCGGTCTCCAAATCTCATTTAAGTTGTCATGCTCGATCATGCTAACCCAAACCTATGCCCAATTTGTTCCTATACCAAGTGAGATGTTTTCTTGGGTACCTAGGAGTAATGGATGATCAGGTAGGGCTTGAGTACAAAACATTATAGGGAACCACCAAAGAAGTCCCATGCACAACCAATAAATGCAGTGTATATATGCATGTTACACACTCATCTGAAATAAATAAATAAATGTTAAGAAATAACTAACAACCATATTACATTATTCAGCTAGTTCTGGAGTGTCTTTGAGTACATCATGATGGTTGTACTAACCATAACCACTCAAGGGGTTCAAATCCTACCCTATTACCAATAACCATTGTCGATCCTTAGGTCCACAACCCTGATCAACAATATCTTCTTTGAACAATGCCATAATGTCTCTATTCATGTCATGTAATTGTGCCTCCATGTCAAACCCAAGGTCAATTCCCAATATAATTTGATAGGTAATCTAGTGAGATCTGTATCAATAACTAACTATCTTGTCATGACAAGATCCATGTCGAGATCCTGGGAATTGTGGGCATATCATACAGACCTAAAAGTCAAATCCCATCATCCTGAGCATTCTTCACATGGATCCACTGGAAAACCATGGAGAGAACATCCAAGAATCCCCATCAGTATCATATAAGCCTCAAAATATAGATCCCAAGAATCACATTTGTAAACCCCCATAATCACATCATAATAGCACATAGACTAAAACCTAAGAGAACATCTTTGAGATCCCAAATATCTAATACATCATGATTTCCCCATGGGTATTTACCAAACCCCCCCACAACCATTTTCAATTTATATCATTAGAATTTTGTGATAGATAACCATATTTGTATTTATACAAAAATTTAGTTTTCTATGAATGATCTAAGAACATTGATATTAGAAAACATTTTATTATAAATTTTATTGATTTGGTAACTTTGTGTATTAGTAAGATATATACTGATAACAACCCGACCGATAGTTTGGATATGGATATGGAATTATCTATATTTACTCATTGTTTAAATATATTTAATTTTTTTTTCAATTCAATAGCTATAGGTATAATAACATCATCGATATTAAATGAAAATAGTGGTGATTTGTAATTTTTTCCATAAAAAAATTATTCATTTTATGCTTCCATTTTTTGTTTATGCGTTTACCATGAATGAAATATTAGTTCTGATTTATTTTATATTATCAAAACATATGTGGTTCTAGGCTTCCTTTTCTCCACATATGCTCTTGTTTTGGGATCCAAGATTGTTCCGTGTTTTTTGGCTTATAATCTGATGATCATCTTTCCATCTTCGTGATCCTCATTTTATCCCTAGGGATCACATAATCCATTGATGAATTCACCTCCATTTTAATTTAGGACATACATGTGTTTTTATCTTTTCACTCAGTTTGTTAAACTCTATAACACATCATGTGTTGATTACTCGAAGTTGTTTCAGCCTCCTGACATCTCTTGTGGTGTTTGAGGGGAATTATTCACCCTTCTACTCACCTCTTCCCCTAATTCAATTATGTGTCTTCCTCAAGTTTTTCCCTTGTCCTAGTGTTTTGAAACCCTATTTTCTCTATAAATTATAACCACATGAGGGTTAGAATCCTTTCATTTCATCCCCTTTATTAGTGACCATGTTTTATCTTCCATTCCATTATCAACAACACCCATCAAATGGAAAATGTATTGTTATTCCTGATCCAGAAGTCTGGTGGTAAAACAAGTGACATGCACTATTGGTGCATGATTATAGATCCAAGAGCCTCTCTTCATCACCCTTTTAATACTACATGGATATATTCTAGACATTGGTATGTTGTTTTAATATGTAAGAATTATTTCATTATTTTATTTCTTAGAGGTTTACCTTTTAATGTGGTTTAGTTATTGAAAAATGTATCATGTTTTATTCTATACTCCATTTTCTTTGAGCACTAATAAATCATGTGTGTGGGTGGTGTATTTTTTATTCATGTAGGTCTAAAACAGGATAAAGAATGTTAAATCCTTGAAAATTTTCTACTTTCTTGTTCTATTTGTTTTAGGTTTTAGGTTTTTTGTTATCGCTTTCCCATGGATCTCATATTGATATTCCAAGATTCCATAACTGTTTTATTTTCTATATCACATTAATTTCAATCAAACAAACCTAAACAAAAATAACCATATATTTAGGATCCTAGGCCATAGATTTTTGGGGAAAATATTAAGTGTATGTCCCCGTGATCTTTTTTATCACTAATAAAAGTGATGTGCTTTTAAAGGTTCTTAACACATCATCATTTTTTTAGTGCTAAAAAAAGAAATTTTTAGTAATTTTAAATTCCTCATATTATGTAATGAAATATATAAACATACATACATACATTCATGTTATTAATTTGAATAATCATATGTGTGTATGAATACTGGCCCGAAGTGTTTCATTTATTTTCAATAGGTCAATATGTGAAGTTGGGATTCTTGGAGAATTGTTATGGATTTACATATTGGAATTGGATGTCATAATTTAAAAATTATACATATAATGTAATGATTTTTTAACTTCTTAACAAGTTAAAAACTTTCTCCAATTTTAAGAAAATTTTCTAATATATTGAAGAATGAATATGATCCATCCAATTGTGTTTTGGATTGGATGAAGTAGTTTAAGATTTAAGGTTAAAGACCATTAAAATATAAATTTGAGTAAAGATAGGATCTAAAAGATTATATAATTCCATGAAAAAATATGAATAAACACATATATTTTGCATGAATTAATTTGATGGTAATTATTTGGTAATATATTATGACTAAAGATTTGATATATAAGAGTTATCTAAAAAATTGTCCAACCCTTATCAAACCAAGTATCTCATCAACCATAGAAGTGGAACCCAAGGGTCCATACATGTGGGATCATATTAATCCATCCATATATGGTTATTATATGTGAGATCAGGCATGCATAGAACCCATAGAGCATTCACGGGTGTGCGCAACGTATGAAAAGAGTGTTTAGGGGGGTTCCAGAGCCACATTGTAGCGGCACAATAGCATGAGGTCATGGTGTGTGTAGTGTATCTGGGTTATGACTTTAGTGCTAGAAAAAATGATCAACAGGAATAGAATCACTTATTAAGGAGGGATATATCGAATCGATATATTATGTAGGATGTCAAGGTGCAAGGTTACTATTCTTGTGTTTTAAATGATATGGATAAAAGTAGCATTGACTGATTTAATGGATATAGGGCATTGGATTTTCTGAGATCATTATATTTAACCTCACCTCTTTTCCATGAGTTATTGTATTCTAGAGTTCTTGAAATGTCATGAATTCAATGATCGAGTTACAATCAACTGATTGATATATTCATATAGTGTGCTTATGAGCCTCGATGCATTCAATCTTTTTTTGCATGAATGTGATAACTTGAAGAATATGAATTCATATAAGTCTATTAAATTTAATGATTGATTTTATACCCTTTAAACATTGATTCATGTAATCTTCATCGCATACATGTGAGGAACTAACCATTAGGTGAAAATTCAAACTCATGTAATAGGGGATGCCTTGTTTTCAGCCTAAGAATAATTGTGGATCATCAAAATATTTAGTGAAATTAAATATGAATGACATGAATCTTTTATCTGTATATTAAAATCATCCTTGATGTGGCATAATTCTTAGATCTGATATAGTGTGAGGCATTAGTGTGTTGCCTATAAATATAAAAGAACCTAGTTGAGTAGTTGCTACTACTAATTTAATAGAGCTTGTATTTTTCAGTGAAACAGAGCCACCAAAAAATCTTGTTTACTGAAGAATACATTCTAAAATCCTCCTTTTACTTTAAGTAATTGAGAAACAATAGGAATTTGACTTTTGTTTAATACACTCGAATATATTCATGAAGAACTTGTTTCATGATGCATTCCAAGATTGTGTGATACCCTTACACATAACATCACTTGTTTGTATGAATAAAATTGAGAACTCATAAGGTTTTAATGAAGGAATTTCTTTCCATTTTGCATTAATACTTACCCTTATATTAAGTAATATTGAAGATGCACTTGTAAAAAGGTGAGTGTAGGATATAAATAGAATATAGTTCATGAATTGTCTCATACAATATGTGATTACAGAATAATTTCATGCATGAGATCATAAAATACATGAATATTCATTGATATACCTAAAACTCGATATTGAGAAGCATATAAAATAATAAATAATGGAATACCATGTGATATGGTTTTGGATTAGTGGAATATGAAATTCATGCATGAAGTAGCATTAATAAATTGTGTGCATCAATTTCATATATCTGAGTGAGTTTGAGACGTTCATTAAAAAGAATAATTGATTGATCATTTTTTTCACTGAGGAAACTAATCTTACATAGGTGATAAGAATAATTGAGAAAGGGTTATAGACATGTGTAATGGTTGTTGAGGGTACATGAATAATATACGAGTGTTTCTTCTGGAACTGGGGATGACCTTGTTTGTTTAAGGATCAAACATTCCAATAGATTTCTAATGGGTTTATTTGTAGAACTGAAAACATCCAAGGATTCTATATCCATTAGGATCTAATTTCCAAATTTAGGTGCTCATTAGTTGCGGACCGATGAGGCTTAAGGATTTGCATTGGTCGAGAGGGTGGGAGTTCGGGCTCATCACACCTTTTTGGGGAGAATTATTACCTACTCCAGGACTCTCTTATAGATTTAAGTTATGTTCATGAATCCTTATTAATTCACCAAGTATTAAAATGAGTTTTATTTTAGATTTAGCAATCAATGATTAATATGTATGGGATTTAGAGAATATTTTATATGTATTTGAGGTTCTTCATCAATGGAGAATCATCTGTATGTATTAGAGATTCCTAGTCAATGGTATCCTTCAATACATTATATAGAAATCTCTTGGTCATTATGATAACCATAATGGTTTTAAATCCACTCAGTGGGGCACTGGAATTTTATTGTCATTCAGAAAGATAGGGATTATTTCAGAGTTGGGATTGTACCCGCAGATGGGTACCTACGTATCCTTGTTAAAAAGGAAATAGAACCCAGGTAGTTCGATCAGAAGGATATAGTTTAATGTCATATGGGATGGAAAAGAATTAATGAAAGATGGTATTGAACCTTATAAAGGCTTCTTACATACTCTACTTTTAAGGAAGAGATCAAAGTCCACATAGTTCGGGTAAAGAAATATGGGTTTTAGGCAAGGTTAATGGCCCAAAAAGAGATATTGGGATTATTTTTACACTCTAAGCTCACGTGAGTCATGATCGGTGTGAGAAACAAGAGGTATCAGTGAACTTGACAATGGTTCCACGAAATATTTAGTTATGAGAAATGATGTGGGGCTTACGTATGTATGATGACCTAAGTAGATGAAGACTAGGGCTTAGGAAATAAGCCCAAGAGTAGGGTCCATAAAGGTATTTGTACTTAATTGAGATTTGGAGTTTTAAACCGGTGATTACTCCTGAAAAGGAAGCCCAAATTAAGAGGGACTTATGATTGTGGTTTATTCCAGAGAAGGAAGACCAAATCAAAAGAAATTAACATACGGGATTACTCTTTAGGAGGATGCCCAATGTTTAAGGAAACTATGACTGGGGCTTACTCCTGAGAAGGAGGCCAAAAATAAAAAGATATTCTCCTCTTAAAAGATGAGGTTATATAGGAAACCTCTAACCATGGTGACATAAATCTTGTAAGTCAAAGGGTTTTGGAAGAGGTTCTCGCAGAATTCCATTCAGATAAGTAATCCAACAAAGCAACCATTCCATAAATTTCTTTGAAAAGGTGTTTGAGGGCTAATATCTTGAAGAGTAGAGGTGAAAAGGAGAGAGGCACACAAATAAAGTTTGTGCGCAAGTATGGCCGCGCAAATCATTTGGTGCACAATTCTTGGCCATGCATGTGTACTTGAGTGGCATGGGTTCACTTGGGCAATAAAAAATCTATAGGGTAATACTTGGGAGAGACTTAACTCAAGCCTTTAGTATTATCCTAAGATGTTTCGAAAATGGAGGTGCGCAAGTTTCATTGAAAGGGTACAGCAGCGCGCAAGTGATTCCACTTTTAAGGAGGTCTGGAAAATTAGGCATACAAGTGTTGATGAATACTAAACACTTAGGCCTTATCATACTCCTTCAAGTCTTTCATTCTAGGTAAAAAGCTGCCATAGAATCTTTCGGAAGAGTTGAATTGAAGACTTGGGTGACCAGAGCTTGAATATGAGTTTGGGAAAATTCATCCTCGAAATGGGGGGGCCCATAGGGGCTATTTATAGGCCACCGAACACATTGGGAGAAAAAAATAATAGGGCGCACATGTGACTTGCACGACCAATAGGTGGCGCGTAAGTGACTTGTGCGGCGTGCAGGAAGCTTGTGCCACTTCTTCCAAATGGGTTCCTAGTCCATGCCTTTGTCAAATTTTTATGTTCTTCAAAGGGTGGCCCTCTTTGTGCTTAATGTATTCCCATTTTCCATTCTTTGGACTCTGTGACGGAAAGTAGCATCAACAAAAGTCCCCCCTCAGTGTTAGATCAGTAAAGGAACGAGGATCCGGCTCTGAGGTAAAGCCGGAGAACCAAGGGTCTGTGGCGCGCAAGTTCGGCGCGCAGATGCTAGGGTGCGCAAGTATTGCATGCAGGTGGTCTGGATCGCCTATATATACAAGCTCACTCCTGCGTGAACTCATTCAACTTCTAGCAACTCGATCTCTCGTCGTGAAGGTGCATCGGTTTTCAGTCTTCGGTCTTTTGGATTTTTGTCGCGCTTTTGTAGAAGGTATTTGACTTGTGCGTCATGACTAGGGCAGCAAAACTTGTGTGACCCGATTGACTTTCACACCAAGTTGAAACTTGTGTGCCTTGATTCCTTTTCCATTTTTTTGATTTCCTTCAATAAGATTTCACAAAAAAAAACTTACTTAAGGTTTGTCTATTTGATCTTTTTGTAGATTTAATGGCTCCCAAAAGAATTGGATCAGTTGATGAGTTGGCTAGCAAGAGAATAGATGACATGATGAACATTATCGGCCATGATTATTTTGTTATCTACGACAACACTCTTTAGGATTTGGCTAAGTACTTGAAGAAACATCATTCCAATTTCCCACAGATCTTCTACTTGCCTTTATATGGCCATGGTCATCTGCAAGGAGTCAACATTCCAGAGGAAAAGAATTATATTCCTCATTCTTGGTTTCAGACATAAACCAATTTCTCTTGGGAAAATGTCTCAGTTTCGGGATCATTTTCCAATGACGGAAAAGTGGAGAAGGCATTCATAATGCATCATATCCCATGTGCTCCATATTTGAAGCCTCAAAAGCCTGAGATGTAGCTCCATTGCTATTCCTCTATTTTTCGAAATTCTCAAGTTGACCAATCTAAGGGATGGAAAAAGAGTTGGGATTTCCGTCTTGGAGGAGGTGTGAAGTCAACTTCGATGTGGGCATATTGGGTGAGGAAAACCTATGCAGAGTTTGTTGATGATCTAATGGTAACTGTAATATATGAAGCCGTATGGGCTGGGCAGAAAAATTTCTACGGGAATAACAGTTTCGTGCTGGAGTTAATCAGTCGTTGGAGCCCAGAAACAAATTCTTTCCATCTGACTCATGGAGAAGTAGGCATCAATTTGTGGGATGTCTACAATATTTCAGGGGCTCCAATTTTGGGAGATGTGTATGATGAATTCATCCCCCCCAAGGTGACCTGGAATGATTCATAGAAGACTCTGGCTTTGGCTCGAGAGTTAATGAAAATTTTCCAGAAGCCTAAGAATACCAACACCATGAAAACCCACTCCAGAAAATATGTCCATCCAGAAGAGTGGATGGACATGTTTCTTATTAAGAAGAAAGAGGAGAGAGCTTCCTGCACTCATCCTACTAGTTTCCCTAGATCAGCAAAGAGGGGTGCTCCAGACCCATTTTGGCCAACTTTGAAAGCAGGAGAGTTTGATAGGTGGGGGTATGAAGTGAACCAGAAAATTCCAGTGAAGACCCATCTAGAAGGCTTTTTGGCCTTGTGTCTTAGTGTTTACCTTTTACCAGTTTGGGATTCGAAAGGAGGTGTGAGGTCGGGGACCTTTTTCTTTGTAGCCAAGCTGGCTAAAAGAAAGTTGGTTGGGTTGGCCACCCCAGTTTTGGCAAAGATTCATAGGAACTTACTTCATGTTTATATGGTTAAGTCTCCTATAAGAATAGTGGTACCATTCCATGTTTTATGGGGATGGATCGCCACTCACTTCAGGACATATGATGTACAATGTTGGGTATAGGTTCCTGGAAGTTCTTTCTGGCCGTCTGTTCCGGCCTTTTCTAGAATTTCTCCCTTATCCCTCAATGCTTATGATATCAAAATAAGGCTGAGCATGTTCAAATAGTTTCACTTCTTTCCTTCAGAAAATCCACCAACAGGGAAATTTTTTGATGATGGAACATCCATCCTGGAGGTAAGGGAATACATGATGGCATGTAGAGATGGTACACTGGCCATAAGTATTGATGGATAAATTATATGAGAGGCCTGTGCTCCATACAGATTCACATGTCAATTCAAATGTCTGCAGAAAATTACCATATCCCCCCCCCCGGTGCGTGTCAGGTTAGAGCAGAATCTATTGGTTACTCGTAAACTATGGTTTCTGAAATCTATGGAGAAGACTGGGGAAGTATTTGATCTTCTAGTTGTTGGAGCGACAAGTCGATTGACTACATGGTATTCCAAGATCTGGGTAGCATCATACCCTAAAGGGGTACTAAATCATCTGGTCCCTCGGGTGGGGAAAAGGAAGAGAACTATTAGGAAAGAATCTTTTCATTTGGAATGTGATTCTTCCTCATCCAGAGTTAATTTACAGGGTTCCTCACCTAGGTCTGATTCACTGGATTCCCAGGATGGGGATGTTGAGGCATTAAATGCATCAAGGTGGCCTCGTTCCAGATATAATCCACTTTCCAGAGTCAAGAGACCTACTCCATCAACTCATGGTGAGTTATATCATTGAGGCAATTTAGTCGCCATTATTTTATAGAGCAACAAGTTTCATTTTCTTATCCTTTATCTTTGATTGTAAGAGCTGGGAAGAAGTTGAAGTCCCATATTGTAGGACCCTCCCCGTGGCCTACTGGTGCACATGCTGAATATTTACGACTAGAGGCTATCCGAACATGGCAGAGTTTATATTTTGATGGTGAAAATGCCTGGATGGACTTATGCAAAGGGATAAATATCCCTGGAGTGGGGAATCTTCGGGCTTCCACTGACATCCATTTTCAGGACAACCCCAATGAAGTGAGGGTTTACATCAAAGTGATGGAAACACTCATATATTCCACTGATAAGTTAGTTCCTATCACCAAACAGGAGAAGTAAATGATGGACCGTGGTACCACTAAGGGGATTAGTCCTTCATTAGACGAAGAGTGGTGTGATTACATGGCACTCGAAGATGTAAGTTTTCCTTTTTCTCATATTTCTATTTTTTCAATTTGAATTTAATCAAAGCTCTGTTATTTAAGTAAATAATATTCTTTCATACTTTATCTTGTTAATGAAAGAACCATTGAAATCCCTTTGCTGCAGTATAGCCCTGGTGGCACCACGCTTGGAGCCACTGAATCTACTCGTGAGTCGGGCGAAGTATCTCCAGGATAGAAAGACATGGATGAAGAGTTAGAAAGGGTGTTGTTGTCTCTAATGCCTATTTTTGGAGATGATGAATCCATTCCAACCGAAAAGTTCAATAAGTAAAAGCCTTGAATAAAGAAGACCACAGTCAAATGCTTTATCAGTAGTGGTAAGTCTTTCTAGTTGTCATGAATCATACATTATGAAAAAGTGCTCAAACTTCTCAGGATTGCAGGGGCTTCTTCAGTTTCCCCTTTAAGGGAAAGGATTGACCATCCACAGATTACAAATGAGGGTGTTGGAGAACAGCCACAAGTTCCTTCTCAAATAGTTATTCTTGAAGAATTACTGAGAGCAGATGAGCCGGCGTCTCTTTCCAACACCGCTCTAGTTTCTGATGCCAGGAGAGAAAAGACTTCCGGTAAATTAACAATAATTCATAGAACTTCAAATGATACAACAATTGACTTCCATTCTGTGATGTTTTAGGTTAAACACATGCACCAGAACATTTGGCAACCACCGTAGCTGACATCGCAATTGTATGTGAAGAAGATATTCGGGGTCAGATATTGCCAGATGGAAGTCAAGAATAAGACAAGCCGAGTGCTCCCACTAGTGAGACTAACCTATTATCTGGTACATCATAGGATAAAATGATGAAACTTGGAATTTCTTTGAAGATATTTTCGATCATGTTAAATTAACATGTGATTTATATGATTTTGGAGATCTAGTTATTGAATCAACTGAATGTGAGTTTCATCATTTGTGCTTTTAATCTTCTCATGATTACACTTCTAACCCTATTTGGTTAAAAATGTACAGTTCCATCTAAAGAGACTGATGATCCAATAATAATTGAAAGGGGTGTAGAAATTGATGTCAATCCTATTATTGTAGAAACATTGGCTCAGGTGGAACATAAAATGACAGACACTCTTGAAACCCATCCAGAAAATCATGTTGACGCTATGAAAGATTGGGAGGAGTCTTCACATGTTGCTGATCTACTTTTAGGTAAAAGATGATGATATGTGTGTCTTACTTAACCTGCAATACAATCAATCAACTTTTACTATCCTTTGAAACTAACCACACTTTAAATTGACCTAACGGGGTTGTCAACATCAATGGATAGATCTAGAGGTGAAGCCTCAACCTCAGCCCAAACAGTAGTAGAAGGTGAAGCAACTAGGGTCAGGGAAGGATCAGAACATGGCACTTCCTTAAGTTCATTAATCACATACTATGTTCCTCCCTGTGATAGCGATGCTGAATCAGACCCATATAAAAAGGTTCTCCAATTCTCACGTCGCAAGGCATGAAAGAATATATGGAAGATAATATATTAGGTTCCTCTTAAAGAGTTGCCTTCGAAAATTCCAAGACTTTCATCCATGTTAATCATGATGGGACTTGGTGGTTTTGGATATCAATAAATCGATGTCACAGTGAAACAAGTCATTCGAAGGAGGGAGCAAGAGAAAAGGTTCTGTTAAGACCTGATCAGAGCTAGATTGATGATTAGTATCAATGAATTTTAGGTAGCAGTGTCCCGAGCTGAAGTTGATCATGCTGCAAAGATGAAGGAGCTGAAGAAAAAGATCAAGTAGAAGAGTGTCCAACAGTTTCACCTTTAGTAAGAGCAAGATTTTGTTACTGGAGATCTTGACCAGCTTCATAATTCGTTCGAAGAAGTCTAAGAGGATGGTATAAAAGCCATCAAAGATGCCAAAGAATCACTTCGTCGAGTTGAAGAGAGTGAAGCTGGTCGAGTTAATGAACATAAAGTGGATGCTGATGAAGATCAGGTTGTTGTGAAACAAATGATAAATCACGTTGAAAGTCTTCTGTAATTTCTAAAAGAAAAGAGAAGAGACTCCAGTCTGTGGATGTTCTTTTAATCTTGTTCATCAATGAAAAACAGTTCATCATCAATCATGATAATTGCTCTTTATTTTTACATAATCCAATGGGCCTGGTAAACAAAGTTTGATTTTTACTAGGGTTATATAAACAACCCCACAAACTTTGCATCTTTGAATTTCTCAATATTTCCTAAATCATAAAAAATGTATGTCCAGCGAGATGGAACTTGACTTTTGTTCAGAGTACCCTTTACAGGTTCTCAATTTAGTGAGAACCGTGTCTTTTGTTATTGGCAGTTTAAAGTCATGCATGTTGGAATATAAAAAGGCTAATATTTAAGGTCGAATATCTTTGACCAAATAGATGATATTTAATCAATTCTTGATAATTTTTTTAGAAACATATTACCTTATTCAAGTATGGAGGGGGGAAATTGTAAACTCTGACTTGAGAAATTTTGAATATGAGGAATGACATGGGAAAAGAGATAAAAGGCATTAGAGGAATTCTATTCTAAGAATGAAGTTACCACTACTTCTCTAACCCATTTTGGGGGATGAATTATGCAGGGCCAACTGGAGCATAAGCTTCATAGTCAAATAGTAACATCTTTTGGCTGACAGGTCCTTTATGTAGACAACTTCTACAAGGCCACGTAAGGGCACATGCAACATAGTCGGGAAAAATAACTCTCAGAAATTTGAATTTCTATTGATGAAATCTGAAGAAGGTTTTATGGGGTTTCAAATTTTCCAAAGCACATAGTTTTCTTTATAGAGAAAGGTACTTGAACATCGAGAGGATATTTCCAATCAGAATTGTCAAATAATTGGAGGATTGTGACTTCTACGAAGGTCTAACCCAAACATAAGGAAAAAAAGGTATCTGTGGTTTTAAATCATATGACTAAAACAAGAGATAAGAACATTATACAACATAATATTTTCAGATCATGGAAAAGAGTATGGAACAAATATGTTAATGATGGTAGTTTTTTTTTGCAGATCCCTACATATCGTCATTAAGACCAATAGGGACAAAAGAGGCTTCTCCTAAGAGTGAAGTTACCACTAATTGACAAACCTGTTATGGAGGTTTAATATGTAGGGCCAACAGGGGAATAAGCTTCATAGTCAAATAGTATCATTCTTTTGGGCTGACAGGTCCATTATGTAGACAACTTATACAAGGCCACCTAAGGGCACATGCCGCATAGTCAGGTAAAAGAACACTTACGTATCAGACATTTTGCGACTAGAAGTCAAGAAAAGGGTTATGGAGATCATGAATAATATTTGTATAATGTTGTGACTGGGTCCTGAATTGAAATTCAGGATGTCACTACGCATCTCATTAGGATGAGAATCAAGCTACACGTAGTTCTTGAAATATAGTTTAACATCATGCAGGATGAGAGTATGTAAGATATTTGTTTAGGGTCATAGAGTTCGGACCATAGTGACGGAGACACATCATTCATTTGTTATAAACCTGATGTGAATAAAGACCAGGTTTTTCCATATCACACCATGTGCTCCCAAGGGTACTTTTCAGTCAAGCGACCAAAAGTTGAGTTTTGGGTTAGGCCCAAAGGCTCGGGGCTGGACTCAAGGAATTCTCAAGTGTTCCTACGTATCCCATGAGGATGGGAATCAAGTTGCACATAGTTTTTGAAATACTCTTTGTACAGATTTGGTTCGTACATATGAGGGGTAAAGAAGAAATTATTACAATTATGGTTGGACCCAAGATTAAAGACATGGGTGTCACTATGTATCTCATAAGGATGAGAATCAAGCCACACAAAGTTCTTGAAGCATGACATGGTTGGAGACCATGTCAATAATGATTCCTCTCGAGTGAGGGTATCAGGTATTGTTGTAGTTTATTTTCATATAGGAAAAAAGTTGAAAAAATAGTTTTATGACATATGCATGGACCAGTATTATGCATTTTAATGTCCTGTAGCAAGGAAAATGGGGGATTGTATAGTTTAATGTCATATATCTAGGATGATAGGACATACATGGTTTAACGTCATGTAGGACAAAAGTGACCCAATATGAATAAGACGGTTGACAGGGTCTTCACGGATCAACATCATACGGGATGAAGGTGAACCAATGTGAAGAAATTGGTTTCGTGCTTGAACCTCAGGAGGTAGCCTACATACCTGGCCTAGGAGGAAAGGATCAAAGTCTATGTAGTTCAATTGAGAGGGATTTTATGATCGAGGTGTACTTGAGAACAGTGACCCGAAGATGATGTCGGGACTTAAGCGTGGTTAGCATCCCAGAGAAAATGTATTGGTCAAAGCTTATTCTAGGCTCATGTGAGTCATGCTCAGTGCGAGAAACCAGAAGCAGCAACAGACCTAAAGATCATGTTGCGAAAGATGCGACCATGAAGGATGATGTGGAGCTTATGCATGGTTAGTTTCCTAGGGCACACATGGAAAAAATGTTTAAAAGACAATTATGCATGTGGAAATCATAGTTTAATGTCATGTGTCACAGACATGGGGTGTTTGGCAGTTTAAAACCTTGCATCTCGGATGATGCACAGTTTAACATCATGTTGGATGATAGAGGGGAATAGTTTAATGTCATGTTGGATGATAGAGGGGACTATGCTATTTAATGTCCTACAGCAAGGACAATAGTTGTATTTGTGTTACACAAAATACTACTTCAAGAATCTTGCATTGCTTGGAGTTGTAATGATTTCTCTATCCATTGAGATTAAAGAATAAGATCCATTGGAGTAAACCCTATGTATTGAGTAAGGTAATTCCCACTTTGGCTCAAGATTTGGAGGCTTCCTTCCCTGTATCATTGGGGTTATGAGGACCAATATCAATTCACCTTGAATGAATGAATAAAGATGAACTTTTTTATTGAATGTTCATGTTATTTGATTCTGATAGACTTCTAAATGGTGCAATGTGCGCAATCTTTTTTCATCTAGTCATTTCAATTCATCCAATCACTTTTTACATTGTTCATCTGTAGATAACTGATCACAAATGGTGACTCTAAGCGAAGGTAATTGGACTTCAATAGGCAAGACTGATTCCGTTCCATATGCCAATGAATATGGAGTTGATCGTGTAGCTGTGCGGGTGGTATTTCGATAAGCCCATAGAGCATTAAAAATTTTATCAGGCCATGAATTCTTATCTTTATCCACTATCTTTTGAAGTATGTTTGAAAGAGTCGTATTGGAAACCTATAATTGTCCATTGGCTGCTTCATGATACCAAGATGAATGGTTGGATATGATATTTTATTCTTGATACAATTTTCTAACTTCGGATGAACAAACGTTGGTGCCATTATCCATCAATATGGTATGAGGAACACCAAATCTAGCAATGATGTTAGACTTGAAAAGGCTAAAAATGCTTTTATCACTAACTTCTTTGATAGGTATTGCCTCTGCCTATTTGGAAAAGTAGTCAGTAGCAGTAAGAATATACATAAATGGCTTAGCTGTAGCTGGAGGATAAGGTTCTACTACATTCATTCCCCATGTAGCAAACAGCCATGAGTATTTAGCCGTATGAAGCAACTCCAGGGGTTGATGAATTAATTAGGAAAATACATGGCAAGAATGACACCTCATAGTGAAATCAACACAATCTTTCATCATTTAAGGCCAGAAGTATCCAAGCCTTCGAATTTGACCAGAAATTATATGTCTAGACTAGTGGGCACCACAAACTCCTACATGTACATCATTCATGACAACCATTGTCTCTTCACCATCAATACATCTGACGATAATTCCATAAAAATCTCTCTTGTAGAGAATTTGTTGGTGATATGGGCTATAATAAAGAGTAAAATTGACCACACGTCTCCAGACATGTTTATTCTCGGCTCTATCAGGTGGGAGTGTTAGATTTTTAAGTTATTACCTGATAGGTGTCATCCATCCTGTAGTATGACCATATGGTTCCGAAATGGGACTGATTTCATTGATTTCCTATGTTCTGATTTGAACAAAAGGTGAAACTACACGACAGTGGGCATTACTGATGATTTTTTTGTCCCAATTTGGATCTCCCAGGGTTGTGGCAACATTAGCCAGTGCATCAGCTTGGGAATTTTATGATTGCAGGACATAAGAAAATGTCGGTTCTGAGGGAAATTCTTCCATTAAATCTCTAATGTAATCACACACAGGGATTATCTCTTCCTTTCTGATGGCATAATCTTTATTGATTTGTTTGATTACCAAATCTGAATCACCTTTTACCTTCAAGTGATTCACCTCTGCCAGAAGTGCAAATTCCAAGCTTGCTATTAGATCTTGATATTCTGATTCATTTTTTGTACCGCCTTTCAACAATAAGAAGGAGTATGGTAGAAATGCCTTTTCTGGGGAAATAAGCATATTCCTAACCCAACATTGTTGAATTTAGTATCTTCCATTTTCTTCCTTGTTGGACTTCTAGAGGTACCATCAAAGTACATTTCCCATGTTTGAGGATTATCTTGAATAGAGAAGACTTCTTCATCAGGACGTTACATATTTAAAGATGTATCTTAAATAGATGGGTTTTTAGCAAGGAAATCGGCCAGATCTTGGCCCTTTATTGCCTTTTGAGACACATACTGGATATCAAACTGCTGCAAAATAACTGCTCACCTTGCCAGACGTCCTGTAAGTATTGGACGACTAAGGATAAATTTGAGTGGGTTATTATGAGATACCAATTGGACCTCATGATGTTCCAGCTAGTGTCTCAATTTCTGAACTGCAAAGATTAATGCTAGGCATCACATTTCAATACTTGAATATCGATTTTCTGCCTCAAGAATAGTCCGACTGAGATAGTAAAGGTTGTTTTCATTCCCAACATCATTCTTTTGGGCAAGGAAGGCACCCAATGATCACTCAAAAGTTGTCACATAGAGAATAAGTGGTATTCCTTCAACAGGTGGCATTAATACTGGTGGACTCAATAGATATTTATTGAATATATCGAATGCTTCTTGACATTCTTCAGTCCACTGGTAGGTGACTCCCTTCTTCATTAATCTAGTGAAGGGTAAACACTTGCCTGCCAAATTGGCACTGAAACGCCGAATATAAGCCAAGTTTCCTTGAAGTCCTATTAATTCCATCAAATTTCTAGGAGGTGACATGTCAAGGATTGATTTTTTCATCTCAGGATCAACTTCCATACCATGATGGTGCACAACAAAGCCGAGAAATTTTCCTGAGGTTACCCCAAAATCACATTTCAAGGGGTTCATCTTAAAATTGTGTTGTTGAAGTTTGTTGAATATGATTTCCATATCAACCAAGTGATAAAAACGTTTTCTAGATTTAACCACCAAATCATCCACATAAAATTCAACAAATTTCCCTAAAAAGGGTTTGAAGATATAGTGCATGTCACATTGATACATTGCACCTGCATTCTTCAGGCCAAAGGGGATTACCCGATAGAAATACACACCTTGAGGAGCTCTAAAGGCTGTAGACACCTTATCTTATGGGGCCATTCGTATTTGATTGTACCCAAAGTAACCATCCATGAAGGAAAGATCTTCATAGCTGGTTGTTGCATCAATTAAGAGTTCTATGATCGGAACTAGAAAATCATCCTTGGGACAATGCCGATTAAGATCTCTAATGTCAATGTAAACTCTAATTTGTCCATTCTTATTTTTCACAAGGAAAATATTGGCCAGCCATTTGGGATATTTAAATTCTCTAACGAAGTTAGCCTTGATAAGTTTATCAACTTCAGATTCAATTTTGGAGGCATAAGTTTGGTGTGTTCTTCTTGCTGCTTGCTTGAATCTTTGATGTTCTTCTGGAAAACCCAAATGATGAGTGGTAATATCAAGATCAAGACCTGGAATTTCTGTATAATTCTAAGAAAATACATCTCAATTTTTATTTATAAATGATGTATACATTTCTTGCTCTTCAAGAGTCATGGCTACAATAATTAAAGTGGGGTGTGGATCTTCTTTTGTACCCAGATTTATTTCTCTAAGTTTATCCACAGTGGTAGAGATACCCTCTTCAAATGCTGGAGGAGCATTCCTAAGATCTTCCTCTTCATATTATTCAATATGTGTTACTTATTCTATTTCTACTAGCATAGTAGATGATGAAGAAGAATTTCCATGGTCAGGAGAGAAGTAAAAAATTTGAATATCTAGAAGAAGAGGCTGCCATTTTTTACCCTATTGATGATGACGGGTTTCCATAGGGTGATAGAGAGGAGATGATGGATTGAGAATCAACATCATTGTTTTCCACTGGTATTTTTGTACCTTCTCTGCCCTGGTTGATGAAGTATAAAATTGCTGGATTTTAGTGGATGAAATGAAGACATCTCCATCTAAGATTTCATCATTTCTTGGTGAATCAACAATTTCTCTCATGTTGTCTGTCTTGATTTCCATAATTGAAATTATGAAATTTTCCATAAGAGTGTTTGGATTTAGGTCTATCCTTTCAATTTGGCTGATAGGCAACACATAATCTGTACTCACATGTATGAATGGGTTTACTGGAATCTTTTCCATACCATTTGGAGCATTAATTTTGGTGACCTTCTTTTACATGGATTTTTCCTTTCCCTCCATGTGATAAAATTCTGCCTCAATGTATTGAGATTCACATGTTTTTAATGGGGATTTGTCACCATACAATGTCCCAATTTTACCATTGAAACAATATTTGAGACATTGATGGTACGACGAGGGTATGGCCGCATGTTGATGTAGCCAAGGTATTCTAAGAAGAATGTTGAAGGATGTGTCCTAATGAACAACCATGAAATCTAAATTAGACAGAAGGTCTCCAAATTGAATTCTGAGTGTAATCTCACCCAGATGTTCTTGTTCATTCTTATCATATCCTTGCAACATCAAAGTAGAAGGAGATAAATCAGATTTAGTGATCCCTAATCAACAAAGTGTACGAATAGGAATGATATTGACTCTTGAGCCAATATCAATGAAAGCTCATTGGATGTCTATGTCATTGACTATTCCAGATAGATAAAAAGGTCTGATATGTCCATGTACAAAATCATCTTCATCATCATCTATAAAATATTTCACTGCATGGCATTCTGCAGGATCATTCTCTATATGGTAGACTTCAGCCGTAATAATTTCAGTTTTGAATTCTTGAGGACTTGACAAAGCCTCAATAAGCACCTTCGGGAGATCTTTTTATAGATTCAAGGCATCCAGAATTGATAACATGATCGTTACTTGGGCCAAATGTTTCAAGACATCATACTTTTTATCCAAAGGTATGCGTTTCCCATCATGAAAATGTGGTTTTGCAGCTGCCTTGGAAGTTGATGCTTTGGTAGTAGATGCATCCTGTATCGGGGCAGGAATTGGAAACACTCCTAGCATCGGTAGATTAGACCGACTAGGTCTATTTATTTGCTGATAAGAAGAATATGTGACCTATGACCTGTCTTCTAAAATAACTACGTCAGGATCGAATCCTCCATGTGTGGAAGAACTTTCTTGTTCTTTTTGAGCCCAGTGAAGGGCTTTGCCATGATTTTCTGCCGCATATATAGTTCTAGCAGGGGTAGGATTGAAATATTAGCTTCTGGAATATCCATGTCATCCCATGTATCCTAGACCTCTGTCTCTTCCTCTAATTCCTCTGTTAGATACAAGGAACTTAGGCTCATCATAATCGAAACTGTCATTGGCATAAGGATCCATTAAATGAATCATGTTAATAGAACCAAATATCAATTCTTCATCTAATGAAGATTCTGCCTAATGAACCAGTTTAGGCTATGCCGTTTGGTGGGGTGGTGCCCGTGCTTTTGAAGAAGATGGAATAAAATATTCTAGAGTTAAATACAAAATAAGCTTTGACATGATCTCTTCTTCTTATTACTGCTCTTCTTTATTCAAATTACACTGCTTCTTTGAGGATTTTCCTTCTAATGAAGGGGGTTTTGTTGTGGCAGATATAGCAGAAGACACAATTGGTGTATTCAATTTTGTTCGTAAAATGGTATGAGTTCTATTGATCATTTTTCTGACCATCAAATCATTATATTTCTATGCAATTTTACTTTTGAATTCATTCCACTCGCCTTTTTCATTTGGATCAGTAGCAGTAACACATGCTACCTAGGCTGAAGAACCTTTCAGTTTTATTGTCCAGAGTCCACCATATTTTGTAGGAGGTATTTGAAGATAAAACACTACTGAATTGGATTCCCCAACATCTAATGAAACGTGAAATAGTTGGGGAGGTCTTAATCTCCTTCATTGTTTGGCCTTTTGGGCCTTGGAAAATGAACCAGATTGTTTTCCAGAGATGAGATGAAGTAACCAGGAACTAGTTCATTCCGAAAAGAATAAACTTTGTTCTTTAAATCCTCAAACTATTTCTGACTTTGATCTCTTTGGTCATATTGATGAGACAGCCTTTGTTGTTAATGCTCAGGAGGTGGATCCCTTTGATATGATTAAGGTTTTGAAGTAGAAGCAGGTACATGTGCTTATTTAAGTGTAACTGTAGCCGTCTTTTCTTTCCCTATTCTCCTTCTTGGAACTAATATAATTACACGAGTTTTAGCATTAGACATTATAAGAGAGTCTTCTATCTGTTGAGTGATTGAAGTAAGGTCTCAAAACCCTCCTGTGTATTTCACAGGGATCAACGGTGTGGGTAATTTATCACGCAGATTTGACACACAAATTGGCAGTAACTCTTCTTGAGGGAGTGTTAAACTTAATGAATATGTTAATCCCTTCCAACGAGCAATGAAATCTGAAACTCTCTCACTTTCCCTTTACTTACAATTGTTAAGATCAAAAACTATCTTCTTTGGTAATGTTGAGAAACATTGAAGAAGAAATATTTGACAGAGATCTTCCCACCCAGTAATTGACCGAGATTGCAAACTTGTATACCAGACAAAAGAAGGTCCTTGTAATGACTGCACAAAAAACTTGAGCTTAACTGCTTCTTGTTATTGAGTAGCTCCCATCATAGGATCACAACGAGAAAAAAAATGTGTTAATTGTTGTTCTGGATCTCCCGAACCATTAAAAATTGGTAATGTAGTATTCACAAAATTTGATAGGGGAGGAATTGCATCCACCCATTCAAGGTAAACTCTCTTTTCTGGTTGAACTTGTGCATGCTTCCCTTCCATATCTTCCAACCAAGATGTTAATGACTCAATGGTAGTCATTACTTTTTGAGAAACATCTGGTTAATATTGGACATGAATAGGTTCCATAACTGGAGTTTGGATGGGTGTGGCGACTGGTACTACCACTGATGGTATTATTGGTGGTTGTTGTCATGTATGACCCATAGGATTGGACCTGTGAGGTGTACTTGTAAATGGGGATATTCTTGATCCATCCCAATAGATGCAACAAATTACCCTGATTGATTAACTCCAGCATGCTTTGGAGGAAGACTACCTTGAAGTAGTTCTGAATTTAACCTCCTTAACTCTTTAATTTATTCTTCTTTTTTTGCGAACCTTTCCTCTAATGAGAGTTATTGTCCTTCTCCAGAGGTAGGGTGGGATGTAACCTGACTTTTACCCTTTTCCTTGGCATGTTCATTTTCGGAGTATGGAAAGGCATTACCCGAAGGAATGTCTTGCCCCTGGGCAACCCTCTGTCTTCTGGTATGCACACCTCTTTCATTTGTTTCGGTGTGTACAACCTCTTGAACAAGAACTTATTCATCTTATTCCTCTTAGTGAGCCTCATGTTCTGGGGGATCAATGACAATGACATTGATGACATTTATCGATGCATAACACGTTTTAGACCTTCTGTCAGTGCTTCTGTGATACTGTCTTCTTCCATGTCCTTTATAAGACATTGTGTTTTATTTGGTTTATCCCTCAATAACTTCTTGATAAAGAATAATTTGGAGGGATTCTCCTGATAATTCGATTCTGTGTTCCTCTTGTGGCTTCTTCCCTAATCAAGAGAAGACTGACTTTGGTTGAGGAAGATATTGAGAATTTGAAAACATCCCCAGTTCGGTGGACTAGGGTTGTTCCTATTTTTCCTGCTCAACTCCTTGAATCCTATCTGTTGATCCCGAGGGTTGTCTTAAAAGAGTCCCCAGTCTGGCTAGCTGAGGTGGCTCTTGAGCTGCTATATCTGAAACTTTCTTAAAATCTCTCCTAATTTTGTGGATTTTAGTCTATAAATTAGCTGGATGCATCATCCTACATCCACTCAAATCACCTGGATCAGATGACCATTGGATTATTTCTGACACCTATATCACCTTATGATGCGCATGCTCTAAATGAGAAGCTTGTTCAATATTCTCATTTTCTTGATGCAAGAGTAATTAGAGAACTTGTTCTTTATATTCCTGACTTTGGGAAGAACTATTTGAGGCATGTTCTTGATAAAGCCTTTGATTACACACAAAAACAGTTATATGTGGCCAGCCATGGGCAATAACATTGCATGAGACCACTTTTGGCGGGCTTTGTTGGCTGGAGATCACAATGAAATGCAATGCTCCATGAACACCCCATCCCCTAATATGAATACCATATGGGAATTGGTAATTAACTGGCGTAACCTTTTTAATGTGCCAAGGCATGTACATTGAAGGGATCTTTGCTACTTTTCATCCTTTGGATGTTGGGAAACTGAGAGAGATGCCAAGTCAATTTGGAATTGCAACCATTCTATTACTTTAACATGGTTTTGATATTCATCATAAGATAATATTTTCTCTTATAAGTGACAAAGATTTTTCCATATGTCGAGATGAATATTGTGAATACAATCTTCTGTCAATGTTTCTGGATTATCATACTGAGATTCAGCCAAAGGCCAAAACATGACTGGTATTTTACCTTTTTTCAGTTGTTTTCTCATATTCAACACTTCCTCTTTGTCATTTAATGAAGATTATTCTACCTGATTGGACCAAAGATTTTTCTTCTTTGTTGCATCATCAGATTCAAAAATATTGGTAGAGAATTCATTTGTCAAATTTGAAGATGAATGACCTAGGGGTGGTTTGGAGAATAACCTACACCCCGAGTTGTCTTCTTATTGAGAAAGTATTTCACCTTCTAGAGAAAAGGCATCAGACATGAATATCTTCACATTGGAAAGTACCTTAAGATAAGAGGGATTTCTCATTACTACATTGTCCATTGAATAATTTTACAGGCAATGCAAATTACTACTGTAGAGAGGACATTCGTAGCTAAATTCATCATCATGGGGAGGACCACCTTGGTGGGTTACAGTAAAAGATGAAACCTGTTGCTCCTTGGTATTCTGACCACGCAGAGGGTTATCGTGGTTCTCATCTGAAGATGATACTTCGAGATTGACCAAATTGTCCTGAAACAAGACTTCATGAGGAAGTTTCTGATGAAGACCTTCAGAATTATTGTTTTTGCTTCCAGAATCTGGAAATGAGAGAGTAGAATCTTGAGTTGCAATAGAAAATTGTCTAAGGGATTCAAGAACTCCCACATTGAGCAAGGCTTTATTGCAGATTGGATCTTGATTTTTCAACTGTGCTGGATTTGTCTTTTTCTTGGACGCCTTCTTACTCACTTTGGAAACCACTTGTTGAAGAAAGTGGTTATTATGGGCAGGTGTATGTTTCTGCTCAGGAGAAATGGTCAGGTTAGGCTGATTATGTCTATTTAATTCGGGTGTTTGTGCCTGACTTGATTGTTCATATGACATGGTGGAGTATGCCCCACAACCCTCCTGGACTGGAACATAAGTGTGTATCTGCTCCGGAGTGGCATGTTGATGAGTCACTTCACTGATAGGGAGATATTTATGTTTCTTTCCCTGTGATGTCTCTAAATTTGTTATAATATTCTGACAGGTATCCAGAATATGGGAAGGGATTTTCTTCGGATCTTTCACCATTGTCAGAATGTGCTTGGTGACTTTACTTTTCGGAACAGGAATATATGTCCATTCCGTGTTTGCAGTAGGTGTGTGTTCTTGCTCCTGTCCTCCTTTTCCTGTCAACGAATTCTGACAGTACCCATCTGTGGGGGCAGAAAGTTGTGTCTTCCTTTTGTTTGTCATTAGGGCTTTCCAATTGACATCTCCGAGTATTTTGTTTAGCTTGGTGAATTTCAGGCGTATATTCCTACTGATTGTTATCCACCAAATATGATTGATGAACATCATTCAATACTGGAAAATGAGACTGCTGGTAGAATTGATGAGTGTATGCAGGTGTATATTCCTGTTTATAGGTGGTCACCACATCTGATTGGTGAGATTCTTTGGATGCAGTCAGATGAGCCTGCTGACTGGCTAATGAATTATATATAGGTATATGTTCCTTCCAATAGTACTATGCCATAATTGCCTGGCGGGATTGGTGTGTTACTACCAGACGAGTCTACTGGGCAGTGAAATTAGGACGAATGGGTGTATATGCCCGCTCGTTGTTTTCCATCAAGTTAGATTAATGGACTTCTCCTGAGGGGGTAGAGGTAAGAACCTGCTCCCTATTGGCCTAATTTCGCCTCTGACGGTTCATCTTGCATGGTCGGGTCTGAGGAACCTGAGGCGAACACCTAGAGGTGATACCCTCATCGTGTTGAGGGTGCACTACCACACGAGTCTCACGGTGATTATTGGTGGGAGTCCTCAAGAAGGAATCATGTCTTCTTGAACTGAGGCCTTAGGTTACCTCTTCATTCACCTCCCTGTAATATGGGAAGGATTGGTTGTTGTGTTCTGGGGATAACGACCCAAAACGGCTGGAGATTGTGGTTGGAACCACCTTCTTCTTGACCACTAGTCTTCACTGTCCGGACAACCAGGGTGACTTGTTAACTTGTAGGGCTTGTCGAGCAGCCTCCAAAGTTGGTATGGTACCGTGTTGACGATATTCCCTCACCAATGCATTTGAGACACAGCGTTGAAGACATTGAGTAGGTGATTTCATCCTCAGAGTGGACGAGGATCCAGCAGGAGTAGAGACCGAGTCATTCACAGGTGTGAACTTTAAAGAAACCATTTTTGTGTTGCAGAGAGATCTTGGAAAATAGTGAATGTTTAATATAGAAGACATAATCAAGATAAATTTGTCCATACTACATCTTTTGGATGAGCGCATATGTTATTGATTGCTTTGTTGGCCCTCATATTTAGTTTAATAGGGGCCTAACAAATAAGTAAATCATTGTAAAACCCCAATCTTTCACGGTACGCTTCTCTTTGAATAATACAATATCGTGTGTTATATGCAACTTCGAGTTCTAACACACCACAACCAATCAAACTGGCCATTAAGAATAGCAATACCCACTTTTTAAAATTTTATACATTTTATCTTTCAAAAGGAACTTCATTTTTGGATTCGGAATATCAAAATTAGATTAGGGTGAATTTTTGGTAATTTTCTGATAACTTTCATATTTTGATGAATAGTGAAAATTACTAAATTTTAATTAAAAACAACTTTTTTAATCAAAATAATTAATAGTGATAAATTATGCATTTGAGTGATTTTAAATTATAATTAGATTATATTTCTACTATTTAATCCAATGTCGGTCATTGGACATAATTTCATATTTAAACTGGACATAAGCAAGTGTCAATCTTTTGATAGTTATTATTTCTTAAAAACACTCTATTTGTTTTGACAACAGGAATTAATTTTTAAATTAATTAATGCAAATTATATGTTTTGAATTTGGTAAAATAGAAATCATTTTTGAATTAATAATATCAAATATAGCTTGGGCCGAATTTTTTTTATTTTTCTGAGAAACATCAATTTTTTATGAATAGTGAAAACACTGAGTTATTGGTTAAAACCGATTTTTTATTTAAATAATTATTTATTTTATTTAAATTAATTTATGTAAAAATAGATATATATTAATTATATAATTTCATTGTAATTCATTGGTGTCAGTTTATAATAATTTTAGATATATAAAAATTTTATTGAACTTTTCACCGTCTTTTACCCACCTCCTAGGAGAATTTGAAAATTCACATAAAACTTAATTTTACCGCTTCTGTGAGTTTAATTTCAAAAATCTGAGTGCCACGATTAATATCAAAGAGTAAAATGTGGTTCAATAAGATAAAAATAATTTTTGGTGAAGAGTAAGTTTTTACTTTTATTTACCGTGGTTAAAGGTAAATATGGTAATTAAAGGTAAAAAGAACATTGTAATAATTAAAAATTACCTTAACACATGTCCTAACCATATTGGATGAGTAATGGCCAACCATGGGAATCTTTAGGTCTATGTTGGGACCCCATGGAGCCACTTATGAATGATAATGACATTTTAGATTAATTAATTTAATGTAAAGGCAAAATTGACAAAAACAAAAAACCTTTTAGTAATTAATTTTTATATGGTGTTATATAACTAATAGATTTTACTGTATATATTAATTAGAAAGCTAAATAGATTTCCTACATAATTATATTTTATTTATAATTTTTAGACATTAAATAATTTAATTTATTTATGACACAATGATGATGGAGTAATTACCATATTAATGAAAGATTAAGCTAATTGATATGATAAATACCCAAATAAATGTAATTTAAGACTTATTATGAATTAATATAATTTTCTAGGTTAATATGACATATTATTATTGGATATATGAATTTTTTTCGAAGTAATAATGCTGTTATAAATTTATCAAAAACAAAATACCCAATAGTGCCAAAATTGACATAAAAGAGTTTCTAAAACAAATATTATATTATTAATTGATATTCTATTCCTAAAAAACTAAGGTTCGGCCAAATAACTTATATCATGATATGTGTATCATTAATGGACCACTTGGGGTTTATTGGATGTTTAATGTATTTTATTAACCATATAATATAGAAATACAAAGAGACATGGTAAATGTCAAACTAATTAACTAAGAGTTGAAACTTAATGATAATGTTAATAAAATGAACCAAACCTGTCTAAAACCTATTGGATGAGTGGATTTAGACCCATACCCACCTTATCCTAGAAATAAATCAATTTTGAGCCATTATAAACAGAATATGAATTTATTATAAAATAATATTTTATGTTTTTCTAAGGTGTCCCTCACCCCTCTAATAAAAGGGCACTCACCCTTCACTCTAATCCACTCCTTCTAAGACATTTTGCTCGGCCAACCCCTACCCAAATACCCTCTCAACTATCCTTACTTCAACCTAGAGCCAATAGTTTGATCAGAAATCCAACCTATGGATCCCTTTTGATCAAATCAAAAAAGAAGAACCCGAAGAAGAGGTAATGATTTCACAACCCTCTTTCAAGTTCCTTTCTTCTTCCACTTCCTTTTTCTTTGTTGTTTCAATTCTAAAATAATAACTCCAACATATTCTATATACTGTGACGTTATTATAATTACGGTACAACCAAATTCATTATTCTATCCACCCTTTGAATGACATGTCACCATACGTGCGTACATACGGCTTATTGTCTCCACGTCGTGGTGTAATTGTTATTCAATACATTATTATTTGGATGGGTATAATAATGATGTGTATTTGATGTAAATAATAAATATAACATGATAAGGATTCTGTATATATGATATACTATCCAAATTATATATTATTTTAATATCAAAAGAATTATATTTTCGCTCGTGCGTACGTATGGATTACCGTCTCCACGACGCGATGAGATTCATTTCCAAGTTCACCATTTATCGACGATTATAAAAATATATATTACTAATAAGTATGTAATATATGACATAATAATGCTACTGGAGGTATATATATTTATATATATAAGTATTTATATACTTACATATATCTTATTCACTTACTTTCGTTCAATACTATATGAAAACGGAAACAATGTTTATGCGTACGTACGGACTACCGTCTCCATAAACAGTGTTTTCCATTTCATATATATGTATATTATAAATATTTATATTCTAAATATATATGATATATAAATCATGTTTTATATTCTGGAAGTATTTAAATCATTATCTATGTGATACAATCAAGAGTAACAAGTTAAAACACACACGATAAAGAAAGCGATTATTACTCAAAATATTAATATAACATGGAAATTATTATTAATTGGGTAGTATAAAGTCATAAATGAATAATTTATGATATCATAAATATTAATATGGTTCTTGTATAATTTAATAACATACTATAGTCTTCATACAGAAGTTTAAACGTACCATCGACTAAAAAAAGTGCAAGGTAAGGGGTTTTCATCTCACTCATTATTCACGTGAGATTCATGCCATATTGCCACTGTTACCTTTTGTGTGGTTTATGTACTGCACATAATTGTATTATTTGTGTAATAGACTTAAATTTATTTGTATTTACATATTCATTGTATGATACCTCTTTCATGGGTTGTATGTTTCGTAAGTTACCAAATTGGTAAGGGTTAATTTCAAAATCTCTTTATTATCTGAGGTTGTTTTTACGTAAGTATCTACTGGGACATATTTATTATCCATGTCTATGTTTTATGAAAGAGTTTTCAAAGGGATTATTTTAAAGGACTTTTTTACTAAAACATCATTTCAAATGTTTTAAATATTTATTCTTCTAAATATTTCTTATTAATGTCCATGTCTTCAAAATGATTTTTAAGGATTTATTTATATGGAGATGAATGTTTTTAAAATGTTAATTACTTTCAAAAGTTTCAAAGTGGTATGGTACACTTTGATTCAAAAATTTCCTTAAATAACTTATTTTCTAAATTGTGTGGCTTTTAAATGTTTTCATGAAAAAGGGGTATTTCTCTCAAAGAGTTTTACAGATCATTTTCATCTATTTCAAAATCCTTTAATGGATTTTAAACTTGTTTTGAAGTTGATTTATTATAATATAGTCATCCATATTTTATTGAATGAGTTATGATATGTTTGACTGTGGATGTTCTATTTTTATACCATTCATGGTTTATGGTTAATGTATTGAAATTTCGTATGCTAGTTTTAATACGAATGTTTATGATATTTTTAAACCTTTTCATATGAGGAATGTATTGGACTTAGTAAGTGACGGGTGGAGCACGCTATAGCTCCTTAATGCATCGGTAGGTCTCATGAGACAACTAGACGTAAAATTGACTAAGGCCCTTTCCCAATTTGAGATATGGTTTTGGCTGAGGCCTTAATCATTTTTAGACGTCTTGGCCGAGGCCTTGACAAAATGTTTCAGAATGTCCGGCATTATACATTCCCTCATTATGGAAATAATATTGATGGTTCATGTGGTCATTCGACTCGTAGAATACCCATTATTATGTTTTATTATGGAATTATTTATTCAACTCATATTCATGCCATAAAATTCTTCATGTTTACTATTGGTAAAGGCATTGGTTTCAATTATTCACCATGCTTAATATTTATGTCATTTTCCGCTGTATTACTTACCCTTACCGATTATTTGAGATCACCCCTTTCTTATATTTCATTTTCCCAGGATTCTAAGAAGTGTATTATGATTGATATGCAGGGTTAAGCTAAAGGGAATAATGGTGTTCTCAAAGAACTATTTATGTTGTGTTTTATGTTTGAAATTGTAATGTAATGTTAATGTATGTAATCAATTTTCCAAGACTGCTAAACTGATCGGTCCTTCGGGAATTGATTCCTTGTAATCATGTCAATGTATTAAAATAATGCACCAACTCTGGGTAACTAGGGTCGGGGAGTTACAGTTGGTATCAGAGGAAGTTTAGAAATAACCTTGGAAACTAGATTTAGATAAACTCTGATTAGAGTACATAGCCCTAAGATAGAATTTGAGGATTAGTATAGAAGAACTTCCTAGAATTTTGGTATTGTAGAGATTTTGTGAGTTTTCCAAGCAATATATCCCTGTCTTGATATGAGCAGGTAGAGACGGCTCTGGCACAGATGTACCAAGGGGTAAAACCTGAAAACACCGCTTCGAGCTAGACTTGAATGGGAACTGGTGCATGACAACGGGCATTGCTACACTCTTGGTTACGACACTCCTGGGGGATATGCTTAGGATAATTCTCATTTTTTTACAAATCATTTTGAAGGATGTACGAGTATATACCTCCTTAAAGAAAATATTTTTGTGATTATGGATTATATCCATAAATTGTTCAATTTACATTAGGTATTTTACAAGTTTGGAATTATCCATTTCAATTCATAAACTGACCTAGTGTATGCCATTGTATAGAAATAGCTCACAGTAGAAGGAATGTGAACTCCAACAATATGTATGATCCAAAGAGTAAGAAGGATCATATATTTCACGATATTAAGCCAACATTTAGAAGGGAAATAGTCTCCCATGTATTCTCAACATATGAATAAATTGTATCATGTGTTAATAGGATAAGTAGAAAATTCCTTGAATCCTATGGCATTGAAGGGAAGTAAGAGATGAAAAGGATGGTCGAAAAAATATGGATAAAGGGAATAAGGAAAAGAATGATTTTCCAATATGTGATAAATGTGGAATGAATCACCTTGGTAAATGATTGAAGGGAATGGGAGTTTGTTATTAGTGTGGAGAAAAAGGACACCAAGTACGTGATTGCAAGGGTAAGAAAAAGTTTTCAAAGGTACAATGCTTCATCTGCAAGGAGTTGGGACACTACGCAAACCAATGTCCAAATCATCAGAGTATGCACCAAATGATGATATTGGATAATAATAAAGTTATGATACTACCTCAGATGAAGAGGAATGAATAGTGTTCTTATGTTGTTATTATATAATTATTTTATTTGAGTGTTGTATCAACAGTATACTGGTTACATGAATTATGGAGATAAATAAGGATTTTACTGTAGTACTATTTTATTGAGGATTTGAGATTATGTGGTTCTATGAAAAGTGACTTAATATTAAGCTACACTTTTTTGAAAATATATGGTTGAAGGAAATGTAATCCTTAATATGGTCCTGATAATGAGGTAGTGATTTTGGAATTAGAGATGGTTGATTTGAATAAATTATATTGGATATTCTTGACTACCTTGAAAATGATTAATGATTTGTCATTGTTGGAGTTTACAACAATTTTGGATAGAAGGAGTATATCCAGTATTCTATAAAGAATAAGGGAGGATGAATTTAATCAATAAGGTTTTATGGTAATTCAGGATGTTACCATGTTTTAAAATAATATGTGATGAAGGTGTTCACATGTTATTACATGGGAAAAAGGATCTTCATTCTGTTTAACTTCCTTATAAATTTTGGACTGTGAGTTTGGATAGTAGTATTTTGGATAAGTTTAAAGGTTGGAATGGATCAGGTTTGAAAGGTTATTTTTGGATTTTTATAAAAGGACAACACGCAGACCGTGTGACAACCCATCGCATCGGACAAAGCTATGGGAATCGACCCCACGACCATAGTGCGATTGGGATTTATCACCTACCACTGGACTATGTGAATTCCCTGGATTTTATAATGTAGTTTCTTTTTTTAAAGGTTCTGATATGTTAATTATAAATTATTTATATTTGGAACCCTATATGATTAGGATAAATAGAGTATTTTTGAGTTGTATTATGTTTTGGAGTGAAAGATGATTTTTTGGTAGAAATTTATTAATGGATAAAACTCTAATTATTAAGTAAGTATATCTCCTTATGATCTTATCCAATCTCATAAATAAATTCCTCAACATTAAGAACGGGAACTTAGAACAAAAACGTTGTCCTAGATGGTACCTTAGATCATCACAAATTTATGGCTTTGTGATTGTTTCCCTTTTCATAGCCATGTTCTCTACCACTCTCCGTCATATATTTATGGTTAGATTTATCTTTCATATCCATGTTTTCCTACATGGAACCCTAGTATGTGTTATTTATGGTAACCTTCATACTTACCACTCTTTATTTTAAATAGAGGCCTCATTAATCCATTTTTCGATGTGGGATTTCAACTATGATATTTTGAAATGTCAACCCCAAGTTTCCAATACCAAGCATAAATTGCGAGGATGCAATTTATTTAAGGAGGGGATAATGTAACACCCCAATCTTTCACGGTATTCTTCTCTTTGAATAATACAATATCGTGTGTTATACGCAACTTTGAGTTCTAACACACCACAACCGATCAAATTAGCCGTTAAGAATAGTAATACCCACTTTTAAAATTTTATACATTATCTTTCAAAAGGAACATCATTTTTGGATTTGGAATATTGAAATTATCTTAGGGTGAATTTTTGGTAATTTTCTGATAACTATCATATTTTGATGAATAGTGAAAATTACTAAATTTTGATTAAAAACAACTTTTTTAATCGAAATAAGTAATAGTGATAAATTATGAATTTGAGTGATTTTAAATTATAATTAGATTTTATTTTTACTAATTAATCCAATGTTGGTCATTGGACATAATATTTAAATTGGACATAAGCAAGTGTTAATCTTTTGATAGTTATTATTTCTTAAAAACAAGCTATTTGTTTCCACAACGGGAATTAATTTTTAAATTAATTAATGAAACTTATATGTTTTTAATTTCATAAAATAGAAATCATTTTTGAATTCATAATATCAAATATATCTTCGGCTGAATTTTTGGTATTTTTTTGAGAAACAACAATTTTTGATGAATAGTGAAAAACACTGAGTTATTGGTTAAAACCGATTTTTTATTTAAATAATTATTTATTTTATTTATATTAATTTATGTAAAAATAGATATATAATACTTATATATGTTCATTTTAATTCATTGGAGTCAGTTTATAATAATTTTAGATATATAAAAATTTTATTGAACTTTTCACCGTCTTTTACCCACCTCCTAGGAGAATTTGAAAATTCACATAAAACTTAATTTTATCACTTCTATGAGTTGTATTTTAAAAATATGAGAGACACGGTTAATATCAAAGAGTAAAATGTGGTTCAATAAGATAGAAATAATTTTTGGTGAATAGTAACTTTTTACTTTTATTTACCGCGGTTAAAGGTAAATAGGGTAATTCAAGGTAAAACGAACATTGTAATAATTCAAAATTACCTTAACACATGTCCAAAACATATTTTATGAGTAATGGCCGACCATGGCCATATTTGGGTTGATTTTGGGCCCCATGGAGCCACTTATGAATGATAATGACATTTTAGATTAATTAATTTAATGTAAAGGCAAAATTGACATAAACAAAAAAACATTTTAGTAATTATTTTCTATATGGTGTTATATAAGTAATATTTTTTACTATAAATATTCATTATAAATATAAAGATATTTCATACATAATGGTATTTTATTTATAATTTTTAGAAATTAAATAATATAATTTATTTATGACACAATGATGATGCAGTAATTACCATATTAATGAAAGATTAAGCTAATTTATATTATAAATACCCAATTAAATGTAATTTTAGACTTTTTAAAAATTAAAATAATTTTATAGGTTAAAATGACATATTAGGATTGGATATATGAATTTTATTCGAAGTAATAATGTTGTTATGAATTTATCAAAAACAAAATACACAATAGTTCCAAAATTGACATAAAAGAGTTTCTAAAACAAATATTATATTATTAATTGATATTATATTCCTAAAAATATAAGGTTTGTCCAAAAGACTTATATCATGATAGTTGTATCATTAATGGACCACTTGGGGGTCTATTGGATGTTTATAGTAAGTTTATTAACCATATAATATAAAAATACAAAGAGACATGGTAAATGTCAAACTAATTAACTAAGAGTTGAAACTAAAAGATAAGGTTAATAAAATGACCCAAACCTATCTAAAACCGATTGGTTGAGTGTATTTCGACCCATACCCACCTTATCCTCGAAATAAATCAATTTGGAGCCATTATAACCCCAATATGAATTTATTATAAAATAATATTTTAAGTTTTTCCTAAGGTACCCCTCACCCCTCTTATAAAAGAGCACTCACCCTTCACTCTAATTCACACCTTCTAATCCATTTTCATCAGCCAACCCATACCCAAATACCCTCTAAACTATCATCCCTTCAACCTAGATCCCTTAGTTTGATCATAAATCCAACCTAAAGATCCCTTTTGTTCAAATCAAAAGGAAGAACCCGAAGAAGAGGTAATGATTTCACAACCCTCTTTCAAGTTCCTTTCTTCTTCCACTTCATTTTTCTTTGTTGTTTCCATTATAAAATAATAACTCCAACATATTATATAAACTTTTATGTTATTATAATTATGGTACAACCAAATTCATTATTCTCTCTACCCTTTGAATGACATGTCACCATACATGCGTACGTACGGCTTACCGTCTCCACGTCGTGGTGTAATTGTTATTCAATACATTATTATTTGGATGTGTATAATAATGATGTGTATTTGATGTAAATAATAAATATAACATGATAAGGATTCTGTATATATGATATACTATCCAAATTATATATTATTTTAATATCAAAAAATGATATTTTCACTCATGCGTATGTACGGATTACCGTCTCCACGACGCGATGAGGGTCATTTCCAAGTTCACCATTCATCGACGATTATAAAAATATATATTACTAATAAGTATATAATATATGAAATAATAATGATAATGGATATATATATATTTATATATATAAGTATTTATGTACTTACATATATCTTATTCACTTACTTTCGTTCAATACTATATGAAAACGGAAACAACGTTTATGCGTACGTACGGACTACCATCTCCATAAACGGTGTTTTCCATTTCATATATATATCTATTATACATATTTATATTCTAAATATATATGATATATAAATCATTTTTTATATTCTGGAAGTATTTAAATCATGATCTATGTGATACAATCAAGAGTAACAAGTTAAAACTCGTACGATAAAGAAAGCGATTATTACCCGAAATATTAATATAACATGGAAATTATTATTAATTGGGTTGTATAAAGTCATAAATGAATAATTTATGATTTCATAAATATTAATATGATTCTGGTATAATTTAATAACATACTATAGTCTTCATACAAGAGGTTAAACGTACCATCGACTAAAGGAAAGTGCAAGGTAAGGGGTTTTCATCTCACTCATTATTCCCGTGAGATTCATGCCATATTGCCACTATTACCTTTTGTGTGATGTATGTACTTCCCATAATTGTATTATTTGTGTAATTAACTTTAATTTATGTGTATTTACATATTCACTGTATGATACCTCTTTCATGGGTTGTATGTTTCGTAAGTCACCAAATTGGTAAGGGTTAATTTCACAATCTCTTTATTATCCGAGGTTATTTTTACGTAAGTATCTACTGGGACATATTTATTATCCATGTCCATGTTTTATGAAAGATTTTTCAAAGGAATTATTTTAAGGTACTTTTTTACTAAAATATCATTTCAAATGTTTTAAATATTTATTCTTCTAAATATTTCTCATTAATATTCATGTCTTCAAAATGATTTTTAAGGATTTATTTATATGGACATTAATGTTTTAAAAATGTTAATTCCTTTCAAAATTTTCAAAGTGATATGGGACACTTTTACTCAACAATGTTTTTAAATGAATTCTTTTCTAAATTTTGTTTTTTTAAATGTTTTCATGAAAAAGGTGTATTTCTCTCAAAGAGTTTTACAAATAATTTTCATCTATGTCAAAATCCTTTAATGGATTTTAAACATGTTTTGTAGTTGATTTATTATAATACAGTCTTCCATATTGTATTGAATGATTTATGATATGTTTGACTGTGGATTTTCTATTTTTATACCATTCATGGTTTATGGTTAATGTATTGACATTTCGTATGCTAGTTTTAATACGAATGTTTATGATATTTTTAAACCTTTTCATATGAGGAATGTATTGGACTTAGTAAGTGACGGGTGGAGCCCACTATAGCTCCTTGATGCATCGGTAGGTCTCATGAGACAACTAGATGTGCAATTGGCCGAGGCCCTTTCTCAATTTGAGATATGGTTTTGGCTGAGGCCTTAATCATTTTTAGACATCTTGACCGAGGCCTTGACAAAATTTTTCAGAATGTATGGCATTATACATTCCCTCATTATGGAAATAATATTGATGGTTCATGTGGTCATTCGACTAGTAGAATACCCATTATTATGTTTTATTATGGCATTATTTACTTAACTCATATTCATGCCATAAAATTATTCATGTTTACTATCGGTAAAGGCAGGTGGTTTCAATTATTCACCATGCTTAATATTTATGTCATTTTATACTGTATTACTTACCCTTACCGAGCATTTGAGCTCACACCTTTCTTATATTTCATTTTCCCAGGATTCCAAGAAGTGTATTATGATTGATATGTAGGGTTAAGCTAAAGGGAATAATGGAATTCTCAAAGAACTATTTATGATGTGTTTTATGTTTGAAATTGTAATGTAATGTTAATGTATGTAATCTATTTTCCAAGACTACTAAACCAATCAGTCCTTCGGGAATTGTTTCCTTGTAATCATGTCAATGTATTAAAATAATGAACCCACTCTGGGTAACTGGGGTCGGGGAGTTACAATCATTATTTAACTTGGTTATGAATTCACGTCGGGTTCACCATTTTTTGTTTCTTCTTGAAATGGGGATAACCTTGTTTGTTTAAGGTTCAAACTTTCCAATCGGTTTCTAATGGGTTTATTCGTATAACCAGAAACATCCAATGATTCTATATCCATTTGGACCTACTTTGAAAGGTAGGTTCTCATTATTTGTGGACTTATGAGGCTTAAGAATTTTCATTGGTCGAGAGGATGGGAGGTCAGGCTCATCACACCTTTTTGGGGGGAATTATTACCTACTTCGAGTATCTCTTATAGATTTATGTTATGTTCATGAATCCTTATTAATTCACCAAGTATGATAATGAGTTTTTTTAGATTTAGAAATCAATTATTGATATTTATGAGATTTAGAGAATATTTTATATGTATTTGAGCTTCTTCATCAATAGATAATCATACGTATGTATTAGAGATTCCTAGTCAATGGTATCCTTCAATAAATTGTATAGAAATCTCTTGGTCGTTATGATAACAATACTGGTTTTAAAGACACTCAGTGGGGCACTTGATGTTTATTGTCATTCATAAAGATAGGGATTATTTTAGAGATGATATTGTACCCATAGATGGGCTACCTATGTATCCTTGTTAAAAATAAATTATAACCCACTTAGTTCAATAAGAAGTATATAGTTTAATGTCATATGGGATGAAAACGAATTAATGAAAGATGGTCTTGAACCGTATAAATGCTTCCTACGTACTCTACTTTTAAGGCAGAGATATAAGTCCACATAGTTTGGGTAAAGAAATATGGGGTTTATGCATGGTTAATGGCCCAAAAAGAGATGTCATGATTATTTTGACACTTTAAGATCATGCGAGTCTTTCTCGATGTGAGAAACAAGAGGTATCAGTAAACTTGACGATGGTGCCATGAAAGATGCAGTTATGAGAAATGATGTGGGGCTTACTTATGTAGGACAACCCATGTAGATGAAGACCAGGGATTAGGAAAGAAGCCCAGGAGCAGGGTCCATAAAGGTTTTAGTACTTTATGGAGATTTGGAGTTTTAACCCTGTGCTTACTTCTAAAAATGAAGCCAAAATTGAGAGGGACTTATGATTGGGTTTTATTCTTGAGAAGGAAGCCCAAATAAAAAGAAATTAAGATTGGGGCTTACTCCTGAGGAGGATTCCCAATGTTTAAGGAAACTATGACTGGGGCTTACTCCAGAGAAGGAGTCCCAGGTTAAGGGGACTTGTAACTTGACGCTTACTCTTGAGAAGGAGGCCCAAAATCAAAAGATCTTCTCATCTTAAAGGATGAGGTTATATAGGAAACCTCTAGCCGTGGTGATATAAAGCTTGTAAGTCACAAGGTTTTAGGGGAGGTTCTCATATAATTCCTTTCATATAAGGAAGCCAACAAAGGAACCATGCCATAAATGGCTTTGAAAAGGTGTTGGATGGATAATATATTGAAGAGGAGAGGTGAACGGGAGAGAGGCACACAAATAAATTTGGCATGCAAGTATGGCAGCACAAATCATTTAGCGTGCAAGTCTTGGCCGCACAAGTGTACTTGCATGGCATGGGTTCACCTAGGCGATGAAGAATCTATAGGGTAATACTTGGGCAAGACTTAACTCAAGCCTTTAGTATTATCCTAAGATGTTTCCAAAAGGGAGGCGTGCAGGTTTCATTGAAAGGGTAGGGTGGTGCGCAAGTGTTTCCACTTTTAAGTAGGTTTGTAAAAAAAGGTGCGCAATTTTTTATGAATCCTAAACACTTAGGCCTTATCCTAATCCTTCAAGACTTGCATTCTAAGTAAAATGTTACCTTAGAAGCTTTCAGAAGAGTTGAATTAAAGACTTGGGCGACCAGAGCTTGAATCTAAGTTTTGAAAAATTCAACCTCGAAATGGGGGGCCCACAGGGGCTATTTATAGCACACTGGGCACCTTGGGAGAAAAAATAGAATAGGGCGGGCAAGTGACTTGCGTGACCCATAGCTGGCGAGCAAGTGACTTTCGCAACACGCAGGAAACTTGCGCGACTCCCTCCAAATGGGTTCCTAGTCCATGCCTTTATCAATTTTTTATGTTCTTCAAAGGGTAACCCTCTTTGTTCTTATGGTATTCCACTTTTCCATTCGTTGGACTCTGTGACGGAAAGGAGCATCAACAACGAGAAATTCATATCATGAGATCTCATGGAGGAAGAACTAAAGAATGTCGTTTAGTAGACCAACCCTATTTAAGTGAAGAATACTTTCAGTCGATGATGAATGTATTGAAGTCTATCAATTGGAGCTGGGAGTAGGAGAATAATTTTGGTCCATACTGAAAGTAGTGAAGTATCTTGATTGTAGTTGGGAGTATGTGAAGTCATTCAGTTATAGTTGAAATAAATAAGTCCCTCAGTTGGATCTAAAATTAGGAAAATACTTTTAATTAGTGATAGAATTTGTGAATAAATCTCTCATTTGGAGTTAAGATCAATATAATAACTTGTTTGATAGTGAAGAATATGTAATCGGGCAATAACAGGTTGCAGGAAGGAGTTGGTTTTTGTTAAACCTTGTAAATATTGTATACTACTCTCTCCATTATTTTAACTATTCATGAGGAGATATTAAGAAATATCTCTAAGTGGATTGAGAAACGTAACAAGTTTTAAAATTTAACTTAAAAATAAATGAATTCATAACATGTAAACCACTGATTCACCCCCCCCCAGTGGTTAATATGACCTGAGTCTCTAAAAATACTAGTATAGAAAAGGATACCATAAATATCTATAAATAATGATGATAGTTATAGAATATTTATTCTGTCAAAAACTAAGGAATCTATGCTTTTTTTATGCTAAGATTTATCATTGATAGAGTAATATGATGCTACCCTATATTCAATAACTCCTCCTTGAAGTGAGATATGTAGTAACAGTGGGTTTTCCGCCCATTGTTAATAATTCATCCATGAAACAAGCTGATAAGAGAAATATGGAGTTAGAAGGAAAGGATCCAAATTCCATGAGTGCGGGGGAATCAGATTGAGGAAATCAAAATGACTAATGAAGAAAATATTGATGACTAATTCACTAGGGTTAATGATATTTTCAACAACCTTTGAGGATTTGTTGATAAGATGGGTTATTATACCATTGTAAAAAATTTAAAGATGAATTTTTCAGATCATTTTGATTCAAAGGTATCATCCCTCAAATAATTATATAATTTATCTCTTAATGAAGTACACAATATTCATATATATTTTGAGATGTGAAAAATCCCAGCTTTCAAGAAGAGAGAAAAAAATTGAATTTTCTTTTGAAGACATGTGAAAGGGAAATGTCGGAGAATAATAGGCTAAAGAATCTGATGATTCAAATATTGGTGAGTATGATGATGACTTCGATCAACACTACTACAAAACAGGATTTTAACAACACTATAAATGGCCTTTATTGGTGATATAAAAGTATTGATGATGTGAGTGACATTAAAATCCTAGGAATTTTATCAGTGCTTTAAAAAGAACTGAAAAAAAACACATTTATCAGTGATTTTTAAAGCACCTATAAAAGATATATTTATCAGCATTGTAGAAGCGCTGATAAAAATCCATACTGTAGTGTGCTGTTACAGCACACCGCAGCACCAAAATCACCAGAAACACTAGAAACACACAGGATATATCAACAAAAATGTAAGAACCCAATTCCTATTCTTGAGGTACAGGTTTCTTATTTTCCTTTTTCCCTTGAGTGTTTTTGAGAAAATAATGAAAATGGGGGGAAATCCCAAAAATTACTGACTACACGTCGTGTACTTTTCCACACGTCGTGTACTTTGGCCGTGTGGAATGAGTACAAAGGGTCTGTAGGCCTGTCGGTAATGAAAGGTGTAAAAACTGACTACACACCGTGTATGGGGTATTTACACACCGTGTATCCAGTCAGTAAGTGAACAGTAAGGTGGTGGAGGTAGCCTCCTGCAGAGTGATAGTACATGCCATGTAATCAGGAATACACGTTGTGTACTCATGTCAACGGATGAACAGTGCCACGGTGGAAAGAAGCCACGGGAGGAATAGTTTAAAAAATGAAAAGTACATGTCATGTACTTGAGAGTACACTTCATGTAGTTTTTTTTCTTAAAAATGGGTAGTAGCCTCCTCTATTCACAGAGGAAGCTTAGAACATCGTTGGACCTTAGGAGGACGACCAGAGCTTCAGAGATCAGCTGACTGCGCACCGGGAATCCATTTCCGCTTCTGTCAATCACGTTGGAACCGCACGAGTGAGTTCTCACGTCTAATTTCCATGTTCTTACCAATTCTTCCTCTAAGGGAAGTTATTTATGTTTAAACAGTAGTTATTTTATCATAGATTTACATCATTCTCAGACAATTCGGGAGTCGTCGTTCACATATACCGATCAGTGACAATCAAGGTAGGTGGTCTGGTGTTTAAATTCCAATTGTTGTGTGTTTTGTGTACCACTGTGCTATGCGCCCATGTTGGGGGTGTCGTATGGCTGAGGCCTTGTTGAATTAAATAACGAGAATTTCATAGGTAGTTTAATGAATATGTATAACTATTTTTTTGGATCACTGCTTAGATCCAGGACCACCCCGGGGGTGTATTCCTCTGTTTAGCCGTTTAGCCAAGATACCTGAGCGTATGCCTTTATTATGTTGTGCATTTGTTTTTCTTGAGATAAAATTTATATAAATGGTTGTTATGTGTTGGGAACATCATGGTTACTTGATTCTGTTTCACCTGAGGGCAAGGTACTATTTCGCTTGAGGTTAAGGCATGAGGGAAAGATTATGTTTCACCTAAGGGCTAGGCCTGGGGGCAAAGTACTATTCTGCCTAAGGGCATGATTCTATTCCGCCTGAGGGCAAGGCCTGAGGGAATGGTTCTGAATGGCCAGAGGGAAAGTTTCTGTTTAGCCTGAGGGCATGGTACTATTTATCCTGAGGGCAAGATGCATTTTATTATAATTAAATTATATTTAATTAATAAGTAATGATTAAAATGGCAATGAAACTGGTAATAATAGTTACTTTTGTGTACTTACTAGTTTACTGCATTTACTTTAGCACACTATTGTCACACATTCTCACCGACAGTTGGGCACAAACCTTTGGTGGGTGCCTATTGAGATTTATTTCTCAAAACCTATTTGGGTCATGTCTTTGGCCCAAACAGATTACATTTCTGTAGGTGTGGATAAGGTAAAGGGTCCCTATATAGGTACCTGATTGTAGCAGAGGAGTGGGAGAGCATGGGACCGAGCTTAGGCTTTCGATGCAGGTGTGTTCTGTTTACTCTGTTTTGTTTTTTTTTGTATGTACATTGTACTTTGAGTTGTATTGTATTGTATTGTATTGTAGTATACCATGTTTTGGATACTTTCATAGAATTAGTGACATGCTGCATCTTTATATATATAACTTCTATTTCTCTTCTGGTTCAATTGTCCATATCAGTTGTATATTGTTTACTGCTTCCGCTATTATATGTTTGTATATTTTATTCTGTTGCGCTACACTTTGACAAATGAGGGAATAGTTTCCCCACTAATAGACATGGGTCCTCGCTACTAGTCGGCAGCCTCTGGCATTTGGGGAAATGCACTTGAGGTCATGTGACCAACTGGGTTCACGGCACCCGTTGAGTGGCAGCATCATTTCTCTCCTTGAAAAGGCAGTGGTGGTAACTTGATATAAAGTGATGAATTCTCCAACTCATGGGTGAAAAGATTTTAAGGTAAAAGGGGCTTGAAAGTTGAATAGAGCACCCCAACTCGAACAAAAGAATCCACCTGTATAATAAAACAATATTATGTGAGTAATACTAAAAACAAATGAATGAAACATAAATATGAAACAATACATTAATTCTATGGACAATGATGTTATTGTTCAAAACATCAATATTACCTCTGTGATTGAGAAAAGGCAGCGTCGTTTATATTCCTACAAAGGAAGTGGAGGTAACTTGAAAGAAAGTGATAAATACACCACTACATGGGTGAAAATATTTTAAGGGAGAAGAAGAATGAAAGTTGGATAGAGCACCCCAAACTAAACAAAAAATCCACCTATATATAAGAAAGAAATTATTATGTGATTAATACTAAAAAAATGAATTAAACATAAATATAAAACAATAAATTAATTCTATGGACAATGATTTTACTGTGAAAACATAAAGATTCCCTAACACAACACAATCAAGTTACCAAGTTCCCCAGAATTACATTCTATTTGTGGTCAATCAAGTTTCACATTCACATGTCACTAACACAGCACATTTATAAACACAAGTCATGAAAAACCAAGTACACATAGTGTGTCGGTACTTACACACCCAAACCCCATTTGAAAACATACTCACACCAAATCATTTCCCAAACATGGAATTAACCAATTATGTATTTTAATAATTAATTTAAAACGTTTTATAAAATAACCCCTGGAGGCACTGTAAGGCTTTACATCAAAAACACAACCAAGTTCACATGAAAATGATGCTTTTAAAATAAAACATACCATATAATCACATCGAACATAATTTTAAACACTTATATAATTTAACATATCTATTAACTAATTTAAAGAACACTTAAAATTAAAAAAACAAATTTTTACACCAATTCACAACCAATTCCATAGAAAGTACCTTTTTTTAAAAAATTGTACACAACATGAAATAATTTTCAAAACATGTCTTTCGTCCTTTAAAACAATTTACAATTCACATTAAAAAAATGGTAAAAACATGTTCAACATGGAAAAGTATGTCAATTTTATTAAAAACTTACTTCCAAACCTCTCTGCATTTATGCACCTTTGAAAAAATGATTTTCACCTTTTAAAAAACCAATAAAACCCTTCCATATAACACCACACTAAAACACACTAACACAACATAGCCATTTTCTGTTAGAAAACCCAAACCCAACACAAACCATGCCAAACTCTTAAAAGAGATTTCACATCACTCACACCATTTAATAAACCATTTCCACATCTCAAATTTCATTTCTAAAATAAATTCTTCATTATTTAAACACTTCAAAAATCATACTGAAAAGAGAAAAACAAGAAAACAATTACCCAAATGATTCATTTCAAATCAAAAATCCTTTTTCAACACACGTGCACCATAAGCACCCATAAAAACACATTTTTCACTACTCAATCAATTAATCGAACACTTCTAATGATTTTTCACAATAAGGCCTATATAAAAAAACAAAAGTTTCTCTTAATGAAATTTGTTATTAACACAAAAGTATGTCAATGAATTTCAAAAACATGTTATCACCACAAAAATAAACTATAGAGCATGTGAAAATTAACCATCCAAGCAAATTAAATTATCTAAAATTATTAGGGAATGGAACCACCTACCTCGGGTGGAGAAATTTCAAGAAATTGATGTGAAACTCCACCCACATTGCAACCGCAATCAAAAACCAGATGTCAGATGAGATTTTCGTGCAACTGGAGAACCAGAAACAATCGAGTGGTGTGATTTGAGCTTCAATTCAATGAGGAAGAGGGTTGAAAATAGTCGAGTGGTGTGATTCAAGTTTCAATTCACTAAGGAGGATCACCAGTAGTGGGTGGATTCCATAATAATCTCTTGATATCGCAATGAGTTCAAAAATGGTTAGGGTTTTTAAAATAGATCGGGACACTTTTATCAATGCTTATAAATAAGAGCTGATAAATAGATCTTTTATCAGTTCTTATAAGATAAGAGATGATAAAGATATATCTTTATTAGTGCTAAAAAGGTACTGATAAAACCAATATTTATCAGTGCTAAAATTAGAGTGCTAATAAATCTCTATTTTATCAGCGCTTTATTTAGCACTGATAAATCCTCATGTTTATCAACATTTTTCATGCTGATAAAGCTTCTTTTATCAGTGCTTATTAATGATGTGTTGTTAAAGGATTTATCATTATAAATATAAAAAAAATTATAAATATTTATTAAATATATATAAATATCAATATTGTAAATATATTTCTTTTTAAATATATTTATTATAATTTTATAATTATTTATTTCTAATTATATAAATATTTTAAAAAAATATTATTTATATCATTATATATATTTAATAATTATAAATATATATTTAATAAATATATATAAATATAAATATAGTAAATATGTTCATTATTTAAGTAATTTTAATATAAATTTTATAATTATTTAAATATACATAATTATTTATTTATAATTATATAAATATTTTAAAAAATATATTTATTTATTTATAATTTTAAATATATAATTATATAAATATAGTGACTGTACATTTATAAATATAGTTATTTATAAATATTTTTTTACAAATATATTTTTAACATTATTAATGAATATCTCCATTTAAGTACATGCATCTATGTTAAATTTAGTGAAATTGAAGAAATTAAGAATAAGTACACTTTAACAATATTGAAAAAATGGATAAGTTTGGTGTCTAGGAATTTTATATAAAAATGCACTAATTACGTATATGTAAAATCAATATAACACACATTTGATCTATTTTAAATTGAAAAATCAAATGACATTCAATTATATGTCGAGTACTATGAAATTATAATCAATATTTTTAATTCGTATTAATTTTTAATTATAAACCATTATTTGATAAACGGATGACTATTTAATGTAAATTGTATAAATATTTTGTAATATTTAAATCATATTTATATACGTTAATATATATATCTATATATTTAATACATACAATTTAATAATATTAATTATCATAATTATCTAATTAAAAAATGTTTAACAATTAATAATGTATAATCAGTACATTCATTTTTATCAATAATTATTTAATTAATAAAAATTGTAATATTTTTTAATAAACTCATTTTTTATTTTTTATTTATTTAATTTTTTATTGTTATTTATAAAAATATTAATCAATACTAAAAATAAAGTATTGATAAAGGATACCCAGTATCAGCACTAAAATTAAAGCATTGATAAAGGATACCCTATATCAGTGCTAAAAATAAATTTCTAATAAAGGATGACCTTTATCAATACTAAAAATAACACGCTGATAAAGAATACCTTTATTAGTGCTAAAAATAAAGTGCTGATAAATGTTTTCTTATTCAACGCTAAAAAAGACATGCTAATAAAATGTTAAATTTATTAATGCCAAATAAAGCGCTGATAAATATGTCATTTTCAGCCTTTTGTTATAGTGCTGATAATTACCTATGCTGTTAAAGGCGTGTTTTGTAGTAGTGCATTTTGTTTTTATTATATAAATAGGATTCATAATGTTCGAGTGGAAGGGGAAGAGTAAAAAACCACCAAAATTATTTAACTATGGTAACTCTGGTCATTTTTCTAACAAGTGTCCAAAGAAAAAGGTTGAATAATTAGAGTCAGAATCAAAATCAAATGATGAGAGATATCATAAACAAAAATGGGGTAAGAAGAAGAAGAAATACTGTCATATTAAAAATAGAAATCATATGATCATGCATAATCATGATTCGTCATCAAGTTTTTCATTAGATAATGAAGTTGGTTTCTTTTATCATTTAATGAAAAGAACTGATTCATCTAGTAGTAGTGATGATGTAGAAGAAATAATAGAACTTGAATGGAATATGAAGGAAAAATTTATAATTCTTCATGGGAAAGATTCAATACCTCATTAAATAAAATAATAATCTTGAGAAGAAAAATATAAAGGTTTATACTACTAAGGAAGAGATATGCAAGAAGGAAGTTATCTATATTGATGAGATTCAGAAATAAAATATTAGAGAATATGGATATAAATATTTTCATAGATCTTGTAAGGGAACTAGATATAAATGAAGAAGATCTAGATAAGACATAATCCATATGTATCATAGTAAAACATCACATGAAAAATTCCAAAAAATAATTCACCAAGGCTATAGAGATAAGTATATAATCTTCACCGAAAAATGCGAAGAAAATTCCATGTCAACAAGGTAAATCTGCAATGAATCAATTTTAAAATTGACCATTCATATTTAATAGTGTATATGTGAAAACCAGTACTGAGGATATGTGGTCCAATAATTCTAAGAGAAAATATTGCACATCAGATGAAGGGAAGGGTATATTAAGGAGTCCAAAACCCCCTATGATAATTGAATCTTATTTTGTAATAGCATAACAACAACACAAATTTGGATAGATTTGGAACCAATATAGATAAAAAAAATTGTCAAGGGTTCTGATGGTGTTGTGTTAAGAATGGACTCAAAGTATATTCTATTTGGCTTAATATTTATTTACTAGGAAAGATTCAAGGACCAATTGGGATTCTAAATCGGCATCTAAATACAAAAAATATTAGATAAAGAAACCTTTCACCTTATTTGTACCATAACTATCTACAAAAATAAATTTTCATATTCTAGAAGAGGTTTCTAGAAGATGAATTCTGTAAGGTTACTAGATTGAGGTATGCATGGAAAGGCTATAAGAAAAATTGTCTTATTATGTGAAATGGAAAATAGTCTAAGATAAATATAGTGGAATGTTATGTAATGATTCTAAGGGTACTATGAATGTTAGGAAACAATACCTAGTTTTTTTCCAAATTAATTGAAATTGGATAAACCATTGGAAAATGATGAATAACTTTTAGATGCTAAAATAAAGAATGTCTTTTCATATGATAAGATAAATGTTGGTGGGAAGATATCTAAAATTGGAGACTTTATGTCTTATAAGACTGAGGCGTATAATTTTATTTCATAAAAAAGAAGAAGTTAAAGGGGAGAAAGGATAAATTCAAACACATGAGACTCATAAAAAACTAGATTCCCAAGAAATCTTCTCCAAATGAGATTAGTATAAAATAATGGCTTGTATTGAGAGGGAGCTCTTATTTTTAATGTTGTTTCTAAAAAACCAAGGGTTTCCACCTTATTCCCTATTATTTTATGTGTTTTTAACTAACATGTAGGGAATTGAAAGAGGTGTTTGAGTTTTTCACTTATGGAAAACATAAAGGGATTATAATTCATGGAATCTATTTATTTCCATGAAATGAAATAAGAATAATTCATCCCTTGAGGGAGAGAATCACTGAAAAAAATCTTCCATTTTTCCAAATTTCAATGAATCTAGAAATTATGGATAGATTTCAAACTAGAAGGTTCATATTTTCCAATAAAAATTTCTTCCTTCGTTCTTAAATGTTTTAATCATATTAATTAAAGTGTATTTATTTATTGATGACAAGATAATACAAAGGGGTGATTTATTTTCACCTAAATATTTAGATATTTTTATTGAAGTGTGTGTGATTTTTCATTTCATTGATAACTTTCGTTATTGGGAACCCCATAAATGAGAAATGATAATTTCTGATCCTAATTTTTAGTCATGGTAGATATTGGAAGACATATATAACCTCTATTATATCTCTATTTTTTTCTGCATCAGGTTATCCCACATAGACTTAGCATTGATTAACTATGGGATCTTTGCTAAATATATCCATTTGATATCATTACTCGCTCATAAGTGTTTAAGAAACAATCATAAAAGGGAGGATAACATGTTTTGGTAAAGTTAATAAGATTAGAATACCCCCACTTATCATTTTCATTTTATTTTCAATAGGGGTAGAAAGATAATTCTCCACGTGTTGACTTTTATAATGTGAGGGGATATTGAAAAAAAATACAAATAGGGAGATTATTGGGCCCAAGTGTCCCATTTGTTGTCAATGGGTCAATATGTGATATGAGGATTCTTGGATAATTGTTATGGATTCACTTATTGGAATTTGATGTTAGGCTTGAACAAATCTACATATAATGTTACAATTGTTGAGCTGATTTACATATCAGACACTTGTGTTAATGGTATACACATTCTCAACTATAATGTAGAATGGAGATGGTCCATCCAATACTATTTTTATTGGATGAAGTGGTCGATGATTTAAGGTTAAATACCATTCAAATATTTATTTGCATGAATATAGGTTTTGGAAGATTATTGAAGGCTATGAAAAAATATAAATACATATATAATTTTGATTGAATTAATTTTTTGATGTGTTTTGGAATGATATCATGATTGAATATTTGATATATAAAAGTTTTCCAAAAATTATCCAACCCTTATCCAACCAAGGATTCCCCTCGGCCATGCGTATGGGACCCAAGGTGTCAACCATGTGGTGGAGGATTAACTTGGATAGTCGTAGGTAGAAGGTATGAGATCAGGCATGCATATCACCCATGAATTTTTTACGGGTGTGAACATGGAATGCACAGAGCGCGCATAGGGGTGCCAGATCCACCATGTGGCGTGACACAACATTTTGAGGGTGTGGTGTTTATAGTGTATCTAGGTTCCAACCCTAGTGTTATATTGAACAATCAAAGGGAATAGAATCAATTACTAAGTAGATTCATACTGAAGAGATATTCGATGTGGGATGGATGAGTGCAATAGTATTATTCTTGTATTTTAAAAGATATTGATAAATGTAGTATCATTTGATCTGATGGATCTGGTCTATTGGATCTGTTGAGCTTTCCATATTCAGATTCCAATCTCATCTAAGGATTCCAACATGCCAAATTTCTTGTAATTCAACAACTTTCATGATCTAGCAACAGTAAAATGATCAAAATTTTGAGACAGTGTGGTTTTGAGCCTCCATAAACTGAATATTAATCTTTCATGCATGTGATAACCCAAATAACATAGATATGAAAAATAAAAAAAATGTTTCAGAAGGCCATTTAATTGAATGGATGGGTTTGGATCATTGAAACATTGATGAATGTGATCTTCCTTGCATGAATGTGAGGACTTCAACATAAGGAGAATACAATAACTCATGTAACAAGGGATGCCTTGTTTTTCAATGTAAGAATAAATGAGTATTGTCAAAAACTTGGATGAATTCCAATATAGAGGACATGCGAATTTTTCATGAGATTAAAATAGTCCTTGATGCAAAATGATTCTCTGATCTAAAGTGGTTTAAGGTAGTGGTGGTCTGCCTATAAATATTGAAAAACCTAAATAAAGAGTTACTGACGCCTATTGAAGAGAACTCATGTTTTTTACAGTGAATAAGATCCACCAAAACACCTTTATTCCTAAATAATATATTCTATGAGCCTCTTTAATCATGAAGTTATTGAGAAACCATGGGAATTCAACTTGTGTTTAACACACTCAAATAGATTCATGGAGAACTTATTCAATGATGAAATCTAGGATTGTGTGATTCCTTATGTCGTGACCTAAATTTTTTATATCACAAATGTTGAGAACTCACATGGTTTACATAAAGTCAGTTCTTAACCTTACACATGAATATCTACCCTTAAGTGAAGAGACTGTAAATAAATACTTCCATGAAGGAGAGTAAAAGATATAAAGAGAAGGAAATGTATGCATTACTGTATATAGAACATGAATATAAAAGCATTTCATGCATATGATCATAAAATACATGAAAATTCATTGATATAACTGAAACTCAATATTGAGATCCACATAAAAAATATTCCAAGGAATATTGGGTGCTAGGATTTTTGATTAGTGGTACATGAAACTCATGCATGAATTTGCTTTAAAAATTGTCTGCATCAATCACACACATCTAAGTGAGGATGGGACTTTAATTTGGAAGAATAATTTCCCAAGAATCTATTTCATTGAGGCAATTTATCATACATAGGGGATCAAAATAATTTAGAAATGTTGATAGACCTATGTAGTGTTTTTTAAAAAGGTACATAAAGAGTACACAGGAATGTCATATCACGTAAGATCATGGAGGGGGATCTAAAGATCATCCTATAATATATCAACCCTATTGAAGGGAAGAATCCTTTAAGTTGGTACTGAAAGTAGTGAAGTCTCTCAGTTGGAGTTGGTAGTAGGATAATCCTGTTAGTTAATTCTAAAAATAGTGAAGTCTATTTGTTAGAGCTGGGAGTATGTGAAGTCTTTTAGTTGGATTTGAAATAAATAAGTCACTCGATTAGATCTAGGGTCAAGATAAGACTTTTAGTTTGTGTTTTAAGTAGTGAATAATTATTTCAGTCAAAATTGGGTGTAGTTTTATCACTTTATTTTTTGTGAATAATCTATAAATAAGGTGAATAAATGGTTTTAGTAATGAGTAGGATTTTTCTAAAACTTGTAAATATTGTGTGCTTCCCTATCAATTATTACAACTATACACAAGGTGAGATTTATAGGTATCATTGAGTGGATTAAAAACCATAACACATTCATGATTCAAACTCAAAAGAAACTAATTCAAAAAAAGTAATCCATTGATTCATCCCCCCCCCTTTCAGTGGTCAACCAGTCTTGGGGATCTATAATGAATGTATTCATGTTTTTCACTGCAAAAAAAGTGACCTATGCCAATAGATATTTTTCATTAGATAAAAAATCATTTGTAAAAAATGAGTAGTTCCAATAGATATATTATTTTGATTTTATTCCATATAAGTAAAAATTATTATTCTTACCAACATATACATCTATTAATATTAACTGTCATATACCAAAAAATAATTTATTATCGATTAAATTTGTGGATTTATCATAAAAATGCCTACAATTATCTTATAAAAAATGAATATTTTTTTTAGAAAATATGGGGTCGAAGCCTCTTTTTATTATGATGGAAATGACCCCTTTCTATCTAGGTATAGGGAGATTCATTACATAGACTGAAGGACCAAGACCAAGTGTCCCATGAACATCGACCAATGGTCTAGTGTAGCATCAAGCATGCATCATCATGCATGTGCCACCAGGCCTATTTCATGTTTATATTACCTCTTATTTTCATCATTTCTATGTCACCTCCTACCCGCATCACTTCCTACATCATAAATTACCCAAGGGTCTTTCTTATATTTGAGCCCTGGTCTTTTTGATATGGTATTATGGGGTTTAACACTCAGGATCCACCCCAACTACAAACAAATGAATATGTTTTTATTATTTTTTATTGATGAAAAATATTTTACTATTAAACAACCAAATTACTAGAAATGATTCAACATCATCAAATATTTTACTAATAATTTAATATATACAATTTAATTTTTTTAGTAAAAACAAATCATTTTTCAATAAAAAATATTTTCATTTATATTAAATTAAAATATTGATAATTTAATAATGTTTCAAGAAATTAATATATATAATTAAAATTTTCATGAATTATAATAATATATATCGACTCTAACCAAATAATTTATAAACATAAAAAGTAAAAAAATATAGTAGTAGATGTATTGAATATAAGTAATTTATTTTATAAAAATAAATTTTTTTTATCATAATTGTCTATTGTATTTATTAATATCATCCAAAGAAGAAACACGGGGCCCCAAGTATCAACATTGGGATATCTATTCCCAAATACAATACCCTGATAATCCTAAAAATATTGAAGAAATCACTCCTTTCTTCATTGCCACAATTTTTATCCCACTCTGGTTTATCACCATAGGGTTCAACCTTTCAGTTTGTCTTCACTTAGTTCATCCTTTTTGTCCATCACCACAAGTTTAATCCTTTTCATTCATCACTGCAATGCTCATCCTTGTGTGGATTATCCCCCAAATCTGTTAATCATTCATATCCCCTCGTATCTCATAATCATTCACCCCCCTTGGTTCATCGCAACACCATTCCTCTCAAACTATATTTCCTTTAACCAATATCCCCTTTGGTCTATCGATCACTCTCCCTCTTGAAGAATTTATTGGATGTGAAAAAATGTGAAGTTCATTACATTTATGAATCAAAGTTATATTAGAGTCCTTATTATAATTTTTAATCTCTCCATGTGTGTTTCCTTGTGAATAATTTATTCAATTTCCAAGATAGTGATAGAGTAGTAGATACTGAAGGGTGGTTTAATGCATAGAAATCTAGAGTCTATATATTGTTTCCTGAAACTAATATTCCATTTCTAGGGTAGTCAACATGAAATGATACATTCATAGTTTATAGAGGATTCCTCCTGTAAGGATATTTAAAACTAATCCACTCTTTCACTAATTAAGTTGAAGAAATAATTTAGAGAAAACGTATCTAGAATTTAATGGAATGATAATTAGTTTGATTTATTAAGTTGTTAATGAATAGAATTAATTAAGTGGTCAAAATGTAAAAGTTTCAACATGGATAGAAAATAAGTTCATGATTTATAAAAATTAAAATAGAAGTTATTCATGACCATACCATATAGGGAGGCTGACACTATAAGAGGAACTACAAAACTAACTTCAAGAGGGCATTGGAGAAGACTACAGAAATTTGGTCTTCATCGAAGGGAATTCACGACATCAGCCTAGGAGGTTGTAAATAGTTAAAAGATGTGATTTTGATCTCATTAAACCACTTTCAACACTAGAGATTAATTTAAATTTACATATATTTTAACTCTAATGTGTAGATTAATATATTTTGTTATAATATTTTAATAGGTATTTTGTTTCTTGCAACCAAGTTGTATTTTTTGATATACAAGAGGATAGTTTTTCTAATTCAATTATTAGAATAATAGTGGTCATCATGGGATCTTTCTATCATTTCAATTATCTTTTATACACTTTTAATATGAATTAATTGGTGTATCTTGTTAAAAAAGCATTTTGAACCTAAAACGATGAAATTGAAAATGTGTTTGATACTAGTTGACCCTATTTTTCATGGTGGAATTTTTAAATTACCTTCTATTTTTTGGGTTTCCTTGACAATTAGTATAAGGATTCAGTGAAATCTATATAACATTTTATAAAAAAAATTCTTTTATTGTGGAAAATTATTTTCATGCTGAGGTAATAAGAAAATCATCGAGAACACATCATGTCTCATGTAACAAGAATTATTTTTTTTGATAAATATTTTTTATGATTATATTTATTTGGATCATTATTACATTGCAATTATACCCATATTGGTGTATATATTCCATGCATGGACATTTTTAGTTGTTCGAATTGTATTGAAAAAAACCAGTAAGCTTGATAAAAACATTTTAAGTCGATTTACATGAGTTAAATTCTCCATGTTTACCTTATACTATAATGTATTTTATTCATCCATTTTCTCTTATTTTTATTTATTCAAATATTATTTGTGCCACACATAGTTTTATTCTCATTTTTTACAACCATTCGGTAAAAATCATAGATTACTTATGCTAAGTTATTATTTTCATTTTTTATATGTTCTTTTTATTATTGTTCATACTCATCTGCTTGTAAAAAATATTAAATTTGATATTCCCTTATGAATATTAGTAAAATTATTTGAAAAAAATAATTGGGTGGAATTTTGGTTTATTTTATTATTTGTAAGGATGACTCAACTTTTCATCTTCAACTTTTCTCAAAACATCCAACTATTCAACTATTACACTATGTTTTATTCTCAAGTTTAATATCTTAGGTCTTTTCATGGTAGTGACACTAAATTCATATTAAAATGATAGATTCTAGGGATTTTAGGGAGGGAGGTTATTGGCCCCAAATTCATTTTATTAACATTGGATGAGATCTTTTACATTTTGTAGTTTTCATTTTGAAAAACATTACAACTGTCACTCAACCTAAGATTTAAACTAGTCAAAATCAACAGATCCCCCACTCAGAATCTCCCCCAATAATTCAATAACAAAATAAAGTATAAAATAAGTAAATTGGTTCTAAGTTTAGCTTAAAATATATAGTTTTTTAGTCATTCTTTTTTCTCTTTTTCTTATTGATTCAATTAGTATTTGCGTCAATCACATTTATTTTATTCTCATTTCCTACAACCATTTTTGAAAAAAAAATATTCATATGATTATTTCTGGTTTTCATTTTTTTACATGTTCTTTTTCTTACTATTTATATTGAGGTACTTATAGAAAATAATAATGTGTGGAAAACATTTCATTTTAGCTTTAGATTTTATACTACATGATTTGTATTATATGCAGAAAAGATTTTTCGTCACTTATATGAGTAGACCATGTAATATGGATTGAAATTGATCAATTTTTGATACTCTTGTATATTTGTAGTGCTCAAATCAATTATCATTTTTAGGTATGAAATAAATTTTTTTCTCTATTTAATCCATTATTCCCAAGCTATGTATAGTTATTTATAAATTAATATATGCGTTTACTTGTTCGACCACACGAGAAGGTTGTGATAGGATGATGATACGCTTTTCTATTATTATTTAACTCAAGATCAAGCTTATGCCATTTAAATTATATAATTTTATTCCTTTTCATGTCATGAAACAAAAGTTGAAGACTGGTTAATAGGGAAGGTGGATTGAATGATAGATCTAGTATCAATGATAAAACTAATTGACCAGAAGTCCTTTGTTGGTATTTTTTTGCCTTTTATTGATGTTTGATGTGTTGTTGGGGATTTATGTAAGGACCCAACCCCAGTTTCCTGGATCCGGTGCCTTATTTTATTACATTGGCATATAACTAAGGAATATGCATCTTTAAGGGACGAGTAGTTTATTAGATTTGGAAACAATATATATACATAATTTCAATATTACAACTTAAAATGAAATACAACATATAAGTTTTATTGGGAACATCCACAACTATAAGTTTATCCCTATAGGTAATTCATAATAAACTTATTCATGTCCTGAGAAAATTCAAAATAAGAAAAGGGTGAGCTCAAACTCTTATTAAGGGTAATAAACGGAGTGGAAGATATCATAAACATAAATATCAGGCATGGTGAATAACTAAAAACACATTCCTTTAACGATAAACTTGAACACATTATGGTAGGAATAAGAGATGAACAAATAATTTCATAATAAAACATAATCATGGGTATTCTACTACTCAAAAAACCCCATGAACCATCAATACTATTTTCATAATTATAAAATGCATAATTTGGGACATCATAACTATACCGTCAAGGCCTCATGCCAAGACCATAAATATCCATTTTTTCAAGGCCATGTGCCAAGACCATAGTTTGTATCATGAGACCTACCTATGAACCGAAGCGCTATAGAGGGACCCAACCAACACTTAATAAGTCCAATTAATTACTCATATGAACAATGATAAATATAAAAAACATATACATTCATATTGATACTAACATATGAAATGTCAATAATGTTCCTCGAACATTAAGCATAAACATTAACCATTCAGAGTAAATTAGTGAATGGTTTTTAGATAGCACATCCACAGTCAAATTAATCATAAACCATTCAGTTAAATATAGTAGATTATATCATTAAATATTAATTCCAATAGTACATAATAATCAAAAAGTGTTTTGAAACGGATGAAGATACTCTTATAAAATCATCGAGTAATTCTTGAGATAATTACTCTTTTACTTTGAAAAGAATAGTTCTTTTGGAAAAGTCTTTGTATAAAACCATAAGTGAAGTAAGGTAGTATTTTCATAATAAAATTATATTTTTTAGAAATATAATGGTCTCTAAAAATAGATTCTAGAGTGCCCTTGAAAATATGTAAGAATTTAAGAGATTCCCTCGAATCTGGCTTGTATTTCAGGAAGAGTTTTTTAAAGATCCTTTTAAAACATATAACTCCCCATAAATGAACATAGGATTATGGTTCATACATTTATATTGAACATTATCACAGAATATATTATTATTAAATATGAATAAATAATAATTTAATTGAGGAAATTATACAATAAGAGTAACCCGTATGAAAATTGAGGTTCTGGTAGAAAACTCTTACCTTAAGTCTAAAGGTGTTCCTCATTTGATCTTAATGAACTAAATAATAAAATTTAGGTTCTTAAATTAATGATTAAATAACCTCATATACATTTAATTGATATATTATAACCATATTCTGTTCATTCATGGCCTTTTATGGGTTAAGAGATTCAATTTCATTGTTAGGGAGTGTTTTCTTCCTTTGTTTTCATGATCGATTTAAATATATTCATGTATGGATAAACATGTAGAATGAGAATGGTTGTCCAGAATAGATTTTGTATGTTATTATTGAACAACCATAATATTACATTCTCATAAAATTAATATGGTTATTGGGAGTGAAGATGTATCATTATATAAATCTTTATTGACAATTTTTTGGGTTAATTAACGGTTCTTGATCACAACAAACTCATTTTGATTTATAAATTAATATCATGTGTCAAAAAGGATTCCAGAACCTTATAAAGTTATAATACATATATTATAGCCTTTTTAAACCATAAAAATGGTTTCATGACCAGAATTGAAGATGGTAATAGAAGTTGAAAACTCGTCGTCCTTGAATGTGACAAATTAACACATCTCAGATGGTGTTTTCATTTCTAGTATAAAAGATGCGCAAATGAGAGATGATGGAAAATTATTCCTCTATCATAAAAAATTACAGTAAATTTAAGGTTTTGGATTCATCAAAACATTTTGATGAAATGTGGTGGAGAAAGAAAAATAAAATAAATGAACTTGAAATAAAAGAAATGAAAAGGGGAATTTACCTCTTGAAGTAATCTTCCTTAAGAGACTCTTTAGGGGAGAGGGTTTGGTCTTTTTATAAGACTAAGGGATTTTGGACATAGGGGAGGATCTTGGGATGATATTTGAGTAGAATTTAGACAATTTACAAGGTTGAGATGAGTGAAGAGAAGAGGGGGTGAGTGAGAGTTTTATAGTGGAGGAGAGGAGGGTTTTCCCATTATTTTAATAATTATTTTATTATTTTATAAACGAAAACCAATAGTTTTGATGCATGTAACCAAAAACAATAATAAGATCATGTTAGTTTGAACCAATGTTCATTTACATCATCCATGACTCAAGCATGATGCCAAAATTCATTTATTTAGCATATTTCAAAAATTATCGAATTTCACTATTCACCAAAAAATTCATGTATTTCATAAAAATACTAAAAAATCACCTTAATCGTTTTTTGAAGTTTAGAATTCAAAAATGAACTCAATTTTTCGAAAATAATTTTCTAAATATGATTAATTTAATTTTTAAATAAAATCACAATTTATTCTAAAAATAACAATTTTAAAACTATAATTTTTTTATATCTCTTTGAAAAATTAATCAAGATATCATTATCTTATAACCTTAAGACAATAAAATAATAATATGATTTACTATTAATAAGGTTCATTTTACTATTCATAATGGTATGTTACTATTCACTAAAAATTAATTTTTTCTTATCGGACTCTAAATATCTTACTGAACGTAACCGTGTATGTCAGTTTTTCAAAATTCAAAAAAAGAGGTGGAAAATTTATGTATACTGGCTGGGTTATAAAAAATTGGTTTTTTATTGACTTAGTGTTTCATGCATTAGATATTAAATTTATTTTCAAAATCTTGGGGTATTACAATTTCTATGTGAATTTTATCTTCCTAGTGCATTTATTTCCAACAGTTACATTCCTGGAAGTTGTACTTTTTTATATATATTTTTCTCTGTAACATATACACATAATGACACTTGAACTAGGTTTTTTTCTCTCTAGACTAAAGGAGCTGTCAGACAACTCTTTTTTCAGGGTCATTATTGAGCCACTGATTCGTTATTAGAAATGATAATAAGACATTGCATTGGAGACTCATGGGCGGTACTATCATGACATGGTCTAGGCATGGGGAGCATTTCATATTGTAATAAAAGATAATTAATGTGTGCATGAACCCCTCTGCTATATCAATCCATGGGAGAGACACCATATGTGTGAAATAAACAAACTTCAGATTAATTTTCATGGAGTATCATGTTATGTATCATAAGTTTGAACACATTTAACAAATATTGTAATAGTTTTTTGAATATTTTTATTCAAATAAATCCTCATATCTTCATATATGCTAGTTTTATAATTACTTTATAGTAAATTTATTATATAAATTATATATATAATTACATTAATGAATATAGTATAAAATTTCAGTAATTACTAGTGAAATACCAGCATATAGTATATTATTTAAAAAATAATTTAAAAATAGAAATTAATTGTTGGTATTAATTATAATAATTGGGAAGATAAATATTGATAATATTTTCAATAGGTAAATTTTTCATATCAATCTATTGGTAAACATTTTAACCGACATATATATTATCTATTTGTATTATTTTAATTGTAATAGAACTATTCTATCTATCACAATAACATTTAACGATGGAGTTTTTACCAATAGTTTAGTGGCAGGGCATTTTTTGTTGGCAAAATGGTTTACCAACAAAAAAATGCACTTTTAGTAATAGATATACCTTTGTTGGAAAATATAATTATTTTGGTGTGTGTATATGTATGCATATTTATCATATATCTATCAATGGATGAAATTAACATATTATTATATGCTTAATAAATATAAATTTGATTTTTAAATAAAATAATTTAAATTTGATACTAAAATATAATTTTTATATTCTTTTATAATTTATTATATGTAAATATGATCTAAATTCTAATATAATTAATAATATACTTATATATGTTATAATATTTTAATATATCTATTGAAAATAAAGATATATATAAATATATTTTAATATATTCACACCAGTTTTGGGGAGGGGGAAACTATAAATAAAAATATACACCTATATGCACTAGGGGAGGTTTGAACACATGTCCTCCCATCCCCACCATTTTAGCCTGAGGGAAAAAACCACTCAATCATACCCCATGGGACATATATATGTAACATAAAGTATATCTTCATATATATTATTTTTTTAAAATAATTTGTGTGTGTTTGGGAACACACGCTCATGGGTGCACCATGTGTTATAAAGTTTGCATGCATAAGTGATCTTAAGATCTAATGAACTCGCTAATTAAAGTGGTTATCAAACTATTCATCAACATGAATTCCTAAGATCAAATTCCCATGACCTCCCAAAACCTACAATTTTTTATGTTTATGTGAACTTTTACTAGTACTAATAAAAGTGATGATATACGATATTTTTCATAGCACTAAGACCCATCTTTATCAGTCTTTTCTATGTCAGCATTGATTAAGTTCATTGTTTTTTTATATAACACCAACCACTAAAATTTTGTCTATATTTACCAAACAATTTTTACTATATAAATCTCTGTAAAAAATTCAGATCATCTGGTTATATTGGATGAATTGGTTAAAAAACCCATGGAATTTCATTGAAATTGGTAGTTATTATTTTTTATGGATCAATTTTTTTTCAAAATTATATCAATTTATATGAATTGACCAGTATTTTTATGTTTTTGTTTATGTGTTCTCAAGTGTGTCTACATTCACATTTATGTTTGTATGTATTAAAAGATATATTCTTTAAATACTTTAACTAATATTATGAGTTTTTGGTCATATAATATTATAAAATTGGTTCAAGTCATAGGGTATGGCATTCATAAATAAAATGACGATCATATTCCCTTGAAAAATGATATTTTAAAGATTATTATATGTGATAATATGATACTACTTAATTATAATTGTTATAATTTGAATCTTCCTAAGTTGGATATCATAAATAAATCATTTAATAAGATTAAATTCATGGGGTTGGTATGGTTGATGGTTTCATATGTTGTATCCACATGCATTAACATGTAATATATGAGTTAATGTGTGTTCACTCATGGAGAATCCTTGAGGGCCTATATAAATATATAGTACCAACTTGATGGGTGTGTGTTACTCTTGTATATCGTATGTCGAACCTCTCTCAATCCTATATATCTCTTCCTCCCCACACATTGTCTCCATGAGACACTTTCATGTCATGGGTGGTGAGAGAATCCAACTCGAGCATCACATGATTCAGTATAACCCATGGATACCTCCATAGGAGGGATTTCTTTTTTATGCCTCTCATGTGATCTTTATCAATAACATATGATAAATATAGATGAAGTAACCGTCTTTGGTGAAAGGTACATGGTTTATTCATTTTACAGTATGCCTGATTTCATATTTCTATCATGGTGTTCAAGGATTTAGGTTTCTTATTTTCTTATTCTAACCCGTATACATCTTATACAGTCCTTTGAGACCCAAAACAATATCAATGAAAAGGATAAAGGAATGGTTGATTCCAAGGAACATGTTGGAGTTGGTTCCCCAAAACCAACTACTTTGTTCATTCAATTACCTATATATTAAGATATTGAAATATTATTAAATACCTTATCATAGCATAATTATTCCTTTGTGTAACATTAAATGTGACAATTTCCTTATAGTAGTTGTCTCATAGAAAGGTTATATTTGTTCCCCTCTATGATGGGGTCTTCAAATGTCTAAGTTAATAATCTAAAACTCATTTCACATGGTCAAGATAATATCATTTGAAAAGACATGGATGATGTTTTGAATATCATGTTCTTTGTGTTTATAAAAGCATGAGGCTTCCACTCATGAAGTTTCATACTTGGTAATCTCTAAGATAGGGGGTTATGAGGATTGAAATAGAAATAGTAATTCCACATTTATATTTGTCTATGGATATTTCTATATGTGAATGTGTGTGTTGGTCTTTATAATTAATATTTTTATTGATGGATATATTTACACACGTACTATGATATATTAACAAAAATCATGATGACATATGCTCTTAATGAGGTAGGATATGTTGGGTGAATCAAAAGTGATTCGACATTAATGAATAAGTCAGTTCATGATTTATCCATTCCTAGTTTGAAAGATAATATCTAAGTCCATTAGAATAAAATAAAACAATCAAATTAATAGCATGATCATAATGATTTATTGACAAGGTCATTTCAGGTATTTAAATAATGATATATCAATCATATGCATTGAAGAAATGAGTATGAAACCTTATTGTTATGATATCAAGACAAAGAGATTATATTACATAGTAAGAATTCATATAATATATATTTTTCATAGAGACATTAACTACTTTATCTATGGGTTCCTTGATGTGTTTCTTGATGATGATATTGGAATTTAGGCATGTTTTCCTAATGATAGTGAGAGAGGTATATAGGGTCACACACTAAGTATATCTATGAATCTGAGATAAATTTTATTTTAATTTAATATTAGATTAAATATTATTCTCACGACTGAGGAGAAATATTTATTTAGGTTATGTTGATCTCATAAATTATATCATTGGTTGTTCCTAATTGGAATATATATATGAGTTTAATATTAAATAAATATTATTTTCTAGTTGAAATATATAATTATTTATCTCTTATATTATTTTCTTTTTAATTATTTATTTAATTGTGTGAATATGTGAATAAATATTTATTCTCCAATTAGTGAATATGATATTTATTTATTTATTGAGTGAATAACATAATGATATTTATTTGATAAATAAATATTTATTATTCAAGGTTAGATGAATTTAAAGGAGGATTGATGGATGGAGTTAAGGTCCCTGAGGAAATGTTATATTTTATTTAATATGATTTATATAAATATTAATTTATTTATTTAAAAATATATTTAACTATTTTTGAGTTAGAAAATGTTGTGTAATATAAAAATATAATTATTATTACATGACATGGGGTTTATTTAGAGTTACAAATTAGATAAGGTCCTCTAATAAATTGTTTGACCATAAGTATATTAACTAGATTATATTATTTTGTGGAGAAAGGTGAATTGTTTTGAACAAGAATATTATCTCAAGAGAATATCTCAGGAACACTATCAAGAACACGAGAGATGATAATCTTTCAATATCTCAAGAATGAGAGAACAGGTGAAGAGTATATCATGCCTAAATAAATTATTGTTTCAATCAATGGTGAGTGACACAATATGATTCAGACATTTATGCCAGCACACAAAGTTCCAAATATGATGCACTAAGGTTCATAGAGCACATATGGATACCGCTAGAAGGATTATACTTTGGATTTGTTGATGAAAAAATTGTATAACTAGAAGATCAATCAGATTCATCAATAGAGAAACAAAACCAAAACAATGTATTTCTTGTTCATAAATTAATTATAATTTATATTTGAAAATAAACTCTTAAATATTTTGGGGATGTTATTCATCTATATTTGAGGATTTATTTTTTTCATCATGCATAACCATGACGGCAAGTAAGAATTTAACATAATAATTGGCCATGTACCTTGAGTGATTCTTTTTAACCAAAAGGATTCTTTACAAATATATATCATGCAAGAGGAAGGTTTATCAACTCATTTCTAAATTCAAGATACTCGTGACAAATTTTCTTCCACTAGGGAGAGTCTGTTGGGTGATGAATTTTCTAATCATTTTTTTGCATCTTTCTACCACTTCAATTGACTTATAGTCTCTTGACTTATATATAGATACCTAAAACTTGGAATGGTTGGAAAGAACCATACATATTTTGAAGTAATTGATTCATCTTTCCTGTATTGAGACACACCACATATTGGGAATTTTTTATGTGATTAATGGAAATTGTAAAACAATATACAGTCATTTGTAAAGGCATGTATTCTTTCAGAGATCATACCCATTGAATATAGAATTTGTTTATTATTAAATGATCAGAAAGGAAGCCTATTATCTTCTATTAGAATAGCATTCAAGAGATCAAGTAGTTTAGTAAATCTAAGTAAACTCTATTTTTTCTATCATTTACATTATATAGCTTCAGTATGGATGAAATTACTATATATTTAGTACAACCAGCATAAAATAGAGTCTTTACACACCTCTTAAATTTCTAAAATAGTTTTGGATAGTCATGAAATTAATCTTAAACTTTCATTTCCATTTCCTCAGTGTAATATTCATAATCATTCATAGATATACATATATCCTTGATATATTCTTTATCATTATTTTCACTTGTAATATCAGATGATCCATAAAACACTGTTTTATCTCAGTCACTAGCTACATTATGTTTTTCCATGTGCTTACCCCCAAATTTATATCTTCGATCTATTCCATGATAGATCGGGTTCTTTTATAACTACTTTAGATTAATTATTCATGAATAACAATAGTGTAATCATGGACAAAGGATTTTGGAAGGTTTGTGTCCATGATCTTTTGAAAACTTGATGAACTATTTCGCCTCATCCTTATACTCTTTTGTCATGTGATTAACATCCCTCCATTTTTTTATTCATATCAATCCTATTTGATTAATTAATATCCATATTTAATAAAATAAAAAATTAAACTAATAAGAGTGGAATGATGTGTATTGAGACTATTCTTTAATGGTGTACATCATTGAAAGAATGGAATATGTGATATTTATAATGTTACAAAGAATGTAATTACATTTTTATCTTTTTAAAAATATAGGGATAAAAAATGATCACTCAAAAAATTATTAATGGTTTTAATATTAGATGAAATTGTGAATGATAATAATTTTTGCAGTGATTAACCTTAAAACATTATGTGTTAAAAAGTTACTTTATTTCTCTATAATCTATTTTTGATGACTATAACCTTCAAAATAAATTTTTTATTAGTATAATGAATTAAAATTTTCGATAGACACAACATGATTTCATCTTAGTCAAGTAAGAAACACCTATTGGATCTATGAAACTGTTATGTACTTTATCTGAGATGAATTATACTCTAACAGTTTATCAATTTCAATATTCATTGAGAACGTCATCATTTTTAGAAGGATCAATTCTTTTTAATAAAATTCGTTTGGGAAATAGAATTCTATATGTCATGATAATGTTATTCAAATAAAATTATTTTATAAAATAATTTCATTTCAAAAATAACATGATCCAACACATGAGTATCCAAACCCTTAAGGCCAAAATATGTAAATAAAAACCAAAAACATCCACTACCAAACTTGAACAATTAAAAACTTTGAAATATATGTATTCAAACCCTTTGGAAATCATGTCCAAACAAATAACAAAGATGGAATTAGCTACATTAGAAATGGGTAATAACAAACCACATGGTATTGGTTGTTTAGGAAAGGTTAAGCCACTATGATAGAGGAATAGTGGCGGTACGGTACATGGGGAAAGAAGAACTAAAAATGGTGAAATAATGTATGATCAACTAAAGAGGAGTATAAAGAATCACATACCTTAGGTTTTGAGAGGGGCAATTCATCAGACAAGTTTGGGGGGTGCAGCAGTAGAGGTTGTGTTTTGAGAGAGCATGAATGATGTGAAGGAGTCAAATTCTGTTATGGTTGGATTTATAAGATCAGGAATGGTTTATTCAGTGATTTCTAAAAAGTGCTGAAAAATATGGGATTTATAAATACTAAAATAATAAGCGCTGATAAAGACTTATCTTTATCAGTGTTGATAAATATGATTTTTATTAGCAGTTATTATTTAGCCTTAATAAAGCCTATATTTATCAGGTCTTTTTAAGGTATTGATAAAAACTCTTTAAAATAAAATAAAAATATATTAGACAAATATATATTAAACATGAATAAATTATATAAAAAATAAAAAATAATTAAGATTATTAATAAATATATAATTTAAAATGCATGAAAGTTCAATATGAGTGAAATTGAATAATTAAAATTGAATAAACATAAAAAATATTTAAAAAATGGATAGGTTTTATTAATTATATAAATTAAAAAAAACTAAAATGATTATATATTAAAATGAATATGAATACATATTAAATATATACATTACAGCCATAATAAAAACATTAATTATAAATGAATAAATATGTATAATTAAATATTAGAAATGAATAAGATAAAAAAGTAAAAAAAATGACATTATAAGTTAATAAATAATTTTAAATGAATGAATGTTAAAAAAAGAGTGAAATTTAATTATTAAAAAATCAATAGATTGCAAAATTATTAAAAAACAATAAGTGTTATTAATAATAGATATTATTTATAAAATTAAAGTGAATATATGTCAAAATGAAAATGAATACATATCCATTATACAAATTACACATACCATATTAAAAACATTAAATGGTAATTAATAAACATGAATAAATAAATATAAAAAATGGATAAAATAACAAAAATATCAAACATGAAAATAAATTAATTATAGAAATCTCAAACATGTTAAAATTTTCAAAACAAAATAAAAAATGAATAAATATTATTCATAGAAAGTATAAAAATGTTGAAAATATTAAAACATAGTAAAAAATATATATAAAAAAATATTAGAAATTGATGAAATTCTAAAAAATATTAAAATTAATAAAAATTATAAATGAAATAATATTAAAAACGAATAAATAAAATTTAATAGAAAACAAAACTATTTAAAATAATGAGTACACAAGATTAATTACATGAATTGTAAACACGTAAAAAAATGAAACACACATTAAAAAATGCATTTTAATAAATTAATTATATAAATTTAAAATATTTTAAAAATATTACAACCTAATAAATAAAATTGAATAAATATTAATCATATAAATTAAAAAAATATTAAGAATATTAAAACATTGTAAATAATTATGTATAAAGAAATATTAAAAAATAGATTCCAAAAAAATATTAAAGATTAATAAATGTTAAAAATGAGTAAATATTATTAAATGAACGAATATTAAAAATGAATTGATAATATTGAATAATTTATGAAAATATTTAAAAAACATAAATCATAACATTAATTACCTGAATTACAGACACAAAAAAATGAATATATTGATATTGTTAATTATATAAATAACAAAATCATTAAAAATGAATTATATTAACAATACACAACTCTTAAGAATTTAATTCAATTCAATTCAATTATATAAAAATATATATTCAAAATGAATAGAAGAAAATAAATATGATTATATGATTTGAATGATTGAGTAAAAAAATATTAAAAAACATTTGAGAAATATTTACTTTTCATATATTAAAAAATGAATTTAATATAATGAAATAATTGAATACATAATTAATGAATGATTAAATTAAATTAAACAAGATCTCATTGTTTAATTATATAAAATTACATAATATAAAACATTTTTATTTAAAATGAAATTAAATTAAAAATCTATAAAATTGTAAAAAAATAAAATATATAAGGGTAAACATAAGTAAAGTAAGTGTAAAAAAGTTAAGGGTAAACAAAAATTAAGTAGGGTAAAAATATTGTTACGTAAGGGTAAAATAAAGCTATTTAAGGGTAAATAGAAGTCAATTAAAGTTAAAATAAAGTTATGTAAGGGTAAACAAAAACTTGCATAGGTTTTGTATGGGTAAACAAAAGTAAATTAAGGGAAAAAAAGTTATGTAAGGGTAAACTTAAGTTAATTAAGGGTAAACAGAACTTAAGGAAGGGTAAAAGAAAATTATGTAAGGGAATACTAAAGTTATATAAGGCTAAAAATAAGTTATGTAAGGGTAAAAAAGATATTTAACAGTAAACTAAAGTAATATAAGGGTAAACATAGATTAAGGGGGAAAATGTTTTGTAAGGGTAAATAGAATCGTTTTCAAGTTAGGTAGGGGTAAAAAAGAAGTTAATTAAGGGTAAAAAAGTTATGTAAGGGAAAACTAATGTCATATAAGTGTAAAGAGAAGTTAAATAGGTGTAAAACAATTTTTTGTAAGGGTAAAATAATGTTATGTAAGGGTGAAATAAAGTTAAGGGTAAATCAATGTTATGTATGGTTAAACAAAAATTTTTACAATTTATATAAGGGTAAAAAAAGTTATATAAGGGTGAACTAAATTTATATAAGGGTAAAAAAAAGTTATGTAAGGGAAAAATAAAGTTTTGTATGGGTAAAATAATATTATTTAAGTGTTAAAATACGTTATGAAAGGGAAAACAATGTTATGTAAGGGTAAACAGAAACATGTATAAGTTATGTATGGGTAAACATAAGTTATGTAAGGGTAAAAAAATATGTAAGGAAACAATAAAGTTATGTAAGGTTACAAAGAACTTAAACATGGGTAAAACAAATTTATTTAAGGGTAAATAGAAACTTTTTCATGTTAAGTAATTGTAAATATAAGTTAAGTAAGGGTAAAACAAAGTTATGTAAGGGTAAAAAAAGTTATAAATGAGTAAAGAGAAGTTAAGTATAGTTAAAACTAAGTTATGTAAGGGTAAATTAAGGTTATATAAGGGTAAATATAAGTTATATAAGTTTAAAAAAATTATTTAAGGGTAAATAAAAACTTATACATGTTAGGTAAGGGTACACAAAAGTTAAATAGGGGTAAAAAAAGTTAAGTAAGGGTGAAGTAAGTTGTTTAATGGTAAACATAAGTTATGTAAGGGTAAAAAATCTATGTAAGAGTAATCTAAAGTTATGAAAGGGTGAAAAAAAGTTAGGAATGGGTAAAATAAATTTATTTATGGGTAAAAAGAAACATGTAAAGGATATGTAAGGGTAGAAAGGAGTTAAGTAAGTGTAAAATAAATATATGTAAGGTTAAAAAAGTATTATGTAAGGTTAAACCGAAGTTATGTAAGGGTAAAACAATATTATGCAAGGGTATATTAATGTTATGTAGGGGTGAACAGATGTTATGAAATGGTAAAACAAATTTATGTATGGTTACATAGATACTTGTGCAAGTTAGGTAATGGTAAACTAAAGTTTACTAAGAATAAAAAAAGTTAAGGGTAAACTTAAGTTATGTAAGGGTAAACATAAGTTAAGTGAGGGGAAATGTTATGTAAGGGTAAACTATAGTTATGTAAGGTTAAATAGAAGTTAAGTATTGGTAAAACAAAATTATGTAAGTATTAACAAAAACATGTACTGGTTTTGTAAAGGTAAACATAAGTTAAGTATGGGTAAGAAAAAGTTAAGTAAAGGTAAACTAAATTTATGTCAGGGTAAACAGAAGTTAAGTAGGGTAAAAAAAGTTTTTTAAGGGTAAACTAAAGTTATTTAATGGTAAAAAGAAGTTATGTCTGGGTAAAACAAAGTTATGTAGGGGTAAATAGAAACTTGTACAGGTTGAGTAAGGGTAAAATAATGTTATGTGAGGCTAAGTATAAGTTAAGTAAGGGTAAAACAAAGTTATGTAAGAGTACACCAAAGTTTTGTAAGGGTAAACACAATTTATGTTTAAAAATAAACATTATTAAATGTATGGTTAAATATAAAAAATAAATAAGCAAAATATTAAATAAAATTATGTTTATAATTAATAACAGAATTTAAAAAAAGAACCAAAAAATAGAAAAATAGTGTTGCTATAGTGTATTCATTATTTATAAAAAATATAATTAAAAATAATAATATTTTTAGTTATTGATGTATGCATTGTACTGATTCTATATAAAAAAATATAATTAATTATTAAACTTTAGAGTTTTTAATTCTTATTAAAAATATTATTATTTAATTAAATTTATAAGTAATTAAAAATATATAAATTATTTTCAAAATTGAATATGATAAAAAATATTAAATGAATATATATTGAAAATGAATGGATATTAAAATGAATAAATTACAAAGAATACTAAAAGTGGAGAAATTTTAAAAATGAATAAATTAAATTAAATTAATAAACATACATATACATACACACATAAATATGAATGGAAATACATGTATAAATATGTACACATACATATACACACATACACATACACATAGGCATAGGCATACATACACATATACACGTACACATACACCTATACATGTACACATACACATACACAAGTATATGCATATACAAACACATACATGTATGTATACACATATATATACATACAATTACATATATGTGGATGCACATACATACACATACTACATAAACATACATCTACATACACATATGCATACACTGATACATACGCATAAACCTATATGTACACATACATGAACATACAAAGACACACATACACATACAAATACACATGCACACATGCACACACACACACACACACACATATGCATAGACATGCATATGTATAAATATATGCACATGCACATACACATACACATATAAACATACACATACAAATAAACATACACATACATATACATGTACATACACATACATACAATTACATACATGTGCATGCATATACACATATATATATATATATACATAAGCATACATAAACATACTATATAATAACACATATATATACACATACATGTACACATACATATACACATACACATACACATACGCATACACATACGCATACACTTACACACATACATATGTATAGACATACATGTACACATACATACACATACACATACACATATAGACAAACATATACATATACGCATACACATACACATACACTAACACATACACATACACTAACACATACACATACACATTCACATACACATACACATACAGATACACATACACATACACATACACATACACATACACAAACATATACACATACACACATGAAAACACATACATATACACATACATATACACATACACATACACATATTCATACACATACACATACGCATACACATACACATATGCATACGCATGCACATACACATACACTTTCATGTAAATCCACACACATGCATACATGTATATTCACAAATACATATGCACATATACATACATACATACACATACACACATAAACATAAACATATACAAAACACATACACATACACAACACAACACATGTATACACATACAACACATATATACATACGCACATATAGACATACACATACGTCCACATACATACAGATACATGTACGTATATTTTAAATTATTTAATATGAATATAAATATATAAATTCAAATATGAATCAAATATTTAACTAAATATAATCATTTATATATATATATATATATTATTTTATAAATAAAATATTAATAATATATATATATTAATTATATACACATTTTGTAATAAATGTATATAAATAAATTAATAAACATTTTTATTTATTAATATAAATTTTATAAATTTATATATATATATAATTTTGAAAATAATTTTGTTAATAATTTTTCATTAACAGTTATATAAATCTAATTTATATTTATATTTAAATATGTATACTTATCATAATATAAATTATATTTAAAAAAATATAAATATGTATACATAAATTAAATTATTCACTGTGGCCATTAAAAATTATTTTTTACACTATTAATGTTGGAGATTTTATAAGTGCTAAATAATTGTGATAAAGTGGAACCTTTATCAGTTCTAAAAAAATCACTGATAAATGGTACACATTTATCAGTGGTTTTTTTAGTGAGGATAAAAAAGTTACTTTTATCAGTGATTTTTATTAGGGATGATTAATGCACCCCCCCCCAGTCCATATTTTTTTGTTTATTGCTGATAAAATTTATCATTGAATATTATGTGATCTATAATAGTTCTTGAAATTTAAAATCCATCTCAAATATTTGATATTCTAATATCATTCCAAAAACAAGAATATATATATATATATGTAAACAAAATTATTAATTTATCTCTTAAAATAATTTTCAAAATAATATGATTAAAATACTAAACAGTCGGGAATCATAAAATAATATCAAATCAAAATAATATTATGTAGAAAATAAAAAACATATATAAATTAGTTTGTAAGAATGAAAATAACAGAGTACAAAATCATTTATGTCAAACAATGTAAGATTCATTTCATGTGCTTTGTAAGACTATTATGACACTTAGGAAAATTTGGGAAAACCTATTTCTATAAATATTTTAAAATGATTTCATAACACTTAGTGTGTTGTAGTAATTATAACGTAGTAAAATTTCTATTTCTTAAGACATTGTAAAAACAATAATACTTTTAGCTTTTTGTAAGAATTTTGACTTAGAGAAATTTCCAATTTGAAATAATTTTTAAAAACCATAATACATTCCAAAAAACATAAGTATTTTAAAACACCATAATCTATTTTAATTAGGAATATTTTTAAGTCTATATCTTATATGGAATTTCAAAAAATGAAAGAATTTTTTAATCTATAAAATTTTAGAGATACCAAATATAATAACTAAATAGAATAATAGGAATACGAATAAATAAATGATAAATACATAAATAATGGTAAAAAAATAAATAAATAATGAAAAATAAGCAAGTTCAACATAATTCTTTCTTCAATAAGTAGTGGTAACTAAGAACATTAAAAACATTTATTCAAAGTCATTCTCAATGGAATAAAGAATAAAATGGGGTTTTTGTAATTATCACTGAAAAAGAAAACAATGTGGAAAAAAACCACTCAAAAATATACTTTTATGGATCTTACCTAATAAATCTTTCAAGATACTAAATATATATCGCTTAATAGGGTTATCAAAATGATATTTCTTAATATAATTATTTTAATATGTAAAACCATGAAAATCCTTATTAGATTAAAAACTAAAAATGCCTACTAATTTTATTTTTCTGTATTTATACCCTTTTCTTTTCTTTTTTGCAATTATTTTATAAATAATTTATTATCATGTGACTTTATTACATGAATGAAAAAATTAAATTATCAATATGTTAAATAAAAAATGTGAGGTTGAATCTGCTAATTGGATATTTTTTAAATCAATTTACATTTTAGTTAGTTTCACTTTACATGTGGTGTCTTGTTAATCATGTGATTCCATGTGAATTTTTAAGATTATGAGTGTTAAATGTAATTGGTTGCATATGTGGCATGATATCCATTTATGGGTAACTTCACTCCATTTTTTATTCATTTTTGGTACCTAGTTTGATAACGGTCACTAAAATAAAATCCAATGATCTTATGTCACCATCTTTTTTCACACAAGTTTCACAGTGAGATCAAGTTATTTTTACTATAAAAGGGTATCAATGTTTTAATAAATGGTATATATATATGATTTATTTATCAAATTTTATAAAACATAACACACACCTAAATGTATGTGTGTATATATATGTGTGTGTGTGTGTGTGTAGTTATACATCTATGTATGTGTGTGTATGTTTTTATGTAAATATATGCATTTATGTATGTATGAATGTATGAATGTATGAATGTGTTTATGTATGTATGTATAATTTATAATAAATAAAATGAAAATTTAATTTAAATAATTATTTGTATGTATGATTGTATACATGCATGATATCAGGCATCTATAAATGTGTATATATATAATATAACATTCAATGGAAAAATTTATCATATTATTATATATATAAAAAAATATAAATTTGATTCCCTAAATAAAATAATTTAAATTTTATATTAAAATATATTTTTTAGTTAATAATACTCATAATTCAATATCTTCGTATTATAATTTTATTTAAATATAATTAATAATATATATATATTTATAAATGTAACTATATTTTAATATATTTTTTGATTCCCGCCAAATAAAGGAGGGAATACCTGAATATGGGTATTACCTTCTCCACAAAGCAAAGAAAACAGAAGGTGGCTGAGAACCGCAATTTGTACAAGCCTCCAAGGGAATCAGGATCACATGACCACCGTAAGATCACACAAGGACCCTGAATGAAGTGCATAACCTATAGTAGATCCCAAAGAACTCCCTTCGACAAGTCTTCAGACTCTTTTAAAGACCCTCCGGACAACCAAAAAGTGCACAATGATAGTCAGATAAACTCCCTTAGGCCATGTGGTTCATAACCAGCAGATGCCTAACCAAACTACTTGAAAATCCTTCAAAAATTAAAGAAATGTGTCCAAAAGGTAAAAGCCACTAGTATTCGCAAAGCTCATGTGCCATGTCATCTTTGGGAAAGATAAAATCCCTTGATGATTTCCAAGAAAAACCGCATGACCCCGAACCTTTGAGGAATAAAACAAAGGAGATAAAAATGGAGGAGACGGGAGCTACTCACGGTCGTAAAAGACATATGATGCACCCTGAGCAATCCGGAAGACACCACGAGACCTCAACAACATGTCTGACTCTTCTCACTAAATCCCTTTGGATTATCGGCCTCTCCACATAGAATTCCCTGGGTACGTCCAAAAAACTTTGGGCTTACCCTTTGGTGTCCTAAGGAAAAACAGATGGATTTTTCCATGACACGCTTGCGCACCCCCATATAACCCCTAACAGCCACGTGAGGCATCATCAAAAAATAATGTAAACTCCTTATACATTACTCATGTAATATCGCATAATACCTAAAAATTTTAAAATTAAAAAAAGGGGATAAAAAGGAAGTTGTTGAGAGATACCACAGTCATAAAACCCTTGCAACACACTGAATAAAGTCTGAAACATGATCTATCAAGATTCCTGGACAATCCATCCTTGCCTAGAAAAATGTCTAAAACAAGGCATCGATCATCCCATGGACACCTTCCAATTGGCACTCTGATCTCATGAAGGACCTTAGACATATAAATACGACAAAATGAAAGTCCTTCGACATTCCCGCATGAATCAATGAAGTCTTTTTTAATTGGAAATAATCTAATAAAGGAAACATTGACAGAGGGACTCATGACCACTAAAAATCAGGCAACACCCTCAGGGTGATCCATGGAAAAGACTCACAAAAATACATGGTGCCAGCCCCCTTCACTGACTCCATCCTAGATCCACACTAGATACACCAAGAAAACTGATGAAAAATCGAGGTGGTGAAGCCTATAAATTCCCCACCCATTATGAAAAAGGAATTACTACCATATTAAGGGTGGGTCTCTCTCTCTGAACCCACCACTACTACGCATGGAAGAACTCTTATAGTCTCACACAAGTGCTAAAGCAGATTTCTCATAGTAAGTTGATCTTGGGACTGGTAGGTGTTCCGTTAGGTAATATACCAACGATCATCCAGGACAATCATGTTCCAGGAATAAAAGTACTTTGCGTGATCACTCATAGATCATGCAAAGGACTTTTGGTAGGGTATGTAAAGAGTATCCCACATGTATTCTAGATCACATGCGATTTTAAATAAGTTTATATTGAATAGATATATGAAAGTCACGGTATAAGGGATGGAACTAAGACCAAAGGTGGAGTACTTGAACTAAAACATGTTCTCTGGACCTCATGTGCTTTTGGAGACCCCCTTAAGGACACGTGATAGAACTCGGACATGTTACCCAGTTCTTGTGACGTTCCTTCAGCATTCCATTTGGGTCATGAAAAAACATATGGACATGTTATAGAAAGTAACATGATCCCCCTGGGAATGTCACCTAATTATTGTGAAGTCCCTCATAGACTAATTCCCCAAGCCTCAATATGAACTTCATATTCATTTCCTGACTCATATAATGGCACCTGATCATGTCATCCAAGTCTCACAGATTCACCCAGACATAAAAATTTCCTTTAATGAACCTTAAGATGAGTCATCCGACACTTGTAACACCTTACAGACATATCATCTAGGGCTCATGATTCCTTCTAGGGATTTCGTCCAAGACATGTGACACTCTATCGACATGTCATCTGAGACTTGTGATGCTCTCTGAACATATCAATCGGGACTCATGATTCCTTATAGGGATATCATCCAATATATGAGACACCCTCTTGACATTTCAACCATGATATGTGATGCCCCATAGGGAAAACCATCTAGATCTTGCAATGTCCTCTGGAAAATTCAATCAGGTCATGTGACACCCTCCATACAAGAAGACCAAGATACAAAGGGAATCTTAAGATTTGATCACCTTTTTCATCCTCATTGTGTAAGCCCCGACCAATAGGGAAACCTCAAAGTGTAATCCACATTGAAAAGGAACTATGACGGATCTGATTCATGCCATATTTATGATATTTAGGCCACCTATACTTGAGGTTTGAGCTCCATATTGATCATCCAAGTCAATCCCGACAGATAAGATCTATCTCCATAAGCAATGAAATTGATCATCTTCCATCCCTTGTTTCTCCCACTGATAATAGCTCACCTAGGCTTTGAGAGTTTCAATAGTTATGTCATCTCCATCATAAGTATCTATAATGAAAAGGGAAACCTCAAAGTGTAAGCCTCAGACAAATTAACTATGAAAACTCTGATTCTCATCATAATTAGGATATGTAGGACATCCCTCTACAACTCATGCTTGAACACGTAGTGCCCTAGAGCACCCTTATAAGTCCTTTATGCATTATGTTAAACTGTATGGCCTCAAAGAAGTATATGGGTTTTGAATTTTGTCATAACTAGGATACATAGGGATCCCCATAAATGGCCCAATCCCCTCCTTAGAATATTACCCTCCTCCTTATGTGGCATCGCATTCCAAATCCATTGGTTATATGGCTTCAGCACAAGATAAATTCACCTATTATTAAAAGATGATAGAAAACCTTGGATACATACAGATGGATTCACTAAAGAGACCCCAGTCTTCTTCACATCAAATAGAATTAACCAAAATCATTTTTTGAGGTAACTAATCCCATTTCAAGATTAGGAAAAGATTTTTTAACATATCTTAAATCTATAAGAGAGTTATAGAGTAGTAAATAATCTCCCCCCCCATGGGTGGGATGAGCCCAACCTCCCATCCTCTCTACCAATGTGAGTCCACAATAGTCGATGGGCCTGAAAAACCATATGATCACCGACCTTTGGAAATCAGGTTTATGCCCATCTACAGATGGGGGAACCATTGGGAGTTTCTAGGAAAGACGAAACAAAATGTTGAGCTTAACGTAAAATGTTTAACTACAGTGCCTCATTAATGAGATATAAAGGATATACTACCCAGTCCCCATCATACCATTCTATTTCGGGTATATCTCTAAATACCAAAGAAAAAAAAATGGTGAACCCTATGTGAATCTCTCTAAAAATGAAAAGATTGGCTAATATCCATCGGGCCATTTTGTTTTCACCCCATATGAAAACAAAACTAACAATCCCAACACAAATATCTAAGACCGATTTGTTTTGAATAACCTATACAAACAAAGTAGTAAGACTAACATGATCTTGAAAATAATCCTCTATAACCAAGGTTTTCATAAGTCCATCCTCATTTTGACAAGTCCAATTGAGTAGAATGGCTGAATTAGGAATATCAGGAAAATTTTGTTAACCATGCAAATCTAATTGAACACATTATGCCTAAGATATTGTGCTAATTGGTGACCTTGTTCCTTGTTTTCTACATGACTAGAGATATTGACAAACATTCTAATTTGAGATAATGTCTTCATATTCCATCATCCACTCAGGAAAGTCATCTATGGCTGAAACCTCCATAGGCCACAAGACAATCTCACCTTCTTGACAACTCCAATGACATGTGGTGAACAATATGGTTTGGGAGTTCCACCAATGCGGTATGATCCCAACCAAGGATGCTTCTAGTGAGGTTCTCTAAGTACGATGACTATCAAGTCCGCATCACATGGGAAAAGATACTATTAAGCCAGTAGCCCTTGTTTTTACAAAAACCCGTTTTGGGAGCTTGTCCCCGAAGCGTGAAAACTACCACCTTCCATATTTGATGAAGGTAGATCAGGAAGCCAAATACAGTTCCCCTTTGGTTCAGGTTCCACCAAGGATGACACCTATCCACAGCTGTCACCAACACCATCCAGTCGGTACCCATCAATTGTCTGCTGAGGGTACCACCCGACACACAGTCAATACTGATTCCCATGCACAGGATATAAGGAAGACTCATTGCAGGTGTAAGGTGTTGGATATTCAAGAGAGGTATCATATCCCCACTCCTACTGACGATGCCTATCGGCATAATCCAATTGGGAACAGCAAGCAGGCTTATATCCCTGGTCACTCTGAAAACATATGTGGTCATATTCCTGTAGTGAGCATGGGGGGCATATATCCCTACCCCAGTATATGAAGTTCATCGGCATATTCCAATTAAAAAAGGGGGAAAATTGGGAACATATCCCCACTTGAATTGAATACATCTACCTATGTATAATGGATATGGAAAATGGGTAGGCTTATATTCCTTTACACACTTTGCTAAAATGTCAATATATTTTAGAAACAACTAAAAAACTCCACTAGTATATTCCATCACTATTCCATATAAAGGGATAGGATCATACTCTTATCCCTACATCTAGGGAAAATCAACACTCTAATAATAAAAAACAAGTGTTTGTACCAAAGAAATCACACATTATTGCTCCCTTCTACGTGGATTGTTGGAATATTATGATAAAGGATGTAGTGTTGGACTGGGCTCATACTCCTGTTCCAATCAGGGATCACCAGGTGAGAGTGACACATGCCTCGGGACAGGGGCACATGCCTATCAAAAAATTCAAACGGCATAATCCAAAGGCTCAGGATCTGGAATATATCCCCATTCTGGATGGGGATGACCAAGTTAGAATGGCACAAGCCTCAGGGAAAGCTCATATTCTGGTCATGTAACACCCCAAAACATGAACCTCATGTATTGAAAATTTTATGTGTTCATTTTGTTTGAATTTCATAATAACCAAACAAAACTTGTTTCTCCTGAAAAAGTAATAATATTTTTTTGATGTACTTTATTATTCAATGGAGTAAAACACAAAAAATGGACACAAGGCTTTTCATTTAAATAAGAATATCGTAGTGTTTACAATACACCGAGATGAAAAGGGTATTCATGCTAAGAAAATATACCTACTAAAAACCCTATCAAATCCATGGTAAGACCCCAAAATACAACAATGGGGCCCGGTAAATAAAAGATATACCTCGGGTCAGTCGAAACGAAGAACATCACCATTATGATCATAAAAATCGTACTGAGCATCAGGGGTATAGAAATCACCATCTTCTTCAATTTCCTTAAGGATAAGACACCCTAAGACAAGGTTTTATAAGGAAACAACCCAACCGTTGCCTTGGATGACAGTTGAATTTCAATGGCTATAATTATAGTTGTTGGCCTTATGGTGAATTAACTAAAAACATTTAAGTAAATCTTAGTTTTCCAAAATTTACCAATTATAAATTATAAGATAACCTATGATTATGGTGAAATATTTTGAATCATACTCAGGTGATTTTAAAATGAGGATTTCAATCACCTTGCAAATATTTCAAATATAATGTAAACATTTTCATTTTTAATGCTTAAAATATTTTTTTAATTAAACTATGTTTTGATTAAACTATGTTTTGACTTCTATAATATTAGTATAAAAGATTTCAGGTGGGTATACCAAATTTCAATTTATAAACTTGAATGTTAAAGCTTTAGTTTTTATAAATAATTTTAGTAATACTATTATACAATGTATAATTAGGTATTCATTAACCTTTTTAAGATTAAATAAAATTCATGTTTAGTAAAAAAAAATCTATATAGTTGAAATATATATATTATTTTCCTTATGTTTTTTTATAATTTTGAAGGAGGGATTTTATAAAAAATAGACCCACTAGGGCCATCCCTTTAAAGCTGGGCCGAGGGAGGCAGCTCACGCTAGGTGGTTGAGCCTAGACCTCATCCCTAGCCAAGGCCGGCCTGAGCATGGGCATAGGTTCCTCGAAGGGCGCACGGGAGCATATAAGCACATGAGCATGCCACCGTGGGTGCGAAGCCGTGACGAGGCAGGGGTAGGCCGAAGCAGGTGGGGGAAGGCAGGAGCCCGTGTATAAGGCTCCCTAGTGTGTGTTGTGATTTCTGAGATGTTTCAGGAGTCTCAGGATTATAATGGGGTCGCGAATGTCTTTCCAATTCAATGTGGGATAAGTTTTTTTAGGCGAAATGGGATCTAGGCTATTGGATCATGTCACATACGATATGGGTCGTCGATCCCGATCTTGTGCTCGACCCTCAGCAACCGCAGAAAACCACCACGTTTTTGTGCACCATTCGATCAAACTTTGATCTAATTTCAGCCATCCAAGAGTTCTAAAATTCAGTGTCAATCTAGGTCCGTCCGATCAAACTCGAATTTAATCCGAGCCGCCCAATTCTTTTTAAAACCGTAGACATGCCCCATCCCTTGGATCAAGGTCGGACTTGATCCTGACCATCTGATTTTCTTCTGGTTTCTTCCCGTAGCACCGTCTTCTTCTTATTCTCCATAGTGTGCAATACACCAGTACCCTACACCCTATTTTTGCACTGTTTTCTCCACACATGACAGCCACTAGTCCCCCACCTTACATGCGGTTTCCACAAAGACCGGCCCTTAGTTTTTTTATAAACTATTTGGGCCTCGGATCCCATGAAACTTTAATTAAAATATTTTGTATAGGTTTAGTTTATAAAATACACACGAGGCACCCCAAGGAAACCCTCGGATATTCTGCACTCAAACTTCCAGCGAGCTTCAGCGAGTTCTCCTGAGCCCCTCTTCCTCCTCAAGCTAAGGTAGGGGATTTATATTTTCTTTCTCGGGAGTAGAAGTTGTATATTTTTGTACACTTGTATATATATATATATATATATATACATTCATCTTTTGGTTTGTTTTTGAACCCTTCTTTACCCGATTTAGAGCTTTAATATTTTTGAGTTATAAGGTATTAGTAGACTAGAAGCATAATTACCTCATGCAAACTTATTTTCTTACCTTATATATATAATCGGTTATGTATATATATATACATGTTTGTAAGTTTATAAATTTATATCCCTCCGATTCACATAAACTCTTTATGTCTAGATTTATGGTTTTTAAGCTTGAGGCTCGGAGTTAAATTTAGAACCTCAAAATGTGAAGAAATATATTTTGTATAACACTTTTACCCAATTATGTATGTTCTTTTATATATATATATATATATATACAGTTGCACATGTTACAAACCTAACATGATTTGGTTTTTAATCAAGTAATGATGGTGTATTAAAAATGTTTTAAAAGTATTAAATACTTATGGGAATTTATTAAACCTAGTAATTACGAAAACTCATATATATATTTTGTGAAAAGTTTCCAAACACACAAATTTCATGTTTCAAAGGTATTACTTGATAGATCTTGTTTGGTTTTATGATTAAAAATAATATATATACTTTTGGATTTGACAAAAATATTTCAAAGGATAAAAGGGTGTGTTAAACCATGCGACCAGGTTATGTTCTATCAACTCTGGTGATTGTTGTTAGATAAGTCGTGATGTAATCTAATTGCCTGACCACTGACACTTTTATCAGTATATTAAATAACATGTATTATCATTCATGGAATAAGGATTTTTAAATTAAAGAGTTATAATTTTAACATCTCATATGGAAAACCCCATCTCATCCATTATTTTATGTGATTTAGTAATTGTCTCATGTGAAAATAATGTGTAATAAACCATGTATTCCATCGATAAACTATTACTGCCATGTTTTCAATGTTGTCTGTCATATTATGTATTTTTAGTGAATGGTTTCATTTTCCATTTTATTTATAGTTTCACTCAATGATGCATGCATGTGGCATATCATAATGATGAGATAAGAAATTAAATTACTCAAAGTGGTATGGGACACTTTGAATAAGGTGAAGTAAGAAACCAAGTAATACATGAACTTGGTATGATAAGTGATAAGTGATTTAATAAAAAAAGTGGTATGTGCACTTTGATTTAGAGATATGAGTAATGCATTGGACTTAGTATGTGATGGGTGGGGCCTGCTACAGCCCCTCGGTGCATCAGTACGTATCATGAGACAACTAAAAGCAGAATTGGTTGAGGCCTTTCCCAGTTATGAGTTATGGATTTTGGTTGAGGCCTTAATCATTAGACGTCTTGGCTGAGGCCTTGACGTGGTACGGAAAATGCATTTTCCTCATTATGACTATGTAAGTTAATTAATCAGATGAATATTAAACTAGTAGAATATTCTTGGTTAAGATATTATGTTTATAATAATCATAATAAGTAAGAGTTATTGCATGACATATGTTAAGAACTTAGTGAATTAGTTTTCAGTGTATGAAATTGAAGTTATTATCCTTACGTGGAACTCTGATTATTCATTACTCTTAGTTGTTTAAATTGTACTCACATATTCATATTCCATACATTTTTAGAATGTATTTTATTTATTACTCCAAAAGAGCATGCCTATTGAATCATGTACCCTTGTAATTCTGATTAGCATGTTTTTAATTGAGCACTTTTATCATGATATGTTACATGTGTTACAACTTTTCTTTAAGAGCAATGTTTTATGGAAAGTTTTAAAGAATGTTTTCCAAAGTAATATTGGTTTATTTGAAAACCTCTTACTGGTCATTCGTATGCTCACCCTACGTTTTTGAAATAAATTTATCAGGTAGCAGTTTTTAGCTGAAGAAGCATTTCAGAAGTAGCTGGTTTCCCAGAACCTAAACTGAATCAATCCTCCATATAGGAAATGATGTGTGGTGATCAGTGCATGTTTTTGTTAAATGTCACAAATCATTTTCTAAGGCACCGGTTCTGGGTATTCGAGAGCTGGGTCATTACAGTTGGTTTCAGAGGATTTGGTTTGGATAACTCTGGAAAACCATAACTGAAACAATGAAAAATTTACTTAAACAATACTGAATATGAAGTTTTTCCTTATTTTTAGATGGAAAATGAAGGTACTAGTCTTATCTCTCTTCCCAATGAGGCCTTAGAAACCATAATTTCCATAGCCAGTCATGAAAATTTTATAAACTATTCCCATATATGAATGATATGTGAACACCTCTATGACGTATCCAACTCTCCCCAAGTACTTAAACTCCACCAAAGAGCGGGTCTGGATTACATCTTTATGATGCAAGCCCAATTTCCATCCTACACACAATGGGGAAAATACTACGAGGGTCTTTTTAGATGCTTCACCATAGCGGAAGTCATCCCGTCCCTCACGGCCTTCCAAGAAGCTGCAGCAGCGGCAGACCTCCGCGTAGTGTATATGTGTCAATTCTTGTCCAATTGCCATTATTGTCAAGTAATGGACTTTTACATCCTTGAATACAAAGCCTCCCATTTGGTGTACAGACATCAAATGCATACTGATGTCTCTCAGCTATACACCCCACCTGGAAGACTCTGGAGACAATACAAGTGCACCCATGATATCGAACCCGACTGCTCGGGTTGCATATGGTTCAGGGAGATTGAATGTTTTGAACTAGTTTTGGGGATTTGTGTATTGGGTAACATGGGAAACCATTAGCCCTTCCTTTTTATGTACCAGTTCTTATATGAGAATACAATTTGTTATCTCTTATTTCTACTATCTTTACATTGTTTATACTTTTGGATGGATTTCACTGATTGACAATTCATAATTTAATTTTCAGATGGAAGTACAAACCCACATTTTATCCCTTCCTGCTGAGATACTGGAGGTTATTACGGTCAAGACCTATGAGGAAGTGTACCTACCTTTTGAAAACATGCGAAAAACGTGCAAGAAACTTTACAAAGTATCGAACAACCTGGATATTCTCTGCCCATGCAAGGGGAATGCTTACATATACCACCCCATAGCCACGAACCAACTATGCAAGTACATGTGAAGAGAAAAATACCACGAAGGGCTCTTTCTAATCCTTACTCTAGGCTAGAACTTCACAGCTAGCGAAAGTTTTCAAGAGGCTACTTTGGAGGGAAACCTTTATGGAGCCTACATGTACTAACTCCTCTATTTCAGCTTATTCATCTTGTGGTTTGAGATTGAACCCTTCTTTACCCGATTTAGAGCTTTGAGATTTTTGAGTTAAAAGGTATTAGTAGACCAGAAGCATAATTACCTCATTCAAACTTATTTTCTTACCTTATATATATAATTGGTTACGTATATATATATTTATGTATGTATGTTTATAAAAATATAAATATTTAGTCCTCCGATTCACATAAACTCTTTATGTCCAGATTTAAGGTTTTTAATCTTGAAGTTCGGAGTTAAATTTAGAACCTCAAAATGTGAAGAACTATATTTTGTATAACACTATTACCCAATTATGTATGTTCTTATATATATATATATATACAGTTACACATGTTACAAACCTAACATGGTTTGGTTTTTAATCAAGTAATGATGGTGTATTAAAAATGTTTTAAAAGTATGGAATACTTATGAGAATTTATTAAACCTAGTAATTATAAAAACTCATATTATATTTTGTGCATATTTTCCCAAACCCAAATTTCATGTTTCAAAGTTATTACTTGATCTATATTTTTGTGTTTTATGATTAAAAATAATATATATAGTTTTGGATTTGACAAAAATATTTCAAAGGATAAAAGGGTGTGTTAAACCATGTGATTCAAGTTATGTTTTATCAACTCTGTTGATTGTTGTTAGTTAAGTCGTGATGTAATCTAATTGCCTGATCACTGACACTTTTATCAGTATATTAAATAACATGTATTATCATTCATGGAATTAGGGTTTTGAAATTAAAGAGTTATCATTTGAACATCTCATATGGAAAACCCCTTCTCATCCATTATTTGATGTGCTTTAGTAACTGTCTCATGTGAAAATAATGTGTAATAAACCATGTATTCCTTCGATAAACTATTACTGCCATGTTTTCAATGTTGTCTGTCATATTATATATTCTTAGTGAATGGTTTCATTTTACATTTTATTTATAGTTCCACTCAATGATGAATGCATGTGGCATATCATAATGATGAGATAAGAAGTTAAATTACTCAAAGTGGTATGGGACACTTTGAATAAGGTGAAGTAAGAAACCAAGTAAAACGTGCACTTGGTATGATAAGTGATAAGTGATTTAATAAATAAAGTGGTATGTGAACTTTGATTTAGAGATATGAGGAATGCATTGGACTTAGTATCTGATGGGTGGGGCTTACTCCAGCCCCTTGGTGCATCGGTAGGTATCATGAGACAACTATAAGCAGAATTGGTCGAGGCCTTTCCCAATTATGAGTTATGGATTTTGGTTGAGGCCTTAATCATTAGACGTCTTGGATGAGGTCTTGACGCAATTCGTAAAATTCATTTTCCTCATTATGACTACGTAATTTAATAAACCAGATGAATATTTTACTACTAGAATATTCTTGGTTAAGATCTTATGTTTATAAGAATCAGAAGAAGTAAGAGTTAAGGCATGACATATGTTAAGAACTCAGTGAATTAGTTTTCAGTTTTTGAAATTGAAGTTATTATCCTTACGCGCAATTCTGATTATTCATTACTCTTAGTTATTTAAATTGTACTTACATATTCTTATTCCATACATTTTTAGAATGTCTTTTATTTATTACTCCAAAATAGCATGCCTATTGAATCATGTACCCTTGTAATTCTGATTAGCATGTTGTTAATTGAGAACTTTTATCATGATATGTTACATGTGTTACAACTTTTATTTAAGAGAAATGTTTTATGGAATGTTTTAAATAAATTTTTCAAAAGTTATATTGGTTTATTTGAAAACCCCTTACTGGTCATTCATATTCTCACCCTACGTTTTGGAAATAAATTTTTCCGGTAACAATTTTTAGCAGAAGAAGCATTTTAGAAGTAGCTGGTTTCCCAAAACCGAAACTGAATCGATCCTCTGTATGGGACATGATGTGTGGTTATCAGTGCATGGTTTTGTTAAATGCCACACATCATGTTCTAAGGCACCGGATCCAGGTATTCGAGAGTTGGGGTGTTACAGGTCCGTGAATCTGTGTGGAATATTCCAGCAGATCACAGAATCTAGGAACATATTCCTAATTCCACTATAGAAAGACCACACCAGCATCATTCTAAGGCAATATGGAAGGAGTCTCATATACCTTCACCTATTTCATAGGTCCATCGGCATATTCTGATGGGGAATTCATATTCATACCATGCTCATATTCATGATCCAACCGAGGCTCACCAAGTGAGATCGGAACATGCCTTAGTACGGGCTCATACTCTTATCAAGAAGGACCAGTGGAATATCCTGAAGGCTCTGGATCGGGCTCATATTTCCATATTGACTAAGGATCACCAACTGAGAGTGACACATGCCTCCGGATAGGCTCATATTCTTATCAATAATCAGACATCTCAATAGAATATTCCAACAGCTCCTTGGTAGTGGGCACATATCCTCATATAATTATATGGTTATATATAGGTTTCGGCAACTGTCATACAACAGACTCATATCCCTGCCCAATTTTAGATGGAAAGTCAGTATATTTTAACCATTATTAATAACATGGCCCATATTCCTAATCCACTCAATTCCAGTGTCCTTGAGGTTGTTTGAGAGACATTCTCAATAGAAAAAGGGTCTGTCAGTTCCTCTATAAAAGCAAAATTAGAAGTCATTCATTACCATGATTGTCCTCCCTATGGTGGGGTGGATATGGATTGCAGGGACTCTACTTCTGACATCCACCATGGTCAACCTCACCATGTAAAATTCTCCCATGGATAAAGAAATCATCCCCTTTCCTAGACTCCTCCGTATAAAGAGGTGTTTAAAACTCCAACACCTTCATATAGAGAGATGCTTGAATCATCAGGGTCAATTGTATATGGTTTCACATCAACTCCTAGTAGCACTCCACTCTCGTTGGTAGGTGACCATCAGAGCCATCTTCTATGGTCTGACTGAATGAAGGTGTGTAAGTTTGATGAGGAAGGGTCCGCCATTGACATATGGGGAGAATTAACTAGAAACAACCTCTCCGTCATGTTTTGGCCCCTCGCTACCACTGACTATGAGATCCCCAGAAAATCTATAAAAAGAGTGCATGCCTTATCTATGACAGAATATGTGGGATACTCATTAGTGATTGAAGTATCAACATCTCCCTCATCCAAGATATGAGTACCACCTCCATACAATCAATATAATCTATTTTTAGCTAGACCTGGATGCTATCTCCATGGCCCGGGATCCAAAATTAGAAAAGAACAATTCAAATTTGAAAAATGATTTCCTCCATTGCATTTTGACACTTCTTTAATTGATCTCTGAATCCATGTCATGCATCCACATTTGAGGATGGGGATAGTATGAAGCGTTACACTTTTCCACACCCATAAAATAGTAGATCCCCTCAGATTCGGTGTCCTATAGTGTTATAGCCTCTAGCGAAATCAGGGGACCGAGTAACGCTCAGTCCAGTTGGTCACTACAATGGAACACCCCAACTTTAATGATTCCAAAACATCACAAATAGAGGGAGAAGATAGCAAATCGTACATCTAGCTAGTCTCGTCAAAGCAATAAGAATGCATTCTAAACATGGGAAATAAAGTTGTGATCACCCAGACAACTTTCCAAAATGAATGGTTCTCATCATGGGTTGTCATCACACCCAACTCCTACGCGATCACAACTATGCCACATCAAACTGGTCATAATAGCATCCTTTGTATCATCTGTCTAGGATAAAACCCAACTCACTAGGTCAAGAGAATATCTTCCACCACCTCCACATCTCAGATCATTAATTCCCAAGATGATTCAGGACACCTTGGAAGTAGCCTCAAGAGAACCCCATACCACTGGGCTAGGGGAATTTATATATTCTTCTCCATCTCAGGAATCATCAGTTACATGACTGGAGTCATTGGACCCTCAACAACGGGACCTATGAATACCAATTGTATCCCCGGATGACCCCCACCCTATAGCGATGGGTGTATTTTCATCCTCATCATCACCTTAGGGAGAATTGGTCTTCTCCAGGTTGGGAGGAAAATGGTCAGCATCCCACCTATCCCTTCCACCACAATAAAAACCTCTACTGGTTGGGGTCCGCTCAGAATTCATGATCGGCAACTCTCTCAATTTCATTATTCATAGGCCAAGGTCGGAGGAACATATGAAAAAAGAAATTAGACCCCACTGGGGTCGCAAGCCAAAAATTTCCAACATGGTCAAATATTTAAGTAAAAACCCTAACGAAAGTAGTTTGGAATCATATTATTGTGGTAAAAGAAATAGCATAAACACCATTTCCCAATATTTCTTTGTGAAATTTTTCACTACCAGCACGGTAGACATCGATCAAGGAAAAAATGTTGAAATCCACAACATAGAAAATGTACCCTGGGAGGAGGGTGATTTAGATGCACCAAATGAGTTTGCACACACCTGGAACCAAAGGAGGCTCCAAAATATAGTCCCTACGAATATCGAATTCCCACCACCACAACAGAACATTGCTAAGGGGAAAGGTACAGCTACATACTGATCGCCACCCAAAATCAATGAAGTTTGTTCCCCAGAGGAATAGTTGCCACGATATGAGAGTGAGATAAAATATCTCTGAAAAATTTATGAGGAGATGATCAGGGGAAATATCCCCACTAAATATCATCTTTAGGTAGAGATGAATATTCTTCCTTCCATTTTCGGTCTACCTCCAAGAGCGGTATCCGACAATCATACTGGATCTGGATCTAGGTAGCATGTCTACATAAATGAGGAAGTCAAAAAGGATTATGAATTCCCTATGTTGTAATAATAGCCTCTCCCTCTCCAAGGTAATCATTCATCATTAGAAAATATTGAGAATCGGTTGGAGATAAAATAAAGGCAACCTCATCGACCCCCACCCGCTCTTTGTGGATGGGAGGTGGATCCAACAGTAGTGCCTCTAGAGTTTCTTAACATCATCAAGTCCCTAGATACTTTAATAGAATCCATGTAAGGATGACGTGTTCCTATAAAACCTAAGAGAAATCCATATCCCAATTGGGTGGATGACACTTTTCCTCCACCCAACTTCGGCAATCCTACCTTCTCTACCTTCAATGGTTCAGGTGACACGGAACAATATCTCACACACTTTGTGTCTCGATGTGGGTCAATGATGGGCCCTTGATAACAACATGAGGCAACAAAGCTTAGGTGTTTCTTACAGACTCTGACAGGAACATCCTTTGTTTGGTACAACAGTCTGCCAGCAGGATTCATTATGGGGTGGGAAGACATTCATCGTCAGTTCCTTTATCTGTTTAGTTCCACTCTAATAAAAACAACGATCATAGACCTGGAGAATTGTATGGAACATGAGAACAAGAGGGTGTCTAACTTCATAGAAAAGCATAAGGTTCTAACTAATTCACTCAGCATCCCTCTCTTACAAGAGAAATTGCTGGAATTCTATGATGAAAATATCTGGGATGAGTTGCAGACACATTTGATCCTCGTTATGTATCTAGGTGGGTTTTGTGGGTTCGCTAAAATAAAAATGTGTCTTGAGGATTCTATTTACCGAACTCGATCCAAAAAATTAATCATTCCTACAACATAGGGGAAAAAGGTCAGGCAAGGAGGAAGCTGCAGCTTTCACTCTCAAACTAGCAACAATGCACATCCAGGAACCTAGGTAGGCTCCAAACTGCCCAACACCTCCTACGGAGTGGCGAAAACCAAAGAATCGCCCTCATCTGGAAGCACAAAGAAATTAGGGTCACCCGGGATTCGAGGAATGGATGAAAAAAGTATACTCCTTCCGAAATGAACAAGTCCCAAGTTATTTCTTAGCCACCGTGGACAATAACCTGCTCATATTTCCACAACCCAAGAAGCCCAATGAGGTCAACCTCACTAACTATCCCAACTACTTCCCCTTACATATAATTTTGGGACATAGTATCCAAAACTGTTTCATCTTCAAATACGTCCTTCAAGGAATGGTTGATTCTGGATAGGTAACACAGGATAACTATTTGGAATAGGTGGCATACATAATTGTTGTCCAAACCGAAAAAGAAGATGGATAAAAAAATGGCTAGGCATGCACAAAAATTTGATAATTGAATGACTCGAAAAATAGTTGATCAAGCTCATGAAACCTTGAGATCACAGCTGTGTAGACCCACAATAGCTCCACCACCTAGAAAGGATACATTAGATGCACCCCCAAAGGTGGGCATGAAAACCAAAGGAAGGAAGAAACAAAATATGAAGAGTCATATTCTCCCCCAATTCAAGCCATGAACCTTACAGATTTTTTCCCTGCAATGTCTATAATATGGGAACCATCCCACTAAATGGAACCCTCATCAGAAAAATAGTTCATCTTTGGTTCTGTCAAAGTGATACACTTGACATACCCCTTCTCCAATAATGAATATTCCTTCGAATATGATTTTCCTTCATATATCTAAGGAACGGGGGGCATCATGCACTGAAGACAAGGATAAATGGGACAAAACAGGCACGGATGGACCCAATATTAAAGTCATGTCCCCATAGAAAATATATATTCATCTGAGACTCATGGGAAAGCACTTCAGCAAGCCCAAAAGAGATACATAGGTGCCTTGAAGCCCTTTAGTAGCTAACCATACCCAATTGTCTTGAATGACCACTTAGCGGGGGTTCAATCTGATCAACCCCAGAAACAAGGAAGGTCTACATGACCTAAACCATTGAAAACAGATGTCCCCTCTATATCTGCAGAAGCACCAGGTCCATCTACCTTAGATACTTTGGCTCATGAACAGCATTCCCTGGAGAAGCCCCTTATCGGGAAGCACCAACCTTTGACACAAAAATCACGACATTCTAAAATAGCTGGCACCTATCCCAGCCAATATATCAATCCTTGATGCACTCTGCCTTTCAAAATAACTTTGGGAGAGACTTTTTTAATCCCTATGGATCCCATAGAAGTTTGAAACAGAAGTCTTTGCGGTCGAGGTCTATCAAGTGGAGACCATGTCCTTAGAATGTCATGTCGCCATCTCATTCACTGATTATGATCAGGAAGAGGACATCCAAGGTCATATCAGACCCCTATATGTTTCAAGAAGACTCAATAACATCAAAATATAAATTGTCCTGATTGAAAATGGTTCTGAGATCAATCTTATCCCATTTTTAACCCTCTGATGTTTGGGATATAGTGAGGGAGACCTATCTCCCACAAGGATGACCATTCAAGGATATGATAAGCATGAGCAGAGACCATTTGAGAAGATCAAACTCAAAGCTCGGTTTGGGGAACTCACATCTAACGCCTATTTTATGGTCATTCGGCAATACACCACATATAATGTCCTACTTCAGAGACCCACGCTCCATAACCATTTGGCGGTGCCTTCAACATTCCTTCAATGTCTTAAGTACCCCCATCGATGGTAAAGTCGGCATAATACATGGTGACAATGCCCCATTTGAGACTTTTAGGGCCACATATGTTGGAGTATATTTTTATAACAAGGGAGGAAAGAAACCAATGGATGATGAAGATATATAGGTTGTAGGTCCCAATGGCTTGGGGACCACTCCTACGAATCCCAGGAGTATGACCAACAATGACAATGTTCTACCCATAAATATGTTCAAGGTAGTAGATATAATCCCATATATCCAAGCCCCTCCTGTCCTTAACAACAATCCAGAATACAATTATCTCTAGCATCTCTCTATGATGACTCAAATAAAAAGAGATGATAATGTCTCTTATCATAGACTCCCTCACCCTAATAGTGACAAAGAATCCCTCAGATTTCCACCTTCACCTGAAAATGTATCTATAAACTCATAGATGGAAGAATACAAGGATAATCTTAGGAACACCCCTCCATCATTTGAGGAAGAAATATCCACCATCATAGATGAGCTCTGGAAGATAAATTTGGGAATATAAGAAGACCTATGTCCTAATTTTATTGGTGTTTCCATTCCCCCCAAAGAAAAATATATGTACATTGCATTTCTAAATCAGCATCGATATGTGTTTCCTTAGAACAATATAGAAATACTTGGACATAATCTAGATGTGGATACGCACCATCTCAGGCTACCCGATGAGCATCGAGGCTTTAAGAAGGAAGCCGGGAGGATTGACCCCTACCATGAAACCAATGTAGATGCAGAAGTTGTCAAGTTGATCAAATCCAACTTTGTCTGAGAAGTGCAATACCCAAGATGGATTTCCAAAATCATCCCTGTCAAGAAAAGTAATGGGAATATTAGGGTATGCATTTACATCAAAGACCTTAATCGGCATTTCCTAAAGGAAAAATTCCCATTGTCAATCATAGAACTCTTGATAGATGCAACTGTTAGATTCCAAGCCCTTTCCTTCATGGGTAGGTACTTGGGGTTCAATCTAATCAAGATGGCCTCTAAAGATGAAGAAGCCACCGCCTTCAGAGCACCTTAGGAGATCTTCTGCTATTAAGGCATGCCCTATGGATTAAAAAATATCGATGTTGCATATCAACACTCCTTGCATCGTATCTTTAAGATATTCTTGGGAAGGATGGATGATTGTTATGTCGATGACTTGGTTTTAAAATATCAATAGTGATGTGATCACCTTACGGATCATTGAAAAATCTTCAAAAGGCTACAAAAACATAGTCTGAAGATGAATCCGTTGAATTGTGCATTTAGGGTGATGTTAGGGAATTTTATTGGCATCATGGTACACCATAGAGGTATTGAGGTTGACCTAGAAAAGACTAGTGCTATCTTAGAAATGTCACCCCCATGAATCTCAAAGAATTGAGGGGACTCCAAGGGCACCTCACCTATATTCATCGATTCATAGACAATCTAGTCGGTAAATCTATCCCCTTCACTAGGCTAACTAAGAAGGGAATTGCCTATCAATGGGATGATTATTTACAAAAAGACTTCAAAAGCCTCAAGCAATATTTTATGTACCCACCGGTTCTAATGCCTCTGGTGGAAGGGAGGCCACTCATCTTATATGTGGTAGCTATGCAACTCTCACTCATCACCCTTCTTGCATAAAAAATGATGCGGGGAGTGATAATAATCTCTACTACCTCATCAGGATGATTCTAGGTACTGAGACTAGATACTATGATGTCGATAAGAATATCCTTGAACTCATCTTCGCAGTGAAAAATATGAGGCATTACTTACAGCATCACAGTATCCACCAGGTCTCTCGTATCAATCTGCTCGAGTACATCCTTGGTCGCCCTATGTTAACTGGGTACTTGGCTCGATGCACGGTCATTCTCAAACAACATGAAATTCAATTCATATCACATAAGTCAATGAAAGGAAAATCCCTAGCTGATTTACGTACAACACACCTTGCCACAAAAAATACATTGGAAGACACCGATCTCCTAGATTAATAGGTCTTATATGCCCATAATTTTCCCTAAACAAGGGAAATGTATTTCGATGATGCCTCTCGAAATTCTATCAGTACAAGGATGGAAAACCCAAAGCTCAATCAGGTTGGTCTGGGGATTATATTATTCTATCTAGACAAATCAGTTCTTCTATAATCTTTATCATTATCTGAAGGCTGCACAAATGATGAGGTCGAGCATCAAGCCCTCATCGCTAGGTTGGAACTAGCCCTACAACTGCACATAGCTTACCTGAATATCAAAGGGGAGTCGGAATTAGTGATAAAATAGTTCAATGGTGAATATTACATTAAAAAGGAGGGTCTATACCCTCTCATTGGATACATCAGAGGATTAATGATAGAGTTCCCCATTGATCCTGCATTGCATTATGTTCCCCGATCACAAAATGCTCACACTTATGCATTGGCTAACTCAGCCACCATTCGGGTTGACCCTAATCAGGAGGAAGAAATATTCTTCATCACACATAGAAGGATGGTCTCTTTGATTGATATATGTCATATGGAAGAAAGTAATCTTGTCATTACTACCCCCAGAACAGGATGAACCAATGACCACCCCTGGATGGATGGATTCCATAATCAGTTATCTTTAAAATGGGGTCCTCCCAGCAGATCATTCCAAAAGGGAACAGATTCGGTGTTGTGCAACAAATTTCAGTTTGTGAGATGGTTAAAATGAGTATAAGGTCCTCTACAAATGAGTATTTGACAAAATCCTCCTCATATACATAATAGAAGGAGATATTCTTGTCGTCATGGAAGAATTCCATGCAGGCTCTTGTGGAACCCACCAGTTTGGGACCAGGCTCTCCCACCAAATCATGAGGTTGGGATATTATAGGAAAACCATGATATAGGACTATGTGTAATTCACCAAGAAATTTCATTCATTCTAGATACATTAAAACATAATCCACCAGTCCTCAGAATTGCTACATACAGCTAAATATTCTTGATTGTATTCCGTTTGGTGAATCGATTTTGTGAGTTCATACCCCCTAGACACAGCTAATCAGTTCAAGTATATCTTTACTGTTACCAACTTCTTTTCCAAATGGGATGAGGAAATAACCCTCAAGGAAGTTGAGATGAATAATATCATTAACTTTGTAAATTCCCACATCATCACCAGGTTTAGGGTCCCTCACATAATATTGATGGAAAACGACACCAATTTCTATTCCACAGAATTGAATAAGTTGTAACAAGAGTATAATATTGAGTCCAATAATTCATCACACTATCATGTAGTGGAAAATGGGTAGATAGAAGCCTTCAACAAGACTCTATCAAATATAATCTAGAAGATGGTGAACATGGATAAGAAGTCTTGGATGAAAAAAATCTTCCATGATTTATGGGCCTACTATACCACCACACACAATTCCACACAGGAAATGCTATATTCATTGGTGTACGGGATTGAGGTAGTATTACTCATAGAGGTCCAACTACCTTCACTCTGAATATCCATTTGCAGATAAATCCCAAATGATAAACAATCACAGAAGAGGTTGGGTGAATTGGAATGCCTATATGAGAATAGATTACGCACATTGCACAACCTGGAGATCCACTAAAATTGGATCGAACGACCCTTTAATAAAAAAATTTGCCTTCATTCATTCCTTCAAGGAGAACCGATGTTGTCTCTCAGAACCCCAATGATACCAGAAAAGAAACTCCATAAACTAGAACCCAAGTGGGAATGGCCTTATGTTATACATAAGTTTTATCAAAATTGAGCATATTCATTGGCCACCATGGATGGGCAGCGTGTCAAACCACCCACCAATGTGATATTTCTCAAGAAATACTTTGTGTGATTATCACTAAATGGGAATCCACATCAGAGTTATCCCTGATATTCATCCTAAACACACAAAGTTAAACTATATCGAGTTCATCCTAACCACATGATGTTAAAATGTATGGATTTTTTCCTAACTACACAACGTTAAACTATATAGAGCTCATCCTAGCTATATGATGTTAAATTGCATAGTCCCCTAAAAACTATGCATGGTTTGATTCCTACCATCACATGATATATAGTGATGTCTGAATCTCTATTTTGGGACTCGGTAATAGGATTACTTTCCTTTCATGTCATTTTATCCATTTTCCTTACCTAAAAAGGTTAAACTATGCAGATGATTTCTTTAATGTATGACATAAAACTGCACGGACCCATGATATCCATTACTATTCACGTTGTGTCACCTACGTCCTTAACACATGATATTAAACTACACGGTTCCTCAAAAACTATGTATGTATTGATTATAATTTCCAATGAGATATGTAGGGACACCTCGATCATATATCCTAGTTTGGACACCACATGATATATAATTCCCATGTCCTATTCTTAAATGCCTCTGTATGGTGAAAGGGACCCTTTTTGTTCCTTGTTTCTCACATCGAGAATGGCCCACATGGGCTTAGGAAGCCCAGAAAAGTTTTTCCCCATATGAACAGGGCATAACATCTTTCAACAAGCTCATCTTATTCCTGAACGAAAAATTATAAAAACGAGTACCATGAGTCCTCTCCACATGACATTAAACAGCACGGTTCCTCAAGAACTGCGTGTGGATTGATTCCTATCATTACATGATACATAGTGATTTTTGGGCCTTCAATCCTAGGTGCAGATACAATAATTAGTAGAAATAATTCCCAACTCTACATATAGATCAGACCTACATAGAGTATTCCTCATTCAAGAACTACATGTGACTTGATTCCCATATTCACTGGATACATAGTGACGCTCGAATTTCCATAACCAGGTCCAATCACAACAAATAAATATAAAAATTCCCCCTATTTTCATATGGGTCAGAGATGTGTAAGGTATTTCATTGATAACTACATGTGGATTGATTACCATATCTAGGGGATACATGGTGATGCCCATAATTACATTCATTGTCCAAGCTATAACACCACCGCTTCACATCGAGGGATCCATGTGCTCACCACATTACAATTAAACTGCACAACCTTTTATAACTATTTCTGGTTTGATTATCATTCTCATGAGATATGTAGTGACGTCTGAACTTCCACCCTTACGCCCAACCACAAAACTTCTATCAGGTCACATTGGTTCTCGTGTCCTTACCGCATGATGATAAATTTTATGAAAGTGCATCCCTGACCGCATGATGTTAAACTGCAAGGAAAACATCTTGGTTGCATGAAATTAAAACTACACGACAAACATCCCCGCTACATGATGATAAAATACTAAAACCATCACACTTCTTCATTCCTTATCAAAGGACCGCACGATCCTTACCCTAGTCAACCAGAGTACGAGGTGCTTCTTCCATCTTTTAGCACACCTCAATCCTTGCACCACACTTCATGTCTTGATCACCTCAAATTAACATAAATATTTCATTTCCCCAAAAAAATATCACTCTGCTTGATCATGTCATCGATGCAGAAGGGCTTAGACCTTCCAACCATATACATATTGGTCAAATATAAAGGGCCTTATGATTCTTGTGAGCCTAGCATCATCATAGTGGAACTTAGCACCCAATATTATTTTAAGATATACCCGGTGTGATTGTCCCATACCATTTATCATGACCTGAGGAACTCGATCCATGATTTACAACATTTTCATCTCCCTCTTAGATGGATTTTGGGGTGCTCTTGACCCTAGATATCCTAATTAGGATCTTGTGTAACATCTCCCATATGAGGTCCACATGAGTCATGACCTTATATTGTCTGCACTTTGATCAACGTTGTACGACCTTAAACTCTAGCAAATAATGGTCCAAATCGCAAGACCTTAAACTGCTGGAGAAATAGATACAAAACTTGTTAGGTTGAAAACCTGTAAAAGTGAAATCTAAGCAAAAGTCGAGTCTTTACTCGCTAAACTCCCCATCTCTATAGTTTAGTCAAAAATAAGGGTGAAAATAAAAAGGCATATATCTCATAGGGTCTACTTTGTGGCCCTAATAAAATCCAATCTATGCTCGTTGGACCCCCTGGTCTAGGAAAAAGTTAGAGTAACAATATGTCACATTTTCGCACTATGAGAATATGTTCGCTAGGTGGTGGTGCAACATTTAGGGTGCTCGAACCCTTCTTGGATCTTACATTCTCCATAAATCACACTTCATGATTTAAAGGATCCTAGGTTTCCGAAAACCCTTCATAGCCCCTAGAGAAGAAAAGAGATCTCTCTACTTGTCCATGTTATCGATGAAGAAGGGCTCAGAGCCACCAACTAGAGACATTTTGGTCCAATATAAAGGTATTTATAATTCTTATGATCCTGGCATCATCACGGTGGAAATTATCACCCCATTGTGTCTTAATATATCCTTGGTGTGACTACCTCATACCTTCCTCGTGACCTATTCACTTTGGACTATGATTTACAATCTCTATACAAGACTATTCAAGTAGATCTGGTATCCTCGACATTGCATCACCATGTTTTGAACCCTTTATCAAGGCCCGAATGTGACACTTCATCCTTTAACCTTTGTATGGCCCACACCTCATGATTCAAAACCACAGGGTGTAGGGATAGAGCTTCACATTAAGAGATGAATTGCCCCATGGTGCCAGAACCATTCCTGGATAGCCTCCTTCCATACCCAACTTCATCATCAAAATGTATGAGGATTCTCAAATCATTCATGGCCCTCGAAAATAAGTGGAGATCATATTTACTTGGTTATTCTATTTATGTAGAAGGGCTTAGACCCACAAACTAAAGGAATCTCCTCCTTGCAAGAAAGGAGCTTCAATCCTTATGAGCCTCGATAACACCGTAGCAGAACCTCACACCCATAGTGTTAAGGTACATACTTGGTATTTCCATCCCACTCCAAGTTACTTGGAACAAAATTTTGGATGGAGACTTACATCACCCACACTCCAACTATCCAGGCAGGCCTAGCTTCCATGGTATTTTCCCTTAACCATATTACCCCCATAAATCTTCCATAGCCCTTGGAAAAGAGTGGAAATAAACTTTTATTGGCCATGCGATCTTTGCATAAGGGGTTTTACCCACCAACCAAATGCATCTCCTCCTTGCAATAAAATAACTATGATCCTCATGATCCCTAATGGCACCCCGACGGAACTCAGCACCCCATACTATTGTGAGTCATTCGGGGGCTACCATCTCCATACACTAATGTTCTAAGCTAAAAGACCTTAAACTATAGAAATATATAGTTTGATCTAAAAGATCTTAAACTATAGAAATATCATGTCAGAGCTAAAAGACCATAAACTATAGCAATATCAGGTTTGAGCTAAAATACCTTAAACTATAGCAATATATGATCTGATCTAAAATACCTTAAACTAAATCAATATCAGGTCCAAGCTAAAAGACCTTAAACTAAAGTAATGTTAGTTCTGAGCTAAAAGACCCTAAGCTACAGTTCGACAACGATTTAGCATGTAAGAGCCTACAAGGCCCCACATATGGTATTTATGAACAACAAGATGCTCTAACCAGGCCTATCATCTTCGAAAAAAGATAGAGTACCCTCCCTATGAGGCATATAACATACCCAAATAATCCTTCTTCGAATTAGGTGATCTCAAGATAGCTCAATAATGGATCTCATGTTGGTGGGCATTCATGAGCATCTCTCAAAGAGAATTTGTCAAAATTTTAGTGTTTGATTCAAAGCATCCATGTTTATTTGATACAATGCAAAGGATGGGTATCATTGGCGACTCACATAATGTTAGAAAAATGAGATGTTATGTATACCTTAAATGAAAGGGAAAAAACTGGATAACACATATAAAAGTCCAGTAAACCTATGCATAAATACCATTCAAAAGGAGGGATATCCACATGTCGAAGCCCCTCCTATGAATGTATGAACCAAAAAAAGTTGTGAGATTATATCCCCATCACAACATACATTCACATGTGTCTTTGAGATCAGTTAGTCTTTGCTCTAAGGAAGCCACCAATTGGCGTAGTTGATCAGCGGATTCATTCTCCACCTCTACAACATGTTGTAGCTCCTCCACTCTGGAAACAACATCAATTCTCAATTTCTATGCTACATCAAGGATTTCTTTCTCCAATAATATAGTATTTTATAATATATTAGATGCATATTGTAATTGGGATAGATCTTTCTGGAGAAAACTAATTTCAGACTGAAGACAATTGATCTCGGACTGGAGATGATTAGTTTGAGTTTTCCCAGCATTGACTGCAACCAGATGAGCAGCATCCTCCAACGCATATCATAAAGCTAAATTTACAGCTTCATCCCAATTTTGCTTCATTGAAGAGGAAGCCTCAGTAGCTTTTACCCTTAATTCAAGGGACCTCTTGTGTTCTCTCATATAAATCACTTCCTTCACCTGAGATTAAAGTGGGGAATAATTAAAACATTCATAGACAAGGGTGGTAAGAATAAATCGAAGATTACTTAATCGGTTCTTCAACTCATCCAATGAGGTTTCTGACACTAAAACCTAGATCACAGTCTACATCTGTCATCACATTGATTGATAAAGTAATGTAGACCCAGGGCCTTGGTATAGATTTATCTTGGTAACAGAGACATATTCTGAGACCAGTTCACTCAAGCACAGAGTTGTGCTCACAGACTTCGATGATGAGGGAAGGTATTTGGCTTCCTCATTTGTTAACCTTGTTGGAGGAACCCCCAAAGAGGTCGGAACTAAAGCCTCCAGGTCCTGGGGTGAAGAGGCTATAGAAAAGGAGACCGAGTTTTATCAGATATAGGATGAATCGAATGGTATCTCCAAATAATAGACAAATATGAACAAGGATAGAAACATACCTTTCTCAATCGCATCACCGGCAACATTCGCTACCTCAACCTCATCCTTGGGTGAAGATGGAAAATCCTTCTTGTGATGAATGACTTTGTGGCACTTTCGGTACTTTCCCTAAAGATGTCATCTGTTCTCTAATCCTAAGGATTGCAAGAAAGGAAAAGGATAATGGAAAATGTGATATGAACAAATAAAGTGTCCAATGTTGAAAGAATATTCACCTTCCCCAAAACTTGCTTCCATTAAGGAAAATGCAGTAGTAGAATAGCCACCTTTGTCAGCATACACCAAGATTGTGTTCACTCATTTCAACTCAAATGGAACAATTGTTGAGATATATTCAGTAGGAAATGGACATGATTGATTAGGCACCTCATCCACCTCCGTTTCTTGTTGGATTGATCCTGATAATGAAGGGTCTACTAGAGAAACCAAACACTCTTCCACACCCTCAGAAATGGACACATGATGTTCTAAGTGATCTCGGTGGGGACCTGCACATTGTTTTTGAAAAGCTCAAAATTTACTAACATATCATTACAAAATAAAAAAAAGGGGAGTGAAATATCAAACTTACTTGAGGGTTCTGAGAGAGAAGGGTCTAACAATGTAGATCGCTTCCTTTTTTTCTTCTTTTTCTCATCTGTAGAAGGCCCTCCAAAGGATATAGAGACTGATACTATTACTTCAGAAGCATTGATCGCTACTCTCATCTAAGAATTTTGACCTGGGGACCCTTCATCATCAGTTCCCTGGTCATCACTAAATTCTCTCCTCGTGACCATACCATGGGGATTTACCACTTCCTCGGTGAAAGGATATCCCTGTTCGTCCACAGTAATATGATGCATGACTGGGAAAACTATTTGATGGATGTGGAAGGAATAAAACAACTAACCCTTGACGCTCGTCATAGCCGGTTCAATGTCCCGAAGAAGGTGATAGAGTTTGGCTAATATAGGGGCAGTGTCCAATGTGCTCCTCCCTATCCATTGAAGTTTCCATCATAAAATTAAAAACCCTAACTCTACCCTTTTCTTTCATGGGAAGCAGATACCCACTCAAGTGCATTGTGAGGAATCCAGCTAGTTGGACCAACCAATCGATGCCAGGGATGAATTCCCACCCCCATTCTCTAAATTTCCCTTCTTCAATTATGATCCAGTAATAACATAGTGTGCTACGGCTATCCTTCGTGATCCAAGCCTTTGGATTTTTAGCCTTTGGCTCAGAGTCGGTCTTCTGGATGAAGTACTCCGCCCATGTATTAAAAGGGATATCTGCTCCAAGAAGCACGGCCTTTGGGAGTGCCTTCTTGGCCAGCTTAATCAGATCCCGGGTTAAAGGAGGGGTCCTCGTCGCATTATCCCAATCAGATTACAGAGGGAAAAACTCGTCATAAATACTACCAAGTATAGGTACACCGCAGACCTTTTCCACATCACGGAGACTGATGCTAACCTCATCGTGGGTAGGATGGAAGGTTTTCCTGTCCGAGCTCCAATGACTGAATGAATCCATCACCAAACCCTTGTTATAATAAGAAGAGGTTTGTGATATCCAAATAGCCTCATATGTTCCAATTTTCTTCAATTCCCCAAAAAATTACAAGATAATGTATTGAACCCAGAACGGCCATCCCTAGTCCCGCCTGCAGCTTCCCCTTGATTGAAAATCCCAGCTCAAGATCCACCCAAACTTCTGATCAGATCCTCATACATCCTCATCAGGTGTGCAATCGGTCCCGTTGAAGTCTATGGGAATGAATTTCAATAGGTGTCCATCTTCATGGTCCCCTTGGGATAAAATGTAACCCCTCGAAGATATGTTCTCCCATAAGGTGTTCTGCGGGTCCTCAAGCCAGTTGTGTCGCATTCAGCTTGATTCAGGCGGGTCTGGAACATTTGCACTTCATCCCCTCATCCTTCGACGATGGCTTCGTTCCCCTCACCGTGGTTCCCCGGTGGAGTTCGAAGCTCGCGTTTCTCGACCTTTGGGTCTTGCGGGCGGCGGATTATTCCTCCTTGCGTGGACCGGTACTCATCCCTACCTTCTGATCTGTCTTCAGATCTGAGACCCATGGTTGTCGTGCTTCTTTGCGCGGCGGAGAAGGACCCTGAGCTTTGCTTGGGCTCCTTCGAGCAGCGGCTTCTGATGGATTGGAGGTAGGATTTGGATTTCGATTTTGAGGGTTGTCGATTTCCTTTTGCCTGTTGAGGTTCTTTGGTTGCTACTGCTCGGGATGTTCGCCTGGTTTGATGACTCTGTTGCTACCTTGAAGGTTTTGGGATGGATGTTTTTGTTTGCAGTCTATCTTTGGATCAAGTTTTGGTGCTTGGCTGTTTTGGTTTGTCATGCTTTCTGCTGCAATGGTGGTGTTTTCAGGAGTGGTTTTATCCTGTTTTGCATGGGTTTCAGTGGCAATGTTTGATCTTGGGATGCTGTTTTCCTTGCAGATTGTTGTTTCTCCATGTTGCATTTGGTGCGGCATTGCTTCCTACAGGTGTCGCTGGGTGGGCGGCCTCTCTTGAGGGATGGATGTGTTGACATTCATCAGCCAGCCATTGGTCATCTCCTTGATTGACTTATGGGTGCCTTTCCATGGTTTGCTTAGTGTTTTTGGTCTGATCCTGCATCACATTGTTGACATTACTTGAATTCTTTTCATGTTTTGTCTGGGTGGGCGGCTCTTTTGAGGGAAAGGTATGCTGGCGCCTTTGATCCGGCTCTCCTTCACACTTTGTGTTGATTGGAGAGGTACTCTGACACATTGTACTGCCATCACGGTGCAACTTCTTGGCAGAAGGGGTGATGCAGCCATTGGACCTTCTTCACGGATGAACCTTTGGCAAGGGGGCAACAAGGCTTGGCAGGTGTTTGCTTGGATTTCTGTTTCCTTTGATCTTATAATCCCATTTTTCCCTTTTTCTTCTTATTTCATTTGGTAATTTTCTATTCTCTGTAATAGGTTCCCTCTTACCTAGTCATAAAAGTGGTTATTTTCCTTTTTTTCAATAAAAGGGGGATTCGACCCTCAACCTTTCAAATAAAATATTATGAATTGGCATCATCATGCATATTTCATGAATCGGTAAGACACGCACAAACCCCATAAAGTATTTGCGTATTGGCTGATCTTAGAAGGACTCATGAGTCGCATAACCCCCATATGGAATCATGTGAACTTCATGACCCTCTTTGATACTTGCGATCGCATGACCTGAACATGGTCACACAAATCACAACTGATCGAATAATCAGGCCAGTAAACATCGCCCCAGATACTGATTCATGATAAATTCAAAAGGCTCTGGTAGGCATTTACATTCCTCAAAACTGAGCCCTTGTCTCTAAGGACATCACTCCTGAGGGGGGTAATTTTTTGTTTCCCTCTAAATAAAGGATTGAATACCTTAATATGGGTATTAACTTCCCTAAAAAGTAAAGGAAGAAGGAGGAGGTTGAGACTCGCAAGTCGTGTGAGCCTCCATGGGACTCGTGATCACATGACCACCATAAGATCACATGAAGACCCCGTAAGTAGTGCATAAACTATAGAAGATCCCAAAAAACTCCCTTCAAAAAGTCTTCCTACTCTTGAGAAGACCCTCTGGACAACCAGCAAGTGCACAATGATAGCTGGATAATCTCCCTCAAGCCATGCGGTTTATCACCAGCAGAATCCTGACCAAACTACCTGAAAATCCTTTAAAAATCAAAGAAATATATCCAAAAGGTAGAATCCCCTAGTGGTCGAAAATCCCATGCACCATGTCATCATTTGGAAGGATAAAATCCCTTATTGATGTCCAAGAAAAATCACATGACCCCGAACCTTTGTAGAATAAAACAATGGAGATAAAAATGGATGAGGTAAGAGCTACTCACGATCATCACAGACACGCGATGCATCCCGGTTGATTCATAAGACCTCACAAGACCTCATCGACATGTTCGCCTTGTCTCACGAAAGCCCTTTGGCTTTTCAGCCTCACCATGCAGAAGTCCCCAGGTATATCCAGACAACTTCAGAATTCCCTTCTAGCGCCCTAAGAAAAAACTGATGGATTTTTCCATGACATGTTTACGCACCCCCATATAACCCATAATGATCATGTGAGTCATCATAAACAAATAAAGTAAATGCCTTGTACACTACTCATGTAATCTTACATAATCCCTAACATTTGTAAAATAAAACGAAGGGAATAAAAAGGAAGGAGGAAAGATATATCACGGTCATAAAACCCTTACAATGCACTAAAGGAAGTCTGCAACATGGTCTCACGAGTCACCTGGACAAGCCATCATTGCCTCGTGAAATATCCCAAACAAGGCATCGAGCATCCCGAAGATGCCTTTCAATAGGAACTATGATTTCACGAAGGACCTTGTACATGTCAATATGAAAAAATGAAGGTCCTTTGAGATGCCCATGTGAATCAAAAAAGTCTTTATTAATTGGAAATAATCTAATAAATGAAATGTTGATGGATGGATTTGCGACTATAAAAAATCAGGCAACAGCCTCAGGGTGATCCATGGTAAAGACTCATGAAGACACATGGCGTCATCCCCCATCGCTAAATCCAACCTGGATCTGCACCAGATACGCTGTGAAAACTGAAGAACAATCAAGGTGGTGATGCCTATAAATTCCACAGCACACCATGAAAAAGGCATCAATACCATACGATGGGTGGGACTCTTGGCCTTTGAACCCACCGCGACTACACACTGAAGAACTCTTCTAGTATCATGCCAGTGCAAGATTGGATTTATTGGAGTAAGTGGATCTCATGATTGGAAGGTATTATATTAGGTAACATACCGATGATCAACTAGGATAATCAAGTGACATGTATTAAATTACTTCACATGATCACTCATAAATTATGATAAGGACTTCTGGCAGGGTATGCGAAGAGTATCCCACATGCCTGCTGGATCATGAGAGATTTGAAATAAGTTTACATTGAATACATCTAAGGAATTCATGTTATAAGGGTTGGAACAAAGACTAAGAGTGGGGGTCTTGAACAGAAACATGTTTGTTGGCCCTTATGCACTTCGTGTGACCCCCTCAAGGACGCACAACAACACTAGGACATGTCACCCAGATCTTGAGACATTCCTTCAACATTTCATTTCAATCATGAGAAATAATCTAGACATGTTAGAGAAAGTCACACAATAACCCTAGGCATGTCACCTTAGTATCACGAAGTCCCTCATGGACTTGCACTACGGGAAAAACCGCTTATTGCGACAGGGTATTTATGACGGGATTTATTCTCGTCGCAATAACTCCGACGAAAAGCGTATTTGCGACGGGAATATATTACCGTCGCAAATGGTCAGTTATTTGTGACGGAAATACAGGACCCGTCGCAATAGCTATGGCGCGGTTTTCACGCCAAAACGCAGGAAGCCTATTTGCGACGGTTGTCTTCTACCCGTCACAATTACCCGGCGGTGGTAAATACTATTTGCGACGGGTAAATTGTCCCGTCGCAAATAATTATTCACCAGGTGTTATTTGCGATGGGTCCCGTCGCCAATACCAGCAGCCATAAATAGGAATTTGTGACGGGGATATCCGCCCGTCGCTAATGGTGTGTCAACAGGCGGCTATTTGCGACGGGCCCGTCGCAAAAACCCTTTTAACCGCTGCCCGTAATTAATGCGGGCGAAGGTATTTGCGACGGGGCCCATCGCCAATACCGGCGGCGGTAAATAGGAATTTGCGACGGGGATATCCGCCCGTCGCTAATGGTGTGTTGGCATGCAGCTATTTGTGACGGGCCCGTCACAAAAACCCTTTAAACTGCCGCCCGTAATTAATGCGGAAGAAGGTATTTGCGATGGGATACCGTCGCAAATAATCTAACCTATATATACACCCCACCCATTTTTTGTCCATTACATTCAGATCTCTCTTCCCTCTCCCTCACTAACTTTCAGTTCTAAGTAAATTTTTTTTGTTTTAATTTTTTCTTTCAAGAAGGGGAGGGAAGAAGTTAGCGTAGATTACTTCAAAATATCAAAGGTATTTATATTTTTTTTTATTTTTTAAATTATTTTTAATTGTTAATTTTATTTTTAATTGTTATTTTTAATTCTTTTAATAGAATGTTTAGTAGTTATATAGTATAATTAGATTAAGTGGTTGTACCAAATAATCCTTGTCTGGATACGAACAAGTAGAGGCGGCTCTGACACAGATGTACCTAGGAGTGGAAACTCTGACAAGGTGTTTCGAGCTTGACTCGGGGTAACCTGGTACACGACAACGGGCTTTGCTGCACTCTTGGTTCGACACTCCCAGAGGATGTTTTGGTAATAATTAGAAATAAATATATAATTATCAAATAATTAAGAAATAATTAGATTTAATTAGAATTAATTAAAATAATTATCAAATAATTTGGAAATAATTAGATTTAATTGATTGGAAATAATTAGGAAACAATTAAAATAATTAGGAAACAATTTAAATAATTAGGAAACAATTAAAATAATTAGGAAACAATGATATTTAATTAGGAAACAATGATATTTAATTAGAAAACAATGAGATTTAATTAGGAAACAATTATAATAATTAGGAAAGAATTATATTTAATTAAGAAACAATTATAATAATTAGGAAACAATTAAATTTAATTAGGAAACAATTAGATTTAATTAGGAAATAATTAGATTTAATTAGGAAGCAATTAGATTTAATTAGGAAGCAATTAGATTTAATTAGGAAGCAATTAGATTTAATTAGGAAACAATTAATAATAATTAAGAAACAATTAATAATAATTAGGAAACAATTAATAATAATTAGGAAAGAATTAATAATAATTAGGAAACAATTAAAAATAATTAGGAAACAATTAATAATAATTAGAAAACAATTTAAAATAATTAGGAAACAATTAAAAAAATGAAACAATTAAAAATAATTAGGAAACAATTAAAAATAATTAGGAAACAATTAAAAAGAATTAGGAAAATTAGCAAGCGTGATTGAGCACTCATCTACCTCAATTTTCTTATCATTTGTGTGTTGAGGCTTGACAGGAAACTTCTGCCTCCACATGTAATATTTGCTTTTACTGTCAAAATTATCAACCTCCTCACCAACATAGAGGTGAGGAGGTTTATAATTTTGACAGTAAAAAAAAATATTACATGTGGAGGTAGAAGTTTCCTGTCAACCTCAAGACACAAATGAAAAGAAAATTGAGGTAGATGAGCGGTCAATTACGTTTGTTTTTCTATTCAATGATTGATTAACCACCCGAACTATATGCATATCTTCACATTTCTAATTAGTAACATAATTAGTAACATAATTAGTAATATAATTAGTAACATAAATAGTAACATAATATAAAATATTATATTACTCTAATACTAATAATTAAATAATACTAATAATATAATTATTTTATTATTATATGTTTAATATTTATAAAATTTATTAATATTATTAAAATTATAAAAAATTTATAAAATATTACAATTATCAATATTTTCAACAAGTTTTTCTTTATTCTTAATATGATAAAATCTTAAAGGGTCGCCAATTTTCAGGTCATGCCCAATAAAAAGTTTGCGTCAACCGTGTCCAATGTAAACTCTATAATTGTTCTTGCTTGGTTGATCACCTCGCAAGTAGCGCTGCAATAGGAAAACCCAAGTCATGTCTTTATCATCTATAAGAATCATATCACATGACTTTTTACATAGACCATTCTTTCTTGAAAAATTAAGGGAAAGATACTGAATTTCTCTTAATTTTTCAAGGAAGAATGATCTATGTAAAGAGTCATGCAAAATGATTATTAAAGACGAGAATGAAATTACTTGTATCGTTCTATTGCAACACTACTTGCGAGGTGATCAACCATGTAAGGACAATTATAGAGTTTAAATTGGACATGGTTGACGCAAACTTTTAGTTGGGCATAACCTGAAAATTGACGACTCTTTAAGATTTGAACATGTTAAGAATAGAGCAAAATCTGTTGGAAATATTGAGATTTGTAATAATTAGTAATAATTAATAATAATTAATCAAAAATCAAATAAATTCAAGTACATGGTTATAAATTGGCACAATTTACAGCGGATTTGCGGCTACCTTTTGTTCAACGTATCATGTCTTTTCTACTTTCTCCCACTGAAATAAGTATGAAAAATGTGCTCTAACGTATGTCAGAGAAAGTTTTTCATACTGATTTCAGTCGGGAGAAAGTTAAAAAGAGATGAGTCGTCGGACAAAAGAGGCTCTTTTTCCTGACGACTCATCTCCTTGCAAGGAGATGAGTCGTCAGGCAAAAGATCTGTCGCCAATCCGCTGGAAACAAATAAGAATAATTAGTAATATAATCTCCACAACGATGATTACAAAATTTTATTTCATTATTCAAGCATATTTCATTTTTCCAAGTATTGATAAGTATTGCTAAATTAATAATAATTAGTGTGGATGATTACAAATTAACTGTGTCGCCTATAATTATTGGTAATTACTAATAAATAACTGTAACTATGTATCTTCTTTTTTTAGGATATTCATTTTCTTATATCAAATTATTTAACAACAGTAAGGGTTTTAAATTTTTTAGAAGCATATATATGAATATGGAACAAGGAAATCGACATCAATCATTATTAGATGATCGTGCTTGGATAAATCAGCGCAGAAATCCAAACGGTTCTAGTTTAGATCCTATATATGTTAATGGTGTTGAAGCTTTCTTATCATTTGCATCATCAAACCCGAAATTTGTTTCAGAAGGGACAATTAAGTGTCCTTGTAAAAAATGTGCTCTGAGAACGTTTGAGACATTTGACATCGTTGGGAAACATCTCTTGCGTTATGGTTTTGAATCAGATTATATTTTTTGTTATCAACACGGTGAACGCAGTTCCAGAGAAGATACTAATAATTTGATTCCAGATCCATCACGGTTTCAGAATTTAGTACATGATGTTGTAGGGTCATCCGTTCAACAAACTGAAATCAAGGATGATGTTGATTTACCTCCCGAGTTGGCACCATCTGAATTTGCTAAGTTGTTCAGGTCTGCTGAGGATGCATTATATCCTGGTTTCAAGATAAGAAAATTAGAAGCAGTTGAAAAATTTATGGCTATTAAATCAGATAATGGAATGTCAAATAACTGTTTTGGTCAGATATTTTCTTTGGTTAAAGCACTATTACCTAATGGAAATGTGATGCCTGCTAATTATTATGAGAGCAAGAGACTAGTTCGTAATCTGGTCCTTAGTTATCAGAAGATCCATGCATGTTCAAAGGATTTCACCTTATATTCTGGTGAAAATGAGTCGTTGGATAGTTGTCCCACATGTGGGAAATCGAGGTATAAAGAATCTCAATCAGGGAAGTCTGGATTGATTCCTGTAAAACAATTGAGATATTTCCCGCTTACACCCAGGTTGCAGCATTTATTTATGTTTCAAAACACAGCGACAATGATGTCATGGCACAAAACCAATATTTCAAATGGTAAAAGCTTGATTCATCCATCTGATGGTGATTCATGGAAACATTTTGATCAAGTGCATCCGTCTTTTTCTTTAGAATCTCGGAACGTGTGATTGGGTCTTTCTACTGATGGTTTTTTGTCCATTTGGATCTTTTGGTAGTCAGTATTCCTATTGGCCTGTCTTTATAACTCCATACAATTTTCCTCCATGGATGTTGATGAAATAGCCTTATATCTTTTTGACATTATTAATCCCAGGACATCTGAAAAAGAATATTTATTTTTATTTGAAACCATTGATTGATGAGTTAAATTTATTGTGGAGTTATGGTGTTGGTACATATGATGCTGTTGCGAAACAGAATTTTGTAATGAAAGCTGCTTTGATGTGGACAATTAGTGACTTCCCGACATATGACATGTTATCTGGATGGAGTACACATGGTCCAAAATCATGTCATTACTGTATGGGAGACAAAAAATCATTTATGCTCGTGAATGGAAAAAAACCTTGTTATTTTGACTGTCATCGCAGATTTCTTCCAATCGATCATCCTTTTCAGAGGAGTAAATCTCATCAGAAAAGGCATAATTGAAAGAGATGAACCTCCAAAAATGATCTCAGGTACAGAGTTATAATCAGTTGTATTTTCATTACCTTCCATCACTTTTGGACCAACAATAAACCAACAAAAAATTCATGGCTTTGGGAAAGAACACAATTGGACAAAATAGAGCATTTTTTGGAATCTGCCATATTGGTCTGATTTGTTGGTCTGACACATGTTGGATGTCATGCATATTGAGAAGAACTATTTTGATAATTTATTTCATACAGTTTTGGATACATCGGGTAAAACCAAATATAATGTAAAGGCACGATTAGATCTTGCTCAAATTTGCAGGCGACCAGAACATGAATTGTTTGAAAATGTCAGATCACAGAGATTAATGAAGCCAAAAGTAGATTATACACTGACCAAAAAGAGTTTCTTATTATTTTGTCAGTGGATTGCAAATTTGAGACTTCCAGATAGCTATGCTTCCAACTTGGGAAGATGTGTTAAAAATGGTCATATTACCGGATTAAAAAGTCATGACTGTCATGTTATAATGGAAAGACTTATGCCTATTGGATTAACAGGTTTGTTGAATTCTAAGATTTGGGATTCGATAACAGATATATCATATTTTTTCTGAGACATGTGTGCGGCGACAACAGACTACGATACACTAAGCAAACTAGAAGAAGTTGTTGTTGTAATTATATACAAACTGGAAAAAATCTTTCCGCCAGATTTATTTGACTCAATGGAACATTTGATATTACATTTTCCACATGAAGCAAAATGTGGAGGTCTGGTTCAGTTTTGATGGATGTACCCATTTGAGAGATGCATGCAGAAATTGAAGAAAAAAGTCTGTAACAAAGCATTAGTTGAAGGCTCAATTGCTGAAGCTTATTTGCAAGAGGAAATTGCTTTATTCTGCTCTCATTATTTTAAATCTGAATATCCCTCAAAATTTAACCACATGGGCCGGAACGAGAGGAATGTTGATGATGATATGAACAATCAGTTATCAGTTGTCAATCAGCCCGAACTTGGCTTTGGTGGAGTTCATGATAGATGGATTTCAGATGATGAACATCATAAAGCTCATACATATGTTCTACTCAACTATGAAGAAATGCCACCAATTGTACAATGAGTGCTCCTATCCCTTATTCTATAGATTTTATTACAGTAAATTAAATCATATTGTATTTGTAGGTTATATGATGATCATATCAAGAAACAATTTCCACAAATTACAGCAGCTGGCTTAGAAGAACGTCGGCAAAATTTTTTTTCCAACTAGTTTCAAAAACTGGTAACATACATTCTTTTTTGGTTTTACATATAAAATCATTTTATTACTTGTAATAGTGATAAATGTTTTATAAATTTTCAGGTATCTGTACATGCTGATAAGATTGATAGTCGATTGCATATATTGAGTATCCCACCATCCAAAATAGTTAAATCTTATAATGCATATGTGGTGAATGGTTATCGCTTCTATACACGTGCATATGGGGAATCAAAGAAAACAATGAATAGTGGTTTTTGTTTGAAGGGATCACATCATAGAGATATTGAAGGTGACTTTTACGACATGCTTGAAGAAATTATTGAACTATGTTATTTGGGACAGAATTATGTAACAATGTTTAAATGTCGATGGACGGATACTGAGAGAGGCTTGAGTATTCATCCGACTCATGGAATTGTTGATATTAAACATAAAAGTCTTCTTACAGTAAATGAACCATTTTTATTGGCTCATCTGGCACATCAAATTTATTATGCAAAATACTGTACTACTGAAAAAGAGTTGGATGATTGGTGGAGTATAATAAAAGTTAAATCTAGAGAAAATCAGTTTACTCAAACTGAATGTGGTTCCACTGAAGTGCAAGGAAATGAAATTGTTCAGGAAACTCCTCAAAACACATCTTTTTCACAAAGAGACATGAATATCGAGGATGACACCCTACAGTTAAGGGTCGATGGTGACGATGTTGTCAATGATGTTACAACTGAATTTGAAATGACAAGAGATGATGAAAGTGAAACTAATATGGAAATTGATGATGTTGATGAGGAAGATGAAGACATTGACATTGGAAACTATGAAGATGAGGATGAAGATGAACATTGACACAGTAAAATGCTGGTTAGAATCATAACAAATATATATCTATACATAATAGTTATTTTCAACTGTTTGCTAATAATAATCATTTCATGTTTCAGATGGACTCAGAAACGTTTCGTCAGTTGCTGGAGGCTGATCTACCTATGGATGATGAGGTTCTTGAGTCATCTGACCCTCAGGCTATTGGCACTACAGGGAGCACTCGAAGGGGGTGTGGTCTTGTTAGACTAATGATTCCAGATCCTATCCCGGAGCGACGTCCACCTCTTGGATTTGATGTGCACACGTGGTGGTATGGTAACCTGTGTATTTTAGTTATCATTCATTATAATTTAATAATATTCTAATTGTTTGATTATTTTTTCTTTTTCCACAGTTTTACACATATAGCTATTGGACAGGGGAGCGCTATCTTGCACAATTATTTTTCTCAGCCCTGGCTCACATGGGATCAGATTCTCGCTGATGTGCAGGTCGTCATGTTCGATCATTGGTTGGTACGTAATTAAATATTATTTATTCTGAAATTTAATTCATTAATAACTTTATATTAGGGTTTATGGTATCCCGTCGACGAGAGCATGCGTGCCACTATCCACGCAACATGGGTGGTGTCTATGCGTGACCGTTTCCGTTAGTTTTTGCATAATTTGAGAAAGGCAGCTGTGAAGAAAGCCAGAGTGACATAATTTGATGAGTCCTGTAGAGCCCACCGACCAGAGTAAATTTCATCTCACGTTTGGGATGGATTATGTACACACTGGTTGGGTGGTGGGTTTCAGAGGAGATCTGCATTGGGTTGACAGAATCGGGGGAGACAAGAGGTGACGCATCGAGCCGATAGTCGTACATTCAGTGCTCATAGAGAGAGTATGGTAAGTACTTTTTTTTAATATTTTATACAAATTTAAATATAATTTTTTTTCATATAGGAAGCTTAGAAGCCCGGTATTACGACGTACGACGTTTATCGGAGGATGTACACTGACCCGACTACTGGAGAGATTAGAGGTGACCGCCAGCACCAGATTGTGGTCAATATTATTTTCTTTTCAGTTTGAAAATTAAATGCATATAATCTTTTCATTAATTTAATTTCAAATTGAAAATTAAGGAGTCATATGAGGCCGCGACCTCTCAGACACAGGCTGAGAGTCAAGACGAGACGGGTGATCAGACTAGTGCCCACCATTTTGATGAGACGACATGGATGCAGGTGACCCAGTATGACTTCAAAAAGGGCCGAGTAGTTGGTATCAGCTCTCATTTCACTCCTGAAGCTTATTATGGTACTGCTGCGATGTCGGCGTCCATCTCAAGAGGAGCTCGTGGAGACACATCATCTTCTTCCTCACAGTATCAGGAGCAGTTGTGTGCTCAGAGTCAGCTTATAGAGGATTTGCGTCAGGGGCAGGAGCAGATGCGTCAGCAGCACGATGAGGAGATGCGTCGATGGCAGGAGCAGATGCTTCAGCAGCAGGATGAGGAGAGACTTCGATATGAGGAGAAACATCAGGAGCAGATGGAGTATATGCGTCGTCTGACTCATAGTTTAGGGATGGAGTTTCCTCCACCACCTCCTCCAGGTCCTCCAGATTATCCATCCCCCAGTGATTTTTTATATTTAATAAACATTTTAGTTCGTAGTTTATTGTCATATTAACTATTTACAATTCCTCTTTCATATTGGTACGAATATTGCATGATTTAATTTGTTTTTATTTTTTTAATATTTTATTACTTATTAGTAATATTTTTAATGTCTGTTTATTTTAGTAATATTACTTTTAATATTTTATATTTATTGTTAATATTGAGAAGTTTATAATTTTATAATTTTATTAATATTAATAATATTAATATTATTTTTTGATATTAATATTTCATAATATATAATATATTTTTTATTATTATTAATATTATAATAATATAATTTATTTATATTATTAATATTAATATTATTATTATATATATAATTTAATAATATTATTATTATATTAATTTTTTATATTATTAATATTAGTATTATTATATTATATTATATTATTTATATTCATATTATTATTATTTTATATTAATATTTCATAATTATATTTTATATATATTTTTATTTATATTATAATAATAATATTTTTTTATATTATTAATATTATTATTATTTTTATATAATATTATACGATTTGTATTAATTTTTTTTTATTTTTTTTAGTATTTGCGACGGGATTATTTGCGATGGGATTTCCCGTCGTAAATATTTTTTTATTGTAACATTTGCGACGGGAAGAATACCCGTCGTAAAAACATTTCTGCGACGGTCCGTCGCAAATACCTTCATCACAAGTATTTTTTAAATTTCTCATTTGTGATAGGTTTCTGACTCGTTCAAACTAATATATCTACGACAACCCGTCGCAAATACCTTTTTTATATATAAACAAAAACACATTTGCGACGGGGGAAAAATAACATCGCAAATACTCTTTCTGCGACGGAACCGCCGCAAAAAACACCTATTTGCGACGCCGTTTTCGGCAACGGGCGATTTGCGACGGAGCCCCGTCGCAAAAGACCTTTTGCGACGGGAGCCCGTCACAAATCTCCCATTGCAAATATTTAGTTTTACTGTAGTGTTGTCGCCCAAGCCTCACGATGATCTTCAAATTCATCGCATGAATCGTATAACAGCACCTGATCATGTCATCCAAGTTTCGCAAACACACCCATACATAAAAAAATAGCTCTCAAAAGACCCTTAGAGTGATTCATTTGAGAATCATGATGACTTCTGGATATATCAATCGTGTCATTTGATGCCTTCCAAGGAATTCCTCCAAAACATGCGACACTCTCTAGACATATCGTCCTAGGCTCATGAAGCTATCTAGATATATCAACCAAGACTCGTGATACATTTTTGGGATGTCATAAAAGATATATGAAACCATATGTACATGTCAACCATGATATTTGATTCCTCTAAAGTAAAACCATCTGGATCTTATGATGTCCTCCAAACAAGTCAATCGGGTCATACGACACCCTCTAGACAAGAAGACCAGGATATAAAGGGAATCCTATGATTTTATCACCTTGTTCATCCTCATTTTGTAAGCCCCGACAAATAGGGAAACCTTAGAGTGTAAATCCCAATGAAAGAAAACTATGGAGACTCTGATTCCTACCATATTTAGGATACATAGGCCACCTATCTTTGCGGTTTGAGCTCCATATTGATCATCCAGGGAAATCCTGACAAAAAAGCTCTATCTCCATAAACAGTGACATTGATCATTTTCCATCCCTTGTTTCTCACACTAAGAATAGATCACATGGTATTAGGGAGTTGAAATAGTTATGTCATCTACATCATAAGTCTCTATAATGATAAGGGAAACCTCAGAGTGTAAGCCCCAAAAAAATGAACTATGACAACTTTGATTCTCTCCATAATCTAGATATGTAGGATATCCCTCCAGAACTCGAGATTGATTGCCTAATACCCCAAATCACCTGTATAACTCCTTTCTGCAAGACATTAAACTGTATGGGTTCAAAAAACTATGTGTATTTGTATTCCTTCGATAACCAAGATATGTAGGAAGCCTCATAAATGGCTCAATCCCCTCCTTATAAAATTAACCACCTCCTTGCGTGGAAGCACATTCCGAAGTCCTTGGTTATATAGCCTCAACACATGAGAAAATCACCTATTACTATAAGATGATGGAGAACCTAATATACATATATATGGATTCACTAAGGAGACCCCATTCTTCTACAAATCAAATAGAATTATCCAAAATCATTTTGTTGGTGTAACTGGTCCCGTATCAGGATTAGGAAGGGATTCTTGAAAAAATATAAAATCTATAAGAGAGATTCATAGTAGGAAATAATTCCCCCTAAAAAAAGGTTTGATGATCCCAACCTCTCATCCTCTCAACCAATGTGAGTCCCCAAAATCCACTGGGCCAAAAAACCCAAATGACCACCAACCTATGGAAAGTAGGTATGTGTCCAACTACAAATGTGGGAACTGTTAGGAGTTTCTGGGAAAGTCTAAACAAAATGGTGAGTCTGAAATTATATTTTTAACTTTGATACCTCCTTAATGAGATAAAAAGGATATACTACCCAGTCCCTATCATACCATTATATTCTGGGTATATCTCTAAATCGTGAAGAAATAATATTTATTATAAATACATTAATATTTTAATATTAAATTGAGTATATATTTATATATATTTATTTATGTAAATAATATGTGTGTGATTTTGGGTAAATGTACTTATAAATCAGAAGGAGTTTGATTCCTTAGAGAAGATGATCATGGCTCTTTATTGAAAAAGAAAGAGTTACAAAATTCTAAAAGATGGAGTTTTACAATTATCCTTTTTGAGGTGATAATTTAAATAAATAGGAATATATATACATATTTTTATGTATTTACATATAAAAATTTAATTGTATAAATAAATATTTAAACATATTTACATGTAAAATAAATTTTTAAATTTATAAAACATATGGAAATAATTATTATCCATTTTATTTTAAAAAATATAACCATTATTTACCATATAATAATGTATGAATATATATATATATACCTATAAAAATGAATATATAATGTTTATGTATAAATATATGTGTGTTTTTATTAATAAAAATATTATATTTATGTATATATTCTAATAAGATATGCAAATAAATATTAGTATATATAAATATATATTAAAATATGCATATATTGAAAAAAATATACATGTATATAAATATGTAAATATATAAAAAATAATATAGGGTATTATTAAGTCACTAAAAAATATTTAACTTTTTTCAACAAGAACATATATGTTGTTATATGTCTATTTTCTATCGGTAAAATGTTCTACCAACAGACATGTCTCTGTCACTAAATTGTTGATAAAAAGACCGTTAAATGTTATTGCGATAGATAAATTTTTTTAATTGCAGTTATAATAATACCAAAAGATAATATATATTTTTTTAAAAAAAATCAACACATTGATATGAAAATTTTATTTTTTGATAATATTATCAACATTTATCTTTCCATTTATTATAAATAATACCAAAAATTAATATTTTTTTGTAAATTATTTTTTAAATCAAATAATTTATGTGGGAATTGTAATATTCATTGTGAAATTATATATTATATTTATTGAAATAATTATATATAATTGTTTAAATTGGAATATAAAGGGTGTATCTTTTCCCCGGGGTTTAGGAGACATGATGTCTTATTCCTATATTGATTCAGTTATTCTCTCATTACATTATTTCATATTGGGTTCACTATCTATTCTTCCTAATTGGGGATTGATTGTGGGGTTTCAAGCATGGTTTCATAGTCATTCACATCAGGTTTACCATTTCCATCTTCCATAGAAACTCCCAATGATTCCCACATCCATAACTGGGTAGAGGCCTACTTTTTAAAGGCAGGCGGTCATTTGGAATTTCATACCCAATAGAGCTTAAGAACTCACATTGGTCAAGAGGATTAGAATTTGGGATCATCGCACCCTTTTTGTGTGGAATTATTGCCTATTCAGGGACTCTCATATATATATATATATATATATATATATATAAGATATGTTTGTGAATATTTTCCAAATCCCAATATAGGATTGGTAACCCTAACAAAATGATCAGGTGTTGACTCCTTCTATGTGTCAAGGGGAGTTCTATTAATGAGACCATATGTATGTATCTTAGGTTCTTGATTAGTTTTCCATCATTCCTTGGCAATGGTTATTTTTTTATATTGTGAATCCATATAATCAGGAACTCTGGATTTTACTACCATCTAGAGATGTGATTGATATTTTGAGGATGAGACTAAACCTTTTTAAGGAATCCTATATATCATAGTTATAATAATAATAATAACCCAAATAGTTCTTTTAAGTGGTGTTGTTTAACATCATGAAGAGAACACATATATGAGAGAACATAGGCACCAAGTATTGATCTTGAGCCTTAGGATGCCATCTTACGTATCCTGTATATAGAATTAATCAGATTCCTTATAGTTTGATCCCTCCTTAACCTATTGATGGCAGGTGATAGATAATTAATGACCATGTAGATTATTAACCTAGGGTTTATCAAATGGGAATTCCTTCAAAACATACACTAAGGTGGATTCCCTTGTATGAGGGAAATTATATTATGTCACTAAATAGGGATTAGAAATTGAGGTTTACCTAGACGGGAGATATTTGTGATGAGAGTGATATGATCATTGTAAATTACTAATCCCACATAATCCATTCTTAGTGTGAGAAACAAGGGTTAAAAATAAATCAGGCTCATTTTATATGGATGTATGACTTATGTACTGAGGAATCCCTTGCAGAGTGTTTGACATAGACATCTGGCCTTAGAAAGGCATCCTACGTATCCTATTTGGATAGAAATTAGAGTCATCATAGTTTAATTTTCTTCTCAATCTACATATTGATGAGGAAGAATGATAATACCACATGACTTTTTTTTCCCATGAGATAGAGTGCCAAATAAATGGAGGGACATACACTGAGGTGGATTTCTAATTGGATCTCTAGCCTAAGGAAGGAATCCTATATATCTCATTTATTTCAGGAATCAGATTCCACTTTGTTCAGTTTGAGGTATGTCTGAATATGTATAATGGACAAGGATATCATGTCCGGGGGTGTTCGCCTGACATGCTTGACATGTCAGAGGGCTATACCTAACATGTCCTGAGTGTTTGACTAACATGTCATTATTATTTGTCTGAAATGCCCTGAGTGTCTTCCTTAAATGTAGTGATTATCTATCTAATATGTACTTTGTGTTTTTCTATAATTCCCCGAGTGTCTGTCTGGTAAGGATGACATGTCCCAGGGTGATTCGCATGATTAAAGCATGCATGTTGGGGTTTTTTCACATGATCTGACTACCATGTCTAGAGGACTATCACATAACATTATTGACGCATCTAAGGGTTCTCATGTGATAAAAACAGGCATATATACGTGTGTTTCATGACAAAGGCTAACATTTTTAGAGGTTTTTCGCACTATCTGGTTGGAAAGTCTGGAGGGATTCGTGCGATTTAGACAATATGTTCAGAGGACTTTGCAAGACTTTTCCAACATGTACAGAGGACTTTGAATGAATTTGCTGATGTGTCTGAAGGACTTCATGTGGCTTGGATGGCACACCCTGAGGACCTTGAAGACTTTTCTTGACATGTTCGGCTATTTTCGAATGATCTAGATATGTCATGTGAAGTGACTAATGAATTTTCATGAAATTTGGTGTATCTTCCCTCATGTAGGCCTTCCATTTTTTATTAGTATTTATTTCATGCATGCCTCGATGTTTTCAATAATTAAATTATTGTGGTACCATGTGACCAAATTGACATTCCCAAATTCCTTGGCATAATCTGGTCAGTGAATTAGAGTTTCTTCGTATGATCACTATGTTGATCACACAAATTACACAATCATACCACTTATTCCCCTAGGTTTTTCCTTAGATTTTACTTGGTGGAAGACCCTTGTGATTGTGTGGCTTTTCACTTTGAGAAGTATTCTCTTCTGTTCTCCTATGGATGTATAGTCATATTGCATTTTAGTTTTTTGTTCCAAGTGGAAGGGATTTATAAGCCTCTATGGCCCAGTTCTACAACACATTGCATGGTGCATGTAACGCCCCGACCCCAGCTACCCAGAGTCGGTGCATTACTTCGTAACATTGGCATGATCACAAGAAAGATCAAATCTCGAAAGACCGATTGGTTTAGTAGCCTTGGAAACACTAGATATATTCATAAGTTTTACATTACATCATAAAATGAAAAACTACTACAACAACATAATGTTTCCACAATCCACACTATTAACCCCTCATAAAATCCCTGCAGGTCATTCATAACTTACTTCTTCACATCCTGGGAAAAATAAAACATAGAAAAGGGGTGAGCTCAAATGCCCAGTAAGGATAAAAATATAGCAGAAACTTTCATAAATAAGAATAAACATTTAAGGCAATGTATAACTAAAACAAAAGCCTTTTAAATATGAACTTTCAACATGGTATGGCATAAATAAAATGAAATAATTCCATTTACTTATTCACATGGATATTCTACTAATCGAATAATCACATGAAAAAATCAATAACCACTTTCATAATGTTGGAATGCATAATGACAGACTATCATAACCACATAGCCAAGGCCTCGTGCCAAGACTACAAATAAGATTTTGTCAAGGCCTTGTGCCAAGACACTAGTTTGTCTCATGAGACCTACCGATGCATCGAGGAGCTATAGCGGGCTCCACCCGTCACTTACTAAGTCCAATGCATTCCCATATGAAAATGTTTAAACATAACATAAACATTTGTATTAAAACTAGCATACGAAATGTCAATAATTTCACCATAAACTATGAATGGTATAAAAATAGCACATCCACAGTCAAACATATCACAAAACCTTCAATACAATATAGAAGCTTTGTATTACAATAAATCAACTTCAAATAAGCGTAAAATCCATCAAAGGATGTTGACATAGATGAAATCAAAATTCTTTTTAAAGAAATATCTCTTTTTTATTTTGAAATCATTTAAGATCCATATAAAATAAAACATTTTCTTTGAAAATATTCTTATAAGCTTGTAAGGGAAGTTTTGAAGATTTTATAACGGCGGAAATTAGCCGCACCCGCCGTATAAGTTAAAAAAACATTCTTACCTTAATTCTGTCGAAAAGGTTAAAAAGGGACCTTGTTTTGAAAACGACGGAAAGATTCCTTTATAAACCACTTATAAAAGTCAAAAAGGGTATAAATGACTTTAACTCATATTCTAGTAAATAGTAAAAATGTTTTGAAATACATTTTTAAGAAACATGGATGTGGATGATAAAGAGATCCCAGTAGATTATTACATATAAACAACCTCAGATAATGAAGAGATTGTGAAATAACCCTTACCTTGTACTTTTACTTGGATGGGGTAGGTTAACCTCCTGTATAATGGTGAAATAATTTTTATTAAATTATACAAGAATCATATATATTAATATGTTATCATATATGATCTTTTAACATTGATTTGTTAATAATATCTTAGAATTATCGTCGTTTCGGGTGTTAACTTACTTGTTTTCTTTTATATGTTTTGTTACATAAGACATTTTTGTAAAGGATAGGTTGTATATTATTCATATCCAGAATGATATCAAGTCCTTAAACATCATTTTTAAATCATAAAATGATAATTATACTTGAATGGATACGATGGAGAATGAATCTCATCGCGTTCGTGGAGACGGTAGTCCGTACGTACGCACGAGCGACGATATCATTCTTTTGATATTAAAATAATATATAAATGGATGGTATATAATATATACAGAATCATTAACATGTTATATTTATTATTTACATGAGTTACACATCATTATTATACCCATCCAAATAATAATATATTGAATAACAATTACACCACGACGTGGAGACGGTAGTCCGTACGTACGCACGTATGGTGACATGTTATTCAAAGGGTGGATAGAATACTGAATATGGTTGTACCATATTTATAATAACATCACATTATATGTGAGATACTGGAGTTATTATTTTAGAATGGTAAGAACAAAGGAAGAAGAAGTGGAAGAAGAAATGAACTTGGAGAAGGGTGGTGAAATCATTACCTCTTCTTCGGGTTCTTCCTTTTGATTTGATCAAAAGGGCTCCTTAGGTTGGCTTTCTGATCAAACTAAGGCCTCTAGGTTGTAGTGAGGGATGTTGGGAGAGTATTTGGGCAGAGTTTGGCCGAACCAAAAGGCTTTGAAGGTGTGAAGAAATGAGAAGGAGGAGTGCCCTTTTATAAGAGGGGTGAGGGGCACCTTTGGAAAAGCTAGAAATATTAATTTATAATAAATTCATATTCGGTTTCTAATGGATCCAAAGCTTATTATTCAAAGGTTAAGGTGGGTATAGGTCGAAAACCACTCAACCAATAGAATTTAGACAGGTTTGGGTACTTATATTAACCTTATCTTTAAGTATTAACTCTAAGTTAATTAGTTTCACTTTTACAATGTCTCTTTGTATTTTTATATAATATGGTTAATAAACTTACTATATACATCCAAGCGACCCCCAAGTGGTACATTAATGATGAAACTATCATGATATAAGTCTCTTGGCCGAAACTTAGATTTTTAGGAATTTAATATCAATTAATAATATAATATTTGTTTTAAGAACTCTTTTATGTCAATTTTGACACTATTCAATAGTTGATTTTTTTGAAACTCATAACAGATTGATTACTTCGAACAAAGTCAATTAAATCAATCCTAATATATCATATTATCCTAGAAAATTAGTTTAATTCATTAAAAGTTTCATATTATATTTATTTGGGTATTTATAATATCAATTATTTTAATTTTGCACTATTATAGTAATTACTGTATCATCATTGTGTCATAAATAAAATAAATTATTTAATGTCTAAAAATTATAAATAAAATATCATTATGTAGGAAATCTTTTTATCTTTCTAATTAATATTTATAATCTAAAATCCAACATATATAACTTTATGTAACAATTGTTTTTCTAAAAGATATATGCTTGTGTCATTTTTGTATTCATTTTAACTTAATTAAAATAAAGTGTCATTATCACTTACAAGTGGATCCATGGGGTCCCAAAATAGACCCCAATATTCCCATGGTCGACCATGTATCAACCAATAGGGTTAAGACACGTTTTAGGGTAATTTAGTATTATTATAATATTATTTTTTAACCCTTATTTACCGGATTTACCCTTAACCATGGTAAATAAAATATTTACCGCAGTAATTATTCAAAATGTCTAAAAACAAAAGTTACCTATTTACACAATTTGAACATCCTGATTCCAAATATGGAATCCATTTTCCTAAATTCAAAACACAGAAGTGGCAGAAATTAATTTAAAATTAATTCCCGCTGTCAAAACAAAAAGCGTGTTTTTAAGAGATAATAACTATCAAAAGATTGACACTTGTTTATGTTCGGTTTAATTGTAAAATTATGTCCAATGACCAAAATTTTATTAAATGGAAAAAATATATTCTAAATATACTTTAAAACCACTCAAATTCATAATTTATCACTATTAATTATTTTGATTAAAAAAGTTGTTTTTAATTAAAACTTAGTAATTTTCACTATTCATCAAAATATGAAAGTTATCCGAAATGTACCAAAATTTCACCTTAGGCTAAATTCGATATTCCGAATCCAAAAATGAAGTCCATTTTCAAATATAAAATATATATAATTTCAAAAAGTAGGTATTACTATTCATAACGGCTAGTTTGATTAGTTATGGTGTGTTAGAACTCGGTGTTGCGTACAACACACGCTATCACATTATTCAAAGAGAAGCGTACCGTAGAAGCTTGGGATGTTTCATTTTAAATTTTTGATGTCCCCATTTAGTCAAAAAGTTTAAAATATAGTATTTATAAAGGGTTCACTATTAAAGTTGATAAAAGTGGAATACTGAAAATGAATTTGTTCTTGCATTATATCTAAGAAACTCATAATATGGATTCTAAAATTAGAAGGATTATATAAACATTAAAATTTATCTAATACTATTCATAACCTCTTTTGAACGGCTGGTTTGGTAAGTCATGGTGTGCTTGAACTTGGTGTTGCATGTAGTGAAAGTTATTGAATTATTTTGAAGAAATAACACACTATGAAATCTTGGGGTGTTACATTCTCCCCTCCTTCAATAAATTGCGTCCTCGCAATTTGAAATTGTTCTTAGAAAATAAAAGGTTGAAAATAGAAAATATATTTGTGGGAAAAACCAAATCGGAAATTGGGTTACTAAAATTTAGTCTTAATATGAGGAAAAGGTAAATTAAAGGGTCACCACCAAATTATGATATCGATTAGGAGAACATTGGTGGCATTTAGAGACATATAATTGGAGGAAAAACGTAAATATTTATAGGTAGTGATTGAGATCATCAATCACAAACAAGTATAAAATTGAGGTCCTTAAACTCATCAATCTATGATGATTTGAAATACCATCGGTTCAACAAAACATAGGGTATTAGGATAACACATTTTTTACGTTTCAAAATTTCTTAGTTGAAATCCCACATCGAAAAATGAATTAATGAGTCCTCTATTTAAAACAAAGAGTGGAAAGTATGAAGATTACCGAAAATAACACATACTAGGGTTCCATGTAAGAAAATATGGATATGGAAGAGAAATCTAACCATCAATTATCTGATGGAGAGTGGTAGAGAACATGGCTATGAAAAGGCCAACAATCCCAAAGCCATAAATTAGTGATGATTTAAGGTACCATCTAGGGAAACATTTTTGTTCTAAGTTTCTATTATTATTGTTGAGGAATTTATTTATGAGATTAGATAAGATAATAAGGAGATATAATTACTTTATAATTAGAATTTTACCCATTAATAAATTTCTACCACAAACTCATCTTTCACTCTAGAACGTAATTTTTTTTTCTATTTATACTATTCGTACAGGGTTCTAAAATAAATGAATTTATAATTCATCTACCAGATATTTAAAAAAACTACATTATTTAATTCAGGACATCTCATGGGCCAGTGGTAGGTGATACACCCTTGTCGCCCTTCAGTTGCGGGTTCAAGTCTCGCAGCCTTGCCGGACGTGACGGGTTGCCGCCCGACCTCCGGGTTTTCCTTTTATGGTAATCCAAAATAATCCAAACTAGAACTATCCAAAATACTTCTGTCCAAACTCACAGTCCAACATTTATAAGGAAGGTAAACATAATATAGATCCTTTTTACCCCGCAATAGCATATGAATACCTTCATCTTGTATTCTTTTAATAAACTGAAACATCTTGAATTACCATATTCCATATTGATTACATTCATGCTCCCTTATTCCATATAGAATGCTGGATATACTTCATTAATACAAAAATGTTTTAAACCCCAACAATGATGGAATATACAAATCATTAATCAGCTTCAAGGTAGTCAATAATATCCAATATAATTTATCCAAATAAATCATGTATTATTCTAAAATCACCACCTCGGTATCTGAACCATATTATGGTTTATCTTTCTCTCAACCATATATTTTCCAAACATTTAACCTGCTACTGAGTCACTTTTCTTTGTTCCACACCATCTCAAGTCCTTAATTAAATAGTACTGCAGTACAATCCTTATATACTCCATAATTATTATAACAAGTACATTGTTGATACAACACTCAATTGATATAATCAACATAAGAACTCTAATCATTCCTCTTCATCTGTGGTAGTATCATAACTTGATTATTATCCAATAGCATCATTTGCGGCATAGTCTGATGACTGGGGCATAGGTTCGCGTAGTGTCCAAACTCCTTGAAAATGAAGCATTGTACATTTGAAACCATTTTCTTACCCTTGCAGTCATGTACTTTGTGCCCTTTTCCTCCACACTTATAACAAACTCCCATTCCTTTCAGGCAATTTCCAGGGTGTTTCTTTCCACAGTTACCACATATGGGAAAATTCTTCTTTTCCCTCTTCCCTTTATCCATCTTTCTCTCTTCTATCCTTTTCTTCTCTTGCTTCCCTTCAAAGCCATAGGACTCAGTAATCTCTTTACTTATCTTATCAATACATGATATTATTTATTCATATGATGATAATACATGGGAGACTATTTCTCTTATAAATTCTAGCTTAATACCATGAAAGATATGATCCTTCCTTCTCTTTGGATCATGTGCATTTCCGGAGTTCTCATTCCTTCTACTGGGCGCCATTTCTAAACAATGGCATAAACTAGATCAGTTTATGAATCAAAATACATAATCCCATACTTATAAAACACTTAACATAAATTGAACTATTTATGGATATAATCCATAATCATTTTTTTCTTTGAGGATGTATATACTCATAATCCCTTCAAAATGATTTGTAAAGAAAATGAGAGTTATCCTAAGCATATCCCCCGGGAGTGTCGTAACCAAGAGTGCAGCAAGGCCCGTTGTCGTGCACCAGTTCCCGTTCGAGTCTAGCTCAAAGCGGTGTTTTCGGGTTTTACCCCTAGGTACATCTGTGCCAGAGCCGCCTCTACCTGCTCGTATCCAGACAGGGATGTATTGCTTGGAAAACTCACAAAATCTCTACAATACCAAAATTCTAGGAAGTTCTTCTATACTAATCCTCAAAGTTCATCTTAGGTCTACGTGCTCTAATCAGAGTTTATCTAAATCTAGCTTCCAAGGTTTGTACTAAACTTCCTCTGATACCAACTGTAACGCCCCGACCCCAGCTACCCAGAGTCGGTGCATTACTTCGTAACATTGGCATGATCACAAGAAAGATCAAATCTCGAAAGACCGATTGGTTTAGTAGCCTTGGAAACACTAGATATATTCATAAGTTTTACATTACATCATAAAATGAAAAACTACTACAACAACATAATGTTTCCACAATCCACACTATTAACCCCTCATAAAATCCCTGCAGGTCATTCATAACTTACTTCTTCACATCCTGGGAAAAATAAAACATAGAAAAGGGGTGAGCTCAAATGCCCAGTAAGGATAAAAAAATAGCGGAAACTTTCATAAATAAGAATAAACATTTAAGGAAATGTATAACTAAAACAAAAGCCTTTTAAATATGAACTTTCAACATGGTATGGCATAAATAAAATGAAATAATTCCATTTAATTATTCACATGGATATTCTACTAATCGAATAATCACATGCAAAAATCAATAACCACTTTCATAATGTTGGAATGCATAATGCCAGACTATCATAACCACATAGCCAAGGCCTCGTGCCAAGACTACAAATAAGATTTTGTCAAGGCCTTGTGCCAAGACACTATTTTGTCTCATGAGACCTACCGATGCATCGAGGAGCTATAGCGGGCTCCACCCGTCACTTACTAAGTCCAATGCATTCCCATATGAAAATGTTTAAACATAACATAAACATTCGTATTAAAACTAGCATACGAAATGTCAATAATTTCACCATAAACTATGAATGGTATAAAAATAGCACATCCACAGTCAAACATATCACAAAACCTTCAATACAATATAGAAGCTTTGTATTACAATAAATCAACTTCAAATAAGCGTAAAATCCATCAAAAGATGTTGACATAGATGAAATCAAAATTCTTTTTAAAGAAATATCTCTTTTTTATTTTGAAATCATTTAAGATCCATATAAAATAAATCATTTTCTTTGAAAATATTCTTATAAGCTTGTAAGGGAAGTTTTGAAGATTTTATAACGGCGGAAATTAGCCGCACCCGCCGTATAAGTTAAAAAAAACATTCTTACCTTAATTCTGTCGAAAAGGTTAAAAAGGGACCTTGTTTTGAAAACGACGGAAAGATTCCTTTATAAACCACTTATAAAAGTCAAAAAGGGTATAAATGACTTTAACTCATATTCTAGTAAATAGTAAAAATGTTTTGAAATAAATTTTTAAGAAACATGGATGTGGATGATAAAGAGATCCCAGTAGATTATTACATATAAACAACCTCGGATAATGAAGAGATTGTGAAATAACCCTTACCTTGTACTTTTACTTGGATGGGGTAGGTTAACCTCCTGTATAATGGTGAAATAATTGTTATTAAATTATACAAGAATCATATATATTAATATGTTATCATATATGATCTTTTAACATTGATTTGTTAATAATATCTTAGAATTATCGTCGTTTCGGGTGTTAACTTACTTGTTTTCTTTTATATGTTTTGTTACATAAGACATTTTTGTAAAGGATAGGTTGTATATTATTCATATCCAGAATGATATAAAGTCCTTAAACATCATTTTTAAATCATAAAATGATAATTATACTTGAATGGATACGATGGAGAATGAATCTCATCGCGTTCGTGGAGACGGTAGTCCGTACGTACGCACGAGCGACGATATCATTCTTTTGATATTAAAATAATATATAAATGGATGGTATATCATATATACAGAATCATTAACATGTTATATTTATTATTTACATGAGTTACACATCATTATTATACCCATCCAAATAATAATATATTGAATAACAATTACACCACGACGTGGAGACGGTAGTCCGTACGTACGCACGTATGATGACATGTTATTCAAAGGGTGGATAGAATACTGAATATGGTTGTACCATATTTATAATAACATCACAGTATATGTGAGATACTGGAGTTATTATTTTAGAATGGTAAGAACAAAGTAAGAAGAAGTGGAAGAAGAAATGAACTTGGAGAAGGGTGGTGAAATCATTACCTCTTCTTCGGGTTCTTCCTTTTGATTTGATCAAAAGGGATCCTTAGGTTGGCTTTCTGATCAAACTAAGGCATCTAGGTTGTAGTGAGGGATGTTGGGAGAGTATTTGGGCAGAGTTTGGCCGAACCAAAAGGCTTTGAAGGTGTGAAGAAATGAGAAGGAGGAGTGCCCTTTTATAAGAGGGGTGAGGGGCACCTTTGGAAAAGCTAGAAATATTAATTTATAATAAATTCATATTCAGTTTCTAATGGCTCAAAAGCTTATTATTCAAAGGTTAAGGTGGGGATAGGTCGAAAACCACTCAACCAATAGAATTTAGATAGGTTTGGGTACTTATATTAACCTTATCTTTAAGTATTAACTCTAAGTTAATTAGTTTCACTTTTACAATGTCTCTTTGTATTTTTATATAATATGGTTAATAAACTTACTATATACATCCAAGAGACCCCCAAGTGGTACATTAATGATGAACCTATCATGATATAAGTCTCTTGGCCTAACCTTAGATTTTTAGGAATTTAATATCAATTAATAATATAATATTTGTTTTAAGAACTCTTTTATGTCAATTTTGACACTATTCAATAGTTGATTTTTGTGAAACTCATAACAGATTGATTACTTCGAACAAATTCAATTAAATCAATCCTAATATATCATATTATCCTATAAAATTAGTTTAATTCATTAAAAGTTTCATATTATATTTATTTGGGTATTTATAATATCAATTATTTTAATTTTTCACTATTATAGTAATTACTGTATCATCATTGTGTCATAAATAAAATAAATCATTTAATGTCTAAAAATTATAAATAAAATATAATTATGTAGGAAATCTTTTTATATTTCTAATGAATATTTATAATCTAAAATCCAACATATATAACCCTATGTAACAATTGTTTTTCTAAAAGATATATGCTTGTGTCATTTTTGTATTCATTTTAACTTAATTAAAATAAAGTGTCATTATCACTTACAAGTGGATCCATGGGGTCCCAAAATAGACCCCAATATTCCCATGGTCGACCATGTATCAACCAATAGGGTTAAGACACGTTTTAGGGTAATTTAGTATTATTATAATATTATTTTTTAACCCTTATTTACCGGATTTACCCTTAACCATGGTAAATAAAATATTTACCGCAGTAATTATTCAAAATGTCTAAAAACAAAAGTTACCTATTTACACAATTTGAACATCCTGATTCCAAATATGGAATCCATTTTCCTAAATTCAAAACACATAAGTGGAAGAAATTAATTTAAAATTAATTCCCGCTGTCAAAACAAAAAGCGTGTTTTTAAGAGATAATAACTATCAAAAGATTGACACTCGTTTATGTTCGGTTTAATTGTAAAATTATGTCCAATGAACAAAATTTTATTAAATGGTAAAACTATATTCTAAATATAATTTAAAACCACTCAAATTCATAATTTATCACTATTAATTATTTTGATTAAAAAAGTTGTTTTTAATTAAAACTTAGTAATTTTCACTATTCATCAAAATATGAAAGTTATCCGAAATGTACCAAAATTTCACCTTAGGCTAAATTCGATATTCCGAATCCAAAAATGAAGTCCATTTTCAAATATAAAATATATATAATTTCAAAAAGTAGGTATTACTATTCATAACGGCTAGTTTGATTAGTTATGGTGTGTTAGAACTCGGTGTTGCGTACAACACACGCTATCACATTATTCAAAGAGAAGCATACCGTAGAAGCTTGGGATGTTTCATTTTAAATTTTTGATGTCCCCATTTAGTCAAAAAGTTTAAAATATAGTATTTATAAAGGGTTCACTATTAAAGTTGATAAAAGTGGAATACTGAAAATGAATTTGTTCTTGCATTATATCTAAGAAACTCATAATATGGATTCTAAAATTATAAGGATTATATAAACATTAAAATTTATCTAATACTATTCATAACCTCTTTTGAACGGCTGGTTTGGTAAGTCATGGTGTGATTGAACTTGGTGTTGCATGTAGTGAAAGTTATTGAATTATTTTGAAGAAATAACACACTATGAAATCTTGGGGTGTTACAGTGCATATCTCATGGATTGGTCTTCTGTCGGTGGGGGAAGGTTTTCATCACATGATTCACATGATCCTATCATGAATCAACCAGGGTGTCTCTTGATAATTAGAAACCATGAGAACACTCCATAATCTCCATATTTATTGGACCCTAGATCATCAAATGGATTTCATACAATCATGTTTATATGTCAAAGGGCTTTCTCAAGATCGAGATAACATGTTTGGGAGTCTTCACTAGACTAGGTCACATGTTGAAAGACTTTCTCATGATCAAGGGAGATTTGTCTTGTGCCCTTCACAAGATCAATTTATCTTGTCAGAGGCTATTCACGAAACCAAGTTGGCTTGTCAGGGGGCCTCTACGTGATCAATCAGAAATTTCAAAGGTCCTTGACATGATCAATGGTGATAACATGAAAATCATCATATTTTACCTTATATAAAGGATTTCTCATTTTATAGTTTTTATTCATTTTCTGACTTTTCAAATTGGTTGTCTATCAATGCATCACATGATCAATAGATGCTCTCATGATGGTGTGTAAGCATTGTCGTGGATAGTCACTCTAATTTTTTGTGATGTGTTGAATGGTCAAATTGATATGTTAAGGGGATTATTCAAAACAGGTTTGATATGTATATAAGTCTTATAGATAACAGGTCACCTGTTGAAGAGGTTTTGGCATTATCAAGGAAACTTGTATGGGGCCCTTCATGAGATCAAGCTAGCTTGTCAAATAGATTTCGAGAGATCAAGATGGTATTCCTAATAACCTTTGTGTGATCAATGGTGATCACATAAGGCACATATCCCATTCACATGAAAAACATTATAACTTCAACTGCATAAATCCTCCTCCTTTTACAACTTTATTTCCTTATTTTATAAGGGGATTTAGGTGATTTTTAGGCATCTATCACTTGATAGGTTACATGATTGGAGGAGATCATTAGGCAGCCATTGTATAATCATTATCACTTGTTTGAACGTCTTCACAATAAAAGGAGGGCATCATATGGGATTTGTATGATTATAGGGACTTGTTGAAGAGGCTTTTCATGATCATTCATATATCATTCTAATCATATTATTCATCCATGATTCCTTCCTAGGGTCACGGGATCATGTTTCCTTCTAGGTATTATGCAATTTGTGTGGTTTGGCATCCTTATTGTCGTGTATTCATGGTTCTCCTTCCATTGCCTTGTATAGAAAACAATACTCGTGTTTCGGGTATTTTAGGAATTCTATAATTATCGATGCTCATTTGGAAGGCTTCAATAAATGCACCCCCCCCCCTCAGTAGAAAGGACTGTAGGGATAAGTACATGATTATAAGGATAATAAATGCCTACCTAGTTCCTAGAGGCTTCTTCTGACCGGTGTCCCAAGTGTAATTTGGTTTTCTAAGTGACTATTGGTATTCCTTGGGACATCCTATAAATAAGAGAGTGATGGTGTGGCTCATTCCACTGGTCACCCAAACTCCAGGTCTCTTTCTATTTCTTTTATCATGTGAATCCTTTGAAATAACTCTCCAAAAGAACTGTTTCATAAGATATCTTCACAAGACCGCTTCAAAAGAACTGATTCACGAGATTCAATTGTGTGATCTCACAGCGTGAATTCCCTTGTCTAAATGACTTTATAAAAAAATATGTGAATCAAATCATGGTAACTGGATTGAACCTTCACCAATGTTCTTAGACACATGGATTTATTATATGATTTTCATGATTCAGTGGATCGATCGAGGAATCACATGATCATTATGCATTCCACCTAACAATCTTAGGGTCACATGATCACAAGTATTATGAAATATCATGTAGTCATGAGATGATTTGTAGGTCACATGGTCATGATATCATTATCAGGTCATGAAATCATGAATCCTTTTATGGTTCATGTGATTCACATGATTTTTTATAAGTTATTCATTTCTTTTGGGTAGGGTTACTCATTAACCTATCATGTGCTCCATGTTTTTAATAGATGGAATCCAGTTTTCATACATCTTCCAATGTGGTCATCCAAAGGGATCTAATTGCTAGTAATCAAAATTTCACCTCTTGGAGTCATGTATTCTCTAAAAATTCATATTTTAAGGGGCATATTTGTTTCCCTCGGAATTCGGGGATGACCTCCTTGATGGGAGGTTCAAACATTCCAATCGGTTTCTAACGGGTTTGTTCGTAGAACCGGAAACATCCAATGATTCCACATCCATTTGGACCTACTTTCCAAAGGTAGTTTCTCATTAGTTTGTGGACTAATGAGGCTTAGGAATATGCATTGGTTGAGAGGATGGGAGGTCAGACTCATTACACCTTTTTAAGGGGAATTATTGTCTACTCCAGGACTCTCTTTATAGATTTAAGTTATGTTCGTGAATCCTTATTACATTACCAAGTATAAAATGAGCTTTCCTTCAGATTTGACAATCAATGATTAAATATATAGGAAATTTAGAGAATCTTTTATATGTAATAGAGGTTCTTCATCAATAGAGAATCATCTGTATTTATCAGATATTCTTGGTCAATGGTATCCTTCGACACATTTATATAGAAGTCTCTTGGTCATTATGATGACCATGCTGGTTTTGAATCCACTCAGTGGGACACTTAAAGTTTATTTTCATTCAGATGGACATGGATTATTTCAGAGTTGGGATCGAACTCGCAGATGGTCTACCTACATATCCTTTGTTTAGAAAAGGAATCAGAACCCACGTAGTTCGAGTAAGAGAGTATGATGTTTATGATTGATGGCTCAAAGGAGGATGTCATAATTACTTTTACACTATAATCTCACATGAGTCATTCTCGGTGTGAGAAACGAGAGGTATTGGTAAAAATTAGACAATTGTGCCATGAAAGATGCAATCATAAGAAATAATGTGGGACTTATGTGTGTATGACTGCCCAGATAAATGAAGATTGGGATTAACTTCAGGGAATAAATCCAAGAACAGGGTCCATAAAGTTATATGTGCTTCCTGGAGATTTGAATACTCTAACTGGGGGCTTACTCCTGAAAAGGAGGCCCAAATTAGGAGAGGATTTATGATTGGGTTTTACTCCTGAGAAGTAATCCCAGATCAAAGTTAAATTAGGACTGGTTAAGAGAAATTAAAACTGGGGCTTGCTCTTGAAAAGGGAGGCCCAAGTTAAGGGACTTGAAAAATTAAGGTACTTGGGGATTACTCCTGAAGAGGATTCCCATATTTGATACCGGGGCTTACTCCTGAAAAGGAGTCCCAGGTTAAGAGAATTATGATTGGGGATTACTCCTGAGGAGGATGCCCATATTTGAGACTGGGGCTTACTCCTAAAAAGGAGGCTCATATTTAGGGAAATTATGACTGGGGCTTACTCCTGAAAAGGAGGCCTAGGTTAATGAGTTCTCTCATCTTAAAGGATGAGGTTGAATGAATGAAATCTCAATCTTTAGTGACATAAAGATGAGTAAATCACTAGGTTTTGAGAGATATTCCACAGAGTTCCTTTCAGATAAGGAAGTCAAATCAAGAAATCATGCCACAAATGGCTTTGAAGAGTGTCTTGAAGACTGAATCTTGAATAGGAGGGGTGGAATGACTTAAGAGGGGTGAAATGGGCAAGAAGGGCACCCAAAAAGGCAGGGGCATGCAAGTCCTGGCAGGCGCGCAGGTACTGCGTGGGCGCGCAAGTCTTGGTCGTGTAGGTATACCTGCGCAACACATGGGTACTTGCGTGACGGTTAACCATCAGGGTAATACTTGAGCGACTCTTGGTTAAAGCCTTTAGAATCATCTTGAGGTTCTTCCAGAAGAGTGGCGTGCAAGTTCTATTGAAGGAGTAAGGCGGCACGCAGGTGTGGCCATTTCCCTTAAGGACTGGCCACTCAGGCGCGCAAGTGTTGATGAGTTTCAACACTTAGGCCTTCCTCCCCCTCTTTAGATCTTCCATTATAGGTATGAAATTACCTTAGAAGTGTTTCAGAAGCTTTGAGAAGAGACTAGGGCACCGGGAGCTTAAATCTGAGTTTCTGGAAAAAATCATCTTTGAATGGGGGGCCCATAGGGTCTATTTATAGGTTGAAGAAGACCCGGCAGTTATCCTTTAGGGCACGCAAGTCACTTGCGCGACCATTTGGCGTCGCACAAGTGGACTTGCGCGACAGTGATGGAACTTTCACGGCGTATGTGCATTTGAAGCCTTGTTCATGCCTTTGTCGATTTTTGATGTTTTCTTCAAAGGATGAATCAATTTGTGCTAATTCATTTTCCTTTCCATTCGTTTAGACAATGTGATGAAATAGGAGCATCAACAAAAGTCCCCCCTCAGAGTTGGATCCGAAAGAAATGAGGATTTGACTCTGAGGAAAACGAGAAAACTAAAGGAAAGGTGACACGCAAGTGCAAGTCGTGCAGGGCTTGGCACGCAGGGGTACGACCTTTAGTCACGTAGGGTACGGTGCACAGAGTACTAGCTGCATCTATAAATAGAGGGCCTCACTTCCGTACAAAGCATCCGGATTTCAAACCTTCGAGCTCTCGCCGCGCAAGTGGCCTTCGCCGCACAGGTTTCTCTATTTCCGCTGTTTCTTTGTTGTCACGCTGCTGTAAAGGTGTTTGGACTTGCGCGGTTTATACTTGCGCGTCAAAAACTAGCGCGGCACATTAACACTTGCGCGCCAAGTTTATTATTATACGCCTTAATGCCTTTTCCATTTTTCTGAATTCCTTCACAAATTTTATGAAAAATAAACCCATTTAAGAGTTAGTTTATTAAACTTTTGTGCAGATTCAATGACTCTCAGGAGAATCGGAACGACTGATGAACTGGATAGCAAGAGGATTGATGACATGATGAACATTTTTGTCCATGATTACTATGATATATGCGACAACACTCTCCCCGATTTAGCTAAGTACTTTAAGAAATATCATCTTAATTTCCCACAGAGAATTTACCTATCTCTATATGGTCATGGTCATCTGCAAGGAGTCAATGTTCCGGATGCAAAGAATTATATGTATGAGATGCAACTTCACTACTACTCCTCTATTTCAGTTATGTTGTGCATTAAGAGCAACAACAATGGTGTGAACTTCCAAATTCTTCCTCCATGTCATTTCCTTGCAGATATGAAAATGAAAAACCCATGGGATGAAATGTTTTCCACTGCCGGTTGGTGGAGGGAAGAAAAACTTGGAATTAGAGAAATATCTGAAAATAGTACTCTCTTTAAATGGATCTTTACTTCTAATGCTCCATTCTCAAATCCATGTATCCATCTTCCAAGTCTCTTGGACATAAACAAAGTCCCTGTTTGATCAACAGAAAATTTTCTCAAACCGCACTCAAGAACATCCTTTTAAATTTTTTCCAAGAAGAGCTGGTATCACTACATCTCTTATTGTATCCAGTTGAATGAATGAATTCCAGGTGGTTACTGATGAAGCTCGGGATTCCGTAAATCAAATGAAGAGTTATGTTGAAATTATTTTCTAATTCCTGAAAAAGAGAAGATACTTGAGTCGGTGGATGTCCTTCTAACTCTTGTGTATCAATGAAAAACACTTTCATCTTCAATCATTTGTACCTGAATTATTTTGCTACATGCTTTAAATTTTACCTAAGCCAATGGGCCTGACAAGCATAGTTTGATTTTTACTAGGATTAATGTAAATAATCCTACAAACTTTGAACCTTTTAATTTCTCAATATTACCTAAATCATACAAATTGTATGTTTAGTGAGATGGAACTTGACTTTTATTCAGAGTTCCCTTGTCTTTTGTGGGTAGTTTAAAGTCATGCACATCAGACATAAAGAGGCTAATGTTTAAGGTCGAAATAGCTTTGACCAAATGAATTAGAATTGACTCAATTCCTTGAAAATTCATCTAAAAACATATTACCATACTAAAGTCTGAGGGAAAATATGTAAACTATGACTTAAGAATATTTGAATATGAGGAATGACATAAAAAAGAGATAAAAGGAATTAGAAGAAGTAGTTACCAATAATGAAGTTACCATTATTTAACAAACCCATTAGGGGGTTGAATTATGTAGGGCCACCTAAGGGCATTGGCTGCATAGTCAAATAAATAGTATCTTTTGGCTAACAAGTCTGTTATGTAGACTGTTTATTCAAGGCCGCCTATGGGAACATGCTGTATAGTTAGGAAAAAGAACTCTCATAAATTTACTTTCCTAGTGATAAAAGCCAGTGAAAGTTTATAGAGATTCAAATTTTCCAAAGTATAGAGTTTGTTGTATGGAAAGAGGTACTTGAATATGGAGAAGATATTTCCAAACAAGATTATCGAAGAACTAGATGGGTATCACTTCTATGAAGGTCTGACAAAAACGTAGGGAAGGAGAATATAAACCATAAACATGAATATTTTCAGATCATGAAAAAGGATATGGGACAAATATGTTAAGGATGGCTATTTTTGCGGATCCCTGCATACTGTCATTTTAAGACCAATAAGGACAAAAGAGGCTTTCTTCCTAAGAATTAAGTTACCAGTATCCGACAAACCCATTAGGGGGTTGAATTATGCAGGGCCACCTAAGGGAATTGGCTTCATAGTCAGATAATAGTATCTTTTGGATGAGAAGTCTGTTATGTGGACTGTTTATGCAAGGCCACCTAAGGGCACGTGCTGCATAGTTAGGTAAAAGAACTCTCAGAAGTTTGAAATTTTTGTAACTAAAAGTCAATAAGAGGGTTATGAAGATCTGAAAATATTTAAGGATAGGATTTTGACACATAAATATGGGTATTGTTCGATGTATACAGAGATACACAGATCAATTCTAACCATAATCATGTTGTGGTTGGGTCCTGACTGGAAATGTTGGACTTCACTACATATCTCATAAGGATGGGAATCAAGCCATACATATTTCTTAAACTAAAGTTTAACGTCATGTGGGAAAAAGGGATTAGAGATCTTAGTTTAGGGTCATAGAGCTTGGAACATAGTAAGAAATACACAATGTGTGTTTTCATGGGGACTTTTTAGCCAAGGGACTGAAAGTGGAATTTTGCGGTTAGGCCCCAAAGACTTGGGGCTGGATTCGAGGGACACTCGAACGTTCCTACGTATCCCATAAGGATGGGAATCAATCCCACCTAGTTCTAGAAATACCCTTTGTACAAATTTGATTCGTACATGTGAAGGGTGAAAGGGGACTTTAGTACAATAATGGTTTAACCCAAGATAAAAGGTTTGGGAATTTCCATGTATGCACGTAGTCTTTAAAATGAAAGATGATTGAAAAAATCAATGTAAATAATGGTTCCCTCTCAGGTGAGGGTATCAAATAATATTTTAGTTCATTTTCATACTGGAAAAAAGTGTTGTATAGTTTAACGTCGTATAACAAGGACGAAAGTGAACCAATGTAACGATATTGATTCTAGGGGTGGTTTCACGAATCAACATCGTATGAGATGGAGGTGAACCGATGTGAAGAGGTTGGTTTTGGGCTTCAAACTTGGGAGGTTGCCTACGTACCCAGCCTAGAAGGCAAGGATCAAATTATGCATAGTTCAATTAAAGAATGAATTAATAATCAAGTTGTTCTTGGGGACAACAACCTAAATAAAAGAAGTTGTTGGGACTTACACATGGTTATTAGCCCAAAGAGAGTGTTATGGTTGAGGTTTTCTCTAAGATCATGTGAGTCATACTCAGTGTGAGAAACAAGAGGTAACAACAACCTTAACGATGCACAATTTAATGTCATGTAGGACATATCGAGGACTTTCTGTACAGTTTAGCATCATGTAGTTAGGACGATGGGGAAAATATAGTTTAAAGTCATGTTGGACGAAAGGGGGACTGTGCAGTTTAATGTCATGCAGTGAGGACAAAAGAGTACACCATTTAACGTCATGTTAGACGTATTGGGGACTTTTTTCACAGTTTAACGTCATGTTGGACGAATTAGGGACGATACAGTTTAGCGTCATGTTGGACGAAAGTGCGAATAGTTTAAGGTCATATGCATGGACTGTGGATGGTGCCGTTTAATGTCATGCTGGACGGTGGTGTAGTTTAATGTCATACATGACATTTGATGATTATGTAGTTTAACGTCTTTTCGGACGTAAGGTACTTTTATACAGTTTAGCGTCATGTAGTTAGGACGTCATAGTTTAACATCTTGCTAGACGTAAGGGACTTGAAAATAGTTTAGGGTCATATACATGGACCTTTAATGATGCAGTTTAAGGTCATACTGGACCATTGGTGTATTTTAAGGTCATACAGGACCTAGTTGCAGTTTAAGGTCATACTGGACCATTTAGGGAACTTTTTCACAGTTTAACGTCGTGTGGGACGAAATTAAAAATAGTTTAAGGTCATATGTATGGACCATGGATGATGCAGTTTAACGTCTTGCTGGACGGTGGTGCAGTTTAAGGTCATACCGGACCATTGATGTAGTTTATGGTCATACAGGACCTAGTTGTAGTTTAAGGTCATACTGGACCATTTATGTAGTTTAAGGTCATACAGGACCTAGTTGCAGTTTAAGGTCATACTAGACCATTTAGGGAACTTTTTCACAGTTTAACGTCGTGTGGGACGAAAGTACAAATAGTTTAAGGTCATATGTATGGACCGTGGATGATGCAGTTTAACGTCTTGCTAGACGATGGTGCAGTTTAATGTCATACCAGACCATTTATTTAGTTTAAGTTCATACAAGACCTAGTTGCAGTTTAAGGTCATACTGGACCATTTATGTAGTTTAAGGTCATACAAGACCTCGTTCCAGTTTAAGGTCATACTGGACCATTTACGAAACTTTTTCACAGTTTAACATCATGTGGGATGAAAGTAAAAATAGTTTAAGGTCATATGTATGGACCATGGATGATGTAGTTTAACGTCTTGTTGGACGGTGGTGTAGTTTAAGGTCATACCGGACCATTGATGTAGTTTAAGGTAATACAGGACCTAGTTGCAGTTTAAGGTCATACTAGACCATTTATGTAGTTTAAGGTCATATAGGACCTAGTTTCAGTTTAAGGTCATAATGGACCATTGATGTTATATTTTGTGTTTATAAAAAATACTTCTTCAAAAATCTGGCATTGGTTGGAGTAGTGATGAGTTCTCCATCCATCGAGATTAAGTAATAAGCTCCATTGGAGTAGAACCTATGTATTGAGTAAGGTCCTTCCCATTTTGGATCCAGCTTGGGAGGTTTATTTCCTGGTATCATTGGAGTTCTGAGAACTAATACCAATTCTCCTTGAGTGAATGAATGAAGACGAAATTTTTTGTTAAAATCTTGTGCTATTCGATTCTGATAGACATCCAAGTGGTGCAAAGTGCACAATCTTTTCTCATATAACCATTCCAATTCATTAAATCACTTTTGAGATTGTTCATCTGTAGATGACTGATCACAAATGGCTACTCTGAGCGAAGGTAATTGAACTTCAATGGGCAAGACGACTTCTGTTCCATATACCAGTGAATATGGAGTTGACCGAGTTGTTGTGCGGGTGGTAGTCCGATAAGCCCATAAAGCATGAAAGAGTTTATCAGGCCATGACCTCTTATCTTTATCCAGCATCTTTTGCAGTATATTTGAAATAGTCTTATTGAAGGCTTCTATCTGGCCATTGGCCGCAGTATGATACCGAGATGAATGGTTGGATTTGATGTTGTATTCTTGATACAACTTCTTCACCTTGGATGAACTGAAGTTGGTGCCATTGTCCATCAATATGGTATGAGGGACACCAAATCTGGTAATGATGTTAGAATTGATGAAGCTAACAACGCATTTAGAACTAACTTCCTTGAGAGGTATTGCCTTTGCCCATTTGGAAATGAAGTCAGTAGCAGTAAGAATGTACTTAAACTGCTTGGCCGTAGCCGAAGGGTAAGGTCCCACCACATCCATTTCCCTTGTGGCAAATGGCCATGAGTATATAGTTGTATGAATCAAATCTAGAGGTTGATGAATGAAGTTGGCATGTACTTGGCATGAATGAAACTTATTTGTGAAATCGACACAATCTTGTATCATTGAAGGCCAAAAGTATCCAAGACTTTGAATCTGATTCGACAGTCTATGTCCAGACTGGTGGGCACCACAGACTCCTACATGCACTTCTTTCATGACAGCCATTGTCTCTTCCCCATCAATGCATCTAAAGAGAACTCCATCAAAACCACGTTTGTAGATAATTTTCTCTAGGTGATCTAGGCTATCATAAAGAGTAAAATTGACCACACATCACCGAATTTGTTCTTTCTCACCTCTATCAGGTGGAAGTGTTCCATTTTGAAGGTATTCCCTGATAGGTGACATTCATCCTGTAGTATGACCATACAGTTCAGGAATGGGACTAATTTCATTAATTTCCTCTGTTCTGATTTGAACATAAGGTGAAATTGCACGACGGTGGGCAATACTAATGGTTGTCTCGTCCCGGTTTGGATCTGCCAAAGCTGTGGCTATATAAGCCAGTGCATCAGCTTGGGCATTTTGTGATCTTGGGACATAAGAAAATGTCGGTTCCAAAGGGAATTCCGCCATTAACTCTCTGACGTAATCATACAAAGGGATTAGTTCTTCTTTTCTGATGGAATAATCCCTATTGACTTGTTTGATTACTAGGTCTGAATCACCTTTCACCTTTAAGTGATTCACTTATACTTGAAGCGCTAATTACAAGCCTACGATGAGAGCTTGGTATTATGCTTCATTATTAGTACCACCTTGCCACAATAAGAAGGAATAAGGTAACACTGCCTTTTCTAGAGAAATGTGCACAATTCCTAATCCAACTTTGTTGAATTTAGGATTTTCCATTTTCCTCCCTGTTGGACTTCTGGAAGCACCATCAAAATACATTTACCATGCCTGAGGAATTTCTTGAATAGAGAAGACTTCCTCATCAGGGAGTTCAATATCTGAAGATGTGTCTTCCACTGAAGGGTGTTCAGCCAGGAAATCAGCCAGAGCTTGGACCTTTATTGCCTTTTGAGACACATATTGAATATCGAATTACTTCAAAATAACTGCCCACCTTTCCAGACGTCCTGTAATCATTGGATGACTAAGGATGAATTTGAGCGGGTTATTGCGAGATACAAATTGGACCTCGTGATGTTGCAGGTACTGTCTCAACTTCTGAACTGCAAAGATTAACGCCAGGCAGCACTTCTCAATACTTGAATACTGGGTTTCTGCTTCAAGCATAGTTCTACTGAGATAGTATAGGATGTTTTCATTCCCAGAATCAGTCTTTTGAGCAAGAAAGGCACCCAATAATTGCTCTAGAGCTGTCACGTAGAGGATAAGTGGTCTTCCTTCAACAGGTGTCATGAGTACCGGTGGACTCAAGAGGTATTTCTTGAGAATATCGAATGCTTATTGACATTCTTCAGTCCATTGGTAAGTGAATCCCTTCTTCATCAATTTGGTGAAGGGTAAACTTTTCCCTGCCAAATTGGCGATGAAACACCGAATATAGGCTAAGTGTCCTTGAATTCCTATTAATTATTTCAAATTTCGAGGAGGTGGCATACCAAGAATTGACTTGGTCTTCTCAAGATCTACTTCAATACCACGATGACATACAACAAAGCCGAGAAATTTTCCTGAGGTTACCCCAAAAGCACATTTTAAGGGGTTCATCTTCAAATTATGTTGTCGAAGCTTGCGGAATATGACTTCCAAATCAGCCAAGTGATTAGAACATTTTTTGGATTTAACCACCAAATTTTCTACATAGCATTCAACAAGATTCCCTAAGAAGGGTTTGAAGATACGATGCATGGCACACTGATATGTTGCACTTGCAATCTTTAAGCCAAAGGGCATTACCCGATAGAAAAACACACCCTGAGGGGATCTGAAGGCTGTGGATTCCTCATCTTATGGGGCCATTCGGATCTGATTATATCCGAAATATCCATCAATAAAGGAAATTGCTTCATAGCCAGTTTTTTCATCAATTAAAAGTTCTGTAATCGGAACTGGGAAATCATCCTTAGGAAAATGCCGATTAAGATCTCTGAAATCGATGCAAACTCTAATTTGTCTGTTCTTCTTCTTTACAGGGACAATAATAGCCAAGCACTTGGGATACTGAACTTCTATGACGAAGTTATATTTGATAAGCTTATCCACTTCAGCTTCAATTTTGGAATCATAAGTTGGGTGTGTTCTTCTCGCGGCTTGCTTAAATCCTCGATGTTCTTCTGGTAAACCCAGATGATGAGTAACAACATCAGGATCAATCCCTGGCATTTCTGTATAGTTCCAAGCAAATAAATCTCTATTTTTCTTTAGAAAAGAAATATACATCTTTTTCCCTTCAATAGTCATGGCCGCACTGATTAAAGTGGGGCGTGGATCTTCTTTTGTACCCAGATTTATTTCTCTGAGTTCATCCACAGTGGTAGAGATACCCTCTTAAAATGCTAGAGGAGCATCTTTGAGATCTTCCTCTTCTTCTTCATCATGTATTATTTCTTCCATTTCTAATTTCATAGTAGATGATAAAGCATAATTTTCATGATCAGAAGAGATGTCAAAATTTGCATATCTTGAAGAAGAAGCTTTCATTTCCAACCCGATTGATGATGAAGGGTCTTCTTTGGGTAATAAAGAGGAGATGGTGGATTGAGAATTGACATCATTGTTCAACTCCGATGTTGCTATAAATTCTTCTAGCCTGGTTGGTGATGTATAGACTTGTTGGATTTCAACAGATGAAATGAAGACGTCACCATTTGTGCTTTCATCACTGCTTGGTGGGTTAACAATTCCTCCCATGTTTTCTAGCTCGATTGCCGTAATTGACATTATGTATCCTTCCATAAGAGTATTTTGATTTGGGTCTATCTTGTCAATTTGACTGATAGGAAACACATAATATGTAATCACATGTGTAAATGGATTTACTGGAATCTTCTCCAAACCATATGGCACATTAACTTTGGTAATCTCATTTGTTGTGGATTTCTCCCTTCCCTTCATGTGATAGAATTCTGCCTTAATGTATTGATACTCACATGTCTTGAACGGGGCCTTATCACCATACAATGTCCAAACTTGACCATCGAAACAATATTTGAGAAATCGATGGTGTGATGAAGGGATAGATGTATGTTGACGTAGCCAGGGTCTTCCAAGCAAGATGTTGAAAGCTGAGTCTTGATCAACAACCATGAAATCTGAATTGGACACAAGATCTCTAAACTAAGTTCTAAGTGTAACTTTGCCTTGTGGTTCTTGTTCATTTTTATCATATCCTTGTAACATCATGGTAGAAGGATATAAATCAGATTCGGTGAGTCCCAATCGACGAAGTGTACGAATGGGCATGAGGTTGACTCTTGAACCATTGTCAATGAAAGCTCTTCAGACGTATACGCCATTGACCTTTACAGATAAGTACAAAGGTCTAATATTCCCATGAACAACATCATCTTCATCTTCATCAGTAAAAGATATTATTTCATGGAATTTTTCAGGATTATTCTCTATGTGATAGACTTCAGCTGCAGCAATTTCAGTTTCAAACTCCCGAGGACTTGACAAAGCCTCGATGAGTGCTTCCCAAAGATCTTTTGACAGATTCAGAGTCTCCAGAATTGATAACTTGGCTAGTACTTGGGCCAAGTGTTTCAATACATCATAATTTTGATCCAGAGGTCTGCGTTTCCCAACAGGAATTTGTGGTTTGGCAGGTACCTTGGAAGCAGATGCTTTGGAAGTTGATGCATCTTGTATTGGGATAGGAGTTGGCAATATTACTGGTTTTGGAATATTAGACCGATTAGATCCATTTACTTACTGAAAGGAAGAATATGGAACCTTCAACCGGTCTTGCAAAATAACTGTGCCAGGACTGAATTTTCTATTGGTAGAAGAACTTGTTTGTTCTTGCTGAGCTAACTGAAGGGCTCTACCACGAGTTTTTGCTGCGTACACAGTTCTACCAGGGGTAGAATTAGAGTAGTGGCTTTTGAAATATCCACGTCTTCCCCTGTATCCTGAGCCTCTGGAACTTCCTCTGATTCCCCTGTTTGACATAGGGAATTCAGGCTCATCGAAATTGAAACTGCGACTGGCATATGGATCTGTTAATTGAATCATATTAACAGAACCAAAGATAAACTCTTCGTCTGATGAAGACTTTGCCTGATTAGCCTGTTTAGGCTATGCCATTTGGTGGGGCGGTGCCCTTGGCTTTGAAGTAGATGACATGAAGTCTACCAGAGTCAAAGACAACTTAGGATTTGACACATACTCATCTTCTTCTGATTCTTTTTCTTTCTTTGAATCATGTCGTTTCTTTGAGGACTTTCCCTCTAATGAAGAGGGTTTTGCCGAAACATTCATGGCATAAGACACAATCAGTTTCTTTAATTGTGTTTGCAAAATTGCATGGGTTAGGTTGATTGTCTTTCTGACCATCCAATCATCATACTTATATGCATTTTTGCTTTTGACTTCTTGCCATTCTCCTTCCTCCTCTAGAATTGTAGTAGTGACACATGCTACCTGAGCTGAAGAACCTTTCAGTTTGACTTGTCCCGAGTCGACCATCTTTTGCAGGAGGTCTTTGAAGACAAAAAACTCTTGGATGGGGTGCCCCAACATTTGATGAAAAGGGAAATAATTGAGACGGTCTTCATCTCCTTCCTTATTTGGCCTTTTTGGATTTCGCAATTGAACCAGATTATTTTCCAGAGCTGAAATGAAGTAACCAGGAACTTGTTGATTTCAGAAAGAGTATGTTTTTCTCTTCAAATCCTCAAATTGTTTTCATCTTTGATCTCTTTGATCATCTGGACGAAACAACCTTTGTTGTTGGCATTCAGGAGGTGGATCCCTTCGAGAAGATGAAGGTCTTGAAGTAGAAACAGGTACAGGTGCTTGTTTAAGCATAACTGTAGCAGTTTCTGCTTTACCCATTCTCCTTCCTAGAGCTGATGGAATTACACGAGATTTAGCCTTAGCCTGTATAAGGGAATCTTCAATCTGCTGAGTGATTGAAGTAAGGTCTCGAAACCCTCCTGTTAATTTCATAGGGATTAACGGCGTGCGCAATTCGTCACACAGATTTGCCACACAGATTGGAAACAATTCTTCTTGAGGGAGTGCTAATCTTAGGGAATATGTTAATCCCTTCCAGTGAGCAATGAAATCTGAGACCCTTTCATTCTCCCTTTGCTTACAGTTTGTAAGATCAAAAATTGTTGTCTTTGGAAAAGTTGAGCTGAACTGAAGAAGGAATTGTTGACTGAGATCTTCCCATCCAGTAATTGACCAGGATTGAAAGCTTGTATACCAGACAAAGGCTGGTCCTTACAAGGTCCGTACAAATCATCTGAGTTTTACTGCTTCTTGATGCTCCGGAGTTCCCATCACAGGATCACAAAAAGACATGTAATGCATCAAATGCTGTTTAGGGTCACCTGATCCATTTAAAATAGGGAATACAGGGTTTCCAAAACTGGATGGGGGAGAGATTGAATCTACCCATTCAGGGTCAAATTTCTTTTCTGGTTGAACCTGTGCATGTTTACCTTCCATAGTTTTTAAATGAGCTATTAATGACTCAATAGTAGTTATTAACTTTTGAGAAACATCTGGTTGAACTTGGACTTGGGTAGGTGCAATGACTGGAGCTTGGACAGATGTGGTGGTTGGTGCTGCAACTGATGGTAGCACTGCCAACTGTTGTTGCACTTGACCCGTAGGATTAGACCTGTGAGGGTGTACTGATAGAGGAGGATATTATTGATCTATCTTAGTAGCTAAAATAAATTCCTTTGGATGACTGACTCCAGCACGCTTAAGAAAAAGACTACTCTGAAGTAGTTCTGCATTCAACCTCCTTAATTCCTTCATTTCTTCCTCCTGTTGTGAAAACCTTAGCTCTAGTGAGAGCGATTGGCCTTCTCCAAAGGGAGGATATGCAACCTGATTCTTTCCCCTCCCTTTGTTGGATCCTTTTCGGAGAGGGGGAAGTGGGTTACTCGAAGGATTACCTAGGTTCTGAGTAATCCTTTGATTTCATGTACGCACACTTTCTTCATTTGTGTCGGTGCATACATCTTCTTGAGCAGGAACCTCTTCATCTGAGTCCCCTGAGTGAGCCTCATCTGGTGGATCAGCAACAATGGAATTGATGACATTGATTAATTCATAACGCATCGCATCCCTTATATCATCATTTCTATGATATTGTCTTCTTCCATATCTTTTATGAGACATTGACTTTTGTTGATTTGATCCCTCAGGAACTTCTTGATGAACCGTAATTTGGAAGTAATCTCCTGATAATTTGGCTCTTCTTTCCTCTTGAGGATTCTTCCCCAATAGAGAAAAGAATGAATTTCTCTGAGGAGGGGATTGATGATTTGAAAAAGTCCCCATTCTGGTGGACTGGGGCTGTTCCTGTTGTTCCCGCTCAACTCCTCGAATCCTATTTGTTGATTCTGAGGGTTGGTTTAAAAGAGTCCCTAGTCTGGAAAGCTGGGGTGTCTCTTAACATGCTATGTCTGAGACTTTCTTAAAATCTCTCCTGATCTTGCGAACCTTAGTCCGGAAATTAGCTGGATGCATTAACCTGTATCCACTTTTATCACCTGGTTCAAAAGACCGTTGGATGATTTCTGACACTTCTGTCACTTGATGATGTGCTTGCTCCATACGAGAGGCCTGTTTAATATTCTCGTTTGATTGATGCAGGATTAATTCAACAACTTGTTCTCTGTATGCTTGATTTTGAGAGGAACGAGTTGAAGCCTGTTCTTGGGAAAGATTTTGATTACAAACAAAGCCCATTGACTATGGCCGGCAATGGGCAATAACATTGCATGAGACCATTTTCTGCGGGCTTTGCTGATTGGAGAGCACCATGAAATATAGTGCTCCATGAACACCCCATCCTCTGACATGAATACCAGATGGGGCATTGGAAATTAACTAACGCAATCTTCTTAGTGAGCCAAGGCATGAACGTTGAAGGGCTCTCTGCTGCTTTTCAGCCTTCGGATATCGAGAGACTGATAGAGATGCCAAATCAATCTGTCGTTCTAACCCTTCTATTATCTTAAGATGATTTTCATATTCATCATAAGATAATACTTTCTTCTTCAACTGACAAAGAGTTTTCCATATGTTGAGATGAATATCATGAATTCCATCTTCCGTCAAAATCTTTGTAATGTCATACTGAGAGTCAGCCAGAGGCCAAAACATGACTGGTACTTCACCTTTTTCAGTTGTTTTCTCATGTTCAGTATTTCCACTTTATCATTCAATGAAGATTCTTCTACCTGATTTGACCAGAGTTGGTGTTTCCTTGTTGTTTCATCGGATTCAACAAGATTGGTAGAGAAATAATTGATCAAACTAGAAGATGCATGACTTAGGGGTGATTTTGAGAATGACCTACACCCTATTCTATCTTCTGATTGAGAAATTATTTCACCTGCTAGCGATGAAGCATCAGACATGACTGGTTTCTCATTTTCACGTGCCTCAAGATAATAGGGCTTTCTCAATACTACATCATCCACTAGAGCATGTTTCGGGCAATGTGCATCACTGCTGCGGAGAGGACTTTCGCATTGAAATTCATCATCATGGGGAGGACCACCATAATGGGTTACAACAAAAGAAGAGATATTTTTCTCCTTGGTCTTCTGACCACACAAAGGGTTCCTGTGGCTCTCATCTGAAGATGAAACTTCAAGATCGACCGAATTGTCATGAAGCAAGCCTTCATGAGGAAGTGTATGTTGAAGACCTTCGAAATTAATGTTCCCACTATTGTGAAATGAGGGAGTAGAATCTTGAATTCCAATAGATAACTGTCTGAGGGCTTCAAGAACTCCAGCATTGAGCAATGCCTTATTACAGATTGGCTCTTGATCTCCTGACTGTGCTGGACGAGTCTTTTTCTTAGATGACTTCTTACTCACTTTGGAAACTACTTGTTGATGAAAGTGGCAGCTCTGAGCAGGTGTATGTGCCTGACTTGGTTGTTCGTATGATATGGGGGAGTATGCCCCACAACCCTCTTGGACTGGAACAGATGTGTGTGTATGTTCCGGAGTGAATTGTTGATGTGTCGCTCCACTAGTAGGGATAGATTTATGTGTCTTTCCCTGAGATGCTGCTGAAGCTGTTATAATATCCTGGCAAGCATCCAGAATATGAGCAGGGATTTTATTCTGCTCTTTCACCATTGATATAATATGCTTGGTGACTTCAGCTGCCGAAACGGGGATATACGTCCATTCCGTGCTTGGAGTAGGTGTATGTGCCTGTTCATGTCCTCCTTTTCCTGTTAGTGAATCCTGACAGTACTCAAGTGTGGGGGCAGAGAGTTGAGTCTGCCTCCTGTTTGTCGTGGGAGCTTTCCGACTGAATTCTCCAAATGATACCAAGCGAGACTGTTGGTAGGCTTGATCAATACTAGCAGGTGTATGTGCCTGCTGATTTCACTTCGCCAAACATGGTTGACGAGCTTCATCATATGTAGTCAGACGAGCTTGCTGACTAGATGATGATGTGTAAATAGGTGTATGTTCTTACCTATAGTAATCTGCCGTAATTGCCTGACGGTATTGGCATGCTGCTGCCAGACAAGTCTACTAGACAGCGGGATTAAAACGGGAAGGTGTGTGTGCTCGCTCATTTCTTTCCACCAAGTTAGGTTGGTGGACTTCTCCGGAGATGGCAGAGATGAGAACCTGATCACTGTTGACTGGATTCCGCCTCTGGCGGTTCGTCTTGCCTGCTCGGGTTCAAGGAACCTGAGCCGAACACCTGGATTCGATACCCTCATCATGTTGAGGGTGTACTGTCGCACGAGTCTGTTAATGATTGTTGATAGGATCCCTCAGGAAGGACTCATGCTTCTTTGAATTAAGGCCCTGAGGGACCTTCTCATTCACCTCCCCAAAATATGGGAGTGAATGGTGATTGCGTTCTGGGGATAACGACCCGAAACGGTTGGAGATGGTAGTCAGCACCACCTGCTTCTTGATCACTGGTCATCGTTGTCCGGATGACCGGTGTGAGTTGTTCACTTGGAGGGCTTGTCAGGTAGCCTCCAGAGTTGGGATGGTACCGTGTTGAAGGTACTCCTTAACCAGCACGTTTGATACCCAGTGTTGAAGATGCTGAGTAGGTAATGTCATCCTCAGAGCGGACGACTATCCAGCAGGAGTTGCAGCAGCAGTATTCACAGGTGTGAACTTGAGAGCATCCATTCTGAAAATGCAGAAGATTTTGGAAAAGAGTGTTTGTTTGATATAATAGAAGTAATCAAGATGAATTCATCCACTACCTATTTTGGATGAGCACATATGTCAATGATTGTTTTTGTTGTCCCACTCATTGGGTTTTAAATAGGGGCCTAACAAATAGGTAAAACATCATTTTTAACTAGGATAAAGATTCATGTTGGGTTCACCATTTTTTGTTTCCCTCAGAATTCGGGGATGAACTCCTTGATGGGAGGTTCAAACATTCTAATTGGTTTCTAACGGGTTTGTTCGTAGAACCGGAAACATCCAATGATTCCACATCCATTTGGACCTACTTTCCAAAGGTATGCGCTAATTAGTTTGTGGACTGATGAGGCTTAGGAATTTGCATTGGTCGAGAGGATGGGAGGTCAGACTCATCACACCTTTTTTAGGGGAATTATTGTCTACTCCAGGACTCTCTTTATAGATTTAAGTTATGTTCGTGAATCCTTATTACATTACCAAGTATAAAATGAGCTTTCCTTCAGATTTTACAATCAATGATTAAATATGTAGGAATTTAGAGAATCTTTTATATGTATTCGAGGTTCTTCATCAATATAGAATCATCTGTATTTATTAGAGATTCTTGGTCAATGGTATCCTTCGACACATTTATATAGAAGTCTCTTGGTCATTATGATGACCATGCTGGTTTTGAATCCACTCAGTGGGGCACTTAAAGTTTATTGCCATTCAGATAGACATAGATTATTTCAGAGTTGGGATCGAACCCGCAGATGGGCTACCTACATATCCTTTGTTTAGAAAAAGAATCAGAACCCACGTAGTTCGAGTAAGGGAGTATGATTTTTATGATTGATGGATCAAAGGAGGATGTCATAATTACCTTTACACTCTAAGCTCACGTGATCAGTCCTGATCGGTGTGAGAAACAAGAGGTATTGGTAAAAATTAGACAATTGTGCCATGAAAGATGCAGTCATAAGAAATAATGTGGGACTTATGTGTGTATGACTTCCCAAATAAATGAAGATTAGGATTAACTTCAGGGAAGAAATCCAGGAACAGGGTCCATAAAGGTATATGTTCTTTATGGAGATTTTAATACTCTAACTGGGGGCTTACTCTTGAAAAGGAGGCCCAAATTAGGAGAGGATTTATGATTGGGTTTTACTCCTGAGAAGGAATCCCATATCAAAGCTAAATTAGGACTAGTTAAGAGAAATTAAAACTGGGGCTTTATCCTGAAAAGTGAGGCCCAGGTTAAGGGACTTGAAAAATTAAGGGACTTGGGGCTTACTCCTGAAGAGGATGCCCATATTTGAGACTGGGGCTTACTCTTGAAAAGGAGGCCCAGGTTAAGAGAATTATGGTTGGGGATTACTCCTGGGGAGGATGCCCATATTTGAGACTGGGGATTACTCCTGAAAAGGAGGCCCATATTTAGGGAAATTATGACTGGGGCTTACTCCTGAAAATGAGACCTAGGTTAATGAGTTCTCTCATCTTAAAGGATGAGGATGAATGAATGAAATCTCAATCTTTAGTGACATAAAGATGTGTAAATCACTAGGTTTTGAGAGATATTCCATAGAGTACCTTTCAGATAAGGAAGTCAAATCAAGAAATCATGCCATAAATGGATTTGAAGAGTGTCTTGAAGACTGAATCTTGAATAGGAGAGGTGGAATGGCTTAAGAGGGGTGAAATGGGCAAGAGGGTCACCCAAAAAGGCAGGGGCGGGCACGTCCTGGCAGGCGCGCAGGTACTGCGTGGGCGCGCAAGTCCTGGTCGCGCAGGTATACCTGCGCGGCACATGGGTACTTGCGCGACGGTTAACCAGCCGGGTAATACTTGAGCGACTCTTGGTTAAAGCCTTTAGAATCATCTTGAGGTTCTTTCAGAAGAGTGGTGCGCAAGTTCTATTGACGGAGTAAGGCGGTGCGTAAGTGTGGACATTTCCCTTAAAGTTTGGCCACTCAGGCGCGCAAGTGTTGATGAGTTTCAACACATAGGCCTTCATCCCTCTCTTTAGATCTTCTGTTCTAGGTAAGAAATTACCTTAGAAGTGTTTCATAAGCTTTGAGAAGAGACTAGGGAGCCGAGAGCTTAAATCTGAGTTTCTGAAAAAAATCCTCTTTGAATGGGGGGCCCACAGGGTCTATTTATAGGCTGAAGAAGACCCGGGCAGTTATCCTTTAGGGCGCACAAGTCACTTGCGCGACCATTTGGCGTCACACAAGTGGACTTGCGCGATAGCGATGGAACTTGCGCGGTGCATGTGCATTTGACGCCTTGTTCATGCCTTTGTCGATTTTTGATGTTTTCTTCAAAGGATGAATCAATTTGTGCTAAGTCATTTTCCTTTCCATTCATTTAGACAATGTGACGAAAAAGGAGCATCAACAATCTTCTGCCTAGACTTTTGAGGTATCCCTTATCACACTAAATTTCATTTTATGGATTTAGTATACTCGATGATGCTCTCATTCCCTCACCTAACTATAATATTCCATAATTTTGGGTGTCATCTCCCCTTGATTATATTCAAATGAAAATTTCTAAAGATAATCAATTTTCTATAGTACATACCCAAGGGTTTTCTTATATATTAGTGAACTCCCCCTAAGGTATATACGGTTTCTATCTTTACCACTAGCTAATTGTGCAATGTTATTTGAGAATATTCATATCCTCCTTGAATAATCTGAGAATCAGTTGGAGCTCCAAGTTGGACTTATGACCTAGAGGTAGCTTTTTTGATGAACATGGATGGTCGTTCTAGATTTGGTAGATCTTCTTAGAATTCTACGACCAACTACACACTATTTATCTTTACAAGGAAGCATGGATTTCTCAGCTCTTCATGTATCATCATTCATAACTTCTCAAATAAATTATTAGTTGTTGGTATCATCACACTAATTCCTTCCATATGTCTCATGGTAAAGTAGGGATCATCCTTTGGGATATTTTCTAGTTATGATGGATATCTTCTTTGGGGGATATGTATGATGAATTTTTTCTTGGCATGGGCATTTGGGAAAAACCCACACAAACTTCAATCTCAAAAGGGGACCTACTTACCATCAAGAAGAAGTTGTAAAGAAAGGAGATGAACTTATGCTCACTCATTCCTATTAAGGGTTGGATCAACATCTTCTTCTATCATAGAGGGACTCATCCAACCACTATAATAACTCATCAGTGCCCTTCCTGATAGGTTCACAACAGCACCGTCTCTTATTAATCCATCCTTGAGGTTATGGAGTATGCCTCATAGGTATACCATGTGATACCAATGGTATCCTCAAGTCTTCATCAAGAGTATTTTTTACCCATGCTTTTGAACAGTTGGATTTTCCCATTCAGGGATGAACAATTGGGAATTCACGTGGGCATGATGGTGATGGTAGCTAGATTAGAAGATGGGAATCCTCATAATCTTTCTATGTTCATAAATGACCTCCTTTATCAACTTCTTTGTAATATTCAGCAAGTAAAAATCCCTTATAGAATTGGTGGCCTCTTCTGACTATTATTTGGATGGATGGGAGAGAATTTACCTTGTTACAAATATCAAAACACTACTAGGATCCCTGATGCTTCATTCTGTCCTAGGATATTTAATGTATTTGGTGTTGAGGTGATTCCTTTGGGTATTAGTGAGTTCATTAACATGTTGATCCAACATGATATTTTCAACTTCATACCTTATCCCTTACCAACTGATCTAACTGTTGATAACGATAGTAACTCTCTCAATGAAAGGTCATATAAAATATCTCTCTAGGATGGGTTTATTATGGCTCATGTAGATGAGTTAATTATTTTTCATTCATATACCCCCAATTGGCTTGTTTTCCAATTTGGATTTATTCAAAGAGTTTCTCCACTCCCTTCAAATAGCATGTGGGGAGAATGAAACCCTGGTCTCTTTCACCGATTTTGGATCATGTTAGCACATAAAGACATGAATGTTTTGATTATTATTACACCAATAAAAACCCCTAAATTTATGTATTATGAATATTCCTAGGATTGGTTGGAGTACTACCTATGAATATTACTGATTTGACTGATACGTCATGTGGAAAATCCTTCTGCATTACCAAACCCCATATATATATCAACAACTAAGTTGATTCCAAAGTTGGGTTTTCCTCTGAGGAAGCGTTCTCTTCATAATTATGAACTTACCATTGGTGATAAATAATTTTTTCAGGGGTATGGTTCTTTATCACTAATGGAAGATGATGCATCGATTGACAGGAGAGTACATGAAACTTCTTCTCTTGCTTTTTAATCAGCTCAAAAAACCATTCCTTATTCTAGAATGATCATCCAAATAGTTATATAGAACCAAGTATCATGAAGTCTAATCTAGAATAAAATTCATACCCTAATCACTAAGAATCCCTTATAAGAGTTTTGTAGCCATGAAGAATCCCTAAAGTTACCAAATAGGATGGAGACCACTGAGGGGGGTGAATCAGTTGTTCTTTTTACTTTTATAACAAAGTTTCTTAACAAATTTAGTAAACTTTATTAACCTCTTAAACTTTTTTGAGTTATGATCCACTCAATTATGACTTCTAAACCTTTAATTTTTCAAGAAAAAAAATTAAATAGAAGGTAGAACATGATATTTACAAGGTTTTATACAAATACCTACTCTTTTTCATGTTGTATACTCCTACCAACATGGGTTATTTTACTTTTATTCTTTCATGAATATAAAGGTACAAGAAAAAAATAGTTCTAAAACCTAGTAGAAACTTTTTTGTTATATTTGGTTATACCCCCCAACTATCCTTTTTGTATCCACTTTACCATATCTAGTTATACACCCCATCATACAAATATTTTCAACAACTGGTAAGTGTCCGTAGTTACAAGTTTCAATTTCCTCATTTTCCAATCCACTTCATAATGTTCTTAACTTACTCCACAAGTAAGAAGAATCAAACATTACCTGTGTATAATCTTCAAGAAATTAAAAAATTATCTAAATAAATTGTTCGTCTTGAAAATTATTCTAGAATATATATATATGAAAAACTAACTTACAAAAAGTAAGTCTGATGGGCTTCCATATGGTATCCTATGTCCAATGGTCTCTATCTAGTTTTCTCTATATGATTATTTGTATGTGCTTTATACTCCAGTTGAGTAGAAACTCAAATGGAATCTCACAATTCCATTGTATGATGGAACTTGGTCCGATGGGGCTTGCTCTGATAGATCTGGCTCCAATGGAACTTACGCTGATGGACTCATTTCAATGAATCTTCCTCAGATCTAACCTGAAACAAAAGTTTGTTTAGAAACTCAATACCTATCATTGTAATTTAATATCTTAAATTTCATCACACATAAACATATACAAGTACAAATGTACTATTATTTCTATTTATAGTCATCCCATAATGGAAAAGGTGGGAAATCCAATTCCATTTCCCTCTCAACGAAATTCAGATATCTAAATTTAATGTTGATTTGAGATTAATCTTTGAATAATAAAAATATTAATAATACATCCGGTAACTTCTAGAACTTTCTCAATTCTTATAAAAAAACAAACTTTTCAAATGTAAAACTATTCTTCAATATGATTTTATGATTCTAATAAATCTTTGTTTTATGACTTCAATTGATCCTTCTTCCTTAGTGTCAATCTGATGGACTTTATTATTGAAAGATTATACGATTGATCATAACTTCAATACTCTGTATTCTTTACTCTTAACTCAATTGAAACGTACTCATTTTCTTTTCTCTTGACTCACTTGATGAAATAAAACAAAGAAACTATTTCCTGCTTTGATGCTTAGTACCAGGTGATACTTTAAAACAATTCTTCCCTAAGTTTTGTTGAATAAAATAGTTGTAAATTTAAAATAAATCTATCACCTTCAACCATTCCAGAGTATCTCAACCATTTATCACTTCTTTAAGTGCTTCCTTAATATAATTTAACTCTTCATACTTTTTCTTAGACCAATTTAATAATATTGATTTCCAAGATGAGATCCATCTCTGATCATCCTCAAGTAGATGAATTAGTGTCATCTACTCTGGTCAATATGATATTATTAACCCAATGTTTTATCAGTGTCACACACCATATGATGAACCAGTTCCTCCTACCTATATGATGGATCAACATCAATGTCATACCAATGGATCAGTATTTGTTTCCCATCCAATGTATTGGTGTTAGCACACATCTAATAACTTTTGACCCAATTTAATACAACACAAATCATTTGAAAATGATTGACTACATTATTGATCGTCATCTGGTTGATCCTTTTCTATGGTTCATCTAATTCATCATTATCAAAAACATAATTACTGAATTTTTCCTCCAATATAACTCTGTATTTGATGCCTTAAGAATACCAAAAATTTATAAAATGAATCGGTGTTAGAATCCATAGCTATATATCTGTGTTCTTCCATTTATAATAGACCAGTGTCAGAAAATTCATTAACATAAAATTTTAATACACCTGGTGATTGATTTGAATGATCTGCTCATTTGATGAATCAGACCATCCGATGGATCAGCAGATGACTCACACTAAAGGATTGGTCTGGTCAGGACATTCTCAAAATATCTGACTTCAGGAAGATCAACTATCCAGCCTTTTTTCTTTTTAATAGAGTGTGAATTTATTGAATCGGTTTCTGACACATTTTATGATCTATGTTTTGTGGTTTATTGGCCTGACTAAAAACCAAAATCTTCTTCATCTCATGTTTTCAAACTCTGAGGAATACTTTTCAACATCCTCTATTCTTGAAAATATTTTATCATGAGAACTATAATGATTTATGAGAACTCCAAGATCATAATAGCATAATCATATTTCCTTGGACCGGAAACTATATCCGTTCAACTGGGTTGGGAGTTGGGTATGGATCCATTGTTTCCTTTTGATATTTCATCCCATTATCTACATCTGGTGCATCTTCCTGGTCAGTCTAATAGAGTTTTTCTGATAGAGTTTTTCCAGAAACCAAAAATCCACCTTTTCTCAAATTCAAAAATAAATCATCTATTGAAAACAAATACAACCAAAACATAACTTGGTCCCAATAATCTCCCCTTTGTGTTTAATGTCAATACTCATGTATTCTACCAATACACATGACTTCTCAGTATCCTCTTCCCCTAAATTATTTCTCCTCCTACATTTCTCTCCTATAATGTTTTCTCCCCATTAATATATTTTATGCCCCTTATTGAAAATAAAATTTAAAGGGGCTATCATGAAAAGTTTACCCCTTTATTGAAAAATTGTCTCGTTTATAAATCTTGAAACTCTTTTTTAGGTTAACATTAGTATCACATGATTTTCTTAACAAAGTTACTTTAACTAAAAACTCTAAGTCTATGTGGGTGAACCTGATGTAGAAAAAAGAGTGTATAATCAAGGTTGTCAATGTTGTCTGTAAAACAAATTTCATGTAATACGTTTTTATTATTCTTTAAAATTTTCTTATATGTGGAATTTCCTAAGGATATTTTTTAATATAGAATTAACCCACACCCATCTCAACAAACATATAAAAAAATTTAAGTGTAAAAATACAACTTTCCAAAAAAACTCAATTTTTGTAACCTCATTACATTCTTTTACATGAAGAGTGAGAGATTCATTACTCATCTTCCTTACTTATACTCCTTAAATTACCTAAAATTTAGTAAAAATATACAAATATTGTGGGAATAAGGAGGAATCTCATTGTTTCTAAGGAACAACATTTGTACTGATTGTCTTATCGCAGTCTTTACTTTTTCTTCTTCTTCTTTGATTTTTCATTGGATGTTTTTTCTTAATTATATTTTTCCATATCAGATTTTGTAACATGTTTATTCTCATTTGTGTAATATTTATATGTAGTTGTACAATCCTCTTTAACTTTAGTATCCTTTTTCTCATAATGATTTTGTAACAAATTTTTCATGGCTTCCGCTTATTTCAGAAAAATAGTTAGAAAAATTTTAGTAACATTCCCCTTTTTCTCATATCTCTTTCATCTTTTCTGAATATTCAAATCATAATAATTTGACATCTTTTTATCAACTTTTAAATCAACTTCAGAAACCTTTTTATTCCCCTTTTATTTGGTTTATTTTTTTTTCTTCTTCTAACACTCTATCTAGGGAAACTAGTTATGGACAAATAACTAGGAATTATTTCTTTTCAAACTTAGTATGTTTGTTTTTATCAAATTTTTTAACATAAACATCTTTCTTCATCTTTTCATTTTTCTTTGTTGAGTTTTCAACATTATTCACCTTCTGAGTGTTCCTTTCCATTTCCACAAACCTTTTAGACAAATTTGATCTTCTTTCCTCATCATTACTCACCATTGACTCAAACCTGATTCTTGGTATAGACATGTTATACCAACAAGAGTATGCTCTATGTATAATAATTCCAAAGCACCATCATTGGCATCCGACTCTTGATTTTTTGAACTGATAGTAAAATTGTTTAGAACATTGTAATTGTTTTTTCTTTATAAATCATGGAGTACTTTTCTAAGGGAGATACTTTACTGAACAATTCCTATCATTATTGGTGAAAGATGTTTTCTCACAAATATGATTTGTAAACCGTTCTTTTCACCACCTTTATAATTTTCAAATTTAACGACAAATACCTTAGTGAATTGTGCTCTCATATTTGTTATCTTAATTTTGTTGTCAGAAAAAATGGCTATGTTCCCAGAAATTCCTTTTATTCACCATCCAAAATAACATTCAATACATTTATCATTTTTTTAGACTCATATAACTCCAACTTTTTCTACTTACTTTCTTCAAAAGGTGTATATTATTTCATGTCATGGTTCACATTTTTTGCTGGTTTTTCTTCAGAAATTTTCTGTTTTTATTCAAGATCACAAATATTCATTTACTAAGCTCTAATAAAATTGAGATTTTTCAGATCTTTCTTTATCCTATCATCATTCTAAAAATTAATGTCTTCAATATATTTCTTTAACTTGATTCTTTCTTTCTTGAGTTTAGTGCTTTTTCCAATATCTATTTCCAAGTTTGTTTTATGAATCCTTTCCATCTTAGTGATCTATTATCCACCATCATTATAGTTTGAAGAATTACTTCCATTTATAAATAGATCAATGAATTTTATTTTATGATCATATTAATCATTAGATAATATATAATTTTTATTTTCTCTACTTGAATAACATTTCTTCTCCACATCATAAAGAACTCTTTCTTTATGTTTCTTCCACTTTTTTTCTGAGGTTTCTTATCATCTTCCTTAGAATCATACTCTTCAACTTTATTCCTTGTAAAATTTTGTGAAAAATGTCATTTTCATTCAAGATTCCAACATTTTAGTGTTTTACCTTTTTGATTTCCTTTATTTTATTTCTTAAAAAGAGGGGAAACAATTATTTTTAAATCTTCAGCTTCTTCCTCTACTTCTAAATCACTTGATTATTCATATACATATTTGTCTTTATTTTTACCTTTTAACAAAATATTTGAAATCCATTTATTTATCATCCTTTTTCTTGAAACTAGGATATTTTATCATTTCATAAGCCATAATAATGTTCTGAATTTCATCTAAGGATAAATATTCATGATCTATTAATGTTCAAACATTGTCATCAAATATATTTGGAATGTTTCTCATTATTTTCTCAAAAATTTTAGAATCTTCTAGATTCTCACAAAAAATTAGGATGTTACTCACAATTTCATTTACTCATGTAATATAACTATCAATGCTTTCATCATCAACCATTTTCATATCATCAAATCTGCTTCTCCAGATTTTTAACTTGGTTTCCTTAACTTTCTAATTTTCTTCGTAACTACTTGTCTACTTATCCCACATTTTCTTAGCTATATGAAACCCCATAATCATTGTATAAACGTTATTAGTAATATACATAAAAAATATTCTATACTTTTCCATCATCTTCTAATATATTTTTATCAGTGGTTTTCATAACAACTATATTTTTGGGAGGAAATCCCTCAATTACCATATCTCTAACTTTAAGGAAAATAAAAATAAGATAGGTTAACATCCTATACTTCTGACTGTGATAGTTTTTTTCCATAAAAAATAGGAACATCCCTATTGTTCAATGAATTGAAATTCTCTATTCTCATAGATAGATCTTTCATAGGGAACCTTAACTCTGATAACAATTGAAGTTCCCAAATAGGATCGAGACCACTGAGGGGGGTGAATTTGTGGTTCCTTTTACTTTTTTAAGAAATTTTCATAACATATTTAGTAAAATTTCTTAATCTATGAAACTTGTTAGTGTTATGAACCACTAAATTATAAATTATAAATTATAAACCATTCCTTTCATATGAAAAAGATATAAAGAGAAATAAACACATGATATTTACAGGGTCAATTATAAATATTTACTCCTTTCTATGTTGTATAGTCCTACCAATATAGATTCTTTTATATTCATTATTTCCATAATACAATGGTACAAGAAAAAAACAATTCTTCATCCCAATAGAAACGTTTCTACTATAGTTGGCTATACCCCCCCCCCCCCAACAATCCTTTTCATATCGACTTCCCCATAACTAGTTATACAACCCATGATACAAACCTTTTCAGCAAATGGTAATTATCCACAGTTAAAAGCTTCAATTTACATATTCTTTTCTGATCCACTTTTGAAACTTCTTCACTTCCTCCACAAGTAAGTTGAATCAATATTTACCAGTGTACAATTTTTAGTAACTCCATGAATTCTCTGAATAATTTGTTAGTATTTAAACTTCTTCCATAATCACTATCTGGAAATATTCCTCAGTAAAAGTCAATATGATTGTCTTATATTAGAAATCCTCTATCTTATGGACTCCATAGAATATTCTCCGTATGATTATACTTTTATGCATCCTAATCCAATTGAGTAGCAACTAAATTAGAACCTCACAATTCCCCAGTCTGGTGGAACTCAATCTGATGGGGTCTACTCTGATGGATCTGGCTCTGATGAAACATACTATGATGGACTCATTCCTATGGATATTCCATATATTCAACCTGAAATAAAATTTTGGTTGGAAACTCAATACCTGACATAATAATTTCAAAGAATCACTTTCTACACATGTGAACAAATACAGGTATGAATGCAATGTACTTTCTATTTTAGTCATACCAGAATAGAAAGGGTAGGAAGACTGATTCCCATTCATGCTCAATGAAATTCAAATATCATAATTTCATATTGATTCTAGCTTTATCTCTGACTAATTTAAAATCTTTTCAATACTTATAGGAGCTTCTCTAACCTTCTCAATTATTCTAAAAAATTTATAATTCTTCAAATGTAAAAACTATTCTTCAATTTAATTTCTTGAGTACAATAAATATTTATTTTATGAATCTGATTGATCCTTCTACCTCAATTTCAGTATGATGGTATTTCTTATATAAATATTGTATTATTGATCACAACTTCAATACTTTTCATTATTTCCTCTTAATTTAATTGAAATATACTCATTTTATTTTCCCTTGACCCACTTGATGAAATAATATAAACAAATGATTTACTACTTTAATGATCTATAACAAGAGATACTTTAAAGAAACTCTTCCAAAGCAATGTTGAATAACATAGTTGAAACTTCTAAATACATATATCACCTTCAACCATTATAGGGAATATCAACCATTTCTTAAATCTTCAAGTAATTAATCAATACAATTGAACTCTTCATACTTTTTCTCAAACTGATTGAATGATTTTGATTTCCAAGATGAAATCATTCTCTAGTCATCCTCAGTTAGATAAATCATTATAATCACCTTTGGTCATTACGGTGTTCTACACCAAATGTTTTTTTGGGTTTACACACAATATGATGAATCAATTCCTTCTAATTGTCTGATGGATCAATATTAAGTCCATATTGAAGGATCAGTCTATACAACCTGTCTAATGTATCAGTGTCAGTGATCATCTGATAACTCTTCACCCAATTTAAAACAACTATATCATTTTAAAATAATTGACCACATTGTTGATCATCATCTAGTTGATCCTTTTATGTAGATCATATGATTCATCATTCCTAGTAATACAATTACTTTATTCTTCCCCTGATATAACTCTATATATGATTCATTAAGGACACCAACTTTTTATAACATAATTGGTGTCATAATCTATTACTATGGATTGATGGAATACCATGTCTGATGGACCAGTGTCAGCAACTTTTTTTGCCTCAAATTTTCTACACTCAGTGATTGATTCAAATGATTAGTTCGTCAGATGAATTAGATCGTCTGATGGATCAAATAATTACTCACATTAATGTATTGGTCTGATTAGGACTTTTATAAAATCTATTAATTTAGTAAGATCAACTTCCTAGCCTTTTGAATTTTTTATAGGGAGTGAATCTGATGGATCAGTGTCTGAACTCATCTAATGATATATTTTCTATGGTTTATTAGTCTGACTGAAAATCAGTATCTTCATCTTATCGTGTTACCAAACTATGAATAATCCTTTTCAACATCTCCCATTCTTCAAAAGATTTTATCATGAGAACTATCCTTATTTATGATAACTCCAAGTTTGGAATAGCATCCTCGAACTTCCATGGACTAGAAACTATGTACATCATCTAGGTTCAGAGTTGGGTCCAGAACGATGGTTTCCTTTTGATTTTTCATCTGATTATCTACATCCAGTGCATCTTCCAAGTCAGTCTAATTGGGTGTATCTGATATAGTGTGCCTAGAATCCCAAAATTCACCTTTTCTTAACTTCAAACATTCATAATATATTAACAAAAAATACAAACAAGACTTAACTTCATCCCAACAAATCCTTTTCTATATCTTTCATGATCTGGGGGAAAGTGGCTTTGATTGTTAGATGTTATATGATATCATGAAAAAAAATTCCTAACTGGGTAAAAGTTGGAAAGAAACAAGTGTGTATTTTATGATTTGAATGATGAGTCTCCCTTTGTTCAATTAATAGAGGAAGCATTGGAGGTGATAGAACAGAGACATTAGATAATATTTGAGTTTCATGCCCATATGGATGACTTGACCACACCGATATCAAAATAGGAGTGGATCATAGATTTATAAAATTTGGATCATTCAACATCATCATCCTTATTAGAGACTACATAAAATGAGTTAAGTAGTGATCCTGTTTTATCAAGAATCTTCTTCCTCAGGAAGTAGTAGAAGAAGTGGGGCATACAGAACTTTATTGATCAATTGACACTTCTCTCTAGACTATAGATTATTTGGAAAATTCATCCAAATTTTTTATTTTATTTTAATCACAAATAGTTTTTTTGATGGAATACTTGGAAATTATCCTAAATGTGGAGGTTAATCCTTCATTTTAACATTATTAATGAATAAATCTTTCAAACAATACATGTCATTGTCCATCATTCTTCCATTCTTGATGTGGATGATGTTTTATTATCTTTATATCAAATGTATCATCAAAGATACCCATAATTTTTATAATACAAAGAAAACCTAAATGCATATATTTTAGTGCTTGAGTAATAATAGATTTTTCTTGAGAACTACTCATGAATTCCCCTAGACATGAGATTCTTAATTGATGTACCTAGTACTGTTTTCCTATGATCACCTAATTCAAAAGGATAATTTTGGTAAGATATGTCCCTGAGGGATATTTCTCTAATTTATACCTAATTCAATTGAATTAGAAAGCATACAGATTTTCTCTACGGAAAAGTAATGATCACTAAAATTATTTAATCTTTTCTTTTTTATATTTCTCTTAATTTTTCCTATGCTTTATGTGGGGAAAGATTAGTTGGAATGGACTTTGATTTTGATCAAGCGAACCTATTATGGATTTTTGACGTAACATGTTTTTTTTCCTTTTCTATTATATTAATTCTCAATATTTAATGGATTACAGAAAGTGAATATCTTGCGAGAAGAGACTTGACTGTTTCCCAGGGATCCCTTTTGGGGTTTTCAACCTGAAAAGTATCATGTTTCATTCAATTGGTTGTTTTAAGGTCCTACAAATTGGACCATTGTTATGTTATTTTTGGTGTCTTACAACATAGAACATATACTTCTGGTAATATACCATTCATGAAGTAACATTAACTATTCAGTTTAATTTCATGAGGTAATTACATATTCCATTTAAGTTAACTTTATGCAGTAAGGAAGTCTTGATTGAAGTTTAATGTTATATGGTATGGATGTTGAATACTATATAGTTTAAAGTATTACATCAAGGACATGTGAAAAATAAGGGAATGGGGAATACATGAAAGGGATGACCCAAAACACCCTATGGTGTTTAGTTACACCACAGTGTTTCTAGGGCTCACAAGGATTAGATTTCCTTTTCAGCAAGGAGTAGATTCCTTTAGTTGGTGGGTCAAATTACCTTATGCATAGGCCATAGAGCATCATTCATGGTCAGGTAGAGGTGTCTCCACTCCTTCCTGAGGTCCTTGAATGATTTTGGGTATGGTATTTGTTGTTGGTAAAAATATTACGGAATTATAATCCACTAAGATGTTTAGAATATGGGTTGTGTAAATCACATGCCCAAGAGATTGAATTGATGAATATGGAATGGTGAAGACGTAGTGGGGATGACCCAAAACAACCTAAGGTGCTGAGTTCCACCATGATATTACCAGTGCTCATGTGGATTGGATTTCCTTACCTATAAGGAGGTTATGCCTATTATTGATATGTCAGAAGACCTTATGTAAGCAACCTTAGGGATTACATTCATGGTCATGCAAAGGGGATACCCACTCTTTTACAAGTTCTATGGGTGTTTTTTGTAGACTCAAACGTTTATATGGTGATGTTGGAAGTAGAGATAAAGATGTAAAAGGAGGGTTTTAGCACCCTAGGTCTATTTATATTTTAGTTATGTGGCTCGGGCCCTACACCATGTGGTTTCAAGTCACATGACATGGGCCATAAAGAATTTTGAGAATGGATTTTTACATTCCTACTTTGAGAAATGATAAAATACATGGTGACGTAACATAGAGGATGTTGGATTCAATTGAATAGTTTGGTTATGGGGATTATAAATCATGGTCAAGGAATATTTGATTTAACTAGAGGTGGGAACTGATGGGTTCAGTTCAACCATTGGTAATGGTGGAAGCCTATAATGTTCCATGTGGTCTGGATAATAACTCATGGTTTTAGGGGAAGCCTTTCAGGGACCAAATAGTCTATATGAATTAACTAATCCCAGTTACTAGTTTTCTAAATGGAAGATCTTGGAGCAAGGAATCCCAAGGTCCATGAGGTTCTAAGAGAAGGGTATCAACTCAAGGAACTGGTTATGTCATCTCAAACATTAAACAAATGAAGTCATTTTATGGAAAATGTAAGATTCAATAAGGGTTTGAGCACCCAAAAAGTTTTTTTCACCACTTAGTGAACATGTTATCATGCCTAAGAGACATGAAAAAACATCACTTTGAATTTTTCCTGGACCTGAGTGTCCAACATTCCTGGATAAACTTTTACTAGGGCCACAAAGTGTGACCTATGATGTTTTTCCCATGTTTATGTATTATCTAACTTTTTCCTAAACTCTAGAGATGATGTTTTTAGTGAGAAAAGACTTCACTTTTTCCTAGGACACCCTTTTCAAGTTTTTAGCCTGAAAAGTTTTAGGTCTATTTCACTATCATTTTTGGGTATTTTGATTTGTAACGTAAAATTCTAAAGTTTAATTTCATACAAATTTAAAAAAAATGCATGCAGTATATGGTCATGATGCATGCAGACCTAGTATGAAGTGAATGTTGCACAATCACATAATTAGGATACACAGGGTTAAGAGTACTCTAACATTATTTTGAGTGAGAGATGAAAAAAATTTAAATCATGGTTTATGGTCCTCGGGTTATGAGTGATGATATAGGATAATAATGTTGGGGATGAACTAGAACACCCTAAGATTCTTAGTTCATCAATGATGATGGCAGGGCCCATAAGGATTAGAAGTCCCTTCGTATTTTCCAAGATTCCTCTAGTTGGTAGGTTAAAGCCCCTATATAGATATACCTATTTCATAGTCAAATAGAGAGATCACTTCTACTTTCTAGGGGTCATGAATGGTTTGTGGAAACTCTAGGTTCTCAAGACATGATGTTTGATTTATTGGTTGAGGTGATTAAATGATGACAAAAGAACCCTCATACTCTGGTTGGTTGGTGTTAAGATCTTGTGTTCCTTTAATAAGGAAAGATGATGGGTGATGATATGCACAATTTAATATTATATAGTGGGGACATACCTTTCATGTAGTTTAACTTCATATGACAAGGATGTTTTCCTTATAGTTTAAGGTCATGCGGTAAGGATGTTTTCCTTGAAGTTTAATGTCATGCAGTAAGGATGTTTTCATTATAGTTTAACATCATGTGGAAATATGTGGTTCCCCCGTCCAATACATTTCTTGTTCACACTATCTCGGATGGACTTCTATGTTCCCTAATATCACATGAGCCATGCTCGGTGTGATAAACAAGTGATAATTTGGTAGTGGATTAATCTACATGCGAGTACATGCATGAGGATATGTATGGGGTTCTATAATTTATTATAGACTATAACATCTACATGAATTTGACTCTTGTGGAGGAACATGATTGTTGGTGATGAAAACTCATGGTTGGGATCAAATTGGAGGATTTAGGCATCACTGCATGTTTTGTGGTGGTAGAAATCAAGCCATATTTAGTTCTCGTATGAAATTTTCCAGTGTAACTCTGACCTATTTGTAGGTAAGGGAGACATTTTTAACTTGTGGATAGAACTAGGATTGAAATTTTGGGTGTCAGTAAGTATCTTTTTATAGAATGAATCAATCCCCACATAGTTATTTAATGGGAAACTCTCTATACAGGAATGAATCATACACAGAGGGGGGAATTTTTCACATTGATTATTACAATTGGATCTAGGATTAGAGATCTATGTGTCACTATGAATCTTTTGATGGAAAGAATCGATCGACAAATAGTTCTTGAATGGGAACTATCCATGAAGGCCTAACCCATACTTAAAGGGGGGAATTTTTCTCATTGATTATTATGGTTAGACCTAGGTTTGGAGATCCAGACATCACTATGTATCCTATGATGGAAGGAATCAAGCCACGCATAGTTATTGAATTGGAAACACTCTACCCATGTCTATCCCATACATATATGGGGTAATTTTTCTCATTTATTATTGTGATTAGACATAGGATTCGAGATTCGAGCATCACTATGTATCCTTTTATGGTATGAATCAAACCGCACGTAGTTCTTTAATGAAAAACTCTTCATATAGGATAGATCCATACATATAGGGGGAATTATTCCCATTGATTATAATAGTTGGACCCAAGATTGGAGATTCATGCATCTCTATATATCATGTGATAAAAGGAATCAAGCCACATGTAGTTATTGAATGGGAAACTCTTCATGAAAGTCCAACCCATACATAGAGGGGGGATTTATCCCTTTGATTAATGCAGCTAGAACTATGATTGTAGATCTGGGTTTTACTACATATCATTTGATGGAAGGTATCAAGACACAAGTAGTTCTTGAATGAGAAACTATCTAAGTAGGTCTAAACCCTATGTTGAGGGGTGAATTGTTCTCATTTATTATCATAGATATACCCTGGATTAGAGATTTGGTAGTCACTATAAATCATGAGATGGTAAGAATCAATACACACGTAGTTCTTTAATGGAAAACTCTTCACAAAATTTAGACCACTATGAAGTATGAGCATTGTTTCCATTGATTATTTCAGTTTAACACAGGATTGGAGATCTGAGTGTCACTAAGTATCCTATGATGGAAGGAATCAAGACACACATAGTTCTCATATGGATGGGTGGTGGAAGACTAACACCAAGGATGGTGTTCCTCTCAGGTGAGGTCTATAGTAATTTATAGTTTTATGTCATGAAAGAGACATTGAATGTATAGATTAACTTCATATGGTAAGGAATTATGGTGTGCCTTTTAATGTCTTACATCCAGGACCATGTTAAACCTCTCATGAACTGATATGTTTTGATCATTCTAGGAATTCCATACCATAATTACTAATCCCATGTGAGCTATGATCAATGTGAGAAATAAGGAATGGAAAAGTATTATTTCATGACCCAGTGTAAATTAAAAGAAAGGACATGGAAATTTTCATCATGTGGTGATTGTTCCAAGATATAGGATCTAGGAACCTCTATGTATCTCATTGAAATGTGAATCAAGACATAAGTAGTTTTGGAAACATTTTAACATTGAATGATAGGGACGTCATTTATGCATTTTAACATCATGCGATAAGGATTAATAGTGTATCTATATTGTAGATGGAACAAGGATTTGGGAATAGGGTGTCACCATATATCATGTTATTCAAAGAATCAAGCCACATATTGTTTTTCAATTGGGATATTACCTATATGGATCTGACTCACACATAGGGACAAGGGAACTTCATTTTTCGTTCACTTAGATCTAGATCATGTGAAGTGAACCATACATGAAATGATGTTCTCTATGAAAATTAATGTCATGTGATAAGGAAATAAGGTTCTATGTAGTTTAAATTATTACTTTTAGGACTTAGGATACTATTTATTTTAAAGTATTGCTTCCAGGAATCCTCCAGTGAAGTTTAATATCATGTGGAAAGCACATGTATGTCATGTATTTTAACATCATGTGATAAGGACGTTTTGCTTGTAATATAACATCATGTGGCTGGATGTAAGATTCTTTAATATAACTATAAAAAGTATTTCTTGAGAAACCTCATATTGGTGGTGGTGGGGGGGGGGGTGATGTGTTCCCCATCCTTTGAGGTCAATGAGTAAACTCCATTGGAATATGCCTTATGTATTATGTAAGGCCCTTTCCATTTTGTCTCTAGAGTTTTAGTTTTATTTATTAGTATCATTAGGGTTTTGAGAGTCAATACCAAATCTCCTTAAAGGAATAAATGGTGGTAACATTTTTATAGAAGGATTGTGCGATCTGACTCTCATGTACTTTGAGGTTGTCTAGTGTACGCATCCTTTTCTCAACGAGTCATCCCAACTCATCCAGCCTCTTTTATGATTACTCCTTGTCTAATATTTTTCTATAGATATGTATTAAAAGAAAGGTCAAATATAACTCTATAGTAAAAAATTAATTAGTTTTGTACACTAATGAATATGGGATCTCTTGTGTAGAAGTGTGTGTGGTTGTACTATAGGCCCATAAAGCATGATAGATCTTTTCCAACCAGGACTTATGTTCTATGTTTACCCTCTTCTAGAGTATATTTGATAGATTCTTTTTGGAGGAATATATTTTTCCATTTTCCATTTCATGATAGTAGGATTAATTATTAGACTTGATATTATAATCTTGGTACAATTTATTCAATTTTTTATAATAGAATTTGGTGTGGTTTTCCATCAGTATTTTGTGTGGGACTCTAAATATACTGATGATATTTTACTTTATGAATTTAATGGTATTATTCATCTCAACTTCCTTTATGGTTATTACCATATCCGATTTGTAACATAATTCAGTATTCATAAGGATATAATTATACTTATTAGATGTGTATGGGGGATATGTCCCCCCAACATCCATTCTCCATATGGAAAATGATCAGGAATATTTAGACATATTTAGAAATTCTAGGTGTTTATGGATGAAGTTTTCATGAATCTAGCATGAAAAAAATTTCCTGGTGAATTTTACATCGTCATGTATCATGGTTTTCCAATAGTAACCAAGCCTCCTAATTTGGTGGAAGAGTCTGGTTCCATACTGATGAGTGCCATAGGAGCCTATATGGACTTTTTCCTTTATGGTGGTAATATCTCTTTCTAATATACATCTGACGAGGATTCCATAAAATCCACATTTATCGATGGATATATTGTCATTTATCCAATCGTGGGTAGTAATGTTCCCTACTAGATGTTGAGTCTACTCCCTTTTAGCTCAGTCTAATGGGAGAGTCCCATTTTGGAGGTAATTGACTATAAGATCTATCCATCCATGTATGGATATTAATTAATCATGGTTCAGGGCCATTTTGACCTAATTTATTTCTTTTATGGCATAGATAATGACGGATGATACCATCCTTAAGTGTGTGATGTAGAAGACCACCTCATCTAGATTATGGTCATCCAAAACTATGGATACATTATCCAGTGCATCAGTGTGATCAATTTTTGATTGAGGGACTTGATGCAAAATTGTTTCAAAAGAGAACTCTAACATTAGTCCTCTGACATATCTGGTGATATGGTCCAATTATTCCTTCTTGATGGAATATTCACCATTGATTTTTTTATCACAATATCTGAATCCCATTTGATGTTTAGGAAGGCAATTTTTAGCTATTGGACTAGTTACAAGACAATAATGAGGGTTTGGTATTTTCCCTCATTATTAGTGTATCCATCGTATAGTGAGGAAGAGTAGGTAAAACATTTTCTATATAAAAAAATAAAATCCCTAGACCAACATGATTGAGCTTCGGGTTTTCAAGAATCTTTCTGATATGACTATGGGAGGCACGATCAAAATAAATCTCCCATGTCTAGGGATCATCATGGGCATATAAAAATTCTTTTTTGATAGTTCAATGTCCACTAGTGTGCTTTTCTGGGGTGGGATGTTCCATAAGTAAATCATCAAGGGATTTCTTTTTAATTTTATTTTGTGACATAAACTAGATTTAATATTATTATGGAATAACCACCCATTGGCCCAAGCAGCCAAACAAAATAAGATGGATAAGGGTCTACTTGAGCAGGTTAATATAAGAGACCAAGTGGTTATCATGGTAGTGTAAGTAATGCCTCATCTTTTTCGGTGAAAAAATTAGTACAAGGTTGTTCTTCTCAACATTGGAATACAAGGTCTCAGTACCTAGCATCATTCAACTGATTTAGTAGAGAGTTTATTCATTCCCCGCATCATTTTTATATGTAATGAGAGAACCAAGTGATCCTTCTATGGTGGCCACATATATGATGAGCAACTTTCCTTCCACCAGCATAATCAAGACCAATGGGTGCAACATGCACTGCTTGATATTCTCAAATGAATCTAGGGAGTTCTCATACCATCAGTAAGTGAATCCCTTCTTCATTAACTTGGTTAAGGGGAGATATTTTCCATTTAGGTTACCTATGAAACACCAAATATAAGTGAGATTCTCTACGAGACCCCTCAATTATTTGAGATTATGAGTAGGTTACATTTCTAGGATTTCAATAGTTTATTCTGGATTGAACTCAGTGTCATGGTGGAATACCACAAAGCCAATGAATTTCCTTGATGTTACTCTAAAATCACACTTCATAGGACTCATGTTCAAACTGTTCTTCCACAATATGTTGAATATTGTTTGGATATTCATTAGGTGATCACGTCAATATTGATATTTGATTATTATGTATTTGATATGGTAATATGATATTCATTTTAAGAAGGGATTAATGATATGATTCATGGTGCATTGGTAATTAGTGAAGGTGTTCTTTAATCCAAAGGGAATGAACTGATTGAAAAAGATCCCCTAAGGTGCTCTGAAGGTGGTGGATTCATCATCTTTAGGGGACATCATTATTTGATTGTATTGTGAATACCCATCCATGATGTAAAGGGCATGAAAGCAAGTAGTTTCATTGATCAATATTTCTATGACCAGTAATGGGAAATCATCCTTTGGGGAGTGTCAATTAAGGTCTCTAAAATTGATGTTGATCCTAATTGTCTCATTATTTTTCTTTATAGGAACGATGTTTGAAATACATCTTGGGTATTTAACTTCCTATAAAAATTTGGATTTGTTCAATTTTTCAACCTCAAATTATACATTAGTACTATGAGAGGGGTGAATCCTCCTAGATGCATACTTGAATATTTGATTTTTATTGGGTAAGACTTAGTGGTTCATATCCACATCGGGGCTTAGCATAGTAATTTCCATATATTCCCAAGAAAAAACATATAGATGTTCTTTTAGAAATGAAATATATATCTCCTACTCCTAAAAATTAATGTAAGAAATAATCAACCTAGGTTGTGGGTCTTCTTCTGTTACCAGGTTCACCAGTGTGAGTTCATAGATGGTGGCGGAGATACGTTCCTCAAATGAGGGAGGGGTGTTCCTGAAGTTATCCTCTTATTATTCCACCTCTAATTCCGTGGATTTATTTTTAGACATGGTGGGTAATCTTGGGGAAACTATATCACTTTTGAGTTAATCAAGGTCATGGGAAGAGACATTTCCACCCTAAACTGATAGATTAATTATAGAGAGATTCAAGAGATAATTATTTTCATTTATGCTATCATTGGGGATAGGAGGATCCCAGACATCTGGTATTAAGTCTACTACCTCAATCATGTTTATGGGTAGCACATAATCACTGTCAAGAATACTCTAGGGATTCATAGGGTCATTCCCTAATCCATTGGGTGTTACAACTTACATATCATCATACACCATCAGTTGTTTTCCTTCCATTTTATAGAAACATGCCACATCATATATGGATTCACATGACTTGAAGGGGGAACTGTCACCATGTTGTATTCCAACCTTCCCATTGATTGGGTATTTCATACATTGATTAAGTTTTTAAGTTACTACTATGTGGTTGTAAAGAAAATGTATTTGGAGAAAGAAATTATATGATTTGTCTTGATGGATAACCATGAACTCAGCATTAGATGTGATATCCCCAAATTGAGCCTTGAGCTTGTTCTTCCTAAGAGACCTTTTTATCACTCTTATTGTCCCCTTGAATGTTCAGCCTTGTAGGATATAATTACCCCTCACTATATCCTAGACATAAGAGGGTTTGAATCAGGATGAGTTTGATCCTATAGAAAATTTCAATTAGGGCCGTTCATATTCTAATATTATTGAGATTTCCTGAAACATACAAGGCTCTGATATGTCCTTGGATAACATATTGCTGGTCTTATTCTATAAATGAGATGGTGACATGGAATTTTGATAGAATAGTCTCCAATCGATAAACCTTGGCTTTAGAGACTTATATCTCAAACTCCTATGGGATTTGGAGTGTTATGATGCATGAATCTATGATTTCATTTTAAATATGGAGAGCATCCAAGATCAAGAGTTCGGATATGAAAAATTACAACTATTTCATAATTTCATACATTTTTTCCAAAAGTATACACTTCTAATAGTGGAGTTTCTCCCTATTATGTGACTTAGGAGATGAGTTTTTTTGTTGTGGATGGACTTGGTGCCTAACAAGTGGTTAAAGGAGAATTTTTTTCAAGGGGAATAGTTCATGTTGTCCATACCCTTTTTCTTGTCTAATTAGAAAATTACACCCCTCCAGATAATCGTGTAAGATGACTAGGCTTGGGCAACTACTAGAGGGCTATGGGACACCTCTGTGTTTCTGTTGGGATTTCTAGAGTACTCTCTCAATGGTATCAGCTACATATATGTGATTTTTGGTTATTTTACTGAAATATTGGGTTTGACCACATCTACATCGTCCCTAGTATCCTTGTATTCTGCATCTTTGGCCTCTATCTCACAGGTTAGATATAGAAAACACTTCCTCAAAGTCATATTCATCATCAAAGAAGGGATTTGTTAAGTGAACTATGTTAATAGAACCAAAAATTTGTTCATCATATTATGTGGATTCTATTTGGTGGGGAAGTTCCCATTCAATAGATGCTGAAGGAAATAATTCTTCAAGACTCAAAGATTGAATAGGTGCAAGATATGAATCTTCCCCTTATTCCATTTCCTGTTTCCAATGATTATGTCCACCATTGGGTGGTGTATTCAATTTTTCCTCCCTTTGTGATGGGTTCATTACTAATTTTTTTATGTTATGATCTCAATTTGGAATGAACTCAGTCAACTCTCTTTCAAGTTATCATGTTATTGAACTTCTATCTATGCCTGGATGGAAGATCTTTCAATCACCCTCTTCTTATGGTTGGGTGACAGTTACACAAGCCGCATGTGCTATATAGTTTTCTAGAATCACCTATCCAGAACTGACCATGTTTTGGAGGATTTCTTTTAAGATGAATCAATCATGGATGGTGTGACATGGCTTCCTATAGAGAGGGAAATAGTTAGGAATATTGGTGTGGTTGACATTTCTAGGATTCTTGGGATATGGTAGCTTAATTAGGTTATTTTCCATAGCTACAAGGAAATAACAAAGGATCATTTCATTTTTTAAGGAGTACACATTATTCATCCATTCCTAAAATTTTGGGAGACCATAATTTCCTTTTTCTTATTTTCGAGAAAAATTTTGTTGTTTCTACTACACAACTAGAGACATAGAATGATTTAGGGCCTACCTTAGTTCTTCAATGGGAACTGATACTAGTTTGAGGGTAAAAGTGTCACTCTCCACCTTACTAAACCTTTTTATCTATACTAAGGGCTTGGGTGAGGTTTAACTTGGGTCCACTAAATGGAATATTATAGGTATTGTTCCATTTATGCAAACTCATGGAATCCACCTAGATACATCATTAGGATCAAATCTATTTGCAGACCATCTTGATTATTTTCATAATAGACCTAGAAATTTCTCCTGTGAGGGAGGGATATTGGGTGAATAGGTTAAAAACTTCCATCTAGTGATGAAATTATAAACCTAATTGTTTTCATGTTGTTTTCAATTTTTGAGGTCAATAATTGTTGTTTTCCTTAGCATGGTGCTGAACTAATAAAGGAATTGATGATGAAGGTCTTTCCATCCTGCAATGGATTCTGTTAGAAGCTGTTATATGAAAAAAAGGATGAACTTATTAGAGTGTGTACAAAACATCTCATCTTGATCACCTTCTACTGGTCTTCAGGGCCATCATTGGTTGTATCAGGACATGAATTTCTTGATAAGTTTTTCTAGATCCCTTACACTATCAAAGGTGGAGAAGTTTGGATTTATGAAATTGGGAGTGGGAAGATTCATCCAATGATTCAGGATATGGATTATTCTCTAAATACATGGGTGTGCGCCTCCCTTCCATGGATTACATTCGAGCATCCAAGGATTCAATGGCATTGAGAAGTTTCAGAGGCACCACTTTCTGGGATACCTCGATTTATAGAGAGTAGACATGGATTAAAAATGTAGATCTATTTTCATATCCTTATTATTCTCAATCCATTCTAGGACTGAATGATCTCCCTGGTGATGAAGAGGTGATCACCCTAGTGGATGGATGTTTTTGTCATCCTTAACTTCCTCATTTATATATACAAATTTTTGAGATCTAGATACAACCTGATGCTCAAAATCCACCCATGTAAGTGGATTATCTCTATCCTAATGTGTGGGAGTAGGGATATTGATCTTTTTCTGAAGATGATGCTTAGTAGTAATGTTTCCCCTTAGTAATTCATCATTGAGATTTTTGAGATTATTTATATCATTCTCATATTGGGCCAACCCTTCCTTAGCAGAAAGAAATTTAGTTCCTATTGGTGGTGATTGGGATGTAGCCACATATTTTTTTTATCCTTGTTTTTGTTCTATCATAGAGGTGGAAATTCATCATTTAGAGGTGCTAGGTTTTGGCTCCTTCTCTGATTTTTCCTATGTAAATCCTCAGTTGGTGCATCCAAATCACCCTTCTATCAAGATATGTTTTCTATATTACATCCCTTGATTTTTTCACCGTGATATGTATCATCTGTTTTGTTTATGGTGATGACATTCACTAAGGTGTATTAAGAAATGGTAGTGATCCCATTACTCTTAATTCTGTAGGGTGATTTCGCATCACTTACCCCTCCTTTCAGGGTCGCATCTAGGTAATTCCTCTGATCCTTATCCACATTGAGCCATTATGGATTATGAAACTTATGAGGTTTTATTATCATCACCATACATTCCTCCTATCTTGATTATTTAATAGTTACATTGAGGGAGTTTTCAGTCATGTTTTATGAATGAGGCCCGAATAGAAAATGTTTTTATTGTAGTTGGAGGAATGAATGGGATGTCGACTGTCAATATTTACCTCCAACCCTAGGGAAACCTGATTCCTTATAAGGTGATGATAGTGACGAAAATTTCCCCATCCCTATTGTCCTGGACCAATTTTGGGCCACTATTGGAACTTTTTGATCATATTGTTAAGGATTTGATGATTCCAATTCAGGATTTGATGGCTCCTGAAAATGAAATTGATATATAAATTCCCCCATACCTATAGGCTATAGTTGATCCAGAACCACCACTGATTTCTCCAGGACCCTCTTAAGGTGTGACGAACCCGGTGAACGAAATTGAGATAAAGATTCCCCCAACCCTATAGGACCAGGTTGGTATGTAAATACCACCAATACTTCCTAGATCATCACATGGATTGATTACCCGAGGGGTTGATGTATTAATAAATACCCCCCATCCCTATGGGATGAATTCTTTCATAGATGGATGCTATAGTAGTGGATATTGTGATCCATTTTATTTTGTGCAATTATCCTTTTGTATGAGCTGCGTACCTCTGATGTGTAAATGGAAATCAATTTATAGAGAGTTTTAATGATATGTAGAAAAACACTATGTAGGTGTTTTTTATTATCTTTCATCCTTGGGTTCAAGGATATGGAGAATGTGTCCCTTTTTAGATGAAAATAGAGTGTATTTATGGACTAAATGTGACCTATATATCCTTGATAAGGGAAGTTTTTAGCCTTAAATTGTTGATGAGTTGCCCATATATCTTGGCATATGTAAGGAATTCACTCCTTCTCTAGCTCATCTTGGATATCATTGTAAAAAGTGGAAAGGGTCCATAATATGGTTGGGAGGTTTTTTGTGGATAACTCTCTACATATATAAATGTTTCCCTCCTCTTCATCAGATTTATATTCCTCCACCTAGTCATGCCACATAGGTCACTTCTCTTGGTCTTTTTATAACCATATTCAAGTGTTACAGATAGTTGATGGGGAACCATATATGGTTAAACATGGAATTTTTTAACACCTATCTATATAAAGGTTTATAAGTTTTTATAATCACTACATAAAGAGGTATTTGGGAAAGGGAAGTATTTCCTTGTCTGAGAGAGATATCCCCATGGGAAGGTTGGCCACAGCGGATGTCTAGAGTTGAGTCCATGAAATCAATCTCTGCACTACCAATAGGAGAACTATTTAGTTAATGATTTCCTTCTAATTTGTTTGAACAGTTAAAAACCCCTTGAGGTTTTGTGGAATGCATTGAAAACCCTCAAGGACACTGGTAGTGATCTAATCAGGGATTTGAGCCACATTCTACGTTATGGGTGGAATATTATGTCCTACCATTTTGGGTTGAGTAGGGATATTTTCCTGATACATGATAGCAGGTGGAATATGTTTATAAACATCTGTTTCTATAGGGATATGAGCTCATGGATGAGAATCTAATGGAATATGTCAATGAGGTTTTGTGTTATTGGAAGGAATATGAGCCTACTTATGGATAGTTACCAGAATAATCAAGTCAATCCAAGATGAAGTGGGGGTATGATCCCAATTCATATATGTATTCCCCACTAGTATATGTTGATGGACCTCTGGAATGGGATAATGGATATGAGCCTCATCATGTTTTTCCTCTGAAGGATGTTGGTGCAATTGTTCATCAGTGGGAGTAGGTATATGAACCTAGATTCCATAAGTTGTTGGAATATACTGAGTTGCTTCATTGGTAGGTATATGAGCCTACTATGAGTTTATTACCATATTTTCATGACAAACATTATTTTTAATGGGGATATAATCCTATTCCAATGCCTTTGTAGAATGATGCTTGTATTTTTCAACAGGAATATGAGCTCGTCCAGAGGCAGGTTCCAATCTCTCTTGGTGAGCCCCTGTCAGATTGGGGATATGAGCATAGTCCTTTTACTTTGGAGTATACTTTAGGTATTTTTTTACTGGAATGTGTTCCTATCTTGAGGCATGTTCCACTCTCACTTGGTGATCCCCGGTCAGAATGGGGATACGATCCCAATCATGTGCCTCGTCCTTTACTAAAATATGTTGATAATACTTCTAGATGAGAGTAAGAATGTGTGGTTTCTAAAGAGTATTCACATGTTCATATGTATCATAGGGATGTGCTTATCCATCTATAAGGATAGGAATATGTGTCTTTCCCTATATTTTTACCAGTTCCAGAATATTTTTGGTGGATTTCTTCAGCTACATCTAGAATATAGTGACACTTTAGAAAAGTGTGTGCAGGAATGTAAGCCTGCACATTTTCAGTCTCTAAAATGTACTTGTGGATATATTCAATTGTAGTGGGGATATAATGTTGCTCCTATCATCCTTATAAAATCAGAATATGACAATGTTCATCATGCATAGGGGAAGGGATATGTACCTCCCCCATACTTGCTATAGGAATATGCGTGCAGACTTGATTGGAGTGAAAAAGGATGTGATCATGCCTACTTTTCACTACCTGAATATGATAATGGGATTCATTAGAAGAAGTGTTTAGATGAGACAACTACCATTTATCAATATATTTCCACACTCTATGTGAATTCCTTTGTACTCGTTCATGACTATCCATTGTGGCGATTTGTTGGGTGGTTCCCTCTACAGGTGACTAAGGGGAACCAAAAAGATGACTCTGGTAGTGGAATTTAACAGGATCCCTCCTTGGAGGATCTTAAACAAGGGTTAATCTATAGTATACTCCTTGATCCACCATCATAGGATATGGATGGTTTTTATTTACACACTCTATGGATAAGTTTTAGAAGATATTGGTGGTGGAAACGAGTGCCATTGGTTTTACTGCAACTTTCCCTAGATGAGATAAACTTGTCATCTTTAGTATCTAGAGACCTTTACTTGATACCTCAATGATTGGGATTATACCATGTAGGTGGTATTCCCAAACCATTACATTATCCATGTGAATCTAAAGGTGTTGGGTGGGTGAGGTTGTCTTAAAAAACATAGGGGTCGTAGCCATAACTGATATTCTAAAATAGTCACTTGATGAAGACATGATCTCACGTCAAGATATATGTGAGGGAAGTTTCTCTGGTCACAAAGAAAATAAGGAAAAAGTTCAACAATAAGTTGATCATCACAAATATGAACCATTATCAATTGGATTTGCACAGATAACACAATTTTCCTTTCTTATTCCTAGTACTTCCATTTTACTTGCATGGAATTTTTACAGCAATAATTGCTTATTTCATGGGAACCTCACTTACATCAGACTTCAAATTGGGCATACCATTTATGTGTGAGTAGGATACACATAACAAGATGTACTGATGCATGATCAACCAATTATTTTTATTATTTTGTAAATTCACATCATATTCACCATTTTTTCGCTCAGAAGATGATGGGTATATGGTGTCCCTAGGGTTCAAGATACATGATTCTCAATGCCTATAATTATTACATGTTTTCATACTTGGTTTTCATCTTTATTTTACATTTAAGGATTGATTTTTGGGGATCAATTATGTTTGCATAATCATTCACATTGGGTGTATCATTTCCAACTTTCATAGAAAATCCCAATGATTCCCATATCCATAATGAGGTACAGATCCAATTTCCAAAGGTAGGTGGTAAATTAGGGTTTTAGACCCAACAGTGCTCAAGAAATCACATTGGTTGATAGGATTAGAGGTTGGTATCGTCACACCATTTTCTAGGGAAATTATTTCCTATTTTATGGCTCTCTTATAGATTTATGATATATTCATGAATCACATATGAATCTTGATATGGAATTGGTTACCCTAAAAATTATCATTTGTTAACTCCTTCTATGTGTAATTGGAGTTCTATTAATGATACCATATGTATATTGATTATTTTATTTTTCTATTTCCCATTATTTCTTAGCAATGGGTAGTTTTTTATATTTTTAAGCCATATAACCAGGAACTATGGAATTCACTACTATCCAAGGAGGTGATTGATATTTTTAGGATGGGATTTAACATTTATAAGGCTTCCTACTATCATGTTTATAATAGAAATAAAAACCCACATAGTTCATTTATGTCATGCAATTTAACATCACGTGGAGAGGATATAAACGAGGGAACTTAGGCACCATGTATGGAGATCTAGAACTAGGTTGTCATCTTATGTTTCCTTCTTATAATATGAGAATGATTAATTATAGTTTGATCCATCCTTACTATGCTGATGGGAGGTGAAGGATAATTAATGCCTTTGAAGGTTATTTACCTATATTTTATCAATATGGGAATTCCTTTAGGACTTACATTGAGTTAGATTCCCTTGTATGGGGGTTTTCATATCATGTCACTAAATGGGGATTACACACTGAGGTTTCCCTAGATTGGGGAGATTTATGATTCAAGTGATATGATCATTTCAAATCCCTAATCCCAAGTAAGTCATGTTTGATGGGATAAACAAGGGATAACAAGATATCAGATTCACTATATATGGATGTGGGACTTATGTACTGAGGTGGCCCTTGAAGAGTGTTTAACATAGAGCTTGGGAATTAGGAAGGGATCCTATATATCATGTTTTTACATGAATAAAAGTCTATATAGCTTAATTATCTTCTCAATCCACTGATGGATGTGGAATAATTATAATCCCACTTGAGAGTTTAGGTCTCATGGGTTAGAGTGCCTTATATATGGAGGGACTTGCACCAAGGTGGATGCCCACTTAAGGATTGGGACTTAGGAAGGTGTCCTACATATATTGTTTATAGAAGGAATCAATTTCCTCATAGTTTCATTTGGGGCAGTCTGAATATGTACAATGGAAAAGGTTATCACATCCCAATGTGTCCAACCAACATGCTTTAAATGTCGGAGGGCTAGGTACGACATGTCATGAGTTTCTTCCTCACATATCATGATTTTTTTTACATTCCCTGAGTTTTTTCCCTGACATGTCATTATTTTATATCTAACATGACCCGAGTGTTTTTTTACATGCCCTGGGTATCTCTCAGGAATGCCTAACATGTCCCAAGGTGCTTTTCATGATTGAAGCACGTGTTTCAGGGATATGTATAATTATTTTAATGACATTCCTGGAGTAATATTTTATAACTCGATTGACACATCTGAGGGTCCTTTCATAATCAACATAGAAATATCTAGGGGTGTCACATGACCAAGGCTGAAATGTCAGGATGCTGTCAAACTATCTAGATTTCATATCTGGATGGATTTTCAAGACATGGGTGATATGTTCATAGGACTTCAGAAGACATGGAAGACATGTCCGTAGGACTTTACAAGATTTGGCTGACGTGTCAAGAGGACTTTGTGTGGATTGGTTGACATATCCAAAGGACTTCACAAGACATGGCTTGACATGTTCAAGCACTATTGCATGATCTAGGTAATTCGTGTGAAGTTCATGATTTCTTTTCATGAATGACAGCATATCCATCCTCATGTAAGTATTCCATCTTTGTTAAGTCTTTATTTCATACATGACTCAATGTTTTTTAAGAATTAGATTATTTACATTCTGCATGACTAAGTCCACCTGAAAAAATTCCTTCACATAATAGGATCGGTTCATTAGAGTTACTTTTCTTGATCAATATGGTGATCACACAAAGTGCATATTAATGTCGCGTAATCCCTTAGGTTGTTCCTCAGATCAGACCTACTGGAAGACCCTTGCAATCACATGGATTTTCTCTCTAATAATTACACTCTTTTTCATTCATGTGGGTGTGTAATTGTAGTGTGTAGTAAATTTTTTTATTGAGGGGGAGGAATTTATAGGATATGTTTCCCCAGTTCTATAACACCTTGCATGGTTCATATCTCCCATATATGGTCTTGAGTTGGTAGAGTGATTTTTGAATCATGCACTTCACATGATCTTGTCATTGGTTATCTAGGGATTCACATGATAAATAGAGACTGTGAGAACACCCTATCAAAACCATATTTATTGGACACCTGCTCATCATAGGGATTTCATAAAATCTTGATAACATGTCAAATGGATTTCAAAAGACCATACTGACATGTCTAAGATTCTCACTAGATCATGTCACTTATTGAAATTATTTTTTGTTGTTGAGGGAGATTTTTCTAGGGGCCTTCGTGAGATCAAGTTGGATTGTCAGAGGCCATTCCTAAAACCAAGTGGGATTATCAAGGGGGATACTTAAGATCAATTTGGCCTTCCAATGGGTCTTTGTGTGATAAATGGTTATCACATGAGGCACATAACCCATTTCACATGAAAATCATTCTTTCTTCCCTTTGCACAATACATAATCCTTTTCCTGGTTTTATTTCTTATTTTTTAAGGCTTCCTACCTTTACCCATTGGTTGTCTATTAGGGAATCAGATGATCAATGTAGTCTCTCATGATGGAATGTGATAATTATAATAGATAATCACTCTGTTTATTTTTGGCATTCCACATGACCAATTTGACATATTACAGGGCTTCAGAAAAACCGGTCTGACATGTCCATGAATATTTGTGAGATAAAGTCACCTACCTATGAGGTTTTCACATGATCTAGGAGATTTTTAAAGGGGCATTTTCAAGATCAAGATATCTTGTGTGAGAGATATTAGGATATCAATACGGTATTCTCAATAACCTTGGTGTCATCGATCATTTTCATAGAAGGCACATAGCCCATTCTCATGAAAAACATCGTAACTTCAATCATATGAATATTCTACCATTTTTACCTTCATTTCCTTATTTTAATGGGATTTAGATATTTTTAGTCATTTTTCACATTATATGTCACATGATAGGAGGATCTTATTAAGAAGATTTTGTATGATCATCAGTGTTGATCTGGACGCCTTTGCAAGAATGGGATGGCATGTCAGAGGGGTATTGTCTGATTATAGGGACTAGCTAAAGGGGCTTCATGTGATTATCCATAGATCATGTAAAGCACATGGTTCATCCACATTTTTTTATAGGGTCATGTGATCACGTGTACTCCTATGGATTACATGATTTGTGTAATCCAGACACCTGATCTTTATATATTCATGTTGATCCTTTATCTTGTGGAGAAAATAATACCCATGCCTCATGTATTTCTCCAATTAAAGAATTTATAATTCTCATTTCACTAGAATCAATACTAATATATATAATATATTTATTATATAATACTTATAAAGTTATCTTATATGAAACTATGAGGATTTATATGAAAAAACATATTCAAAAACATGTCACAAAAAACTTTAAACATGTTCAAAATCAAGATAATTTACATGATACTCCATAAATATCATCCATAATTTTTTTATCTCACACATTAGGTGTCAATTACATGGTTCACTTGAGATTCAGGGTCCATGCATAAATTAATCGTCTTTCTTTCCACAATGAAATTCTCCCCATGCTTGGTTAACATAGCTAAAATACCACCCATGTGTCTGCACTACAACGTCTTATGCTCATTCCTGATAAAAAATCAGCACATCAATGATGATAAGTGTCTGATAGTTCCTTTAGTCTATAGAGAAAGTATCCAAGGTCAATTTTCATCTCATGTTTTTTTTGCAACAAGAACACAACACACAAACAATAAAATTTCTAGGAACGTATCAGTAATAAATAAATGCATGAGAAAGATTAGATTTACTTGGAGGAAAAAATAAGAAATCCTCATAAACACATCAAACATCATGGAAACACATACCCTCTAGATCATTCATTCAATCCACCATCATCGTCAATCGGGCTTCCAATTTAATTCCATAACATCAAAAATTAATAAAATGATACAATTTAGTATACCCAACCTTAACTTTGAGTTAAATAATACTATAAATGTTTATTTACATCATAGGACTACCTCCCCATGTTGTCGCAGTATGTCTAGAATCAAAAAAAGTTATCCCAAATATTAATTCATATAAAACATAATAGATCCTGGGAATAAATGATTAAACTGAGAACAAAATGATATTACCAGCTGATGAGATGATAATTAATTTTAGTATCAATAATTGAACAGTTTCAATACATATTATAGGGGATACTCATATAAGTGATGAAAAATCCTTGTTACATCTACTACTTCTCACATGGTAGAAAACTCAAAGCTATAGTATTAGGTTTTTACATATAATGCATTATTCACTAAAAAGATGAGTTAATCACCATTAATTCTTACCCATTTCTACAAAAATCTCAATATGAAAAACAATAAAAATATGTAACAAAATTAAAATAAGAAATAATAAAATAAAATTCATGTTTTATTCTAAAATGATTGTAAGAAATGAAAATAAAAATATATGTGACACAAATACTAATTAAAATAAGGGAAATGGGAAAAGAGGAAGGATAGAAAAACATTATTGTTAAAGGATGACATGGAACCTTTCACTCACCTAAATTGCCTTAAAATGTTTTTCTGAAACAATAAAATTCTATTATTTATAACTTAAACACTTGAAAAGTATATGAATGGACTATAATATCCTCTATGGAAAAAGGTATAATGGAATAATGACCCCAAGTAATCTAATCATAAAAATTATTTTTTGTAAAAATAATTCTTTTTAAACATGAAAAATATGTTTTTGAGTACAATTATTTTTGACAAGATTTAATGAAAACATGACATAAGATTTGTTCTCAATGATATATAATTTACCCCAACGTGAAAATAATTTTCCACAATCAAAAGTGAAAATGTTAAAAAATGTACATATATATTTTTCACTAAAACATCATAATTATTTTCAAGGAAACATAAAAAACATCAAGTAACATAAAAATTACATCATGCAAGACATCATTAACTAGTATCAACTCATTTTAAATTTAAATGTTTTATGTTAAAAATGTTTTTTTAATAGCATGCATAAATTAATTCATATTAAAATCACATAAAAATTAATATAAAAGAATGAAATATCCCTTGATAAACATTACTATTCTAAAAATTGAATTGAAAAAAATATCCTCTTGCATATCAGAATCTACAACCAAGTTTCTTGTTCATAAAAAAAATACTAATTGAAACATTAGATTTTAATGATCCCAAAATCGAGATTAATATATGGTGTTTCAAAAGTTTTGAACAAGTGTAAACTCCCTTCATTTAACCATTTCCAACCTCTCAAGATGATGTCAAGAATTTATCTCGCTAAAGAACGAATCTCTTTGATCTGCTTCAATGCCATCTATGTGTTATTTTTGGAGATCCTCTCAGTGTGTTAGACTCTTTATGTGGAATGTTTTTAAATGAATCATCTCATTTAATTTAGATGAACCACTCTCGGACTTTATGTCTATGTTAAAACACCAACATTTCAACCACTCAAGTAATTTTGTTCAACAACCTCTCAACAAATCCAACTACTTTCCATGTCATGAAATTCTATATATTACCTATTTGACTTATTACTTCAACTCAAATGGTCATGAACAGACCAGTGGAAAATATCTTTGACTGAGGAAAAGTTTATACACCATGTATATTGTATTTCATGTTTACTACACTATGCATAGAACATCGGTTTCAGAAAACAATACACAGACTCCAATTTTCCATACATTCAACCTTCCTTCAGTCTCCACTACACTACCATTGTATTAGACATTAAATTGATCATTTACAAGGAAACTAACATGGAATTATTTTAAATTACAATAATGACTCCAAAGCAGCTCAAATACATACGTGTAGTGATCTTACCAAATAGAAAAGTAACATCTCCACGGTAAATCTGCACACACAAATAAAAAAAATAAAGATATCATACAAATCCTCTTAACAAAAGAAACAATAATGAGATCATTTTTTACTTTAGTCATCATCTTCATAAATCAGATTGACCAAGAGGTCTTTGTACTCATAAAATTTTAAAATTTATAAAACCTACTTACACTAGTATTATAGTAAGAAAGGTGTATAACCATAGGGAAGGACTAAAAGGTAAATACCATACAAACTAATACAAAATAAATACAAAATAAAAATTCCAAAACAAATAGTGAAGTGTATGTGTGAAAATAAAATGTATGGAATGGTGTAGGTGAAACAAGTCAGAGCGAGAGATAGTTAATGGTAGAGTTTGGGGAATTGGAACAGAATATATTGATTAAAAGGTCACTACTCTTGAATGAGACCAATCACAGTGGTACTGTGGTTGTGTGTAGTGGATTGAAATGTCTAACTGTCATTAGATAAGTCACCCTCACCAGATATCTCTCTAGGGAACAGTTATTCCTAACAGAACCCAAAGAAATGATGCTTCCTCATGGAGAAGAACTTACCAGTGAACGTTCTGGTTTAGTCCTTCGGTTCTAGTTGGCATCAAAAAAAGATACTCTACCCTTCACCTCTCAGTTCTTGGTGTAGAGTAAAAATATTCTCATGAGGAAGAGAAAAATAAATCACTAGATTGAAAACCCCAACCCCCTTGTGATTGATCAGGTTGTAAGAACATATGAAATGATAACAGTTCAATCCATTTGATCCAACCCCTCTAAACTACTTTTCAATTCATAATATAATTCCCATCAAATATATAACCCATTGAAAACACTTTAGTACAATAGAACAAAGTAAAGATAAAGGTGAATAAGTCCTCCTACTTTGAAACTGCTCGCTTTCCGATTGTTCGCTCTGCTCCCTGTCCCTGTGCTCTGATGAATGGTGTTCGAATGATCGGGATATGGATAGATTAACCAATGGATTCCTCCATGAAATGAATTGATATAGGGTGTGTGAGTGCTAATTGATCAATGGGACCTCCTGGGATGAGCCCCCTACTGATACATGAATGGTGTAGACGGTTCTCGAATAAGTCCCACCTAGAAGTATTCATCTGTCTCCAGCCTCTCTCTACCTAATGTGGTCCTCCCATTATCGACTCTTCTCAACTGAATGTCTAACTCCTCTACTTGTTCCATATAGAACATCCTAACTATTTATATTGGTACTAGCACACTAAACATAAATAAAAATTAAAAAATTAAAATAATAATAATCAATTAATTACAAATATTTAATAAAATATAAATATATTTAAAAAATCTAAAAATAAAAAAATTACTACTTATAAATAAATATGACTATATAAAATTAAACAATAATTAATATAAGTAAATTTGTAAATAAAATATATGATTATTATTGTTGTTATTTTTATTATTATTTAAGAAAAATATATTTATGTACTACTATTATCATAATTATATATGTTATTATTATTATTATTAAAATAATTATTATATTATAAATAATATATATATAATAAATAAATAATATAAGAATAGAAAGGGGAGGGGTCGCTCAAATAGAAGAGGGTGGGGGGGGGGGGGGGGTTCTGTGACAGAGGAGGAGGCTGGGAAGTGGACACTCGGCAAGAGACAAGGGTAGGAAAGCAGCGTATGATGACATGGGTGTAGAAGGTGGCACACAGAAGTGTCTTAGATTTGCACAAGGGGGTGCTAGTTCTGCTTCAGATGACGATCCAGATGGAATGACATGACAACGCGGTCTTCAAGTGGTGGCAAGGAGACAGCTTCATTGGGCTTCAATGTTCTATAGTGGAAGCTTGGTGTTGTGGCAATGCGGATCTACAACAGTGATGATTGCACGATGAGGGGTGGCTTACGGTGAGGGTGGGTTTGTTCAGATTTTCAAAACATTAAAATTTGGGGACCTCTTGCTCTTACTGGGAGTAATGATTTCTTCAGTTTGGTGGTATTCATTTATTTTTTTTCATATTCAATATAGGGTACTATTGAATTTTTTATGATGCTCTGATTTTGGTGGCAGTGGGTGTTGGAGCAATGGTAGAAGTGTGATATACGACTGAGGTTCAAGTTGGTGGTGAACCCTTGAGTCGTCGTTGTCGTTTTTCTGGTGGTTCGTCGGATGTACTCTGTCACGACCCGACCCTACCCAGGCTCGAGCCGCAACTACCCCAAGCCCACCTCCATAGGCCAGGGGCTGGCGACCAGCACCGAAGGCACAACAACTCGGGGAGGCCTTTGCCTAAGTACCTGTACACACGCACGCAGCACACTCAATGCAAAAGTGTAGAGTAAAAGAGAAAAGACGAGTAGTAGAGTAAAAGAGCAACTGCTATATAAATACCACAAATGTGCATCGACCTCTAAACAGTACAAGTAAAGTGTTGAAAAGGAAAAAGAGGCAAAACACGTGCCCAACCAGAAAAGGTGACACAACCCGGCAGCAGGTAAACAGAAAGAAACAGCTGACGGGTCTCCCACCTGGAACCCGGCCACGACCACCACACGTGGTCCAAGCTCCCAAGATCCTACGCTCTACTGAAGTCACGCTCCGCCTGTCTGTCATCTGCAAGGGAACACCAAGTGCGGTAAAAGCCCAAGCAGGGGTGAGTATAAAAATACTCAGTAGGATACCCCGAAGGCTCGAGAGAAAAACAAAGGTGGTACTGAAGGGTGAGCAGTAGAGCGAACATGTAAAAGTAAGGGAGTACAACAAGGGGTGCAGTGGAGTAATAGTAAAGAGTCCAGCTCAACCCAACAAGTGGAAAGGAGGTAGACTCGTCCAGGCACAAGGAGCTGGAAACGGTGAGAAGATGAATTTCCCGTCGAGTCTTCGCTACCTATAACAGGAGAGTAGACTCATCCAACCACGAGAACCTAGACACGGAAAGCACGTGGCATACCCCGTGCATCTTCGCCTCTCATGGAGGGAGATTAACCAAGCCCAAGAAGTGGGTACTCGAACAAGGTATATACATATATATATATATATATGCTCTATAAGAAGCCCGAACAAGCTCATAAGGGGATCTCCATCCCATAGCTCAACCCAAGAAAAGTGAGTCGCCAACAGTCCGAGAAGTAAAACCATCATCGATTCCCAGCATCCCGCACGTCTGCCCCGATCTAAAAGTCAAGGGGCTCAAACCACCGCCCCTTGATACTATCTGCTTTGGGCGGCACTGACTCGCCCGCACGGTTTTAGGTCGTGTCACAAGGACGTGTCTTAGTGGGGGAAAGTGCCCTCGTACTTGAGAGTTTCGGGTTAAGTCAAACCACACCTCGTCACTGCCCCACATTCGAGAGGTCTCCTCAAAGTCAAAGCCCATCACAACACTGACCCGTACAACCAAGGGTCCCGCTTCGGTAATCACAGAGGAAAGCCACAGGCTAGCCTAGTAGAAAGGTCTGAGCCTGGAATGTCAACGAGTGTCCCACTACCCAGCCCTGCTGGAGGGTAATTCATAATATGATGTCTGGTGACCCATTGCCCGGCCCTGCTGGAGGGTAAACCATAATACATAATCAGGCGACCCACTACCCAGCCCTGCCAGAGGGTAAACCTGGAATAAGTAGTCAGGTGACCCACTACCCATCCTTGATGGAGGGTAGACCTGGAAGAAGTCGAAGGGTGACCCACTGCCTAGCCCTGCTGGAGGGTAAACCTGGAACAAGACGACGGGCGACCCACTGCCCAGCCCTGCTGGAGGGTAGACCCTCAAGAGTCATCGGGTGACCCACTGCCTAGTCTCTGCTAGAGGTTAAACCTTGAACAAGTCGATAGGTGACCCACTGCCTAGCCCTGTTGGAGGGTAGACCTGAAACAAGACGACGGGCGACCCACTGCCCAGCCTTGCTAGAGGGTAGACCCTCAAGAGTCGTCAGGTGACCCACTGCCTAGTCTCTGCTAGAGGGTAAACCCTATAGAAGTTGATGAGTAACCCACTACCCAGCCCCGCTGGAGGGTAAACCCAGAACTACTCTGGTGATCTCTACTAGATGATATAACACTGGCCAACCGAACGCGGAGTGGGAATCACGCAACCATACGACTCCATAAAAATTCACCCAAAAGAGGTTCAGCGCATGTTCCATCACTGGGTGTCACTAGCGCCGCTACCGACCGATCCATCGAGAACGAAACCAGGGGGAGACCACTCAACCCTGCTGGTCAAACAAACGAGCACAGAGCCAGGGGAATAACTCCACCCTGCCGGTCAAACAAACGAGCACAGAGCCAGGGGAATAACTCCACCCTACTAGTCAAACAAACGAGCACAGAGGGACCCTCTACGTCACGAGAGGTCAAAGTACGCAAATCAGAACACGAAACACACATGGGTCCCACACGACGTGTGGCCCCAAGTCAATCCCCAACCAGGCGCACAAACAGTCTCGGGTACAAACCACACGTACCTCCAAGCGCTACCATATACTCCTGAAGTATAACTCGTTCCAGCCCAAAGGCTATCGTGCGCACGGCACCCAGCGTCAATACGAAGGCGTGACGTAACAAATTCACCTCAAAGGCCCAGGCACGGCCAACCACACCTCGTGAATCCTTTACATCACTCTCCCAAGAGTGCGCGATCACACGCCAAGGGTTCGCTACAAACACGGTAAAAGAACTGCCACCGGGGCACGTTCCACATTTCCACATTTAACAAGATCGCGTAAGAGGCTCCGCCCACCTGAACAGATTACACCATTGTAATCCTCGCGGAAATATACACGAGATAGACTACTCACTCGCCCGAAACGGTCAACCGGTGAAAAAGGTACTATTCACCGTAACCAAACTCATGTGGGGCCCACCCCAAGATCCTGAAACTGAACAAATGGATCACACCACTGCGATCCCCTCGAAAAAACACATGGGATTGAATACTCAACCAACCAAAATGGATACTCGGTGAAAAAGTTACTATTCACCGTATCCGGGTCGGGTGGGACCCACACCTCGTCCCCGAAAAAGGTCGGGCGAACTGCGCCATCGCAATGCTCTCGGAAAAGCCCGTCAAAAGCACTACTCACTTGAGTGGGACGGATGCCCGGAGAAAAAGATTCATTCCAGCATACTGCGCACGAGCGGTACTACGCGGGACCCGCATCCCGGTCCTGAAACTCAACGGACGGATCGCACCATTGCGATCCTCTCGAAAAAGCACACAAGAAGGACTATTCACTTGTCCAAAACGGTCGCCCGGTGATAAAGATGGAAAATCACTGTCGACGCCCAAACGACCCTCATGGGCCCCGCACTATCGTGCCGAATTAGAGCGGGCGGATTGCACCATTGCAATTCCTTCGGAAAAACACCCAAAAACGACTGCTCACTCGCCCCGAACGGACGCCTGATTAAAAAGTTGCTAAACGTTGTGTGCAACTCAAAAGACGGGCCATGGGGCCCGCTCCTCACCTTCGGCCTCAACGCTCGAAACCACACTGGAAAACATCGCCCCGGCGCCAGGGTCCCAAGGCCACTGACGGCGCTTAAATCGGACGTCGGACGCATCCGCGTCGTCCAAAACAATTTCCCCCCGGAAAAATGACAAAACACTTAAAGATGCGCTGCGCCTCTGAGGTCCCTCATTTCGGGAATTAAAAATTCCCAAAACCATCTCAAAATGTTCCCCTCGACGCAAGGTCCGCGCTGCAGCTGACGACGCGCAAAACAGAGGCCCGTAGCGAAAGCTACGGGCGTCAGAAATTTAAAGGGGGAAACTCCCTTGGGCCGGACCGGGCCGGTCCGGCCGATCCGCCCACAGCCGGCCCGCGGCCCGGTCGCGGGTCCGGTTCAGTCCGCCGCGGCCAGCTGGCCGCGGCCTGCCGCCACTGACCGGCCATTCTGGCCGGTCCTTTCCCGCAGCGACCCGCGTTACGTGGGTCGCGGTTGCGCCACGCGGGGTCGTGCGTCTCGCATCCCCCTTGCCCTGCACAGGCGCTGCCGCCTAGGACCCCGGACCGCCGTCGGGATGCCGCGTCGCCACCACGCTAGGACGAGCCTCCGCGCCACCCAGGGATCCGCCGCCGCCGTCGTCTCAACCTTGGACAGCCGCCGCCTGCAGGTGTCGCGCCGCCGCCTAAACCCGCCGGACCGCCGGAACCTGCCGGGAAACACCCAGAAACTCCTAGATTTCCCGCAACCTTTGGTGAACATTTTTGATCGACTCCGAACTCGGATTTTAAATCTGAAAGATGTGATGGAAAGCTCAAGAATTATACTACAAGATTATGGGATTTGATTGCAAAATCGACGACAATTCGACATTCTAAATGAATCAAAAGGAAGGGTTCGGGAATAAAAACGCAACAAAAACCTCCAACCTCTTGGGTGTTGCCCGGAGCTTCACAGAGGATCCGCCGACCGCACCGCTGCCTTGCCAGAGTTGCCTCGCCGGAGTTGCCTCACCGGAGTGGAGGAGGAGAGGGAAGGGTTTTTTTAGGGCCAATAGGGTCCTATATACCCTGAGAGGGGGGGGGGTGGTGAATCAGGGTATGGATATTCGTTTCAATATTCTTCCTGCCCCACTGGATCTTGACCTATTTATTACAATGGTCACTTTGTTTTCACTTGTGTGTTTATTATGATCACTTATTTTCTTCTTTGCCTGTTGATGATGCTTCAAATGCAATGCAGGGAAGTAAGCAGGTAGACACAAAGATTTTTACTTGGTTCACCCTCACTGGGCTACGTCCACGGAGCATACGCCGACAAGTTGTCGTGCATACCAAATCCCACTAATCTTCATAAGATGTGGATACAAAATTCGGGATAGAGCACTTTTATTCCCAAGCTCACTACCTTCACAAGGTTTAGGGTCAGCTCACTGCTTTACCAAGGGTCACTCCCTATTTCTCTCTCTCTGGCTCACTGCCGGTGGAGAGGATCACATTTTTCCTCTTCCTATGCTCACTGCACTTGGAAGGGATCCACTCACAGTTTATAGACCTGTAGGTATCTTCATTAGCATGAAATAATTCATCTTCAACTGTTGATAGATGCTCTATTGAAGTCCAACTTTCATCCACTGATGAATACCTCTTTGCCTCTGAACACTGGGCAATTCCTTTTGGAAACACCTTCACAAAGCACCCTACTTTGAGAAGCTCCCAATTTCGTGAAGCTCAAAAAAGCCTTCGCGAAGCTCCTGCCTTTTTGCGAAGCACTTTCGTGAAGCTCAATCCATCACAAAGCAACTTCCCTCATGAAGCTTACTAAGACAACACAGAGCTCGCAGGTTTCGCGGAGCTACAATAGCCGCCGCGAAGCTCCTCTTTCGCGAAGCACACTGGCTTCGTGAACCACCTTCGCAAATCGAGAGCAAATGATCTTCTCTGAAAATTCTCTCTACTTCTCTCGAGGGGTCGGCCTCTATTTATAGGCAATTCCACCGACCCTCAAACTTTCCGTGCGAAGTCAATGCCACGTCATCTCAAATCGCGAAGCTCCGAAGTTTTCACTGGAATTCTGTCCAAATCGCGAAGCACCACGGCAATTTTCTGTTCACGGAGCTCGTCGTAATCGCGAAGCATCCCGTCAATTCCTACGCGCCTTCTCCGCGAAGCTCCCTCGCAATGCCCTTCATCGCCAAAAAGCTTCCTTGCAAAGCCCTTCACCGCCACAATGCGCTTCATCCTCTGCCGTTCGCGAAGCTTATCGTAATCGCGAAGACTCACCGCCTCTATTCTTCTGGTCTTCGCGATTTCCAAACCATGCATCCTATCTTCGCAAAATTCATGCCTTTGCCATATTAAATTATGATCTTCATGGAAATCCTATTTTTACGATGCTCACCAAACCCCAAATTTTGGACCCCAAAAATTTGGCAAACACTGGGAAACGGCGCCACCTTGTACTGCTCTTTTGTACCGCCTCCAGATCATCCATTCCTTTGTCATCGTTCTTTGTCAACACGGATTGTCAACAACTTCTCGGGAACTCGACAATTCTACATGGATACCTACTTTGTCAAAAAACACAGTCAACCCAAAAAATACTTCAATGTTAACTTGAGGGATTTTTGCCCAACAGGTTTGAGGAAGAAGAAGGAGAAGAAGAAGCGGGTGGGGGTGTTTAAGTACAAATCACTTAAACGCCCGCCCGACAGCCTCGAACCCAAAATTTCGGTGGGGTCGGGGTTAAGCCTCTCCTAGACTAAAAACCACGCTTTTAGTGCAACGGCGGTCTCGGAATTTTAATACGTGGCCCTGTTCAAAAGTTATAAAACTCAACGCCCGAGGGTTCCAAATTATGAAAATGCCCCTGGGGCCATTTTTCACAGACGGCCCGCGCCCGCAAAACTTATACCCCTCCTAGGGTAAACGTCACGCTCTAAACTCAACGGTACCCTCGGTTTTCCAATCCGAGCCACCGTTTAAGAGATACCTGCATTTCAACATTAAATGAATTAATTAATTTATTTAATCCGTTTAACGTTCCAGAAGCGGGCGAGGGGTCCAAACATCCCGCGCCGACATACTTTATGTCGTTAATAGGGTAAAAACCCCATTCTGGACCCATCCATACACTCGGATCCCTGATCCGGTGCACCTTTTAGGATTTATCCCATTCATTTGGCAGTTCCAGTGTGAACGCACTGAAAATTTGATTCCAGCCACTCTGGGGCTCGGAATCGCACACCGTCTGAAGGCGCTGCTCTGGAATATCATCAAGAATATTCCAAAGTATTTCGTAGTAAAAACCAGGTTCTTACATCATTCCCTCCTTCAATATTTTCGTCCCTGAAAAGCAAAACTAGGGAGCAACACAGTGTACTAAGCCCACATCTGGCTTTCCCATACCCAGAAGAACCCATGCACAACTCTGCGCCACCGCACACAGACCAAAGGATTGATCCATTCACGCGAGGTCGGCCCTGGCCGATGTCATGCACCCACTCCAGAAATTGGGGTTAGGGAGAGGTGGTAGACAACCTCTTCGTCCCTTTTCATGGTCTCAAATGACCCGAAGGCTCTCGGGGGTAGCTCGCCTCCCAGAACGAACCTCTACGTCGCACGCCGCGACTGGAATCACCGCCCGCACCTGAAACAACGCCCGGTGATTCCCTCCTTCAGAATATTTATATGGTGAAACACCCAAGGATATCTGGTCATGCAAGGTTCCACAGTCGATGCTCTCTTACATGCTCGAAAGGCGAAGGAGTCGACAACATCGACTAAAGAAAAAGGTCCCACACCTTTTAACTTACCAACACAGGGTTACACCCGACGACCTGCGTCAACTTGGTAACAAATCAAACAAGGAGCAGAGAGGAAAGCAGTTCACACACAAAGTCTAACAATTCTACTGCAAAAGGTAGAAGAGCTGTAGAGCATACCTCTTACCACCTCATGTTCTGCAAGATCGTAGACATCCAAAGCTCGCGGCTGTCCGCGATCCCAACTGTCAGCTCTCGGGGCCTGACGTGGACCAGCTAGTGGTGATGGGAAGACCTCATAACATCATCCCCATCCTCCAGCACCTCCCTTATAGCATCCCACCATTTTAACATAAACTTTCATTACATTACACAAAACTGAGGATCGTTAAGGTTTAGTGTCTTGGAAACAAGGATCATAAAACATAAAAAAAAACATAATATAAAAACATTCTTCTTAAACACTTGAAAGGCTTCTCCTTTAGTTCATCCTATGTTCATTATGCATCTCATAACCTGGGGACATACATCAAAAGAAAGGGTGAGCAGAAGGCCCAGTAAGGGAAATAAGAGGAACATTTTACATGTGAACTTGAGATACTTCAATAAGGACATGAAAAGAACATTAAGGCATAAGAAAGAAATCATGAGGCATTTCATAATAAAAATAACATTTTTCATAACTTGAAGATGTGGCTACATCATTTAACATAGACAATCATGAACATATCACCAAGGTCCATCCCCAAGGTGTCATTTGAAAATTACCAAGGTTATTCACCAAGGTATCGTGAAAATTGTAATCTCTAGTGGTTACATCATTACCCAATGCATTGGAGCGCTATCAGGGCGCACCCTTAAATTTGCCTTTATTATCATGTGATCCACATATATCATCATCAAACATTTCATAAATAACCCACATAGCATAAAATAAATGGGTTTCATTTCATAATCATAACGTTTTAAAAACTGCTTTAAAGACATGATCTTTACGTCACTTTAAACCCACGGAAAGGGAAAGCGGGTCTCATGTATGTAAATACCAGAATTTAAAATGGAACATTTTGATATATATGTGAATACCTTTGTAGAAATAAGAGCTTTGAGTATTCACTTTATAACATAAAATAATATTTGAGAAAAGAGAGAGGCATTTGAGGGGAAAATTCTGCAGCATAACGGCTAAGTTTCGGGGTTTTAGAAAACGTTGAAATGAGAGGGGACATGGGTCACCCACTCATAAATGATCCATAAAACAGTAGGGTGAAAGAATAAGAAGAAAATATGGACATGGTAACGAAATTTTAGGGACATACCATTTGAAATGAAAAACATGGAAGGAAAAAAGATTAGATTTCTCTTATGAAAATTCGGCAGCCTTACGGCGTCACTTAACTTCAAAAGAAAATGTTTTGACAAGATCAAAAAGGGTCCCTCATCATATGACCATAAGAGATCAGTATGACTGATATAGAGATCATACCCCAACATAATAAAAAGGAACTTGAAAGACTTGACATGAAAATTGAACTTGAAAAATGAGAAGGGTGAAAGAATCCCTTAAAAATTCGGCAGCCTAACGGCGTCACTTAAACTTTCATAAAACGAAATGATGAGAGTAAGAGGGGATCTCTCATCATATAAACATGAAAGGGCAGTAAGAGGAATATAAAAGAACATCCTCTCACATAAAAACATGGAGCATAATAGGAATGACATAAAAGAGATTTCATGAAAAGAAAGAGAGGGGTCGGATCCCTTACCTTAAAACGTGACTCTTGAAACTCAAAGGATTGGACCTTGAGGGCTTGGGGGCACCTTGGGAGGACTCTTTGGAAGGTAAGAAGACCAGAACTTCGTTGGGGAAGAGTTGGGAGTGAAAACCAAGGGAGGAAAGGGTGGGTATTTATAGGGAAAGTGAGGGGACAAAGCATTAATGGCCAAAGGACACCTCACATGTGCTTTTCTCAAACCCATGGGCTCTCCCTTGGCATTTATCATGGAGTTAGGCCACATGGGGCCCCCAAAACAATAATTCATCACCCTTGGCCGGCCAACCCTCAAAAGATCTCATGACATCATCATGACATCATTATGATGTCATTAAACATACCGAAACCCTAAAACGGTATTTTTACTATTCACTGAAAATTTCAACTTTCTCAGAATAATCCCAAAATTTCACCTTAACCAAAAATCAATGCTCTGATTTCAAAAATGAAATCCATTTTATAAAAATATTTTTCTAAATATTTTTAATTTAATTTTTAAATAAAAACACTATTCATCGAAAATTCATTTTTTCCAGAAAAATCCCCAAAAATTACCTTAACATAATATCGATGCTCTGAGTTCAAAAATAAAGTCATTTTTATAAAAATAATTTTCTAATTATTTTTAATTAAATTTTTAATTAAAAAACACTATTCATCCGAAAAAACTAATACTTGATTAATAATTTATGAAACCGTTATTTACCCATTTTATTGAATCACATTACTTAACCAAGGTGTCTAAATTATATTAAAACTTTCTTTAAGTGAAAATTACTAATCCATTTGGTCACATTACTAATCCTAAGCGTAAAATCACTATTCATAATTTACTATTCATCAAAAATTAAGTTGATCTTATTAGACTCCAAATTCCTTAATGAACACTTTTGTAGAAGACCATTTTTTGAAAATCATTACACATCATTAGTTATTTAGGGTTTACATAAATATTTCAAAATATCCCTTTTTCAAAATTCATCAATAAAATACATTCTAAAATTATCTAGACATTTGAAATTTCACAAACATCACTAAAGGAAGAAATCTCAATTTATTCATCCGAAAGGATTACACAAGGAAACTAGGGTCTCATCACATAGCCCCTTATAACACTGGCATAAGACCTAAGTGTAAGGTGTGCTATGGTGATAGAATCTGAGGGAGTCTCAGATAACATTGCCCTAGTAGCAATCTCCACTAACTTGAACTTCTCCTGCAAGCGTTTTCGTTCAAGCTTGACACGCTGGAGCTCGGATTGGGCTTGGTCCAAAGCGAAGCCCACAGATGCTACCTCCTTCCCAAGCTCTGATAAGTGGGATTCATAAGGGTTGAGTCTACTGGATGAAGCCATCGACTCCTCTTTCTGCATTAACCATTAAAATCTTATTAAATAAATAAGAGTAAGTTAATATACTACTCAAAAAGATTGGGTCGTTACATTCTTCCCCCCTTAAGAAATTTCGTCCCCGAAATTTATACTTGAGGCCTAGTTGAAAAGGTGAGGGTACTTTTGCTTCATCGTTTCCTCAGGCTCCCAAGTCGCTTCTTCATATTTATGATTCCTCCACAACACTTTCACAAGGTGGGTAGTCTTGTTTCGTAGGACCTTGTCTCTACGGTCCAAGATCTCCACTGGCTGCTCCTCATAAGAGAGGTCATGTTCAAGTTGTACCACCTCTGGGTTCAGTACATGCGAAGGGTCGGGTATGTACTTCCTCAAGAGAGATACATGGAAGACATCATGAACTTGAGCTAGGTTCGGTGGAAGTGCTAGACGATAGGCCACTGCTCCTATGCGATCAAGGATTTCATAGGGGCCAATGTACCTAGGGCTGAGCTTCCCTTTCTTCCCAAACCGCATGACTCTCTTCCATGGAGAAATTCGAAGGAAGACTTTGTCACCAACACCAAACTCCAAGTCCCTTCGACGATTGTCAGCATAGCTCTTCTGCCGACTCTGAGCAGCCTTTATGTGTTGTTGGATGGCATGAACCTGTTCTGTCATCTCTTGCACGAGATCAGGCCCAAGAAGCTTCCTCTCACCAGTTTCATCCCAACAAGTAGGAGTTCTACACCGCTTTCCATACAGAGCTTCATAGGGTGCCATCTGAATACTCGCATGGAAGCTGTTGTTATAAGAGAACTCCACTAATGGGAGGTGTTGATCCCATCCACCTTTAAATTCCATTGAGCATAATCTCAACATGTCTTCGAGTGTCTGAATAGTCCTTTCAGATTGGCCATCAGTTTGAGGATGATAGGCCGTACTAAAATTCAATTCAGTATTCAGAGCATGCTGAAGACTTCTCCAGAATTTTGATGTGAATCTTGGGTCACGATCAGATACGATGGATAGTGGTACCCCATGAAGCCTTACCACTTCCTTCACGTATATCTTGGCAAGCTTATCCAGAGAGAAATCTTCCCGAATAGAGATAAAATGGGCTGTCTTGGTGAGACGGTCCACAATAACCCATATCGCATTGTTTCCTTTGGATGTTTTTGGGAGACCAGTTACAAAGTCCATGGTGATATTATCCCACTTCCATACTGGTATGGGTAGCGGTTGTAATACCCCCTTAGGAAGTTGTCTTTATGCCTTTACTTGCTGACACACCAGGCACCTTGTAGTGTAATCGGCAATCTCCCTCTTCATGTTATCCCACCAATAATGATCACGAAGGTCTCTATACATCTTAGTGCTTCCCGGATGTATAGAGAAAGTAGAGCTATGAGATTCATCCATCAGTTCTTTCTTTATCTCCGGAATAGATGGAACACATAGTCTTGTACGAAATTTCAATACACCTTCTTGATCAATATTGAAATCAGGGAACTTCCCATCCTTTACAGCCTCGAACTTCTCCTGCAGCAAAGGATCTTCTTTTTGAGCCTTCTTGATCTTCTCTAGTAATGAAGGTTGAGAAATCATTTGGGATAGGGTTGATGATGTCCCTTTCCTTATAATTCCCATGTCCAGTTTTACTAGATCTTTAATCAAGGGATCTCCCAGGATCCTCATTGTTGCCAGAACAACAGGATCTTTCCTGCTTAACGCATCCGCGACTTTGTTTGCTCTTCCAGGGTGATAATGAATTGAACAATCATAGTCTTTAATAAGCTCCAACCATCTCCTTTGTCTCATGTTCAATTCTTTTTGAGTGAAAATATACTTTAGACTTTGGTGGTCAGTGTATATATCACATTTCTCCCCATAAAGATAGTGCCTCCATATCTTTAGAGCAAAAACAACTGCCGCCAGCTCTAGATCATGCGTAGGATAATTCTGCTCATGAATCTTCAACTGTCGAGATGCATAAGCAATTACTTTGTCATTTTGCATGAGGACGCACCCAAGCCCTTTCAGAGATGCATCGCTAAAAATAACGAATCCTTCTCCGATAGAGGGTAGTGTTAACACCGGTGCAGTAACCAATCTCTTCTTCAGCTCTTGGAAACTTTCCTCGCATTCCTTTGTCCAGATGAACTTAACCCCTTTTCGAGTCAACTTATTTAGTGGATTAGAAAGCCGTGAAAAGTTTTTCAAAAACCTCATATAATATCCCGCTAAACCAAGGAAACTACGAATCTCAGTTACTGTTGTGGGTTGAGGCCACTCCTCCACAACCATTGTCTTTGCAGGGTCAACCGAGATTCCTTCATTGGTTACGATGTGCCCCAAGAAAGCCACTTGTTGTAACCAAAACTCACACTTGCTGAACTTCCCAAAGAGCCTCTCCTTCCGTAGAGTTTTCAAAATAACCCTCAGATGATCTTCATGCTCCTCCCGACTTTTTGAATATATCAAAATATCATCAATAAAAACTACCAAAAAGTTATCAAGGTAGTCCTTAAAGACTCTATTCATCAAATCCATGAAAATAGCAGGAGCATTAGTCAAGCCGAAGGGCATAACAGTAAACTCATAATGCCCATATCTTGATCGGAAGGCAGTCTTTGGAATATCTTCCTTCTTCACCCTCAGTTGATGATAACCAGATCGAAGGTCAATCTTAGAGAAGAATTGAGCCCCACGAAGTTGGTCAAATAAATCATCAATTCTTGGAAGAGGGTATCTGTTCTTCACTGTGATCCCGTTCAGTTCTCTATAATCAATGCATAGCCGCATTGATCCATCCTTCTTCTTCACAAAGAGAACTGGTGCTCCCCAAGGAGACACACTCGGTCGGATAAACCCATTCTCCAACAAGTCTTGGAGTTGTTTCTTTAGCTCCTCTAGCTCCACATTTGCCATTCTATACGGAGTCTTTGATATCGGTTGAGACCCAGGTACGAGTTCAATGGAGAACTCTACCTCTCTTTCTGGGGGAGGTCCAGGTAACTCCTCAGGAAATACATCCATGTATTCTTGAACAATCGGAACATCTTCAATTTGTATGCTCCCTTTCCCTTCTTCCTCATCACCGATTAACTCCATAAAGAAAGCTATAGGAGGTGCTTCTAGATAGGGATCAGTTCGGGATATCTCTCCTCGGAAGATAACTGTAGGTCGTTCATTCAAGACTACTGAGATTTCCTTACTTCTGCATTTGATCTTAGCATTATACTTTGAGAGCCAGTCCATCCCTAGTATAATGTCAAATTCCATCATGGGAATGACTACTAGATTTGCGATAAGATTGTGCTCACCAAAGTAAACACTAGAGTCTCTAAACACTGTTGATGCATGGATAATCCCACTTGGAGTCTTGACTGACAACTCTACCTCAAGCAATTCGGGGATTGATTCTATATTCTTTGCAAACTTGGAAGAAATAAAGGAATGCGTAGAACCAGAATCAAATAAAGCACTTGCTAGTTTTGAGAGGACAACAAGAGTACCTGCTACCACATCGTTCGGAACTTCAACTTCAGTTGTTGTGATAGCGAAAGCACGACCTTGCTCCCTTGGCCTCTGCTGAGGTTGATGGTGATTCCCCTCCACCGCCCTCGGATTTGGACATTGATTAGCAAAGTGCCCAAGCTGTCCACACTTGAAGCATGTGACTTCGGGTAGGGCCAGAACCATCTTTCCTCTGTCGTTAGTGTTGGGAAGTTGAGGCTTCACATCACCACGACAATTCCGAGAAATATGGCCTTCTTTTCCACACCTATAGCACTTGCCACTTCCGATCAAGCAGTTCCCCGGATGCTTCTTCCCACATTTATTGCATGTGGCATGTTGCATATGCTTTCCACCTCTTTCCTGATCAAAACTTCTTCCCAGGCTTGGTTCTAGAGTTCTCTTCTTCTCATTAGATTTGTGAGACCACTGTGTCTCTCCAAACTCTAGTTCAACTTTCATAGCACTTCGAACTATTTCTTCATAGCTATCGTAGTCCCTGTTGGCTAGATTCTTCCGCAGATGTGGTCGTAGTCCGCCAAAGAATCTATCAACCTTCCCATTAGGGTCCATGACAAAGCTTGAGGTATAACGGGAAAGCCTTGTGAAGTTCATCTCATAGCTTCCGACAGATTCGTTCTCCTTCTTCTTCAGCTCGAGGAACTCTTTCTCCATTTTCGTTCTCATGGAACGAGGGAAATACTTGTTAAAGAAAATTCCCCGAAATTCTTCCCACTCCATAGCTTCCATCTCTCCTCGTGGCTTCGTGTTTTTGATCAGTGACCACCACTGATCAGCTTCTCCCTCTAGGCGGTAAACAGCAAGGGTGACTTTTTCTTGTTCCGAACAATGAAGTACAGAAAAGATCTTTTCAATGGATCTTATCCATTGTTCCGCAACCAATGGGTCAGTAGATCCACTGAATGTTGGCGGTCGTTGACGCATGAAGGACTCAACAGAAAGTTGTTCCCTTCGTGGTGAGGTCGGCCTCTCAGCTTGATTCAAGTTATTACTCATAACTTGAGTCAGTTGGTTCATCATCCGCATGAATGTTTCCATTCCGGCTTCCATCGGAGGGCCATCAGCACATGGTGCATTGCGGTCACCATCGGCACGGTTTCTCCTATTGCCCGCCATTTTCTAAAAGAATAAAACCTTAGTGAGAAACTTATTTCATTTATGAATCTTTTAACTAAGACTTCGTGCTTAGACAATTATAGTTCTCTATAATTCCTTCATAATGATTCATAAAAAGCATGTGATTAACCAAACATATCCCCCGGGAGTGTCGTAACCAAGAGTGCAGCAAGGCCCGTTATCGTGCACCAGTTCCCGTTCGAGTCTAGCTCAAAGCGGTGTTTTCGGGTTTTACCCCTATGTACATCTGTGCCAGAGCCGCCTCTACCTGCTCGTATCCAGACAGGGATGTATTTGTTTGATAGACCACTTACTTAATACTTACCAAAATACCGGGAAGTTTTCCTATATTTAAACTTTTCTATAGGGTTCTTCCTAAAGTTTTTATATCCTAATTTCCACAAATAACTAAACCGTCCTTTGATACCAACTATATCATCCCACCATTTTAACATAAACTTTCATTACATTACACAAAACTGAGGATCGTTAAGGTTTAGTGTCTTGGAAACAAGGATCATAAAACATAAAAAAAAAACATAATATAAAAACATTCTTCTTAAACACTTGAAAGGCTTCTCCTTTAGTTCATCCTATGTTCATTATGCATCTCATAACCTGGGGACATACATCAAAAGAAAGGGTGAGCAGAAGGCCCAGTAAGGGAAATAAGAGGAACATTTTACATGTGAACTTGAGATACTTCAATAAGGACATGAAAAGAACATTAAGGCATAAGAAAGAAATCATGAGGCATTTCATAATAAAAATAACATTTTTCATAACTTGAAGATGTGGCTACATCATTTAACATAGACAATCATGAACATATCACCAAGGTCCATCCCCAAGGTGTCATTTGAAAATTACCAAGGTTATTCACCAAGGTATCGTGAAAATTGTAATCTCTAGTGGTTACATCATTACCCAATGCATTGGAGCGCTATCAGGGCGCACCCTTAAATTTTCCTTTATTATCATGTGAGCCACATATATCATCATCAAACATTTCATAAATAACCCACATAGCATAAAATAAATGGGTTTCATTTCATAATCATAACGTTTTAAAAACTGCTTTAAAGACATGATCTTTACGTCACTTTAAACCCACGGAAAGGGAAAGCGGGTCTCATGTATGTAAATCCCAGAATTTAAAATGGAACATTTTGATATATATGTGAATACCTTTGTAGAAATAAGAGCTTTGAGTATTCACTTTATAACATAAAATAATTTTTGAGAAAAGAGAGGGGCATTTGAGGGGAAAATTCTGCAGCATAACGGCTAAGTTTCGGGGTTTTAGAAAACGTTGAAATGAGAGGGGACATGGGTCACCCACTCATAAATGATCCATAAAACAGTAGGGTGAAAGAATAAGAAGGACATATGGACATGGTAACGAAATTTTAGGGACATACCATTTGAAATGAAAAACATGGAAGGAAAAAAGATTAGATTTCTCTTATGAAAATTCGGCAGCCTTACGGCGTCACTTAACTTCAAAAGAAAATGTTTTGACAAGATCAAAAAGGGTCCCTCATCATATGATCATAAGAGATCAGTATGATTGATATAGAGATCATACCCCAACATAATAAAAAGGAACTTGAAAGACTTGACATGAAAATTGAACTTGAAAAATGAGAAGGGTGAAAGAATCCCTTAAAAATTCGGCAGCCTAACGGCGTCACTTAAACTTTCATAAAACGAAATGATGAGAGTAAGAGGGTATCTCTCATCATATAAACATGAAAGGGCAGTAAGAGGAATATAAAAGAACATCCTCTCACATAAAAACATGGAGCATAATAGGAATGACATAAAAGAGATTTCATGAAAAGAAAGAGAGGGGTCGGATCCCTTACCTTAAAACGTGACTCTTGAAACTCAAAGGATTGAACCTTGAGGGCTTGGGGGAACCTTGGGAGGACTCTTTGGAAGGTAAGAAGACCAGAACTTCGTTGGGGAAGAGTTGGGAGTGAAAACCAAGGGAGGAAAGGGTGGGTATTTATAGGGAAAGTGAGGGGACAAAGCATTAATGGCCAAAGGACACCTCACATGTGCTTTTCTCAAACCCATGGGCTCTCCCTTGGCATTTATCATGGAGTTAGGCCACATGGGGCCCCCAAAACAATAATTCATCACCCTTGGCCGGACAACCCTCAAAAGATCTCATGACATCATCATGACATCATTATGATGTCATTAAACATACCGAAACCCTAAAACGGTATTTTTACTATTCACTGAAAATTTCAACTTTCTCAGAATAATCCCAAAATTTCACCTTAACCAAAAATCAATGCTCTGATTTCAAAAATGAAATCCATTTTATAAAAATATTTTTCTAAATATTTTTAATTTAATTTTTAAATAAAAACACTATTCATCGAAAATTCATTTTTTCCAGAAAAATCCCCAAAAATTACCTTAACATAATATCGATGCTCTGAGTTCAAAAATAAAGTCATTTTTATAAAAATAATTTTCTAATTATTTTTAATTAAATTTTTAATTAAAAAACACTATTCATCCGAAAAAACTAATACTTGATTAATAATTTATGAAACCGTTATTTACCCATTTTATTGAATCACATTACTTAACCAAGGTGTCTAAATTATATTAAAACTTTCTTTAAGTGAAAATTACTAATCCATTTGGTCACATTACTAATCCTAAGCGTAAAATCACTATTCATAATTTACTATTCATCAAAAATTAAGTTGATCTTATTAGACTCCAAATTCCTTAATGAACACTTTTGTAGAAGACCATTTTTTGAAAATCATTACACATCATTAGTTATTTAGGGTTTACATAAATATTTCAAAATATCCCTTTTTCAAAATTCATCAATAAAATACATTCTAAAATTATCTAGACATTTGAAATTTCACAAACATCACTAAAGGAAGAAATCTCAATTTATTCATCCGAAAGGATTACACAAGGAAACTGGGGTCTCATCACATAGCCCCTTATAACACTGGCATAAGACCTAAGTGTAAGGTGTGCTATGGTGATAGAATCTGAGGGAGTCTCAGATAACATTGCCCTAGTAGCAATCTCCACTAACTTGAACTTCTCCTGCAAGCGTTTTCGTTCAAGCTTGACACGCTGGAGCTCGGATTGGGCTTGGTCCAAAGCGAAGCCCACAGATGCTACCTCCTTCCCAAGCTCTGATAAGTGGGCTTCATAAGGGTTGAGTCTACTGGATGAAGCCATCGACTCCTCTTTCTGCATTAACCATTAACATCTTATTAAATAAATAAGAGTAAGTTAATATACTACTCAAAAAAGATTGGGTCGTTACATCCCTCCCCTCTGCTAGCACCACCTCTCTGGGTACTACTCCGATCACGGCGCTGCCTCTGCCGTGGTGGTGCGCCTGCTGCCTGCCTGAAGCTCTCAGTAGCTCGGGTCGGGCAGTCTCATGCCAAGTGACATCGACCGTCACAAGCATAACACTGAATCTCTCTAGGCTGAACTAGTGCCCTCTGGCGCCACTGTGGTGTATGACCATGCCCCTGAGTCTGGTTGTCATAAAGCCACCTGCATCGAGGTTCTGCTTGCCGACGCCCGCTAGCTGCGGCGGACGTCTCGGCTCCAACGTGCCTGCTGCCACTACCAACTCCAGAACGTGACAGGAATCCCTCTGTCACCAGTGCCTTCTCTAGCACCCCGACATATGTGGAAATTCCCAAGGGTACTATGAAAGCACGAATCTCTCGACGGAGACCCTGCTCAAACTTCCGCGCTCGGAAGTTGTCATCATGGACCACGTCCGGGTAAAAGCGTGCATGGTCTACAAAACTAGTCGCGTACTCGGCCACCGTCATCCCTCCCTACTGAAACTGCACAAGCTCCTGAATCCGAACGGAGCGCAAGGAGGGGAAAAACTCTTCACGGAACAACAATTGAAAGTCTCCCCATGTAAGCGACAACTTTTCAAGAAGCTGAGTCACCAGACTCCACCAACGCCAAGATGATCCATGGAAAAGGCTGGCTTCCAAAGCCACTCCCTGATCTGTCGACGTCTGCACAAGCCTGAAAAGGCAAACCACTGCCTCGAGACAAACCTCTGCTGCCTGAGGGTCTGACTCTCCACTGATCCTCAGCGGTCTCTGCCACTAGAACTCACGGAGCGCACTCAACCTGCGCTCAAACTCAGCCTACTTTGCTGAAGCTGTTTGCTGCTCAACAGGTGGGGGTGCAGCTACCAGCCCACCCAGAGAAAGGGGCTCGCATGATGGGTCCTGGACTGTGTCCTCATAGCTCACAAGGTTGTTGTCACGAACCAAAGCTAGTATCCTGGCTGGCTGGCTGTCTTCGCGGAGACATCCTGAATATTATCAAGAAGTGTCACGGTCAGATGAGCATATATGTATATACAAATAACAACAACGATGGGGAGATGACTCAAGAAGGATAGTCAAAGACTCAATCCTATGTGATGCACAAACAAATTTTCTCTGCAACAAGTGTCTCAACATGCCGAGTTGACAAGCGGGTTATCAAGGTCTTGGTGAATGGATACGTCGACCGCCGCACCATCACTGGACTCCCTGGCCTGAGAGCCGCTCTCGAGACACGTTAACACTGTTGCCCTAAATCCCAACCAATTCCTCTTTTAGGGACATCCTCACAACATCCCAAGGAACGAACCACCTCTGATACCACTTTGTCACGACCCGACCCTACCCGGGCTCGAGCCGCAACTACATCAAGCCCGCCTCCATAGGCCAGGGGATGGCCACCAGCGCCGAAGGCACAACAACTCAGGGAGTCCTTTGCCTAAGTACATGTATACATGCATGCAGCACACTCAATTCAAAAGTTAAGAGTAAAAGAGAAAAGGCGAGTAGAGTAAAAGAGCAACTGCTATATAAATACCACAAATGTGCATCGACCTCTAAACAATACAAGTAAAGTGATGAAAAAGAAAAAGGGGGAAAACACGCGCCCAACCAGAAAAGGTGCCACAACCCGACAACAGGTAAACAAAAAGAATCATCTGACAGGTCTCCCACCTAGAACCCGGCCACGACCACCGCACACGATCCAAGCTCCCAAGCTCCTATGCTCCACTGAAGTCATGCTCCACCTGTTCGTCGTCTGCAAGGGCACACCAAGTGTGGGCAAATCCCAAGCAGGGGTGAGTATAAAAATACTCAGTAGGATACCCTGAAGGCTCAAGGGAGCAAAAAAGGAGGTACCGATGGGTGAGCAGTAGAGCGAACAGAGAAAAGTAAGGGAGTACAAAAAGGGGTGCAATGGAGTAATAGTAAAGAGTCCAGCTCAACCCAACAAGAGGAAAGGAGGTAGACTCTTACAGGCACAAGGAGCTGGAAACGGTGAGAAGATGAACTTCCCGTCAGGTCTTCACTACCTATAGCAGGAGAGTAGACTCATCCAACCATGAGAAGATAGACATGGAAAGCACTTGGCATACCCCGCGCGTCTTCGCCTCTCCTGGAGGGAGAGTAACCAAGCCCAAGAAGTGGGTACTCGAACAAGGTATATACATATATATATATGCTCTACAAGAAGCCCGAACAAGCTCGTAAGGGGATCTCCATCCTGTAGCTCAGCCCAAGAAAAGTGAGTCGCCAACAGTTCCATAAGTAACACCATCATCGATGCCTAGCTTCCCGCATGTCTTCCCCGATCTACAAGTCAAGGGGCTCAAACCACCGCACCTTGACACTATCCGCTTTGGGCGGCACTGACTCGCCCGCATGGTTTTAGGTCGCTTCACAAGGACGCGTCTCGGTGGGGGAAAGTTCCCCTCATACTTGAGAGTTTCAGGTTAAGTCAAACCACACCTCGTCACTGCCCCGCAGTCGAGAGGTCTCCTCAAATTCAAAGCCCATCACAACACTGACCTGTATAACTGTAGAGACCCGAAGCTTAACGTACATGAACATTACATTACTTTTGCAGAATACTTAGTACATAACAAAAACACACACACAAGGATCGTAATAGTTTAGTGTCTTTGGAAACTCAAAACGTAATCTTCTAATCGTGGTGAAAGATCTTCAACATCTCCCATAAAGATATTCCTTTTTTTACCTAAAACCTTTCTTTATATCCTGGAGAAAAGAAAACATAAAAAGGTGAGCTCAAATGCTCAGTAAGGGTAAACAAAAGAAATATAAATCTCATCGTATACACAAGCACATAACTTTTGGAAATCTTAACCTGTAAAAGAGATCATAATTTCATAACATGGGATAAATCATGGCAGTGAAATGTAATCACAATAATCATAACTTAAAACATGAAACTTTGTGGCATTCACACATAATCATAGAGAATCATTTCTTATTAGTCAAGACTCATTGCCAAGACTATCTTAGTTGACAAAGTCCCTTTCTGAACCGAGTCACCCTCGTTTCAGTCCTGTTTCACTAAACCGGTATAACCTACCGTTCCAGCCATGTCTATCTCATGAGATATAAAATCTTTACCCAATGCATTGGAGGGAGATATAGGTCCCACCCATCTCATAATGATACCATTCTTATGTGTACCACAAAATCATAAATCATACATCATTGCATAACCCATGTAATACAAATGGGAATCTTAAACATCATGACATCATGAAACAGTTCATATAAGATAAAAGAATTCATAAAAATAATTCCATCACAACATAATCAAATCAATGTAATAATAGGGATAAAAACAGAACCCTATATTATCTTAGATGGAAAATAATTTTTATAAAACACTTGAAATGAATTCTTGAGGAAAATATCATTTCTTCTTCAAAAACACTTTTCCTTTCTTAATATGTCATACAATTATAAACTAAAAGAAGTTTATTAAAAATAAACATGAAAACTTTTAAAGGAAGATTCTTGGAAATAATTTTTTAAAAATCCATTCATGCCGTATAAGTTAAAAAAAACATTCTTCTCATACTTTTGTCGGAAAAGTCAAAAAGTACCTCGTACGAAAAACGACAAAAGATTCCTTTCATATATTTTACTAAAAACTCACCAAAGGGTAAACTAGGTTTTAAAAAATTGTAGTTGGATGGAAATAACATTACATATTGAGGAAACAGGTATGTGGATGATAAAATACACCCCAGTAAATACCGAAGTATAAGCAATCTCGGATAAAAATGAGATTGTGATATTTCCCTTACCTTAGGTACGAGTTGCTTCGTAAGTGTCTGAACCTCCTGTATAATGATTTAAATCATGTTATTGACTTATTCTAGAATCATATTCATTGTTATTATATCGTATATGGTCCACTTATGACTTTATATTACCCGTTCTTTTGTAAATTCGTGTTAAAGTAGCGTTTTGGGTAAAATTGTTTCATTTGTCGTCCGTATTTTGACTTGTAATTATTCATATGATTAATTAGATCATGATTACTTAATTCCAGAATATAAAACATGATTTATATATATATATTCAGAATATAAATATATATAATATATCAGTAAATGGAAAGAAATACACCGTTCATGGAGACGGTAGTCTGTACGTACGCATGAACGCTGTTTTCGTTTCCTTATTGAATTGAATGGAATTAAGTAGATGACATACATATAAATATAAATAAATCCAGTATCATTATTATGTCATATATTTCATTAGTACTTATTATATATACTTTATAATCATTCATGAATGGTTAATCATTGAGAATGAATCTCATCGCGTCGTGGAGACGGTAGTCCGTACGTACGCACGAGCGATGATATCGTTCCCATGGTTGTGGAATTGTGTTGAAGTGTATTTATACTATTTCAGTATCAATATCACTTTATAATAATCATATATAGATACTCATTATACCTTTATAACCATCCAATTATGGTGGTGGCGAAAAATAGATTACACCACGGCGTGGAGACGGTATTCCGTACGTACGCACGCGCAATGATTTCCTTTTTCCGTAGGATGGATAGAAGGTTAATTAGAGTTGTTTCATATTTATAATAACATATCATTATATAAGAAATACTGATGTTATTACTTTATCATGAAACAACTAAAGAAGAAGAAGTTGAAGAAGAAATAAATTGAAAAAGATCGGTAATGGATATTACCTCTTTTTGACGCGCCTTCACTTAACCTCCACTTAAAGAACTAAGGATGGTCTTTGAAGAAGACCAGGACCTCTAGGATGATACTAGGGAAGTGGAGAAGAGATTTTGGCAGGGTTTTGCCGAGATTGAATCCTCAAATTGGTGTGAGGAGGAGAGGGAGGAGGTGCCCTTTTATAAGGGAGGAGAGGGGCATCTTAGGAAAATCTCAAAATATTATTTTATATTAAGGTCAAATTCGGTTTATAATGGTTCCAAATGGTCTTATTTCGAAGATAAAGTGGGTATGGGTCGAAATACTATCAACCAATAGGATTTAGACAAGTTTAGGGTATTATTTTAACCTTATCAATTAGATTTAACTCTAAGTTAAATAATTTAACTTTTACCGTGTCTTTTTGTTTTCTTTCACTATATGGTTAATAAACTTACTATAACATGCCAAAAGAACCACAAATTGTTTATTATTAATACATATATCCTTATATAATTCATTTGGCCAAACCTTAGATTTTTAGGAATAAAATAACAATTAATAATATACTATTTGATTTAAAAACTATTTTGTGTCATTTTTGACACTATTTGATATATGATTTTTGTGAAAGTCATAACAGAATTATATGTTCGAACCAAGTTTATTAAATCAACACTAATATTTCATAGTAACCTATAAAATTAGTGGAATTCATAAAAAGTCTTAAATTACATTTATTTAGGTATTTATAATATCAATTATGTCAATATTTCATTAATAAGATAATTACTGCATCATCTTTGTGTCATAAATAAATTAAATTATTTGATGTCTAAAAATTACAAATAAAATACCATCATGTAGGAAATATTTTTAGCTTTCTAATAAATATTTAAAATCGAATTTATCTTATGTACAACCCTGTATTAAAAATGTTTTAGTAAATATACTTTGATTCTAACTCTTTTAACTCCTCTTTGAATTAAATAATAATAAATGTCCTAATCTAATCCAAGTGGGCCTAAATGATAATATTTTACACTTAAGGTTGTTTTTGGTCGAGATACACTTGTCCAATAGAATTAGGACATCTGTTAGGGTAATATTAGTATCATTCTTACCCTTAATTACCCTATTTACTTTTAACCGTGGTAAATAAAAGTAAAAAGTTACTATTCACCAAAAAATATTTTCATCTCATTGAACCACATTTTACTTACTGACATCAATCGTGTCTCTCGGATTTTTGAAATTCCGTTCACAGAAGTGGTAAAATTAAGTTTTATGAAAAATTCAGTTTTTTAACTACCATTTAGTAGTTTCACTATTCATCAAAAATTGATGTTTTTCAGAACAATGCCAAAATTTCATCCTAAGCTATATTTCATATTCCGAATTCAAAAATGAAGTCTATTTTACCAAATTCATAACATAGAAGTTTCATTAATTAATTTTATAATTAAATCCCGCTGTTAAAACAAATAGCGTGTTTTTAAGAAACAATATCTATCAAAAGATTGACACTTGATTATGTCTGGTTTAAATGTGAAATTACATCCAATGACCAAAATTGTATTAAATTGTAAAAATATATTCTAAATATACTTTAAAACCACTCAAATTAATAATTTATCACTATTAATTATTTCGATTAAAAAAGTTGATTTTAATTATAATTTAGTAATTTTCACTATTCATCAGAATATGAAAGTTATCCGAAAAGTACCAAAATTTCACCTTAGGCTAAATTCGATACTCCGAATCCAAAAATGAAGTCCATTTTGAGAGCTAAAATTTCTAAAATTTAAAAAGTGGTCATTACTATTCATAACGGCTAGTTTTAATAATATTTTAATAGCATATCGTTGTTTCGTGAAACTCAGTATTGCGTACTACACATGCTATCGAGGAAGGTTGCGATTGCGTGTAATGCAAGGCATGTCAAGGATGCGTGTTGTGCAAGCTCCTTTTGGTGTAGCGTACAACACATGACATTAATAAAATTAAAAAGAATATTTTTCATAAAATCTCGGGCTGTTACATTCTACCCACCTTAAAATGAATTTCGCCCTCGAAATTCGTCGGGGTTATAAATGGTTTACTATTAGAAAGTTTCTTTAATAGAAACCCACATCGTAAAAAGGAATATCAAAACCAATCTTTAAAAACAAAAGTATGAAACGTAACGGTTACCCAAATAAACTAATCACTGGGTTTCCACATAGGTGAAAATATGGATATGGAAGAGAAATCTAACCATTATGTTCTGATGGAGAGTGGTAGAGAACATGGCTATGGAAAATCTAGTAATCACAAATCCATAGATTTGTGATGATATAAGGTACCATCTGATTCATCAGGTATAAGATCACTAGGACAACATTTTTTGTTTGCAAGATCGTTTCCCTAAAGTTAAAGAATTTGAATTAGAATAAATACTTACTTTATTTTGGTACAATCTCACTATTGTTCATGCCTTTAACAATTTCCACTTCATATCTTAAATAAATTAAGTTGAATTTGTTATTCGTGAAGTGTTAGCAGATCATGTGATAGAATGACGGGTCATTCCATCTGTCTCAAACAAAAGGTTAGCAAAAAATTATATACATAAGTCGATCTATAGTGAGATTAATCATATATGGTTCCTAAAATGGACTTATACATCATATTTCATACAGCTTAATATAATAAAACTAGTTTCTACTAAACAGGGACTTCCTGTAGGCCAGTGGTAGGCGATAAAGGCCAGTCGCACTTCGGTTGTGGGTTCGATTTCCACAGCCTTTTCCGACGCGATGGGCTGTCGCCCGTCCTGCAGGATGTCCTTTTTCTAAAGCTATATTACTATAACATCCCATCAATAATATCTAAAAACGTTTTATCCTAACTTATGTCCAACATAATCCATTCTAATCTTTAGGCTTATCCATAATACTGTCGTCCACTCTCAGAGACATAAGATATATCTTGTTGGTCACATTCCAAATATTCAAAGGCCTTAATCTTGTACTCTCTTGAATACCCATTGAACCATAGTGAAAACTTGAATGCATTTAAAAGTTAACACTTTCCACATACCAAAATCCTCAAAATTATATATACTCAAACAATGATATCACTTAGTCCTTATATCAATCATGAGCTCATGAATACTGTCAAACATTTCATTTTCTCGTTTTCCCTTCATTATGCGCATATCATCTTATTTCCAAAAATATCTCAATCACTTTGAATACCACATTAGACCAATACATAAATATTCCAATACTCCATGATACAATATTATTTTGGAATCCCATTACATAAACACTTAATCATTCCACCACATCGTTATCATATTCAACATCGCTAATGGTGATCGCATGTGACTTCCCTTTGTCCTTTGCCTTAAGCGGTTGCTCATGTCGATCATCACTAACCCTTGGATTAGGGCATTTATTAGCATAATGCCCCATTTCCTTGCACTTGAAGCATTGAAGTGTTGGTGGTGCGTTCTCTGTAGTGTTTTCTTTATTCACATCATTAGAATCTCTTTTTCCATTACTTCGACACTCAGCTGCTCGATGACCTTCTTTTCCACACTTAAAACATTTTCTAGTCCCTTTAAGACAATCTCCACCATGCTTCTTTCCACACTTTGTGCATAAGGAAACATTCATCTTCTTTTCACCATTATTCTGAGATTTCTCCTTGAACTCCATCTTACGTTTCTTGTCAAAATCATGAGATGGATATGTAACACCAACTTTCATTTCTACCATGATAGCACAACGCACAATTTCTTCATAGCTACTGAAGTCTCTTATAGCTAATGCCTTTCGAAGACTTGGTTTTAAGCCACTGAAAAATCGATCAACTTTACTTTCAGGTTGGATGATAATGCCAGATGCATACCTTGCAAGTCTTGTAAAATTCGCTTCGTATATACCAAAAGATTCATCATCCTTTTGCTTTAGTTAAAGAAACTCCTTCTCCATCTTTGTTCGAAGAATACGAGGAAAGTACTTAATGAAAAACAAGTTCTTGAACTCGTCCCATTCCATGGACTCAATTTCATCTCTTGGACTCGTATTCTTGATAAGATTCCACCATTGATCAGCTTCACCTTCCAAATGATACACTGCTAAGATGACTTTATCATGTTCAGAACATTGAAGAACTGAAAATATCTTTTCAGTGGTATTGATCCATTGTTCAGCAACAAGTGGATCAGAAGTCCCACTGAAAGAAGGTGGACGTTGCCTCATGAAGGACTCAATAGAATACTGTTCCTTTCTCTGCTCATTTGGAAGTCCAGAATGATTCATAGCTTGTGTAAGGATAGAAATAAGATTTTGCACTCCATCTCCCATAAAATTTGTTTGTTCAGGAGGACAATCATTGCATTGTTCGTTTCATTGATCAACACGGTTCCTTTGGGTTCCAGCCATCGTCTAAAACCGAAAAAGAATAGTGTGAGAGGCAAAAATAATGCTAGGGAAAACAAAATAATAAAGGGGGAGTACCTTCAATAACTAACATCTTAGGTTTAATTCTATGATCGTTAGCATAATTCTAGTACTATAACCTATACGTATACTTAACCTTAGGGACATCCCTAGACACACCTTAGAAATATCTCTAGGGATCTCACTAAAGTTCTCGCATCCTAGTTTCCAAAGGTTGACTAAACCTTTCCTCTGATACCAACTGTAGAGACCCGAAGCTTAACGTACATGAACATTACATTACCTTTTCGGAATACTTAGTACATAACAAAAACACACACACAAGGATCATAATAGTTTAGTGTCTTTGGAAACTCAAAACGTAATCTTCTAATCGTGGTGAAAGATCTTCCTTTTTTTTACCTAAAACCTTTCTTTATATCCTGGGGAAAAGAAAACATAAAAGGGTGAGCTCAAATGCTCAGTAAGGGTAAACAAAAGAAATATAAATCTCATCGTATACACAAGCACATAACTTTTGGAAATCTTAACCTGCAAAAGAGATCATAATTTTATAACATGGGATAAATCATGGCAGTGAAATGTAATCACAATAATCATAACTTAAAACATGAAACTTTGTGGCATTCACACATAATCATAGATAATCATTTCTTGTTAGTCAAGACTCATTGCCAAGACTATCTTAGTGGACAAAGTCCCTTTCTGAACCGAGTCACCCTCGTTTCAGTCCTGTTTCACTGAACCGGTATAACCTACCATTCCATCCATGTCTATCTCATGAGATATAAAATCTTTACCCAATGCATTGCAGGGAGATATAGGTCCCACCCATCTCATAATGATACCATTATTATGTGTGCCACAAAATCATAAATCATACATCATTGCATAACCCATGTAATACAAATGGGAATCTTAAACATCATGACATCATGAAACAGTTCATATAAGATAAAAGAATTCATAAAAATAATTCCATCACAACATAATCAAATCAATGTAATAATAGGGATAAAAACAGAACCCTATACTATCTTAGATGGAAAATAATTTTGATAAAACACTTGAAATGAATTCTTGAGGAAAATATCCTTTCTTCTTCAAAAACACTTTTCCTTTCTTAATATGTCATACAATTATAAACTAAAAGAAGTTGATTAAAAATAAACATGAAAACTGTTAAAGGAATATTCTTGGAAATAATGTTTTAAAAATCCATTCATGCCGTATAAGTTAAAAAAAACATTCTTCTCATACTTTTGTCGGAAAAGTCAAAAAGTACCTCGTATGAAAAACGACAAAAGATTCCTTTCATATCTTTTACTAAAAACTCACCAAAGGGTAAACTAGGTTTTAAAAAATTGTAGTTGGATGGAAATAACATTACATATTGAGGAAACATGGATTTGGATGATAAAATACACCCTAGTAAATACCAAAGTATAAGCAATCTCGGATAAAAATGAGATTGTGATATTTCCCTTACCTTAGGTCCGATTTGCTTCGTAAGTGTCCGAACCTCCTGTATAATGATTTAAATCATGTTATTGACTTATTCCAGAATCATATTCATTGTTATTATATCATATATGGTCCACTTATGACTTTATATTACCCGTTCTTTTGTAAATTCGTGTTAAAGTAGCGTTTTGGGTAAAATTGTTTCATTTGTCGTTCGTATTTTGACTTGTAATTATTCATATGATTAATTAGATCATGATTACTTAATTCCAGAATATAAAACATGATTTATATATATATATTCAGAATATACATATATATAATAAATCAGTAAATGGAATGAAATACACCGTTCATGGAGACGGTAGTCTGTACGTACGCATGAACGCTGTTTTCGTTTCCTTATTCAATTGAATGGAATTAAGTAGATGACATACATATAAATATAAACAAATCCAGTATCATTATTATGTCATATATTTCATTAGTACTTATTATATATACTTTATAATCATTCATGAATGGTTAATCATTGAGAATGAATCTCATCGCGTCGTGGAGATGGTAGTCCGTACGTACGCACGAGCGATGATATCATTCCCATGGTTGTGGAATTGTGTTGAAGTGTATTTATACTATTTCAGTATCAATATAACTTTATAATAATCATATATAGTTACTAATTACACCTTTATACCCATCCAATTAAGGTGGTGGCGGAAAATAGATTACACCACGGCGTGGAGACGGTATTCCGTACGTACGCACGCGCGGTGATTTCCTTTTTCCGTAGGATGGATAGAAGGTTAATTAGAGTTGTTTAATATTTATAAAAACATATCAGTATATAAGAAATACTGATGTTATTAATTTATCATGAAACAACTAAAGAAGAAGAAGTTGAAGAAGAAAGAAATTGAAAAAGATCGGTAATGGATATTACCTCTTTTTGACGCGCCTTCACTTAACCTCCACTTAATGAACTAAGGATGGTCTTTGAAAAAGACCAGGACCTCTAGGATGATACTAGGGAAGTGGAGAAGAGATTTTGGCAGGGTTTGGCCGAGCTTGAATGCTCAAATGGGTGTGAGGAGGAGAGGGAGGAGGTGCCCTTTTATAAGGGAGGAGAGGGGCATCTTAGGAAAATCTCAAAATATTATTTTATATTAAGGTCAAATTCGGTTTATAATGGTTCCAAATGGTCTTATTTTGAAGCTAAAGTGGGTATGTGTCTAAATACTATCATCCAATAGGATTTAGACAAGTTTAGGGTATTATTTTAACCTTATCAATTAGATTTAACTCTAAGTTAAATAATTTAACTTTTACCGTGTCTTTTTGTTTTCTTTCACTATATGGTTAATACACTGGCTATAACATGCCAAACGAACCCCAAATTGTTTATTATTAATACATATATCCTTATCTAAGTCATTTGGCTGAACCTTAGATTTTTAGGAATAAAATAACAATTAATAATATAATATTTGATTTAAAAACTATTTTGTGTCATTTTTGACACTATTTGATATATGATTTTTGTGAAAGTCATAACAGAATTATATGTTCGAACCAAGTTGATTAAATCAACACTAATATATCATAGTAACCTAGAAAATTAGTGTAATTCATAAAAAGTCTTAAATTACATTTATTTTGGTATTTATAATATAAATTATGTCAATATTTCATTAATAAGATAATTACTGCATCATCTTTGTGTCCTAAATAAATTAAATTATTTGATGTCTAAAAATTAAAAATAAAATACCATCATGTAGGAAATCTTTTTATCTTTCTAATTAATATTTACAATCGAATTTATCTTATGTACAACCTTATATTAAAAATGTTTTAGTAAATATACTTTGATTTTAACTCTTTTAACTCTTCTTTGAATTAAATAATAATAAATGTCCTAATCTAATCCAAGTGGGCCTAAATGATAATATTTTACACTTAAGGTTGTTTTTGGTCGAGATACACTTGTCCAATAGAATTAGGACATGTGTTAGGGTAATATTAATATCATTCTTACCCTTAATTACCCTATTTACTTTTAACCGTGGTAAATAAAAGTAAAAAGTTACTATTCACCAAAAATTATTTTCATCTCATTGAACCACATTTTACTTACTGACATCAACCGTGTCTCTCAGATTTTTGAAATTTCATTCACAGAAGTGGTAAAATTAAGTTTTATGAAAAATTCAGTTTTTTAACTACCACTTAGTAGTTTCACTATTCATCAAAAATTGATGTTTTTCAGAACAATGCCAAAATTTCATCATAAGCTATATTTCATATTCCGAATTCAAAAATGAAGTCTATTTTACCAAATTCATAACATAGAAGTTGCATTAATTAATTTTATAATTAAATCCCGCTGTTAAAACAAATAGCGTGTTTTTAAGAAACAATATCTATCAAAAGATTGACACTTGATTATGTCTGGTTTAAATGTGAAATTACATCCAATGACCAACATTGTATTAAATTGTAAAAATATATTCTAAATATACTTTAAAACCACTCAAATTAATAATTTATCACTATTAATTATTTCTATTATAAAAGTTGTTTTTAATTATAATTTAGTAATTTTCACTATTCATCAGAATATTAAAGTTATCCGAAAAGTACCAAAATTTCACCTTAGGCTAAATTCGATACTCCGAATCCAAAAATGAAGTCCATTTTGAGAGCTAAAATTTCTAAAATTTAAAAAGTGGTTATTACTATTCATAACGGATAGTTTTAATAATATTTTAATAGCATATCGTTGTTTCGTGAAACTCAGTATTGCGTACTACACACGCTATCGAGGAAGGTTGCGATTGCGTGTAATGCAAGTCAAGTCAAGGATGCGTGTTGTGCAAGCTTCTTTTGGTGTATCATACAACACAAGACATTAATAAAATTAAAAAGAATATTTTTCATAAAATATCGGGCTATTACAATAACCAAGGGTCTCACTCCAATAATCATAGAGGAAAGCCACAGGCTAGCCTAGTAGAAAGGACTGAGCCTGGAATGTCAACGAGTGTCCCAATGCCCAGGCCTGCTGGAGGGTAATTCATAATATGATGTCGGGTGACCCACTGCCCAGCCCTGCTGGAGGGTAAACCATAATACATCATCAGGTGACCCACTGCCCAGCCCTGCCAGAGGGTAAACCTGGAATAAGTCGTCAGGCGACCCACTGCCCAGCCTTGCTGGAGGGTAGACCTGGAAGAAGTCGACGGGTGACCCACTGCCCATCCCTGCTAGAGGGTAAACCCGGAACAAGACGACGAGCGACCCATTGCCCAGCCCTACTAGAGGGTAGACCCTCAAGAGTCGTCGGGTGACCCACTGCCTAGTCTCTACTAGACGGTAAACCCTGAACAAGTCGATAGGCGACCCACTGCCCAGCCCTGCTGGAGGGTAGACCCGAAACAAGACGACGGGCGACCCACTGCCCAGCCTTGCTGGAGGGTAGACCCTCAAAAGTCGTCGGGTGACCCACTGCCTAGTCTCTGCTAGAGGGTAAACCCTCTAGAAGTCGATGAGTAACCCACTACCCAGCCCCGCTGGAGGGTAAACCCAGAACTGCTCTGGCCATCTCTACTGGATGATACAACACTGGCCAACCAAACGTGGAGTGGGTATCACGCAACCATCCGACTCCAGAACAATTCACCCAAAAGAGGTTCAGCGCCTGTTCCATCACTGGGTGTCACTAGCACTGCTACCGGCCGATCCATCGAGAACGAAACCAGGGGGAGACCACTATCCCCTGCTGGTCAAACAAACGAGCATAGAGCTAGGGGAATAACTCCACCATTCCAGTCAAACAAACGAGCACAGAGCCAGGGGAATAACTCCACCCTACTAGTCAAATAAACAAGCACAGAGGGACCCTCTACGTCGCGAGAGGTCAAAGTACGCAAAGCAGAACACGACACGCACATGGGGCCCACACGACGTGTGGCCCCAAGTCAATCCCCAACCAGGCGCACAAACAGTCTCTGGTACAAACCACACGTACCTCCAAGCGCTCCCATATACTCCTAAAGTATAGCTCGTTCCAGCCCAAAGGATATCGGGCGCACGACACCCAGTGTCAACGCGAAGGCGTGACGTAACAACTCCACCTCAAAGGCCCAAGCACGGCCAACCAGACCTCGTGAATCCTTTACATCACTCTCCCAAGAGTACGCGATCACACGCCAAGGGTCCGCTACAAACATGGTAAAAGAACCGCCACTGGGGCACCTTCCACATTTCCACATTTAACAAGATTGCGTAAGAGGCTCCGCCCGCCTGAACAGATTACACCGTTGTAATCCTCGCGGAAAGTCACACGAGATAGACTACTCACTCGCCCAAAATGGTCAACCGGTGAAAAAGGTACTATTCACCATAACCAAACCCGTGTGGGGCCCACCCCAAGATCTTGAAACTGAACAAACAGATCACGCCACTACGATCCCCTCGGAAAATTACACGGGATTGAATACACAACCACCCAAAATGGATACTCGTTGAAAAAGGTACTATTCATCGTATCCGGGTCGGGTGGGACCCACACCTCGTCCCCGAAAAAGGTCGGGCGAACTGCGTCATCACAATGCTCTCGGAAAAGCCCATCAAAAGCACTACTCACTTGAGTGGGATAGATGTCCGGAGATAAAGATTCATTCCAGCTTACCGCGCACGAGCGGTACTACATAGGACCCGCATCCCGGTCCTCAAACTCAATGGATTGATCACACCATTGCAATCCTCTCGAAAAAGCAAACAAGATGGACTATTCAGTTGTCCAAAACGGTCGCCCGGTGATAAAGATGGAAAATCACCGTCGACGGCCAAACGACCCTCGTGGGCCCCGCACTATCGTGCCGAATTAGAGCGGGCGGATTGCACCATTGCAATCCCCTCGAAAAAACACCCAAAAACGACTCCTCACTCGCCCCGAACGGACACTCGATCAAAAAGTTGCTAAACGCTACGCGCAGCTCAAAAGACGGGCCATGGGGCCCACGCCTCACCTTCAGCCTCAATGCCCGAAACCACACTGGAAAACTTCACCCCGGCTCCAGGGTCCCAACGCCACTGACGGTGCTTAAATCGGACGTCGGACGCGTCCGCGCCGTCCAAATCAAGTTTCCCCCGAAAAAACGATAAAACACTTAAAGACGCGCCGCACCTCCGAGGCCCCTTGTTTTAGGAATTAAAAATTCCCAAAATGATCTCAAAACATTCCCCTCGATGGAAGGTCTGTGCTACTGTTGACGGCGCGCAAAATGGAGACCCGTAGCGAATGCTACGGGTGTCGGAAATTTAAAGGGGGAAACTCCCTTGGGCCGGACCGGCCCGGCCGCGGGTCCGGTTCAGTCCGCCGCGGCCCGCTGGCCACGGCCTGCCACCACCGACCGGCCATTCTGGCCGGTCCTTTCCCGCAGCGACCCGCGTTACGCGGGTCGCGGTCGCGCCGCTCGGGGCCGCGTGTCTCGCGGCCCCCTTGCCCTACACAGGCGCTGCCGCCTGGGACCCCGGACAGCCGCCGGGATGCCGCGTCGCCACAACGCTAGGCCGAGCCTCCGCGCCACCCGGGGAGCCGCCTCCACTGCCATCTCAACCTCAGACCGTCGCCGCATGCAGGTGTCGCGCCACCGCCTAAGCCCGCCGGACCGCCGGAACCCGCCGGGAAACACCCAGAAACTCCCGGATTTCCCGCAACATTCGGCGAACATTTGCGATCGAATCCGAACTCGGATTTTAAATCTAAAAGATGCGATGGAAAGATCATTAATTATACTAAAATATTATGGGCTTCGATTTCAAAATCAACGACAATTCGACATTGTAAATGAATCAAAATGAAGGGTTCGAGAATAAAAACGCAACAAAAACCTCCTACCACTTGGGCGTTGCCCGGAGCTTCACGGAGGATCCGCTGAATGCACCGCTGCATTGCTGGAGTTGCCTCGCCGGAGTGGAGGAGTAGAGGGAAGGGTTTGAGGAAGAAGAAGAAGAAGAAGAAGAAGGGGGTGGGGGTGTTTAAGTACAAATCACTTAAATGCCCGCCTGACAGCCCCGAACCCAAAATTTCAGCGGGGTCAGGGTTAATCCTCCCCTAGGTTAAAAACCACGCTCCGAGCGCAACGGTGGTCATAGAATTTTAATCTGAGGCCCCGTTGAAAAGTTATAAAACTCAACGCCCGAGGGTGCCAAATTACGAAAACGACCATGGGGCCATTTTTCACAGACGGCCCGCGCCTGCAAAACTTATACCCCTCCTAGGGTAAACGGAACGCTCTGAACTCAACGGTGCCCTCATTTTTCCCATATGAGCCACCGTTTAAGAGATACCTGCGTTTCAACATTAAACGAATTAATTTATTTATTTAATCCGTTTAACGTTCCAGAAGCGGGCAAGGGGTCCAAACATCCCGCGCCGACATACTTTATCTCGTTACTAGGGTAAACACCCCATTCCGGACCCATCCGTACAATAGGATCCCTGATCTGGTGCACCATTTAGGATTTATCCCATTCATTTGGCAGTTTCAGTGTGAACGCACTAAAAATTTGATTCCAGCCACTCCGAGGCTCGGAATCGCACACCGTCTGAAGGCGCTACTCTGGAATATCATCAAGAATATTCCAAAGTCTTTCGTAGTAAAAACCAGGTTCTTACATAGTCACCCTTGCATATACTAACTGTGAGTGAAGGCTGGCGGTGGTTCGTAGATGCAACAACAGGTGGAGGGCCAATAGCGGGTGTGACTCTAGCGTTGGGTAGTCCAACGGCGGCACCTGAAAAATCAAAAAACCAAAAAAATGATAAATTAATCAATTAATTATAAAAAATGAATTTAAAAATCTAATTCATATTGAAACATCATTAAAAACAAAATTATCTCGATTTCAATGTATTCAAAAATTAAATTAATTTGGATTATAATTTGTTAAATATATTTAAACAATTAAACAAAATAACTTCATAAAAGTAAATTTTTTAAAACAATGAAAATTCAAGTCAATTTGATTAAATTAATCAACTAATTTATTAATTAACAGAATTAATAAAATAAAATAATTAACTAATTAAACTTAAATATTTAAAATACTAATACATAAAATGATATTAATTTATTAAAATATTAAAATGATGAAAAAATTTAATTAATTAATGAATTTAAAAATAAATAAAACAAAAAAACAAATAACAAAAACAATGAGATAAAAAATCAATTAAATAAAAATATATTGAAGTAAACAAATTAAGTATGATTAAATTGAGAAAAAAATAAATATCCAATTAAATGAATAAAAGAAATAAGTCAAATGATTAACGATATTACTTTGAAAACAAGAAAAAAATTAAAAAAAATTGAATGAATTAAAATAATAATAATAATAAATGAAACAAATTAAAGGAAAATCCAAGAATAAAAATGGTGGTTACAAAGGAATTAATTAATTAGTTTAAAATTATTAAAAATTATTAAAATAATCTATAAAATACAAATTTTCAAAAAAATCATTTTTTTACAATAAGACAATAAATTAACAATATATGGAAATTAAACAAAAAACATCATTTTAATAATAAAAAAGATAATAACAAGTGAAAATTGATGTGAAAAAATGTAATGAAATTAAACCATATCAAACTCCCCCACACTTAGTTATTTTTTTTCCCCAAAAAATGCATGCTTTTGTCTTTGTAAAATAGAAGGAATTGATTTTTCAAATTCAGTTCAAAATGAGCCTATCAAGACTTTTAAAAATAGAGGAGCAGGACCTTTTCAAACTTTTCAAGAGTGCTCAAAAAGTGGTCCAACCTAAATTCAAGTACCCACTGGAAATCAAGATAGAAAAAACTCATTCACCATAAAAGATGACATGGCACCTATATGAAAACAATTATTTCTCCACTTCAATTCCATTTCAAGTTCAAAATCTAAGGGTGATGACAAGTTAGATCAGGTGGAATTAAAACCTCGACCAAAGGAACCTTCAATTTTTACTTCCTCTAAGGTTCTAGAAATCAGTATTCATTTTTTTTCATTGAATCACTTTATTAATATAGCTCAAATGATATTCATACAAGTCAATTGTCCCTTTCTTCATCTGGGTTCAAAATTCTACTCACCTTAATGAACACATTTTTGAGCACTAGGCACTTTATTCTTTTTTTACCAAACCATATATGTGTAAATCATTGTGAAAATGAACTTATCTATATGTACAAACGTCTAACACACACACCTGATTCCTAGAGTCTCAAATTTTCATCATGGGATCCCATTTTCCCATTTTAATCTAGTTTCAAAGTACTTCTAATATTATCATTGGTGTTGGATCCTTAAAGTGATTAATTTTTTATTAGATGATGAGTCCCCTGTGTTTGAGTTCAAATATACAGTTTTCAAAAGTCACGATCACAATTCTACAAAACTATCCTATCTCATTCACAACCTTGGTTCCTAAACAAAAAAATCCATATAAATAGTACGTTAATGCACTCAGAAATCATACATCCTCAACAGTTTTAGACACAATGCAACCATTAGCAACCAACAAGTTGGTATCTACTAGGTATTATTTAATTGATGTGTGGATGAAAGACAACAAACCCTCGGTTGTATATGAAAATTTGGAAAAAATTGAGCATTTTTTTGAAAAAAATATAAGGGAAATTTAATCTTCCTTGAATTGAAAGCACAACTTATCCCAAAAAGGACCCCACTCCCCCACACATAAAGATCAAAAATGTCCCCATTGTTGAATTTTAAGGTGGGAGACAACTAAGTTCAATCAGATGAGCAATTCAACAGTAAAAGTATTGTGAATGGGGAATAAATTAAAGTTCAAAGATCACTTTCCACACAAAAAAATAAAGGAAAAAACATGTACAAAAGAAACCCCACCATACACCACCAAATAATAAAGTTATTTCTTTTTTTAAAGTTTATGAATTTTATTTTTTTTATAAGAAGAAAAAACATTTTCCAACATTGTTCAAAAAATAGCATGATGATCAATACAGTACAGCAGAAGTTCAATAAAAATGAAAGCAATGGGTGAAAGAATGTTTCATAATGGAGTTCAACAAAATTTCAATTCACTATATTTTAGAAATCCAAGACCCAGTAAGAAAACGAATTCACCTTTCACAAGAAATCAGGGGGAATCCCATACACTTAATTCCTAGCAGCATACGACACGAATATATAGATGAAATATTTTCAAAATTAAAAACAGGACTTCCCTAAGTGTGGAAGATTTCTTTCAATGTTGTACAGCAAAATTACACCCTTACTTTAAACCAATGTAAAAGGCATCTGGTTTAAAATTTGAAGTTACTACAAAATGAAAAAATTGGAATGAGAAATCAGAAAAGAAAAGAAGAATTGAAATTGACCAAAGTAAAGTTGATGGAAGTGTTATCCAATGATCAATGGTTTCTTTCCAGCATGGATGTTCCAAATGTGGCTGCCACTAGTACAGAATTTTCATAACCAACCAAGACCACCAGAGCACCTACACCCCAAGTCAATTGGTAAATAACACTATTAAATAATAATCCATCAATCCAATGCAAAAATATGTCAATGAAAATCTCAGTAATAAAGGTTCACTAATTAAGAGAGACACAAAATCGTGTAAGGGGAATTTATTCAAAAAAAAAATAAAACTAAAAACAAGAAAATCATGGTTTGTCTCCCATGTAGCGCTGGGTTTAAAGTCCCAAATCATACTTTATCCCTTATTGTGTTCTAACCATGATAATTTAGTGGATAAGATTTAGTAGTACTTGACCCCTCAATGTTTCCTTTGGACAATTCAATAAGTTCACATAGAACCTCATGCAACTCATCATCTTGAAGAAGCATTTTCAAAAATTCCAGCACTCAAGGACTAAGCCTCCTTCCTCCAATAGTTTCAAAATCAAGAATTTCAAGAAAAGAATTAGGTAGAATAAGTAACACCTCCGTAGGATATCCAAGGTGACCAACCCCAATCTAAATGGGTTCCCTCACGTTCTCCCCCACACTTATGTCATTAACAAGTTCATAAATAGAAACAATAGTTCCTCTAAGTGGGTCACTATAAAAAACAATATTACTTTTAGAGGTAACTTCCTTAGGTACAATATAGGAAGAAAAGTCATATTTTTCTAATAATCTCTCAAATTTGTGGACAAAAATTTCATCATCTAACTGATCAAAAGAAGTAGGAGCAGACCTACTGTCATGTTTTGGCAAAAAATCCATAAAATCCTCCAGTTCACTATTAACATATCTAGAAAATACACATTCAAATTCAAACTAAATAGAAATGACTCCAGAATTATCATCACCTCCAAAGCTTTAACTATTAGTAGACAAAGTACCATGAACAGAATGACTTCCCTCAGGTTGAACAGAATAGGAAGCAGCATCAGGGTTGGGAACATGGGCGAGATGCAAATTATGAAAAGTTTGAGAAAATATATCAAAAATATGGCTTGGTATGGGAAGGATCACATCATGGTTTTGAGCAATGAATTTCCTAATTTGGGATTCAATTCTCCCGAGCCTTTACAACTCTTTTGTGGATTCAGACTCATCAAAACTAGCTTGAAAACGTTCACTGATAGATTCAGTGATTATATCATCAAAGGGTTGAAGATTTTCATATCTAATCTCGGCTCTAAAAACCTCATCAGAAAAATAAATCAACTTACAACCCACCTCAAGTGAAGACACATAATAAACTTGAAATTCCTCTTGATCCTCACCAGCCTGAAGGGATATCTTACCCTTTGAAACATTAATTACAGTCCCAAAATTTTCCAATAATGGCCTACCAAGAATGATTATAACACTGTTATGACATTCAATGTGAAGAATTAGAATGTCTTTGGGCAAGGAAAGTTTCCCTACATCAACCAATAAATCATCTACCCTCCCATAATGGTGGGAAAGTGACCTATCTACTAACTGTAGTGTCACTGAGGTCGATTTCCGCACCCTAAGGCCCAAATTTTTAACATTGGGTAGGGAATAAAATTGGTGCTAGCTCTTAAATCACACAAGAACCTAATATCCTAACTTCAAACAATTTTCCATGAAATGAAAATACTACCAAGATCTTTCAGTTTGGGAGGAATATTTTTTTAAACTATAGCACTGCACTCCTCATTCAAATTCACTGTGGATATTTTACACCAATCCATATTGTTAGCTAATAATGTCTTATGAAATATTAGGTATTGAGGGATTTTGTTCAAAGCTTCCACAAATGGAATGTTGACATTTAATCTCTTAAACATATGAAAAGTCTTGAGGTAATCAGGTTCACTGGCCTTTTTCAGCCTTTGTGGAAAAGTGATGGGAGGGGGTATTTCTTCAAAATAGGGGGGTTATTTCCCTCATCCTCAAACCTCACATTATTATTTTCCTCTTTTATCAGTTCCAATTTCATTTTTATTTTATCTTGGGATTTTTTTTTAATTCTCAACACTTTTCTCAATTTATTCAGGTCCATCCAAATTTCCATATTTGGGATTTTCCAGCTTTTCAGTTACAGATTTATCATGAGAATGAATTTCCTCTTATCTAGTTTTTTTTCTAACTGGTTCTTGAAGTTTAAGTCATGAACTGATTGTTACTACCATCACATTATCTTGAATTTTACTCAATTGTACTGGGTTGTTATCCCCTGTCTCTTCCTCCTAGGTCTTTGGCCATTTGGCCCATTTGAATTTCTAGACTATGAAATCTCGAATATGTGTCTTTTCAAAGGAATAATTTCACCTTGCATCTATTTCATCATTCCTTTAAGTACCCCCTGTGAAATTGAAGATTTATCCCTATATTGTTTTGAGTTATATGTTCTGGGTTCTGATTATAAATTTAGGGTCGTATGTTGTTTTATCACCCCTTTTCTCTCTGTGACAGATTATAGTTGTTTTGTATCTAGATTTATACTGATTTGAGAATGGATCATTTTCCACTTGGTTCCTATCTCTGTAATCTAAAAATTGTTCACTCTCATCGGATTGGACAAGAATGTCAAAATTAGGAAACCTTTTTTGAGTGTGACCAAACATCCCACTATGACAACACTACTCCCTTGGAACTTGTTCATCAACAACAGTTTGGGTATTATTTTCAACCCTATGGATGACTCTATTCCTAGTGCACTTTGTTAGAGTTTGTGTCCTAGAACCAACTACTTTGTACTTTATTCATTAATAAATACATTATCATGTCTTGATTGTTCTTCTATGTGACAATGCATGTGATAATGTCCTAAGGATAGATATTTCACCAAAGGGTCATAGCGGATCCCTATTATGATGAGAACCCATAAGTTCCATAACACTGTTCATTAATATATTTTCTATGGTCGGACGATGTTATTTGAGGGACACAAATAATATAGGCCATTGGGGTGAGGACTCATAAAACATTGAGGCGCCTTCTCACGGTGTGCGCCCTTGGTAATATCTAGGAGGATACTATGAGAATGAGACCTGCCAGTAGGAAATACACATTTCATAGTGTCATTGGATGTTCCTATATACGGACGTGTATATTGGTCCTTAGACTTTATGATTGTTATTAATGGGTATTACAACTCACGCACTTAGATTTATTGACGAAAACTATGACGAAACACTCTTCGCAGTGAGGTAGGATATGTTATGTGCGTCACGAGTAATATTTCATAAATAGATAATGAGACAAAGGATTTTTCCCTTTTGTTCCATAATGGGAGTAGATATCTCAGGCCCTTTGATAGAATTGATATAGCCTAAATAAATCCATGGTCGTGGTGAGGAATGAGCAAGTTCAATTCAAGAATTCAAAGAAAGAATAATCGAGAAAATGGGTTGATGGCACTATCATGAAACCCTCTTAATTCGAGATATCATGAAAAAGGGATTACATTACACGGTAAGTGTTTGTAGGAGGAGATACGTCATTGATACATTAACTTATTTCTCTATGGGTGCCTTGGTGTGTTGTTAGACGCTAACCTTGTACTTTAGGAAGGATCCCCTTAATTCCACTAAGAAAGAGGTCTAGAGGGCCACACACTAAGTGTGTCTAAGTTTCTCAGTTAAATATTCATTTAACAAGTTGAATAAAGATTATTCCCCGTTTTGGTTTAATAATTATTCATTGATGTTTGATCGCATTTATTTCGACACTAGTTATTCGTGAGAATATATTGTGGGTGAAATAATATATTTGTTAGCGAGCAATGTAGTGATATTTGTTTAATAAATAAATATTCATTATTCAAGGTCTAATAAGTGTGGTGAAGGAAATAAAGAAAACCGAAAATAAGTAAACACTGTGTAGTTTTTCTGGGGATTTCTGAGAAATAAAAATATTTATTTAATTAAATAATATTATGTGTAATTTGTTGGGCGCATGTCATGTGATAATAATAGTTGACCGCGCTGTCATGACACATCAAATTGATTATATTTATAAGGTCTATTTATAGTGGAGGGAAAACCCTAGGTCGTCCCTAATGAAGCGTTGATTAGTTTAGAGTATGCTTTTTTAATAAGAAGAACAAAAGAGGGGGATGATTTTGAAAGAAATTTTAAGAAAATAAATTGATTTAAAGAGAATAATAGTTGATAGATAAAAGTGGTGTTTTAAAATTATTAGATAAGGAGATCATTTCATGTTCAATAAACATCTTGGATATTTCATTGTTCTGAAAATTTCACATGGTTTTGTTTAATTCTTTTGTTGAGGGTTGTCAAGATCTTGATTCCCCTCTTGCCTCCATAAACGTTGTACAAGTACCTACCCTTGAGTCAAAAATCATGTTGTCAAGGTCTGGAATTCAAGAAAATATTAAAAGATACCAAAGCATACTAATATTTTTTGTATGTGTGAGAGAAAGAGGATCCTTGTGTTACCCAATCAGAACCACTGATGTTTCCCACATGAAATTTCAACCCAATCAGTGTTGAAATGAAAAGTGGTTCACTTAATTAAACGCAAGAAATGAACTCAGAGGAGAAAAATGCTTAGATAAATCATAAGTGAAATAGTCCACACACAAATTACACAAAACCAGTAGAGTATCAAGTGCCGGAACTCCCTCCCAAGTATGTGTAGCTCCCTCGAAATGATCGTCCACTGTTTAGCTCACCATCGAGAGGAGGAGGAAACTCAGATGGAGCTTCGCCTTCATCCTAGATTCCCCTATGAGGATAGGGGCCTCCATAACTCCTTGGATGATTAGAGGACTCATTTGGGTCTCCAAAATACCAGAGCTTTGCCTCCTGGCTGAACTTGCAAATGAGGATCCCAAGGAACCATTTTATAGGAAAATGGGAAGGTGGTTTTGAGCACATAGAATTATTAAAACCACTTTTCACAGGTGTTTCGACCTCCAGATAGCCTTATCATGATTTTGAGAATATAAAAAAGTTGTATCCCCACCTCTTGGATGTCTTCACCAAAAGGTTGACATAAATTGGACACCTATAGCCCGAGATATGGACAGATCATAGCACACCACTTTTGACTCTGTGCAGATTTGGTGTGCTGGACAGATCAGGTTGGTTGGGAAAATAGATGGCCGAATGTGTCTTGGATTCCTTCATAAGAAATGGATCCCAACGAATTATGGACCAGCCCATAAAATATCAGCCCAATTGGATGCACGGTCTAGTAGCAGAGTGCTTATTAATCCACTGGTGTTCTTGGATCCTACGTAGTTTGGCCCATTTTTCTTGGACATCATCATGGGCCCTCCAAATCACCTCCTCCTGCAATGGAATCGTCAAAACTAGTATGATTTCCATTTTTAACAGTGATAAAAAAAATAAATGATTCAAAAATGGAATAAAACTTGACATTATTTTTATAATTTTCAATAAAAAACAAGTTCAACACAGTGGTGTAAAGGTGAAAATTACACATTGAATCATTGTACGATCACACCCCCACACCTAAACATTTTCACTCTTGGTAAAATTCACATATCCTAATAAAATGAGGCATAAAAATATTCCCAACATCATGAAGATTTAACATGTGTGGAAACTTTAATTCATTAAAGTAATGAGGTCAATGCAAGAACCACATCAAATAGTTTTTCCAAGTGAAAATGGAAACAGATGTCTCATAAATCAAATATTAATAAAATTTAAAGAGATTCATGACACCAACGTGATTAAGGAATTCAAAAGTCAACCATTCCATTAACTCTCCATGTGTGTTTGTGAAAACCATTCCATTCTATTCTTTCCACTTTCTATCAAATAAATATAGGTTATTTTACCATTATTCAACTTTAAATGATTTTTTTTCACTGAACCTGTCCTACATCTTTTGCAATCATATTTCTTAAACCACTCACTTAAGCATTCCCAGATGTCAAACCATAATCTCCTGACCTAGATATCCTCATATGTTTCACATTTCATCACTCCCCTCATTTATTATTATTTTTTTGTTTATTTAGAAGTTTCATTTTCAACAGATCTCACACTCATCTCTCAACCCTTGTTTGATCTCCGCAAGACACTAATTGCAATAGTTATAACAAGATAAAAGGTTGAAGAGGAGTGGTTTTTGACCCACCCATGAAACAACCCAATTTTTTTAGGGCGTGCAACATTCAGACATTAGGTACACTTGCATAGGTCAATCTAGGATAGTAATGAAACAGATCGAATAAGGAAATAATGTATGGAAATATAGTTTAAAGATGAAAAATAATAGCATAACATATATTTACCTTATATTAAGTAATAAATATTCACAATTAGTGGTTCTGTACCAAAATGTGTTGAGATATTAGTGACACATTTTTGACAAAAACTACTCACACAAGGGGCATCAATCATCTCAAAGGTTTCACATAGATACAACCATTTATATCATTGACAGAAAACCAATTAACTAAAAATAACCCCCTAATGTTAAATTCATACAGACATTCTTTTTTCCCTTTGTTATGGTATTTTTACTTTCCCCCCTTTATGGTCACCACATCATGGATCTTTTAAAATTTTTATGGGGAAAAATAAAAATACCATAAAGAAGGAAAAAAGAGAAGAAATGAGAAAGACAAAGGAAATCCTAATGAACCCAGAAAGATGGGTAAGAGTGAAAATACCATAAAGAAGGAGGAAAAGGAGAAGAAAGAGAGAAAGAAAAATGATGAAAATTTCATAACTAACCTAGAAATGTACCCATCCCCCCACACCTAAAGTTTGTAGTGTCCTCATTGTAAGAAAAGAGGATGTGGAATAAAAGGATAAAACATGGTGAGTTTAATTCATAGATTGCTTCTTGAATATGGATTTACTCCATTGGGAACTCTGGAATGGATTTGTGGAAGTGCTTCAACCGCTGCCCATTGACAATGAAGGTTTTCTTGGTTACTTCATTTTGAACCTAAAAAACACCAAATGGAGAGATGCTAATAATAGTGTATAGTCCAAACCAGTGGGAACAAAGCCTACCTGGATACAACTTCATCCTTTCATTATAAAGAAGGACCTTCTGCCCAATGTGGAACTGATGATGAAGGATAAGACGGTCATGGGAAGCCTTGGTTTGCTCCTTATAAATACTAGAGTTTTCATATGCATCTCTTCTCATTTAATCCAGCTCCTGAATCTGCAACTTCCTTTGGGAACCTGCACCAGAATGATTATAATTGCATTGTTTGATGGCCCAGTAGGCTCGGTGCTCAATCTCAATAGGTACGTGACAACTATTTCCAAACACAAGACGATATGGGGACATTCCAATGGGAGTTCTGAAAGTAGTATGGTAGGACCATAATGAATCATCAAATCGAAGACTCCAATATTTTATTTTGGGTTGAACCGTTTTTTCAAGAATCTATTTTACCTCTCTATTTGACACTTCATCTTGATCATTAGTTTGTGGATGATATGCAGTAGACACTCTATGACCGACCTCATACTGATGAAAAAGTGATTGCATAGTTTGGTTGCAGAAATGAAAACCCTGGTCACTGATGATGAACCTAGATAATCCAAACCTACAGGAAGATTTGAGTTCTCAAAAATTCTACAACTACCTTAGAATCATCAGCCCTTGTAGCTCATCCCTTTACCCATTTTGACAAGTAATCAACTGCCAGAAGAATGTACAAGTTTCCAAAGGAATTGGGAAATGGCCCTATAAAGTCAATACCCCAAACATCAAAAATGTCATGAAAGAGCAATGGTTGTTGTTTCATTTCATTTCTTTTAGAGATGTTACCCATTTCTTGACCATGAGGATAAGATTTAAAAAAAATCATGGGCATCCCAAAAAAGTGTTGGCCCAAAAAAGACTAGAATCAAGGATTTTGCGAGCGGTCCGTTGGGGACCAATGTGGACCCCACAAGCAAGAGTGTGGCAGAATCTAAGGATGGACTGAAACTCACTATCGGGAACACAACGCCTACGGACTTGATCACTACATGTGTGCCAGAGGTAGGGGTCATCCCAAATTTACCAACGAGACTCATGTTTTAGATGACTGGCTTGGATTTTATTGAAATTAGAAGGAATGCAAGATGCTACCAAATAATTTACAATCTCATCATACAAAGGAATAACATCTTGCACTTGATACAGTTTCTCATCAGGAAATATTTCATTTATGGTAATACAAGGGGATGATTCAATGTCCGAGGATGGTTGAATCCTACTAATATGGTCAGCCACCACATTATCTACTCATTTTTTATCTCTAATTTCTAGATTGAATTCTTGAAGTAGGAGCATCTAATGAATGAGACGTGGTTTGGCTTCTGGTTTCTTAAGGAGGTACCAGAGGGTAGAATGGTCTGAGAACACAATGACTTTAGACCCCAAAAGGTATAACCTGAATTTTTCCAAGGAAAACACAATGGAAAAGAATTATTTTTCAGTTGTGGTGTAGTTTTCTTGGGTAGGGTCCAAAGTACATGAGGCATATGATATGACATGTGGAGCTTGGTCGACCCTTTGTGACAAAACCACACCAACTACATAGTTAGAGGCATCACACATGATCTCAAAAGTTAAATCCCACTGATGTGGTTGGATTACCGGGGGTGACATGAGACTCTATTTTAAATTATTAAAAACATCCTCGCATTCATTATCAAAAACAAATTCCTTTACTTTTTAGAGTAACCGGGAGAGGGGAAGTGCAATATTACTAATGTCACGAATGAAACGACGGTAAAATACAGCATGAACTAGGAAAGACCACACATCCCATACATTTTTGGGGAATGGTAAGGAAGAAATGACATCCAGTTTTGATTTATCTACTTGGATTCCATCCCCAGAAATGACATGCCCAAAAACTATACCATGTCGCACCATGAAATGGAATTTCTCATAATTTAATACAATATTATTTTCAATACAGCGACGTAGGACTAGACAAGACTACTCAAACATTCATCAAAAGAAGATCCATAAACAGTGAAATCATCCATGAAAACTTCCATTCAATTCTCCAGGTAAATCCGAAAAAATACAAACCATGCATTGTTGGAAAGTACTCCGAGCATTGCAAAAACCAAATGGCATCCTCTTATATGAAAATGTGACAAAGTGGCAAGTGAAGGTTGTCTTTTCCTGATCCTCAGGGGAAATATGGATCTGAAAGTATCCAGAATACCCATTAAAGAAATAGTAGTGGGAATCACCTGCTAGCCTCTCTAGAATTTGTTCAATGAATGGAAAAAGGAAATCGTCCTTCCTAGTGTGTTGATTTAGTCGGCGATAGTCTATACAGACACACCAACTATTCTTCATATGAGTTGTAACCAACTCATTATTTTCATTTTTGATTACTGTAGGGCCAGTTTTTTTAGGAACTACTTGAATGGGACTGACCCATTGGATGTCATAGATGGGGTAAATGATTCCACCAGCCAATAATTTTGTTACTTCATTTTTCACAACTTCTAAGAGGGTTGGGTTCAGTAGATGTTGTGACTGCCTCACTGGTTTAGCCTCATCATTTAATAAAATATTATGTGTGAAAATTGATGAGATAATACCATGAATCTCAGAAAGTTTCCATCCCAAAGCTTTTTTATACTCCCTCAAAAGTTCAAGCAGTCTCAATTCATGCTTTGGAGGGAGTGAACTAGCAATGATGACGGGCAACTTGTTTACATTCTCAAGATATGAATATATTAAATCACGAGGTAGTTTTTTCAGTTCCAATTTAGGTGGATTTTAGAATGATGGGAGTGTGTGTAAAAGTGAGAGGTCACTTATCTCATCTAATTGCTCAACGGTATCATCCACAATAGAGGAATGAGATTTTACAAGCTTATCAGTATCATCAATGTCCAGTGGATCCTCAGTGTTCAAGAAATCATCAATCAATGAACATGCATGACAATTTTCTAGACCACTACAAAAATAAATGCATAAATCATTTCCTATAATTTCTATCAATGAAGAAAACTCAGAAACGGGGATCGGGGTAAAGAAAAGTTTTTTTTTCAGGGGTAGGGAGTACATCAATTGAATTAATAGAGAGAGAGAGGAATGTTCTTCTGAGGGGTGCCTTATGGCATCAAGGATGTTGAAATGGACTATGTCACCACTAAATTCCACAGATAATGTACCATTGTGGACATTAATTATGGTTTTGGTGGTTTTCAAGAAATATCTCCCCAATATAATTGGGGCATCTCCATTCATCCTATCATCGTCTATTTTAAGCACATAAAATTCAGCAGGAAAAATTAAATTTTGGACGCTCACAAGAACATCCTCTAACACACCAGAGGGGTGTGTGGTACTCCGGTTAGACAATTGAACAATAATTACAGTGGGCTTCAGTTCCCCAACCTGCAATTTAGAGTATATAGAGTGAGGCATCACATTTATAGAAGCACCTAAATCGAGCATAGTATTAGAAAAAGAATACTCCCCTATGGTGCATGGAATTGAGAATGTTCCAGGATCATTGTACTTGGTGGGATGTGATGGTTCTATCAATGATAAAACATTCCTCCCCAATCTCACTTTCTCATCACCTCAAAGTCACCTTCAGTGTGTACACATCTCCTTTATAAACTTGTCATGCTGTGGAATTTTCTTCACAGCATCAATCAATGGGATGTTAACCCGCACTTTCTTGAAAATGTCCAATATTTTCATAACAAGTTTAGTTTCCTTTTGTTTTCCTGGTTGGGTGGACCTTTAAGGAAATGGAAGAGGAATGGTTGGGCTAGGTGACTCATCAATGTACACACTCCTTCCTTTATAAGGGATTCTCTCAGGACAAGGTTTTTTCAACATTTGTAACATTTTTAATGGTTGGGATGGAGGTTTCCTTAGGATGGGATGAATCTAATAGAGGATTCATATTAATTTTTAGTTGTTTTCCACTCTTAAGGGTGATGGCACTAACATTTAATTTATCTCTAGGGTTAACTACTAGTTGAGAGGGAAGTTTACCTTACCCATGACTTTAAATTTCACCCACTGAGTTAGCTAGTTGGCGTAATTGGGTTTTGAGGTCTTGTATGGATGCCTGAGTGGTTTGTTGGAACTGGATATTATTGGAATCCATTTTTTCATCATATCTTCTAGGATTGCCTCGGGTTTTGGAGGAGTTTGTTAGAAAGCCCTTCGGGGTGGTTGAGGGTTTCTGGGTGGTGGTGGTTGATGACTACTCTACCCCGGTTGGTTCCATTATTGTTGAGGTTGGCTTGAAATCCCCCATGACTAGAGGATTGGTTCTCCTTCCACCCAGGGTTGGATGGATAGTAAGGTTATTTCCTAAAGGGTTGGTTATAGGGGCGTCCTATAAATATTTCCTGACAACTCTGAGATGTTTCCCTCAATTGAGGACACTGGTCAGAGTAGTGGGTGTCAGAAGAACATATACCACAATGTATGGGAGGAGGATATTGGGATTTACCTTGGGAAAGAGTAATTTTTCTTAGTAAGGTACTTTCCTCTTCAAACTACGTGTCCGCCTTCCTCTCAAATTCAATATTTTGCACCTCATGGACACCTCAAATCGGCACATTAGACCCTTAACCAAATTTTTGTGTGTTTTGCGCCATGTTCTCAATCAGGGTTCTTGCAGAAATTGTGGTCTTATCAACTAGTGCACCACCTGCAACAACATCAATCATATTTCGATCAATAGGGATTAATCCTTCATAAAAATATTGAATTAAAAGTTTATCAGTTATTTGGTGGTGTGGGAAACTTGAACATAACCTTTTAAAGCATTACTAATATTCATGTAATATTTCCCATTGAGATTGTCTTATCCCAAAAATTTCTTTTCTTATTGATGCAGTTCGAGAGGCTGGGAAATATTTTTCAAGAAAAAGGCATTTCATGTCCGCCCAGCCTCTTATTGGGGAATTAACATAATAAATCCAATCTTTTGCTATGTCTTCTAATGAAAAAGGGAATTCCCTTAACTTTACCTGTTCCTCATTCACATTAGTAGGTTTTAATTTTGAACAAGCAACATGAAATTATTTTAAATGCTTGTGTGGATCCTTTCCAGGAAGTCCATAGAATCTTGGTAATAAATGAATTAAACCAGATTTCAGTTCAAAATTAGGTGCCTCACCTTGTAAATGAATTTATGTGGGATGAATATCAACAATAGGTGAGGTTAGTTATTTTAGTGTTCAGTTATTTTCATCCATATTATGCAATTTTATTTCAGTTTTTTTATTGGTTCTAGAAGAAGAATAGGAAGGATCAAGAAGAGTGTCAATGTTTTGTGTATCCTACTTTGATGGGTTCTCTTGTGCATCTCGGGGTCGCTGACGTAAGATCTTCTCCAGTTCGGGTTAGAAAGGAGGTAAATCTCCTGGAGTAGAACACATAATACATAGAACCTACACAAGAAATGGATTATAACACAAAAATAAATGTAAAGGTAGAAGATAAAACAAACAATCATTCACAAAATTTACAAAAAATATTATAAAAAACACGCACTAAAAACCAAATCACTCCCCGAAAATGATGCCAAAATTTGACCGCGCTGTCGTGACACATCAAATTGATTATATTATTAAGGTCTATTTATAGTATAGGGTAGACACTAGGTCGTCTCTCAAAGAGTGTTGATTGGTTCAGATTATGTGTTTTTAATAAGAAAAACAAAATAGGGGGTGATTTTGAAAACATTTTTAAGAAAATAACTTGATTTAAAAGAGCTTAATAGTTGATAGATAAAAGTGGTGTTTTATAATTATGAGATAAGGAGATAATTTCAAGTTCACAACACATCTTGGATAGTTCATTGTTTGGAAAATTTCACATGGTTTTGTTTAATTATTTGGTTGAGGGTTTTCACGATCTTGATTCCCCTCTTGCCTCCCTAAATGTTGCACAAGTCCCAAACCTTGACACAAAAATCATGTTGTCAAGGTTTGGACTTCAAGAATAGATTAAAGGATACCAAAGCATACTAATATCTTTTTTATGTTTGAGAGAAATAGGATCGTTGTGTTTCCCAATCGGAACAACTCAAGTTTCCCACTTGAAATTTCAAGCCAATCAGTGTTGAAATAAAAAGCGGTCCACTTAATTAAATCCATGAAATGAATGCAGAGGAGAAACATGATTAGATAAAACATAAGTGAAATAGTCCACACAAAAATTACACAAAACCAGTAGAGTATCAAGTTCCATAACTCCCTCCCAAGTATGTGTAGATCCCTCGAAATGATCGTCCACTGTTTAGCTCGCCATCGAGAGGAGGAGGAAACTCGGGCGGAGCTTCGCCTTCATCCTTGATTACCCTATGAGGATAGGGGCCCCAAGAACTACTTGGATGATGAGTGGAATCCTTTTGGTCTCCAAAATAAAAGTTCTTTTCTTCCTGGAAGAACTTGCAAATGAGGATCCCAAGGTGCCATTTTATAGGAAAATGGGAAGGTGATTTTGAGCACACAAAATTATTAAAACCACTTGTCATAGGTGTTTCGACCTCCAGACAGTCTTATCACGATTTGGAGAAAATAAAAAAGTTGTATCCTCAACTCTTGGACATCTCCACTTAATGTTTTGCATAAATTGGACATTTATAGACCAAGATATGGACAGATCACAGAAACCCACTTTTGACTCCATGCAGATTTGGTGTGCTGGACAGATCAGGTCGGTTAGGCCACTAGATGGCCTATTGAGTCTTGGGTTCCTTCATAATAAATGCATCCCAATGAAATATGGACCAGCGCACAAAAATATCAGCCCAATTGGATGCACGGTCTAGTATCAGCGTGCAGATTAATACACTGGTGTGCTTGGATCCTACAGAGTTTGGCCCATTATTCTTGGACATCATCATGGGACCTCCAAATCACCTCCTCCTACAATGGAATCATCAAAACTAGTATCATTTACTTTTTTATCAGTGATAAACACAAAATAAATGATTCAAAAATGGAATGAAACTTGTCATTATTTTTATAATTTTCAATATAAAACAAGTTCAACACAATGGTGTAAAGGTGAAAATTACACAGTGAATCGTTGTACGATCAATAGTCAACTGTTATTATTAGACATGGGGTCTTACTAAGAATTAAATGAAATAAATAAATGATTTTAGGTAATTAATTCATTTCATTATTCTATGTAATAAAATACCAATTACATTATTCTCATTAATCTAGCCATTCTTTGTGGTTGTGCACAACGGATCTGGAGAAAGCTCTCAAGTCGAGAGAGAATTTTTTTCCCTCCAAGATCACACTCAAGTTATGTGAGAGATCCTTCTCTACTGGATCAAGTAGATTGCTTTGGAAGCGGCTCTCAAGGCGATTGAAGGTGGACATTGCATGAGAAAGCTCTTCTACGGTAGTATCTGGAGATCCCTTCAGTGATGTCCAGAGATACATAGAGCACGTGTGGATCACCACTATAGGAATAATACACTTGTCTTTTACGAGGAAACAATAGATCAGATCAGATTGTGACCGAAAAAATAAACAAAGAGAGAATATCATCAAGGTAATTCTTTTCTTTTAATTAAATTAATTATAACCGATATATGATGATCCTCTCTATGGTTCTGGGACTCCCCTATTTTCTTTTTCTCTTCTTTCTATTCTGAAGATCCATAATTTTATTATTGTGATGGATCTGAGATTGATCATTTTTAATGGAAAAATTAATGTTGGGTACACCCATCCACACGCTTCGGCTGGGCCCGAAACCTACAAGTGGTATCAAAGGGGTCTTATTGTTGATTATAATTATTTAGTTTTTCATTGATGATTTACACATTTAATAATTTAGTTGTTTCAATTCAAGTTAATCATTTTGAAAATATGAATCTTGAGATCAGTTCCTCCTCTTTCATTTCTCGTTCACCTTACAGAATCGATCTTTTCTATTAATTTTCATTAAAATAAAACAGAGGATCTCATCCAGAGGTGTCAAAGGTTCTTAGCTATACAACAGTTGAATACATGGCATGTAGTTGGATTCACACACTGTGTATCGAGGTTCAATGCATTGGGACTGGACCATCAAACCAAGCCATGTGTTGGAGTTTATCTAAGTCTTAAATGACTTTGTGTGTTGACCAAGAACATGTGGCACTATTTTTCTGAATTACATGCTGTGTGGCTCACTGGACACGGTGTGTAGTCACTTAGGGTTAGGGTTGGACTGTGTACCCCGTACACAGATTGCCTAGATGGAGACCATGTAACGCACACTACATGGCATGCAAACCACTGGACACGCCATTTACTCTAAAGATTTCCAATGTACATCTACTCGCCATGTCACCGGGCGTGTACTTCGTATGGACGGTGAACGATAGTACAAGCCATGTTGTCGGAACTACACACAGTGTACTCATCCAAATTACATGAATTTATTAAAATTTATTATTATATTATACAAACCCCTGAGATGTGTACCATAGTGCAGGAATGAAGCTGATGAACAACACGTGATAGGTGTTTTTATATACGTGTGTTTAATTTAACATCTACATAGTGTTCATTTATACTCATTGAGTAGTTATGATTGAGAATTCAATAAGTTTCCTCCAAGGTACAAGTTACGTACAAAGATAGTTTTAAATGAATTTATTTATTACAATTATGATGAATGAGAATCTCAAAGAAATTAATAAAATGGATTAAGATAAAAATATTATTTAATTAAAGATAATTAATTGATTAAATCGTGATTTATCTTAAATAAGAAAAATTAAAGAATTGAATGCTAATTTTATTTATGTGTAAATATCGTTGCATGAATGGATGATCATGAGCAAGACCATAACATTTGTATGTGGATGGTTTCTTTTAATTTATTTATTTAAATTAATTTTTTTTAGTCTACGAGCATTCTCCTCATTAATATGTAGGGTCTGTGTGCCCAATGTTTATTTTATATAAAACCCTGTTTTATCCCTCACCTGCTAGTGAGATAAAATCATATGTAACGGATGTAGTTCCCAAGCTAGTGGAGGCATATCAAGTTAGAAGCCAAGATGAAACCAATCCAAGGAGATACAAATGTGGATAGGTGGACAGGTGGAAAGCTGTAAACACAAACCCAAACAGGTTCAAGGTGTTTCTCTACTAGGTATTGGGTTAGTTTATCAACTGCTAGATAAAATAACCAATATAACAAGCTCATGATCATACCATTTATTTTATTTCTGTTAGCTTCATGGTTTATTTATTGTGGGTTTGTTGTAGCGATCACACAATTAATAAATTAAACATGCATGAAAGATAGAACTAAAATAAGTTTGGCTTATGCATAAATATTATCTTAGTAATGGTTAAAAACTTAAGTATATCCCACTTAATATTAACAAGCATGTAATCAAATATAATAAAATAGCAATTACGTATAAGGATAAAATACCTCAAAGAAATATTATGTCAGTATAGCCTTCTATAATCTTGGTCAGAATCGAACCATAGTTCAAAGTGCTTGACCAACTCTAGTTAGAGTGCTTTCAATTATCAGGGAATTCTAATTCATGGTTTTGGGTTGACTTGACTTGGTTCACATCAAGGGTTGACTACCACAACAGGACTTGGTGTGACCAAGAGGCAAAGGTTGGGGAAATCCAAAGTAAAATGATTTCAGGATTGGAGATTCCACTCAACGGATCAAGGAGTTGCGAGTTAATACAATTGGAATTTAAAATGACTACCTAAAACCTTTCAAATTTTTTGACTAACCCTAGTTGGGGTAATTTGAAGGGCAATATGGATCCTTGCCACTAGAATATTCCAGCAACAGGATAATCTGAAGTCAATGGTGAGGGCTATTGGATTTTGATAAAATAGTGGGAAACTAATAGGTATTAATTTATTTATTTATCTCAGTTTTATCATGATAAAGTACTAAATCTTTACTCATATTAATTTGTTTAAATGGTATGAATAATGACTTCAAACATGTCATTATGAATCATAATTGAGAAGGAAAACCTTCTCACATGCACCAATTTCTAGAAGTGGCAGAGACGTTTACGCGTCATCCTTTTCCACGAGAGGAAATTGTATGTGATGGATGAGCTTATTCCAGTTGTGCTTGTAAAAGAGTCCAGTGATGAGTAACTATATCTCTATATGAAACTTATGGATGATGCCACAAATGTCCAATGTTTCATGCTATCGGCCATGTCTAATGAGCTCTTGAAGCAACATGAAAACATGGACGTGTATAGCATGACATCTCACCTTAAGGATATCTATAAAGAGAAGGCGAGACAAGAGAGATATGAGATTTCCAACACTTTGTTCACAACTAAGCTTGGAGAGCCTGCTCTAGATGGGCCTCATGTAGTCAATCTTATTGGCTACATTGAATGCATGGACATATTAGGGATTAACTTCCCGGATGAGTCGCGTACCGATCTCATCCTATCATCATTGCCCAAGACCTCCTCTAGCTTTATTATCAACAAAAAAATGAGTCATAATGAGAAGAGTCTATCAAAACTTCTGACCTTAATTTTCCAAGTAGATGAGGATATGGGGCATGAAAAACACACAATCCTTATGGTGAATAATAAAATGAAGGACAAGGAAAAGGGGTAAAGGATTTATAAACGGTCTGAAGCCCCCGAGCATCGTCCCTCTAATAAGGGGAATATCCAAAGGCAGGGCAAGGAACGGGAGGTGGTATGTTTTTCATGTGGAAATCCAGGACACTAGAAGCATAATTGCACCTAGAAGCATGGGGACACTAAAGGTGTGTTCTTTATCGAGTGTAATATTTACATTTCTATACATTGGGTATTAAAATATAGCTTGAGGGGCTCACATCTATATTCAAATGCAGGAACCAAGTAGATTAAGAAAGATTTTTAGAGGATAGGTGGATATTCGATCTGCCAATTCCACGAGGCTAGCTGCATTAGCCATTGGCGATTACCATCTCTTGTTTCTAACTGGGATGATTTTAGTTTTATATAACTGTTATTATGAGCCTAGTATTACCAATAACATAATTTCTATATCTTGTTTGGATATGGATGGATTTATTTTAATGTTTTCAAATAAGGGTTGTTTATTTTATAAGAACAATTTATGTTATGGTATCATACTTTTAAATAATAGTTTGTATGTATTAAATTATGAAAACCAAGTGTTGGCAATCAATAATGAGACAAACTCACATGACTCATACAACACCCAGTTGTGGCATCATTTTCTTGGAAATGTAAATGAGTAGCACTTGACAAAGCTCTTCCAAGATGGTTATTTAGATTCTACTAAGCTAAAACCACTTGATAGATGTCACACTTGTTTACAAGGTAAAATGACCAAGCCACCTTTCGGTGGATTAGGTGAAAGGGCCACAAAGCTTCTAATATTGGTGCACAAAAATGTGTGTAGACCATTTCTAGTAGAATCTAGAGGTAGATATTCTTACTTCATTACTTTTACTGATTATTTGAGTAGATATGTCTATATCTACTTAAGGAGGTATAAGTCATAGTCCTTAGAGAAATTTATGGAATTCAAGAATTAAGTAGATAATTATCTTGGCAAGAAGAAAAAGAAGATTCGATCAGATCGAGGTGTAGAATATCTGAACTAGGAGTTCATCGACCTTTTACAAAATTCTGGGATTCTATCTCAACTCACTCTTCCTTATATAACATAGTGGAATGATGTTAATGAAAGGAGGAACCACGCCTTGCTGGAAATGGTGAGTTTGATGACGAGTCATGAATATTTTCCATTATCCTTTTGGGGATATGCATTACAAATTACAACAAACTCATTAAACCGAGTACCAACTAAGGTGGAAAATGGAATTCCATCCAAGTTATGGATTTGAAAGAAACCCATTTTTTCACACACACCAGTATGGGGATGTGAGGAGTTTGTTAAGGCATTCTTAGGAAACAAACTAGCACCCTGAGGAATAAGTTGTATCTTTATAGGATATTCCAAGGAAATGAAAGGATTTTACCTATATAATACATCATACAAGGAAGTAATTGTCTCCTGACAAGCCATATTTCTTGAGAGGGAGCATGTCCTAAAAAGGACAGTGGTATTAAGATTGAATTCGATGAAGTTGATACTCAAGATACACATGAATTGGTACAAGAACTAGTTCCACATGTCCCCATGGAAGAAGTTCCATAAACACAAGTACTTTGTAGGAGCTCAAGAGAGGTAAATGAACTACAGAGATTTGGTTTCCAAATCACTGAGGATGGTGAATCATTATTGTTGGACAATGATGAAACTCTCTCCTACAAGGAAGTAGTAGCGAGATCAGAAGCTGCAAGATGGTTAGAAGCTATGAATTCGGAGATTGATTCCATATATCAGAACCAGGTTTGGGTTCTGGTCGATGATCCGCCCATTGGATGCAAATGGGTATTCAAGAGAAAGATGGACATGGAATGTTAAGTTAGCACCTATAAAGCAAGGCTAGTGGCTAAAGGATTCAGATAGTGTCAAGGAATTGACTATGATGAAACCTTCTCACTAGTTTCCATGTTTAAATCCATAAGAATCATATTTTCCATAGCAGCTTGCCAAGACTATGATACTTGGAAGATGGATGTCAAAATATCATTCCTTAACGGGAATCTTCAGGAAGATGTCTATATGACACAACTAGTAGGGTTTGTGACACCATGTGAAGCCAGACGTGTTTGCAAGTTACAGAAATCCATTTATAGATTAAAGAAAGCATCCTGGTCATGGAACAATCAATTTGATGAAGGAATAAAGGAATTTGGTTTCATTAAGAATGAATGTCATCCATGTGTTTATTAATGGTTTAATGGGAATGCAGTCATTATTCTAGTAGTATGTGTTGATGGCATATTACTTACTGGAAATGATATACTAGTATTACAGTCAGTTAAAGACCGGTTGAACAAGCGTTTCTCCATGAAGGACATAGGTGAAGAAGACTACATTCTAGGGATCAAGATCATTTGTGATAGATCCAAGAGGCTGCTTGGACTAATTCAAGGTACATACATTGACCAGATACTAAAGAAATTTAGTATGGAAAAATCCAAGAGGGGATTGGTTCTAGTGTCACATGGCCTACATATTTCTAAGAGAATGTGTCCTCTAACACAACAGAAGAAAGAGAGGATGAGTAAGATCTCATATGCTTTAGCTATAGGATCCATCATGTATGCAATGTTATGTACCCGATTTGATGTTGTATATGCACTGATCATGGTAAGAATATATCAAGAAGATCTAGGAGAACAACATTGTAATGATGTTAAGACTATCCTTAAGTATCTAAGAAGAACTTAGGATAGGATCCCGGTGTATGGAGGAGATGAGGATCTTTTCATCAGAGGGTTTGTTGATGATGGTTTTCAGATAGATCAGAATAATCTGATGTCAAATTCAGGATATTTTTTCTGTCTTAATGGAGGAACTGTGATCTGGAAGAGTTCAAAGCATCCAGTTGTCGCTGATTCTACGGTGGATTCCTGATATATAACGGCTTCTGATGTATCCAAAGAAGTCTTCTGGATTTGGAACTTTGTCCAGGAGCTTGATGTGGTGCATAACAGTAAATATCTTATCACATTGTATTGTGATAATACTGTAGCGGTGGCTCTTGCAAAAGAACCAAGGTCACCATAATGGAAAAAGAAGATTATCTGAAAATATCACCTCTTGAGGGATTTCTATCAAATGGTTGAATTTGTAGTGAGAAGAGTGTCAACGGAAAAGAGCACGGTGGACCCCATGACTAAAGGCATATCTTAGTAGAAGCATGAATATCATGTGAGAGCTAGTGGGTTAAAGGTTGTTAGAAGTTGGCTTTAGTCCAAGTGGGAGTATATTGGAGTTGGTGGCCTAGAACCAACTAATTTTTACTTTATTCATTAATAAATACCTTATTACATATTGATTGTTCTTATATGTGAAAATGCATGTGATAATGTCCAATGGATAGCTGTTGCACCAAAGGGTCATAGCGGATCCCTGCTATGATGAGAACCTAGAAGTGCCATAACACTATTCTTGAATATATGTTCTATGATCGGACGATGTTATTTGAGGGACACAGATAATACAGTCCATTGGGGGTGAGGACTCATAAAACTTTGAGGCGCCTTCTCATGGTGTGCGCCCTTGGTAATATCCAGGAGGATATTATGAGAACGAGACCTGTCAGTAGGAAATCCACATTTCATTGTGTCATTGGATGTTCCTATATGAGGATGTGTATATTGGTCCATAGACTTTAAGATTATTATTAATGGGTATTACAACTTGTGCACTTATATGTATTGACGAAAACTATGACGAAACACTGTTCGCAGTGAGGTAGGATATGTTGGGTGAGTCACGAGTAATAGTGAATTAATAGATAATGCGAGAAAGGATTTGTCCCTTCTATTACATAATGGAAGTTGATATCTCAAACCCTTTGATGGAATTGATATAGCCTAAATAAATCCATGGTCATGGTGAGTAATGAGAAGTTCAATTCCAAAAGGACAAAGAAAGAATAATCGAGCACATGGGTTGATGACACTATCATGCAAACTGCTTCATTGGAGATATAATGACAAAGGGATTATATTACACGATAAGTGTTCATAAGAGGTGATACATCATTGTGACGTTAAATTCTTTTTTTATGGGTGTCTTGGTGTGTTTCTAGACGCTAACCTTAGACTTTAGGCAGACTTCGCCTAATGCCACTGAGAAAGAGGCTTAAAAGGTCACACACTAAGTGTGTCCAAGTATCTGAGTAAAATATTCATTTAACAAGTTGAATAAATATTATTTCCAATCGTTATTTAATAATTATTCAAGGATGTTTGATCACATTTATTTCGACACTAGTTATTCGAGAGAATATATTCTAAGTGAAATAATATATTTATTAGCGAGTTATGTAGTGGTATTTATTTATGAAATAAATAATAATTATTCATGGTCTAATAAATGTGGTGGATGAAATAAAGAAAATGAAAAAACAAAAGTAAACACCATGTATTTTTTCTAGGGATTTTTGAGAAATAATATTATTTATTTAATTAAATAATATTAGGTGTAATTCATTGAGCACATGTCATGTGATAATAATAGTCAACTATTATTATTAGACACGGGGTCTTACTAAAAATTAAATGAAATGAATAACTTCTTTCGGGTAATTAATTCATTTTATTATTTTAAGTAATAAAATCTTAATTACATTATTCTCATTAATCTAGTAATTATTGGTGGTTGAGCACAATAGATCTAGAGAAATCTCTCAAGCCAATAGAGAATACTTTTTCCTCCAAAAACACTCTCAAGTTACGAGTGAGATCATTCTCCACCAGATTAACGAGAGCACATTAGAAGCGGCTCTCAAGGCGATCTAAGAAAGAAATCACAAGTGAATGCTCTTCCACACTAGCACCCAGACATCTCTCTGGAAACGTCTAGAGATACGTGGAGCATGGGTGGATCACCGCTAGAGGAAGCCTACACTTGGATTCTACGACGCAACGACGGATCACATCGGATCATGAACGGAAACGTCAATGAAGATAGAATTCCATCAGGGTAATTATTATCTTTTAATTAAATTAATTATAACCAACATATGATGATCCTCTCTATGGTTTTTAGACTCCCCTCTTTTCTTTCGTTCTTCGTTTTATTCTGAAGATCCTGCGTTTTATTATTGTGAAGGATCTCGGATTGATTGCTGTTAATGGTAAAATTAAAGTTAGGTACACTCATCCATGCGCTTTCGCTGCGCCCGGAACCTACACACTTATGTTGTGACTTTTGAGCCAACTTATCAAACAGTTTAAGTTTATCAGTAGTGGAATCAGAGAATTCACCCCCCACAAGATTGGTCAACTATGTTCTTTTTTTAAGGGGTGAGGGAATTGTAAAAAGTTTCCATGAGGATAGGGGAGCTAACTGGTGATTGGAACTTTTCCTAAGAAGACTTCTGAACCTATCCCATGCTTCATGAAAAATCTATCCCTTATCCTGGACAAATCCGGTGATCTTATTCCTAACCTCAATGGTGGTTTTCCTGGGGTAAAATTTGGATACAAAGACATTGAAAACCACATCCCAGGTTTGAAAGATTTCCTCCTATCGATTTTGAAGCCATGTACTTGCCCTCCACTTAAGACAAAATGGGAACAAACTCAACCTCAACCCCTCACTCAGATCTCACAGAGGTGGTTGTTGGACAGAACCATAAAAATATCATATGAATTCAAGTGAGTTCTCTACTGGTAGACCATTGAATGATAATAGTTACAAAAAATGAGACTTTTTGATCTCATAGCTCCTAGACCTAGTGGACAACCTAATACAGGATGAGTTGCTTAACACTATTGGGGTGGGTGAGTTGTGATGGGACAATGAGACCTCCTGGTATGTGCCCTCAGCTGATACTAAAATAGTGCAGATGGTTCTCAAATAAGTCCCTCCCGAGAGTAATCGTGTCTCCAACCTCTCTCTGTCTAATGTGGTCCTCCCCTTGTCGAGTCTTTTCAACTGTATGTCCAACTTCTCGACTTGTGTCATGCATCAAGTCCTCGTTGTTTCTATTGGTACCTGCACAAGGTGGAACGGGATCGGTTTCACGCTATGGTCAGGATGGACCAAAACAACAGTGTGGTGGGCTGGGAGGTGACTTCAGTGGGCTCCAGTGTTCTCCAACAGAAGCTTGGTGTGGCAGTAGTGCGAATCTGCAATAGCAGAGGTCGGACGATGAGCGGTGGATTACGGTGAGGGAGTGAATGTTCAGGTCTACAAAACATTAAAATTTGTAGATCTCTTGTTCTTTCTGAGATTAACAATTTCTTTAGTTTGTTGGGATTCATTGATTTATTTTTTATCTTCAATCTGTGATGCTGTTGAATTTCTCATCTTGCTTTGAATTTAGTGGCGGTGTGTATTAGATCGATGGAAGAGGTGCGAGATGCGGCTGAGGTTTAGGATGGCGATGACTCTCTAAGTCATCATTGTCGTTTTTCTAGCAGTGGGTTGGATGGACTCACTGTTGGCCACCCAACGATGGGTTGGTACTCACTGTTGCATAAGCCAATGGTGACTGAAGGCTGGAAAAGGGAGTGGATACCCTGAAGATGGGTTGAGACTCACCATTAGCAAATTACCAACAGTGGATGTAACTCTGGCGGTGTGTCACAGGTGCAACACCATGTGAAGGGTCACAAGTGCAACGACATGTGAAGGGCCAACAAAGGGTGTGACTCTAGCTTTGGATAGTCCAACATCGACACCTGAAAAATCAACAATCAAGAACAAAACGATAAATTAACCAATTAATTATAAAAAAAAACGAATTTAAAATTTTAATTCACATTCAAACATTGTCAAAAACAAAATTGTTTCAGTTACAATTTATTCAACAATTAAATTAATTCATATTCGAATTTATTAAATAAATTTAAACAATAAAACAAAAAAACTTCATAAAAGTAATTTTTTTAAAACAGTGAAAATTAAAGTCAATTTGATTAAATTAATTAATTAACAAAATTAATAAAATCAAAGAATTAACTAATTAAGCATAAATATTTAAAATACTAAAACTTAAATTGAAATTTATTTATTAAAAAATTAAAATACTGAAATAATTGAATGAATGAATTAATTTAAAAATAAATAAAACATAAAAAAACAAATAACAGAAATAATGCGATAAAAAATAAAAAAATTATGAAATAAACAAATTAAGAATAATTAAATTGAGAAAAAATCAAATATATAATTAAACAAATAAAAGAATGAATTATTGAAGTTATCATTTTGAAAAACAAAAAATGAACAAAAATATATGAATTAAAATAATGAAAAAATGAAAAAAAAAATAATTTCGATGAAAATCAAAGAACAAAAAATGGTGGTTACAACAAAATTAATTAATTAATTTACAATTATTAAAAATGATTAAAATAATCAATAAAAAAGAAATATTCATAAAAAATCGTTTTTTAATAAAAAAATAAAAAATTAACATATGAAAATTACTACACAAACAAACATCATTTTAGTAATAAAAAGAATAATAAATGAAATCGGATGTGGCAAAAAGTAATGAAATTAAACTACATCATAGAACCATCTACATTCTAACACAAAAGCAATAAAAACCTGACAGAACCACACTTTCCATCCTTCAATTCAAAGCTCCATCATTATTTCATCAAACAAATTATATTGAACAATCTGCAAAGTTCAAATGTACCAATCAGATTCAAATATTCGAGTTCTAAGTAAACAAAAGAACCTGACATGTCTATTTCGTAAAGTAACTATAAAATATAAGCCAAAACCATGACATGATCATCACAATTAGGCTCCATTTGAAAACACTATATAATAATTGTTTATAAAAAATAACATTCCCTTCTCCATGTTATAACCTATTTAAGTTGATTTCATCGAAAATCTAAGTGTAAATATATCATTAACCCCTTTAAAGAATTCCATCATTTATTCTACCTTCAATGAAAAACATCCTAGAATGAAATAACATATAAAAAAATTAATATAAATACTAAAATAAACTATGATTCAATAACATGAAAAACTAGTTTTTAATCACACAAATATTTCATTATGAGGTTCTAAATATAAATGAAATTCAATATAGATATCAACTGTTACATGTATTTCAACTAATTAATTATACAAGAAATATATTTTAACAAATATTATCAGTACGAAATCTAAATATCAAATTTAATAGTATGTCGAAATATTGATGTAATAACATATAATAGTCTATGCATAGACTCTATGAAACTTAATTAACAAAAATCACAAAAAAATGCAACGAACATCCAGACCAGATTCCAGGGATCGACCTCTAATAAAATTATAGAACCTCAACATGTCTATTACATTATCAAGGACAAGATCACAACCCAAAAATATGAGTCCACTTCCATGACATGAGCATCATAGTTATATTCCATTTAATAAAACTATAAAAGCAGTTTAATAAAAAATATATATACTTCTCAATATTCTAACTTATTTAAGAAGAAAACATAAACCTTAGAATTTTCTACAAGAATCTCAATATAAGAAAAAAAATAAAAAAATGAAGAATAAAACATTATAATTAAAGGTAAAAAATCAAGAAACGTGGAAGTTATCACTCACCCAAATCACTTTTAACTTTTTTGCTCATGTTGTCCAATTCAATTCTTCACAACACGAACACCAGTAAAAGTCCATGAATAGTCTATAAACACCTCACTGAACATGAATTTCAATAAAAAAATACCACCAAACATGAAGAACGAATTTAAAGGATTAACTTATAGTAAAATCCTGGAACCCCACCCCAACATGTTTATTACATCAACGAGAACCATTACACAACCCAAAAATGTGATTCCACTTCCATGACAAACTATGATTCAATAGCATGAAAAACTACTAATTTATAATCATGTAGACATATCATTGTGATGATTCAAATATAAATGCAATTCAATATAAATATCAACTATTATATGTATTTCAACTAATTAAATATAAACGACATGCATTGAAAAAACTCTTAATAGAATAGAATCTAAATATTACACCCAGTACATATTGATATATTACACACAAATTGGCATATTACACACATGAATTTTAATGAATTATAAAAATATTGATATAAGACACGAATATTACATAGTAGATAATAATCAGTTATAGAGATTACACAGATAACACATACAAATTTCATAATATTCATGTTTTTGATTTGACAATGATTCCAGATTTCATAGACAGTATATAGATTTCACAAATGGGAGTTTACATATATTTCACAGTGATTACAGATTGCAGAGGTCAAAAAATTCACACATAGGATCCATAATTTAGAATTGTTTCATAATACAAAAATATTATGGCCATATATTCAATATTTCATTACAGGTTATAAAATAAAGAATCTAGATTTTGTAATAAATAATATGTGTGTATTACAATTCATAGATTCTAGATGATAGATAGAATACATATTGGGTACATGGACATAAAATTATATTACACATATAGGGATTCCAGATTTCAAAAAATTGGTTAGGTCATTGATAGAAACAACAAGCCTCAATGCACAAGATGGATGCTTCCCTAACAATATGATTTGGGTCATTAAACATCTTTAAAATATAATCTCCTAAGGATTTATATAGTTTTTTGAAAATAAACTAACTAAAAAGATTTCATAACAATTTCAGACAGAATTATGAAAATATACTGATTTGTAGAAGAATATTTCAAACTAAATGGATAATTGAGAACATAAACATTAAATTTTAAAAGTTAGAAAAAACCACTCACACGTTTATTTAAATGAACTTAAAAAAAGTTCAAAAATCTATTCTGGGCTCACTGGGCCTCAGAATCAGGTGCTATTTGAGCATCAGGTTTCAAAATAATCCCATATTATTTAACAAAATTGCATAGAATTTATAGGAGATTACATTATCCCCACTTTTAGGGATTCACATCCCCATGGGCCAAAACAAGGCTAAACAAACAAATGAGGGTACTGATAATGAATCTGAGCCTCAAGATCCCATGTGCTCTTTTGGAGATTCTTGTGCTGCCACCAAACACGCACCAGGGGAGTTGAACATCAATGAAGGAACCACTCTTGTTGATCCTCTATCACTATCGGGAACTCCGAAAATGTCTCCCCGTCATCAATATCCATCTCACCCTAGTTGATGACATGTGATTGATCATGTACGTACCTCCTCAGCTACGACATGCAGAAAATATCATGCACCCAGTACATCTGTGGGGGGAGAGTTAGGGAGTATGCCACCTCACCAACTCTACTCAGAATCTGGAGAGGTATGATAAATCTCGTAGATAACTTTCCACCCCATCCAAATCTTTACAATCCCCATAGGGGTGAGACCCGAAGGAACACATGGCCCCCCTCCTTGAAATCCAAGGGCCTCCAACTTCTGTCAACATAATATTTCTTCTAACCTTGTACAATCCTCATCCACTCCTAGATGATCTGTACCATCTCAGTAGTAGCCCATACTGACACTAGACCCATGTGTGCTGACTCTCTTGTGTCTGTCCTGTATAGAGGTGATATTCTAGGCCACCCATACAAAGCCTCGAATGGTGACATGCCAATGGTGAAGTGATAACTATTGTAGTATGAAAACTCCACTGGTGGCAGGTGGTCATCCCAAATATGACTAAAATCAAGGATGCAATCATGAAGCATGTTCTCCAAGGCCTATATGGTCTGCTCCGTCTAACCATCAGTCCATGGGTGAAAATTTGTGCTTAAGTGCAACTGAGTCCCGAACGCCTACTATAATCCCTTCCACAGACAGGATGTAAAGAGATCATCATGGTCTGAGATGATCGTTGAGGTCACCCTATGAAGTTGCACTATCTTCTGAATGTAGAGGCATCCCAAGACCTCTAACAATCCATCATCTCATATGGGTAGGAAGTGATCCGACTTGGAGAGTCAGTCAATGATCACCCAGATAGAATCATGTCCCTTGTACGTGCATGATAATCCTGTCATGAAGTCCATAGAGATACCGTCTCACTTCCACTCTAGTACCTCAAGTGGCTATTCTAAGCCTGCTGGAACTTAATTCTCAACCTTCACTTGCTGACAAGTGAGGCATTGTGAAATGTACTCAGCCACCACTTTATGCATTCATGGCCACCAGTACTGACATCAGAGATCCTGGTACATCTTCTCCACTCCAGGATGTACCTCCAAGAGGGAGTTATTGAAATCCCTCAAAATATCCTCTATCAAATCCACTAATAATACTGCGAGTCCTCTAAAAAGGATGATGTTCTCCCCACCTATCAAAAATCTATCAGGAGCCTGTACTGAGGATAACTGAGTACGTCAGGCCTCACAGTCAATGCCTACAAGCTTTACCTCCCAAGCTCACTATAAGAGTGGGGGAGTGACTGTCATCGACTGAAGGTAAGATGCTCCATCATCATCCACAGAGGATATCCATAACAAACTGAACTTTGGAATAATAATTTTTTCCTGAATTTTTGTGTTATTTTATTTTGTACTCAACAAAAATATATCCTTTTATTAATAAAGTGATTATAATTAAAATGAGACCTTTGAGTTTCGACTGTTTTATGAAAATTGTTCAATATGACTGTTGGAAACTATACTCTTAACGTTATGATTATTGTTTACAAATACAAATGATCCTGGTTAATTAATATAAAAAGAAGATTTGATGGCCTCATCCAGTAGACTCAGGCTATATGAAGCTCATCTGTCAGAGCTTGGGAAGGACGTAGCATCACTGATCTTTTCTCTGGACCAAGCTGAAGCTGAGATTCCACATATTAAGATTGAACATAATCTCCTTCGGGAGAAGTTAAAAATGATATAAATCACCACTCGGGCAATGTTGTCAGAGCCGCCCCAAAATTCTATCATCATTGCACACCTAACTCTTAAGTCTTATGCAGGTTTTATAAGGGGATATGTAACGAGGCCTTAGTTACTCTGTGTAATCCTTTTGTATAAATAAAATTGTTATTTCTTATTATGGTTAATTTTTTGAATTTCAAAGGTCAAAATAAATATAGGAATAATTTTTAGAAGTTTTATATTATTGATGTATATAAAAAAAGAGTATTTTAAAGTATTTTTGTATACTTTAAATAATTAATAATGTGAACTGATTTTCAAAAAATTGTTTTCTATAGTTGTGAACAATAATAAATTTAAATTCTAATAAGATCAACTTAATTTTTGGTGAATAGTAAATTATGAATAGTAATATTACCCTTATGAATAGTAATGTTACCAATGGAAAAGTAACCTCACTTAAGAAAGTATAAATATAATTTAGGCATCTTGATTGGTAATTTGATATAATAACATAAGTAAATAACTATTATAGAAATTATTAGTTAATTATTAGTATTTTTTTGGGTAAATAGTGTTTTTAATTAAAAAATAAATATATCATAATTAGAAATTATTTTCATAAAATGGATTTCATTTTTTAATTCAGAGCATTGATATTAGGTTAGGGTGAATTTATGATATTTTTATAAAATGTTTTGTTTTTCAATGAATGGTAAAAATATAGTTTTGAGTTTCAGTGTGTTTGATGACATCATTACAGATGTAATAATGATGTAATAATTCTGTTTGACTTGTGTACAGTAAAATATGTTATGAGTTGTCCCAATTGGAAAATACCATGGTTGAGCCCATGGTTTTGAAAATACCACTAATGAGGTGTCCCTTGGAAATTAATAAAATATTCCTCACTTTTTCAATAAATACCAACCACTTCCTTCGTTCCTTGAATTAAAAATTCATACTCAATGAAGATATGGTATTTTTATCTCACAATAAGTCTTCCCAAGGTTCCCTCAAGCCCCCCAATGTCCCAACCTTTTATTTTTTTATGTTACTTTTCAAGGTAAGGGATCCTTTCACCCTCAGTTTTAGTGAACACTTATTTTATGTCATGTATTTGAATTTACATTTTCATATGTTGGGGTATGATATTTTGTATCCCTCTTACTGCCATTTTTATTTATATATGATGAGATGCCATTTTTCTCTCATCAATTCATTTTCTAAATTTTTATGTGACGCCGTTAGGCTGCCGAATTTTCGTAAAAGAAATCGCATCTTCTCTTTTCATTCAAGTTTCATTTTCATGTGGTATGTCATTGAAATATCTATACCATGATATTATTTCTATTATATTCTATCCCTATACTGTATTATGAGTTATTTATGATTGGTTTACCCTTTTAGCCTCTCTTTTTAATGTTTTTTAAAACCATGTTATATAGGCGTTATGCTGTAGAAATTTCATCTCAAAATCTCTCTCTCTTTTTCTCAAGAAGTTCTCTTATTTTATTTATGTGAATACCCAACACTATTTCATTTTAAAGGGTATTCATCAAGACATAAAATGATATATTTTATTCAATAATTAACATACATAAAACCCTTCATTCCTTTTCCATGGGTTATAAATGACAAAAAGATCTTGTTTTTAAGAACTTTTTAAAACGTCGTGATTTTGATATGAAACTCATTTATTTTATTATCTTTATAAAAGTTTTTATTATGATATTTGTGGATCACATAAAAAGAAATACATATCAAGGTTTCAGCCTCATATAAATTCAATTCATTTGGTAAAAAAATTAATCTCTAGAGATGACAAGTTTTATGATACCTTGGTGAATAACCTTGGAAACTTTTATGACACCTTAGGGATGGACCTTGGTGATATGCTTATTAATGTCTAAAATAAATGTTATATCCAAATTTTAAAGTTATGTTTCAAGTTATTATTATTATTATTATTATATTCCTCTTTTTCCCTGTGTTCTTGTTGATATCACTCAAGTTTACAACTAAACTATTTCACTTGTTTTCCTTACTGGGAATTTTTCTCCCCCTTTCCTTTGATATATGTCTATAAGTTATGAGATGAAATAATTGTACTTAGGATGAAACTATGATGAATCCTTACGAGATTATTATAATAATGTTTTATGTTTTCATATGTTTTGTTCCTAATTTCCAAGACAATAGACTTTAAAGATCCTCTATTTGTAAAATGTAATGAAAAGTTATGTAATAAAAAGTAAGGATTCCATAATATCTGCATCGCAAATAGCTTCTTTGTCAACTCACTCAACAGTTTCAAACCAAATATACTGCTATGCGGGTCTCCCACCATGTTTCCCTTTCTAGGAGTATAGACTATCTTGAAGTCATAGTCCTATAAGAACTCCAACCACCGCCACTGCCTCAAGTTCAGGTCCTTATGGGAGAAGATATACCTGAGACACTTATGATCGGAGTAGATAGTAAAACATTAAACCATTAAGTAGTAATGCCAAATATTCAGAGAAAAAACCACTATTTCTAACTCTAGGTCATGGGACACATAGTTCTACTCATGCTAACGCAACTGTCGTGAACCGTAGGCTATCACTACTCACTCTTGCATAAGGACACAACCCATTCTGGTCCCAGATACGTCGCATAAAACTACATACCAAATTCTCTCCTCTAGTATTATCAATATGGGGCAATTAAAAGTCACCAGCACTGCTTCTAGAAACTATACCGGCACTTCTCTATCCACACTAATGGCTTTCCCTTCCATGTCAAAGACGATAACATTGCAACTACTCTGAAAAAATTAGGTACAAACCTACGATAGTATCCGACCAACCCCAAGAAACTTTGAACCTCAGTCACACTCTTGGGTGGCTCCCAAACAAGCGTTTCCTTTATCTTCATGGATCCAATGAAACTCTAGCCTCTGAGAAAAAGTTTCCCAGTAAATGGACCTCCCAAATCTAGAACTGGCACTTCAAGTGTTTCCCATAAAGCTGGTGCTCTCAGAGTGTATCTAGTACTATCTGTAAGTGTGTAGCATGCTCTTCTTCTGATGCCAAGTACACTAAGATGTTAGCAATGAAGACCATCATGAAATGATCGAGGTAAGGCTAAATGATCTTGTTCATGAGTCCCATGAACATCACTAGGTAATTGGTCACATCGAAGGGCATCAACAAGAACTCATAGTGGCTATACCAGCATATAAAGTTTTTATTCAGTACATACTCATCCCTTACCCCAAGCTGGTGATAGCTTGATCTGAGTTCTATCTTTAAGAACCACCTCGCTCCCTTCAGCTGGTCAAAAAGGTCATCAATTCTTGGCAGTAGATATTTATTCTTCACGCTCACCTGGTTTAGGCACCGGTAGTCCATGCATAGCCTCAAGCTTCCATCTACCTTCTTGGAAAACAACACTAGGGATACCCATGGTGAAACATTGGGACTCACAAATCCCTTATCTTGCAAGTCCAATAGTTGTACCCTCAAATCACAAAGCTCTGCATGATCCATCCGATATGCTGGTGTGGATATCATTGTCGTTCCAGGGTACAGATCGATGTATAAATATAAATCCCTGTGAGGAGGTATTCCTATAATATCCTCAATAACGAAATCTTCATACTCGCCCACCACTACAGGAAATCTTAGAATTTTATCATCCACTGCACTGAGGGTGAGGCTAGCCAGCTGGAGAGTGATTGGATGCACCCACCTCTGAGAAAGTCCTTCCTGTGCTGCAAGAGTTCCCTTCTCACCGGTGAAGGAAAACCTGGTCCCACTAGTTGAATAAAGGCCTTTAGCGACTGCCAAAATCCATCGGTAAAGGTCTTTAGCGGCCGCCTAGCATCCGCCAAATGGCGGATGCTTTAGGACCGTCACTGAATCTAATAGCGTCCTTCATATGGTCATCACTGTAGATGAGCTGGCGTGGACTGTAGCGATCGCCATTTGGCGTTCCCTATAAGTGATATTGGCGGAACCTATAGAAACCTCCAAATAGCGGATGCTATAGACCATTTCATATTTGGCTATAGCGACCGCTATTTGGCGGTCGCTATAGGTGCCGCCGATATCACCTATAACGACCGCAAAATGGCAGTCGCTATAGGTTTTTTTATTTTTATTTTTAAAAATTATAGCAATACAATAAAAACCATATATTTCAAAAACAAAAAAATAAACTTTTCCAAAATATCTAAACTCATACACGCATAAATCTCTTCATCTCCTCGTCTTCCAAACTTCCACATCCATCATCAAATATAACTGCATGAAAAAATTTAATAACATGATTAATATGGGAAAAAATCCAAATAAATAATTTAAATGCAATAACATGTATTTAAATTCAAGCTTACTATAACAGATCAAAAGTATTTGATTTTGAAAATATATTTATAATTTCGAATACCTTTTTAAAAATATAAAATCGCTAATTCTATGGTTCTAATTAGACCACATTTCCAATTGATTTGTCATATGGTGACACAAATCACGAATAATAATTAGAATGTTGTCCTATGATTTCAAGTCATTCTGATGTCGTTCGGATTGCATTTGACTGTTGGACGCCTGTTTTGGTCGTTTATGGCACTGAAACTGCGTTTCCAGTAACCGCGGTCACACGACACCTCCGATTGATGTGTGGTCTACCTAACCATTTCACAATTCACTCATCGGCTATTGTCGTCTGATTTCAGGGCATTCTGAGGTCATTCAGCCGGTTTTGACCACCCCACCAACCTTTCTCAAATGCGCCAAACTATTAAAAAACACATATTTTACCGTAACACATAAAATATATGTTCTATTGATGTGTCATCTCCACTTACATGTCAAGAATAATAATTATAATGTTTTACTATGATTTCAAGCCATTCCGATGTGGTTTAGTATACATTTAACCGTTAGACACCTGTTTTGGTCGTTTATGGCACCAGAAGTGCGTTTTCAGTCACTGCGGTCACAAGACACCTCCGATTGACATGTCTTCTATCCAAACATTTCAAAATTCACTCACTGGTTGTTGTTGTATGATTTCATGCCATTCCGAGGTCATTCGACCAGTTTTGACCACCCCACCAACCTTTTTCAAGCACACCAAACTCTTAAAAAACACATATTCAGTCGTAACACGCAAACCACATGTCTGATTGATGTACCGTCTCTAGTTACACGTCACGTAAAAATAATTAAATTTTTTCCTATGATTTAAAGTAATTCCAATGTCGTTCGGATTGCATTTGACCATTGGACACCTGTTTTGGTCGTTTATGGCACTGAAACTGCGTTTTCGGTGACCGTAGTCACACGACACCTCTGATCGACGTGTGTTCTTCCCGAACATTTCACAATTCACTCGCCAGTTGTTTTAGTCTGATTTCATGGCATTCCTAGGACGTTCGGTCGGTTTTGACCACCCCACCAACCGTTCTCAATCACGTTAAACTCCTAAAAAAATACATATTCAGCCGTAATGCGCAAACCTCATGTCCGATTGACGTGTCATCTCAACGTATATGTCACGACTAAAAATTAGAATGTCTTCCTATGATTTCAAGTCATTTCGATGTCGTTCGGCATGAATTTGACCGTTAGACACCTGTTTTGGTCGTTTATGGCTTTGGAAGTGCGTTTTCTGACACCGAAGTCACACGACACCTCTGATTGATAAGCCGTCTACCCGACCATTTCACAATTCACTCTCCAGTTTTTTTCGTCTGATTTCATAACATTTTGAGGTCGTTCGACCAATTTTGACCGCCCCACCAACCTTTCTCAAATGCATAAAACTCTTAAAAAACACATATTCGGCCATAAGGCGTAAACCGCACGTCATATTGATGTGCCGTCTCCACGTACACATCACGTAAAAATAACTAAATGTTTTCCTACGATTTCATGTCATTCCGATTTCGTTCGGAATGAGTTCGACCACTAGACGACTGTTTTGGTCGTTTATGGCACTGAAATTGCATTTTCGGTCACCGCAGTCACACGACATGTCCAATTGACGTGTTGTCTACTCGACCATTTTAAAATTCACTCACTGGATGTTATCGTGTGATTTCATGGCATTTCGTGGTAGTTCGGCCGATTTTGACCACCCCACACACCTTTTTCAAGCGCGCCAAACTCCGAAAACACACATATTCGGTCGTACTATGTAAACCACATGTCAGATTGATGTTCCCTCTCCGCGTACACGTCACGAAAAAATAATTAGACGTTTTCCTATGATTTCAAATCATTCTGACGTTGTTCGGATTTAATTTGATCGTTGGATGCCTATTTATGTCGTTTATGGCACCAAAACAGCGTTTTCATTGACCGCAATCACACCACACCTCCGATTGACGTGTGGTCTACCCGATCATTTCACAATTCACTCGCCAGTTTTTGTCATCTGATTTCATGGAATTCCGAGGTCGTTTGACCAGTTTTGACCACCCCACCAACATTTCTCAAGCACACCAAACTCTTAAAAAACATATATTTATCCATAACATGCAAAACACAAGTCCGATTGATGTGATGTATCCTCATACACATCACGAATAATAATTATAATGTTTCATGCGATTTCAAGTCATTTCGATGTCATTCGGTATGCATTTGACCGTTAGACACCTCTTTTGGTCGTTTATGGCACCCGAAGTGCGTTTCCGGTGACCGCAGTCACATGACACCTCCGATTGACATTCCGTCTGGCCGACCACTTCAAAATTCACTAGATGGCTGTTTTCATATGATTTTATGGCATTCCGAGGTCGTTCTTCCAGTTTTGACCACCCCACCAACCTTTCTCAAGCATGCCAAACTCTTAAAAAACAAAAATTCAGCCGTGATGCGTAAACCGCACATTCAATTGATGTGCCATCTCCGCGTACATGTCATGAAAAAATAAATAAAAGTTTTCCTATGATTTCAAGTCATTCTGATTTTGTTCGGAATTCATTTGACCGCCAGATGCTGGTTTGGGTCGTTTATGGCACTAGGACTGGGTTTTCGGTCACCGCGGTCACACGACACCTCCGATTGACGTACCTTCTGCCTGACCATTTCACAATTCACTCACCGGCTGTTTTCATCTAATTTTATTGTATTTCAAGGTCGTTTGGCCAGTTTTGACCACCCCACGCACCTTTTTCAAGCACGCCAAACTCCAAAAACACACATATTCGGCTGTAACGCGCAAACCGCATGTCCGATTGATGTACTGTCTCCGCATACATGTCACGAAAAAATAATTAAATGTTTTCATGTGATTTCAAGTAATTCCGATTTCATTTGGAATGAATTTGACTGCTATATGCCTGTTTTGGTCGTTTATGGCACCTGAAATGAGTTTTCGGTCACCGCGTTGACACAACAATTCCGATTGACGTGTCGTCTGCCTGACTATTTCAAAATTCACTCTCCGGCTGTTGTTTCCAGATTTCATGCCATATCAAGGACGTTTGGCTAGTTTTGACCACCCCACACACCTTTTTCAAGCGATCCAAACTCCGAAAACACACATATTCGGCCGTAACGCCCAAACTACACGTCTGATTGACGTGACCTCTCCGCATACACGTGACGCAAAAATAATTAGAATTTTTATTGTGATTTCAATTCATTTTGATGTAGTTTAGGTTGAATTGGACCATTGGACGCCTGTTTTAGTCGTTTATGGCACCAAAACTGCGTTTTCAGGGACCACATTCACACGACACCTCTAATTGACGTGTGGTCTTCACAACCATTTCAAAATTCACTCGCCAGCTATTTTTGATCTGATTTCATGGCATTTAAAGGTCGTTCGGCCGGTTTTTACCACCCCACCAACCTTTCTCAAACCCGCCAAACTCTTAAAAAACACATATTCGGCCATAATGTGCAAACCACACATCTAATTGGCATGTTGTCTCTGCGTACACACCACAGATAATAATTAGAATTTTTTCATATGATTTCAAGTCATTATGATGTCGCTTGGATTTCATTTGATCTTTGGACACCTGTTTTGGTCATTTATGGCACCAAAACTGCATTTTCGGTCACTATGGTCAAAAGAAACCTCTGATTGACGTGCCGTATGCCCGATCATTTCACAATTCACTCATCGCTATTGTCGTCTGATTTCATGGAATTCTGAGGTCATTCATCTAGTTTTGACCACCCCACCAACCTTTCTTAAGCACGCCAAACTCCTAAAAAACAAATATTAGGTCGTAACGTGAAAACCACACTTCTGATTGACGTTCCATCTCCGCGTACACATCACGCAAAAATAATTCAATATTTTCATGTTATTTCATGTCATTCTGATGTCGTTCAGACTGCATTTGACTGTTGGATGCCTGTTTTGGTCGTTTGTGGCACTGAAACTGCGTTTTCGGTGACCGCTGTCACACGACACCTCTGATTGACGTGTGGTCTGCCCGACCATTTAACAATTCACTCAACAGTTGTTTTCATCTGATTTCATGGCATTGCAAGGTCGTTCGGCCGGTTTTGACCACCCCACCAAACTTTCTCAAGCACACCAAACACTTAAAAAAAACATATTTGGCTGTAACGCACAAACCGCAAGCCCGATTGACGTGTCGTCTCTGTGTACATGTCAAAAATAATAATTAGAATGTTTTCCTATGATTTCATGTCATTCTGATGTCATTCGGTATGCATTTGACCGTTAGATACCTATTTTTCTCATTTATGGCACCGGAATTGCGTTTTCAGACACCGCGGTCACACGACACCTCTTATTGACGTGTCGTCTGCTCGACCATTTCACAATTCACTCTCTGGTTGTTGTGTTTTGATTTCATGACATTCTGAGGTCATTTGTCCTATTTTGACCACTCCACCATCCTTTCTCAAGCGCGCCAAACTCTTAAAAAACACATATTAGGTCGTAACGCGTAAACCGCACGTCTGATTGATGTGCCATCTCCGCGTAAATTCCACATAATAAAAATTAAATGTTTTCCTATTATTTCAAGTCATTACGATTTTTTTCAGAATAAATTTGACCATTAGATGCCTGTTTTGGTCATTTATGCCACTGGAATTTCGTTTTCGGTCACCGCGGTCACATGACACCTCCGATTGACGTGCTGTCTTCCCGACCATTTCAAAATTCACTCACTGATTGTTGTCGTGTTAATAAATTGAAGTGTTATTTAATATATAATAATTAACAATATGGTAATATTTAAAATAATGAATTAAATTACAAGAAATAAAACAATAAAACACATAGGAGTAAATAAACCTAAATGTTCGAGAATAAATATTAATTCCTAATTAATTTATGACATTAAAATGGTAATGTAAATTACCTCATGCATGTTCATCCTCATCTGGATCACCAATATCACTATGATGTCCACCAGCTATATCTGGATCCTACAATATATATCAATTTATATATCTTAAACATATATCAATAAAAGTCAATATGAGTATGTTTTGTTTTATTGTTTACCTGTGATGCCACTTGTGTACCATCAACAGGATGTTGCGTCTCCACTTCATCGATACATCTTGACATATGTAATAATCTCTCCTCATACTCTGCATGTAACTGCTGAAACTGCACATCCATCTTCTGTTGCATAGCCTGCATGGCAACATCTCTCTCAGTCTTTGTGTGCATCCCTGCATCTCTGCATACACCCATTGCCTCTTCTCTAACAACTGAACATCGTGGGACACCACCACCATAAGTCAAGCAATAACCATGACCATCATTCCCCACGACACGCTGAAATATCTCATCTCTACACACTGTACTACGATGTTGCTCCTCTGGAAACTCTACTAACTGAGCATCACACTGATCCTGTAGCATATAATGAATCATTGAACAAATATGAATAATTTTTATAAAATAAAAATACATTTGTTAGTAAATATTTTTCTTACTATAACACCGGCAACATCGGGATCTCCCTCCCTATGAGTCCTCGCCCATATGGACATCTGATCGACCATCTCACCTCATTGGTGTAACTATAATAAAGGAATTCACCATCTTATATTACACTATTTTTAATATATGAATGAATAGTAAATTCTAAACTTACATCATGTATGATCTGTGACACATGTCATGTTCCAAGTCTGGAAGGCATGCGCTGCATCGCCTGATTACATGAATGACAAGCAGACTCGGTCTACATTCAATGTATTCAGTTAATATAAATATGAAAAATTAGTCATTTATAGATTAAAAGCAATAAAACTTACCATCTTTGCCTCACTCGACCCAAACGCAACCAAATACTACCACTGCATGGGAAGAATTCCTGAAGGGACTCCCTGTAGAATGTCTGGAACACCCGTAAATGGTTTCCAGTGATCTCTCTTCACCCTTCCCTTGTAATCCTTCCATAATTTTCGGCATTTTTCCATACGTACGGCCTGGAACTCATCTGGATAGGATGTCAAATTATCCAATAAAAAATAGTCAGTATATGCAATAATAATAAAAACAATATCATGAAAAATTAAACATTTAATTTACCTAAACCTCCCTCTATAATCTATAAATCATATCCTGGGGGAAAGAAGACCCACAATGAGTCGTCAGGGGGAATCTATGTGGGTCTCGTATCATATTCCCAAACTGACAAATCAATACAATAGCACCTTCTCCGACTGGGTGGAATGTGTCATCAAATAACACATCCAATCGGGCTCCAGAGCTCCATGATCAAACCCCTATACCAGGTCCTCAACATCTGTTGGAAGACGCACTAGATCTTAATAAATACAAATTCATAATTCAACTAAAATATAACTGAATTTTTTAAAAATTATAAACAGTTAAGGAAATTAACACAGAAAATCACAATCAATTAATTTAGAAAAATGAAAACCTACATACCAACAACATCAGGTGAACCACTCTGATCACCCTGTGACATACCTACATTAAAAGTAATTGTAGTTAAATCAAGCAATTTTTATACATATATAACTCATAAATATTTTTACAAACAATATGGGGAAATAATTAAAATTTTCACTAATCATGATAGTCTATCACATATCCTTCAATTATATCTCTATCCCATTGTATATCTTCATCTCATATAACTACTATTGTTTGGTCAAGTGTTTGATCAGGAAATGCGACAACGTCAGGTTCCTCTTGATCAATCAGAAACACCCCTCTTCTAGACATTTTCACCACAACATTCAAATCAGAATCAATGCCAACAAAGTAAACTTTCTCTACCTACGATTTCAATATGAAGGGCTCATTTCTTACTCAGTCATCTTTATATAGCATATTGTTAATGTTTATTTATGTAAATTGGAAGTTATCAACTTTTGTTCCACAAACCAATAATCACACCTTAACAATATGTGTTTTAAGCCACAACCATAAATAACCTCAATAATATTCCTCATCAATCCATAATAATAACCCACACCAACAAAAGAACAACCAAAACCACTATTTTGTGTGGCTCGATTCATGTCAACATCGCTAATACAAAATCAGAATCCTTTAGAAACCAAATACTTATAGAGATGAGCTATAATAAATGGGCCACAATCTAGTTGGTTGAGTTCATCGCTCATAGTATGGGTACTTAAATCACATATCTTTTGAATCTGAAAATTTCACATAGTTCAATGGATAAAGGATTTTGAAAATACAACTAATTTCACTATAAAAATATTAAAGAAATTATTCATACGTACATGAGTCTTGAACTACTTATGAAATGTGTTGAAATGATGTTTTTGGATTTGATAGTCAGTTGCATGAAGCCTTTCACATTTCAACTCCACGATATGTGTCCTAAATCACAACACAATAAAATGTAAGTAATAAAATACATATTGAAATAAAAGACACATAAACTATGAAACTTACTGTATTAATGGAATAAATGATGGAGTGTTGAACAACACAAATTGATGAGCTTGAACCCACTCATCGTTGTTCATAACAAACGTTATTCCTTCTCTAATTGGACCCTCATCATTCTGGGAGGGTTTATCTATCTTTGTTTCAACTTCATCAATATATGAAGTAAACAAATTAGTACACTCATCAATTAAATATCCCTCAGAAATTGAATCTTCCAGACAAGTATTGTTGCGCACATACCGTTTCAATGTATTTATGTGTCGCTCTATTGGATACATCCACCTGAATTTCATGGGACCACCAGCAATGACTTCACCAGTTAAATGCACATTCAAATGAACCATGACATCAAAAAAGACAATAGGAATAGTTTCTATAGGTGACATAGTGCAAGTACAATATTATCCTTATACTTTTTCAAATCACTAATGTAGTGATTTCTTGAATAGAGCTGTCTGAAAAAATTAGAAACATCAATCAATGGCTTAGTAATCTGGGTAGGTAAGCAATCACAAATTGCTATAGGAAATAAATATTAAAGTAGAATATGATTATCATGACTTTTCAACCCCTGTAATGTCATTCTCTTCATATTGACATGCTTGGAAATATTATAGTAATAACCATCTGGCACCTTAATGATCTTCAAAATTGATAGAAATGTTTGTTTCTATTTTTTACTCATTGTGTACTGTGCAGTAGGCATGTATGCCCGATTACGTTCATCTAGTTGTAAATGTAAAGCTTTTCTCAATCCCATTTCTTACAAATCACGTCAAGAATTAACACTATCCTTTGATTTCCCCTTGATTCCTAAAATGGTGCACAATATATTATCACATAAATTTTTTTCAATGTGCATCACATCCAAATTATGTCTTAATATATTATATTTTCAATAAGGCAATTCAAAAAAAATACTATATTTCTTCCAATTATGGATGCACTATCTATTTTTGGCAGGAATAGAAGGCAATGCATGAGCTAATAAATTGTTAAAATCATACATTGTACGGATGTTTTCTTGATCTAGTTGTGCACAAATTTGAACCCCAGACAGTATTTTTGGTGATGGTTCATACTCTCTATTCCCATCAAACGATACACAGTCTTCTCTGAACCTGTGCAATGGAGGAAGAAATCATTTATGACCAAGATATGCCCACTTTCTATAGTTCTTAATCCATATATATTCCTTACTCTTATTACATCAAGGGCAGGATAATTCTTCATTTGTACTCTAACCTGATAAGTTAACATACAGTGGGAAATCATTAATTTTCCAAAACAAAGTGGCATGGAGTCTAAACATTTAATTAGCTACTTAGTCAAAAGTCATTACACCATCGGCCCAAAATTCTTGCGGCTCATCAATCAAAGGTTTCATATAAACATCAATTTTATCACCATGTCCTCTCCGTCGATCAATTAGAATCGACAGTAACAAAAATGGTTGTTTCATACATACCCATGAGGGGAGGTTGTATGGAACCAACACCACTGGACTTGTACTATGTGTTTCCCCAACCATGGATCTAAATGGGATAAAACTATCTGCTTCCAAACCCAGTCAAACATTACGATCATCCTGGGAAAAGTTTGGGTGTCTTTGATCAAACTCTTTCCATGCCACATAATTTTCCAGGTGAGTTAATTTATCAACCTCTTTATTTCTCTCGGAATTACAAGTCCTCAGTTTAGCAATTTTAGTTGAAATGAAGAATCTATTCAGTCTCAGTTTCAGTGGAAAATTATGCATCTTCTTAGTGGCAACTTGTTTCCCTTGATTCGAGACTCTTCTAGGAAGAATCTGACTACCTTGATTAATCTCATTGGCCTTCCACCGAGATGTATAACAAATAGTACAATTATTTAATTCTGTATTCTATTTTTTGAACAACATACAATTATTGCGGAATGCATCAATGGTATCATATGTAAAACCAATAGCATCGGTTAACTTGCGAGCTTGATAGAAAGACTCTGGAATCTTCACTTCAGCAAAGAGTACCTTATTCAACAATACCAACAACATGTCGAATGAGGTGTATAACCACTGGTTTAAGGCCTTCAGTTGTAACAATTCAACGATGAATGACAATTTACTAAATTTAGTGCATACATGATATAATTCAGTATGTGCATCGTCAAGAATCTCATGGAATTTCAACGCTTCTCCATCTGTAGAAGAACATAGATTACTTGATCCAACATCGTCATTTACGACATTACTGTCTTCAGGTTGAAACTAACTCATCATATCATTGAGCATTATGTTCATCAGATCAATTGTTCTCAAATCAACATCCATATGAATACTTTCTGATTGATGAAACGAAATGGACTCTTCTCCCTGACGTGTCCATGTCATATAGTTTTTCACAAACCCATTCAAAAGTAGATGTTCTGTAACACTATCTCATTTGAATATATCTCTATTTTCACATTTTATTCATGGAAAACTAATCAAATCACTTGGAAATTCATGGGTGAAATCCATAAATCGCTTAATCCCCTCATAATATTCAGCAGAAAACCTATCTTGCATATCAATCTAGCTCTTATCCATATCTGTATTTAATAGAAATAAAATAATTGAAATATCTTATTTAAATTCTAAAAAAACTCATATCATTAAAACTTAAAAACCAATGAGTTCAAAGATATTATTAAGGACAAAAAACCTATCTTGCAGGTTCGGTCATGAATAAAAAAATATTCCCTCTGAGAGGTCTCTCTGGAAAATACTATTTTCCTAAATAAATTGAATAATAGATTGAAGAAGTCAAAAAATAACTTATCTGCATAGGAATCGACCGTGGGTAATGGGGTGCGACTCGATTGCGGATCCATGATGGCGTAGCATCTTGATGACAGGGGTTCGATGGCCGAACTCAAAAGGTGTGGAACTGCTGGACGAAGCATGGGAGTGGTTCAAAAAGGCAACTAAATAAGTATAAAATAAACATTATAATATAAAAAATTAATTATTTTAGGTGAAATATAGTTTATACAAAAGAAGTGTTATATTGTAAAGAGGTTCTTTAAGGAACAATAGAAGTGGACTAAATATTTTAACAATGAATGGATGTGACCAAAAAAAGTATTAGATCAAAATGAAAAGGATTGAAAAGTCTTCAAATATTATTTTGATAGTAATTTATTATCACACATTTTCAATTCATGTCAATATATTGATCAGAAAATATCTTATCAGATGAATTAAATATGAAATGAAAACAGTCCTAAAGGTATAAAATGATATGTTGAAAGTGAAATATGAAGACGCTTGTGTTGTGAATTCAATTTTACAGCATTATGAAGCATATAGAAGCCATCATCCAAGACTAAGATGAATATATAAGGATAGGAATTTTCCCAACACTAAAATAAAATATAGTGAAGAAGAAAAATTTGATACTAGAAAATCCTAGATAGATCACTTGGATATTGAAGTTGAATGGAGAAGAAGTGAGAGTTATCCATTAATCTAAAATCAAATTTAGTGATCTGAAGCACATTGAGTGAGTCATCCAGGTAAACAGATTATGTAAATGCCTGTGAAGATGAGTTGTTAGCCTGAACCGAGTTGCAGGAAGAGTATCATGAAGACCTAAAGGAATTTGAAGATCTTATATTTAAATGAAGGAGATCATTCTATGGGTGTAGAGACATCCCAACAGATCAGAAATATACTTCCAAGGAGTGGAACAACCCACTTGCATATATGTGATGTGATGTTATAGAAATTTGCAACTTAGGGTATGCAAGGAGATCATAGTGTGACTATGTGAACACAATGAGAAGTTGTTAAAGAAGTCCAATGTGAAGTTGGAAAGAGAATTCAAGTGAGACTCAAGGGACTGTCCAGGGAATAGATTTGAATACCTTGACAATTTCTATAAGATGTGCAACATTGGTGGTCACGACTATGAATAAGGAAAGTACAACATTATTAACCTTATAATTGAAAAATTAGGATAAAATACAAACCAGAGGGGTGCAGTGGGGCCGGGAGGGAACAACCGAGGGACCGTTTAGCATGGAGGTGGGGGTCATCAGGGTGTCTCAGAGTCATGAGAGGGCGCAGCATGGAGGAAAGGGGGTGGGGGTCATTGGGCTCGTTGAGGTCGCCCAGGTCATCGGGGTCATGGGGGGTGCAGTGCAGAGGCATGGGGTGGGGGTCACAGGGGTATCGGGGGTCGCCAGGGTATCAGGGTCGCTAGGGTATCGGGGTCGCTAGGAGGGTGAAGAGGGAGACGCGAGGTCGGGGAGGGGATTAGGTCGCAGGTCCGGGGAGGGTAAACAAGGGGGAGGAAAATTTTTAGTTTCGGGGTGTTAAAATATAGCGACCACCATTTGGTAGTCCCTATTGATTTCAAAGTGATCTCCAAATGGAGGTCGCTGTATTTCCCCCACCTCAAAAGATAAAAATTCTACTAGTCCTATCCTCATAGACAAACCTTACTCTATGCCTAGGACAGTAAATATGAGCATGAATTGTGGATAACCTATCCATACAAAAGATTAAATTGTTAGGCCTCGATGCCGCTACTAGGAAATCCCAACCGAAGTTCTCACCAATAAGAGTAAGCTCACACTATCGGCACCAGTGTGTAATCATCTAATTCCCTCCCGTAGGAGTCTCTAATTGTAAGGATTGACCCAACAACTCCACCGAAATCTCCGAGCCATGATCGAGGTTCGTGGAAAGTAAAGAGTGACTAACACCTGTGTTTATAAGAACTAAATCTAAGGTGGATAAGACATAGATCATAACTCTAATCAGCTCTGGAGCACCGTGGTCATAGGACTCCCCCGCTTGATGATGAGCTCACCCCTGTCCACCTGCTCCCTGAGGTCAAGGTGGACCACATGGGGGTGGTGGTGGTAGTACCTCAAATTGTCACCCACCACCTACTACTCGACCTACTCCTCTGCCACATCCACCACCATATAGACCTCCTCGCATGAACCTCTATCTCTGCCTTGGAGGTACCTCGACCATTCTCTAATCATATGTGCGAAGGGTCGGGCAGTCACGATCCATGTGTCCATGCCCATTACACGTAAATCACATCCTGTATCCCTGATGACTCCCTCTACTATGGGAGCCCCGCACTACTTATCCTGAGTCTTGGGTCCATCCCCTGAGTGATCTAACCCACTTGGGTCCCCGTGTCTACTACCTACTGCTCACCACTGAAGACTCTACCACCTGGGGTCTACTGATGGCTCTAGCTATTAGAGCCAGCTCTGGCAGGAAGATCTCTACAAGAAGGGATTGACCTGAGGGTATGTATCTACCATGAACCTAGGAGGTATCTATCTCTAAAACTCATGCAAGGCACTGAGTCTGCGCACATCCTCTACCGATAATGCTAGTAGTAACTGCTGATTAACAGGCATTGGTAACACTCGTGCACCACCCGATGAGGCCATCTCTAGCACTGGCCCCTAAACCGACACCTCATCACTAGGCGGGCTATCCTCATGACCGTTTATTGGAACCCTAGCTGGCTGTCTATGTAAAGGAATCCTAAAACAGATCAAGATATACCACAATAAATAGATTATACCTGGTTAGATGACTCTAATTCAAGAAGAACATCTGGAAACACTCAATTTTTATTTTATTAATGCAACCCGTGTTTTTATGTATAGAGGTGAAAAGAAGAATTCAAGGTATTAGTGTATGGATATATCGGCCGCTTCACCAACATTGGACTTCCCAAATTTGAAATTTGAACTCAAAACATTTAACACTATTTCCCAAAAACAAAACAATAGACTCTTGGTCTTTGAGGTAGAACTGACTAGCTCTGATATATCACTTTTCCATGACCCATCCCCTGAGGCCCATGCGGTGACTCCCCCAAGCCCACCTCCCAAAGGCTAGGGGTTGGAGACTAGCTCTGAAGGTGTCAACCTGAAAATGGGAGGCAATTTTCTGAGAACCTATATTCACACACACACAACCACGTCCTAAAAACTGGAAAGGTAAAACATGTATGCCACTAAACAACCACTGAGTGAAAGTACAACCTTTAGTTCAAATGGTCTAGAATACAAACCCAACAAAAGAAAACTGAAAAATAGGGAATTATAGAATATCTCTAAAAATCCATCCACTAAAAACCCCACCTAACAATAATTGTAGAGTGGATGCTGGAAGCTGTATAAGTATACCCTACCGCCCTGAACTCACTGGACCCCACCTAGTCACAGTCCACCAAGTCCTCCATCTATGTTTTGGTCATCTACACAAGACAAGACACATGTAGGTGGATCCCTTACAGGGGTGAGTAACACAATACTTAGTAGGGAACCTGAAACACAAAGGAAAGACCACAAAATAAAGTATACACATGGTAGTGTCAGCTCACACAGGTATAATCTAAAGTATGGAAAGTAAGACCATCAGTCATATCACTGAACACCTTGGGCTAATGGGGTATTCCTCCCAGATGTGTAAAGTGGGTATGGTTGCTTACACAGAGCTGATCCCCACCATGATCCTACCAGGTCACATAGAACCGCTTCCCACTAGCCTTGGACTACTATGGTACTCATCCGTGATGAGTACTGTGGGTATGCTGGGTCACATAGGGCTACTTCCCACTAGCCTTGGACTGCTATAGTAGTCATCTCTAATGAATACTGTGGGTATTTTGGGTCACACAGAGTCGTTCCCCACCATGGGCATGCCGAGTCACATAGAGCCACTTCCCACTTTGGCCATTGTACTAAGGTACTCATCCCTAATGAGTACTGTGGGTTTTCCAGGTCACACAGAGATTCTCCCCACCATGGGTCTACTGGGTCACACAATTCTCCATCCCACTGTGTCATCATAGCTAATCCTCACAGGGTCACTTGTCAGCAGTCTTTGGGTCTAAATCCACCATAGGGTTCCTGCACGTAGTGCGCTTGATTTTGGGAGAAACCACTCCTCAAGCCTTTAATCGTATTCCAAATTTTAGGAAAGCATTATTAGAGTATTCCAAAATACCCTACTCTCCTCGAGGGTTCTAACACTACAAACGACTCATCAATTGGATGCCCGGTTTTAGAGATATTGGAATTTTAGTAAACAGGGGCCGGTTGCATCCAGGCCCGGTCCAACCCGGTCGGTTCGACCTGACCAACCCAGCCTAGGGGCCCCACATGGCCCGGTTTGGTTCGACTAACCCGACCTGACCCGGTTCGGGTCTCAGCCAACCCGGTCTGGCCCGACCAGCGGGTTAGGCTCATTGGGCCTTGCTGGACCTGACCCGGTTCGGTCGGGGGTCCAGCCTGCTGGGTTGCCCGGCAACCTGGTCCAATATGGACCGGTCTGCAACCGGTGGGCCAGTTTATTTCATGCCTAGGCCACCCAAATGATCTGGTAATGTCCCGTTTACCTGACCCATAAAGGCGGGCCAACTTTGATTCCTGCCCGGGCCACACAACGGCCAAAGCTGGCCGCAACACCTCCTTCGACGCGCCGTCGTGGCATGCCTCCACCTTCCCACAACCACCATCACAGACCATCGTCACTTGTGATAGAATTCCAGTGAGTTCTTCCGTGGACCACCGGGTCTGCTTTGGTGGTCCGTTCTTTGCACCGTCTGCACCTCTGGTCTCCATGGGGTGTCGCATTCCCTACTACGGCCTGGAAATCACTTTGCCATCAACTTGGAGGTTTGGCCATGAATAACACACAAGATGGAGGGGCTCAGGCCTTTTTCATGTCAGATTATTCCCTCTTCATTAGGATTTAAATCCATGTGATGTTTAGGATTAAAGTTCTATCAAACAAATAAATTTAATCCTGATACAAAAACCCCAAGAAAAGGCTCCCTCCCACAAGAACAAGCGATTTGTGAATCATCATGTTCATGGGTTGATCCACATTCGTTGTTTTATAACGAATAATGAAAAAAGGAATTCAAATAAAAGAAACCACTACCTGGAGGAGGTTCGTCGTTGGAGCGATCGGTTCACGGGGAATCCGCTGGCGTTCGTTGCTCTCCGGCCCCATTCTTTGGGCTGCGTCGATGTCGCTGGTGATTCGCCGATGTTTTTCATTCATCGTTGGAGAGGATTATCATCATAATTTCATCAGTGGAGTTCCAAATTTTGATCCCCATTTCTCCAACACGTAAACCCATTAAAAGAAAAACACGTCGTAACGTTTCTACTACGCTGCATCATCCCGTATTTACACTATTTCATTTTTGAAATAGTGCATCTGTTACACTTCATTTAATGAGTAATTACGCTGCACATTAATGAGACATTAAAGGGATTCATTGAATTTAACTCATCGTCACCTCATCACCGCACAACAATGCATACATTTCACAACTCAATAGTGATGGAAAATAAAAATAATAACTTTTTATGTTATTTTAATTTTTATCTCGAAAATTCCAAAAAACTTACTTTTCTGGTCATCCCTTAATGGTCAATGTTAGGTAAATTAAAGGTCAATATTGACGTTCTAATTTCAATGGTGCCCTCAAATTTTTGATGTGAGCACTGCTTTAAAATTTAGAAAAACCCGCTCGCACATTTATTTAAATAATCTTATAAAAAAGTTCAAAAATCTCTTCTGGGATCACCAGGCCTTAGAATCATGTACTGTCTAAGCATCGGGTCTCAAAATAATCCCATATAATTTAAAAAATATTACATGTAATTTTCAGGACATTATAGTCTTGATCATTTGGGCCCTTAAGATTAAGGTTTAGGCTGTTATTAAGATTAATTTTAGCTTAATTATTGTAATTAATTTTAATTACTTGCACTAATATTTTTGGTCAAAAACTAAGTTGACCGTATTAGGAATTATAAATTATTCTCATTCAAAATATTTAATCCATTTTTAATAATTACAATCATATAAGTGACTAAAATTAATTTAAATTTAATCCCACAGATGGGATGACAATGCAAGATTTTAAAGTAAAAACGTTCAAATGGTTGCTATGTTTTTATAGTCACTTTCAAAATAAAATTGATTAAAATTAACTCAATTGGATTAAATGATAAAAAAAATATCTAATTAAACATTCAAACCAATTTAAAATATAATTTATCCTTATAAATAAATTTGATGAAAAAGCAATTTTGCACTAAAATTTAGTATTTTTCACTATTCATTAAAAAAAAGAAATTTCACAGAAGAATACCAAAAAATTTCCCTAACATAATTTTTATGTTTATATTTAAAAAATGAAATTTATTTTGAAATATGAAAATTTATAAAAGTTCAAAAATTGGATTTAAAACATGTTCGACGTTAATAGGCGATAAAAGCGCCTTAATAAAAATATTTGTTTTTATATGTAATATTGGGTTTATTCTTATCTTGTGATTTATCAAATCTATTGGATGAGTGTCAAAAATATTTGATTGAATATATATATATATATTAAATTAATATGGTTCACTAATTTTAAATAATTTATTAGGATAAAACATCTTTGTGTGCATAAAATTATTTTTCTATAAAAATAGCCCTTTATATTCAATGGGTTATTATATTCATTTCTAATTAATTTGTAACCAAAGGATTCATTTTTTTTGTGTAAAAAACATATTTTCATAAGTTAGTTAATACTATTCATAACTACTAATTTTAACAAATAGGGAAAGTCTTATTATATTAAATAATAATATTTTTACAATATATTGTTGTATTGTAAAACTTGGTCTTGCGTGTAGTGAAATTTATTGAAGGAACTCTATATCACGTATGTCACACACTAACTCAGTATCATGTGCATTTAAATTTATAAATTGTATTTAATTTCTTTAAAATAGTAAATATATTATAAATTCTTAGAATATTATATTCCCTTAGGCGGTTGGTGTTGCGTTTTATACAGGCTATCGAATACAATGTTCCTACTTTATATTTTTGGAGAATTACATTCTGCCCCCATTAAAATGAATTTCCACCTCTAAATTAATCTTGGTTATAAATTTATAAACATTTCTATTATTCCTTTTTTGAAACCCACATTATGAAAAGAGTTAATAAAACATGATCTTAAAAGGGAAAGTGTAAAACATAAAGATCACAAAAAGTTACGCATTAATAGGATTCTATCAAGGGAGAACATGGGTGAGAATGGATGAAATCATAAATAATTATAGAGGTTAATTGAGTTCATCAATCAAAAATAATTTAATGGTTAATGTAAAGTTAAGGACCTCAAAAATATAAATATGTGATGATCAAAAAAACCATCAGTTCATTAGAATTGAAGGTACTAGGATAATACTTTTTTTCAAGATCCTTCTCCTATAGTTAAATAATTCTCTTACCATCTAGACCAAGAAGAAACACACTTACATGATGTGTATAATTTCACTAAAATTTTATCTTTATCTCCAAATGAAGAGTATTTGAAATGATGTTTTAAATTATTGAAGAACTAAAGTCAACTTGTAAAGACGACAGATAAATAAAAGGGATAGCCAAGCTATTCCACATGTCTTTAAAAATTAACTAAAACCAAAAATTATTATCACATGGTAAGATAATTCAAAAAATTAATAAACCTTCAAAATATACACTAACCATCAAAATTAAATAGTAGTACCCAATGTTGAAACTAAATTATTCCATAAATAATTTTCCTTAATATTATTTAAACATTTCCTAACTAATTTTCGAAACCAAAATATTTTATGTATTTGATCATACATTCTTCCAAGATAAAAAAACCATTATTCCTTATATAAAATACCATATGTTTTCTAAAAAACTTAATCTTTTCCAGAAAAAAGGTCATACTGACCCGAACATCTTGTAAGCTAGTGGTAGTGCACAAAAACCTTATCGTCCTTCAATCATGGGTTCAAACCCCACCACCTATCTAGATGTGATGGGTTGTCACCAAGCATACATGTTGTTTCTTTTTTTCTTTGAAAATAAAATTGAAATATTCCATAAAAGCACTTAATTTTTATCCTAGGAGATAAAGATACCACATCATAAAAAAATCTCTCCAAAAACCTCTTTAAGATCTCATTTCTTAAAACCTCAATGGTGAAGCAAATACTTTTAACTTGTGATTATCCTTAAGCTTATTTACATATGACAATATCCGTAAATATTAAGATAACTCACTGTTGACGTTCCTTTTCTTCAAAGTGTCTAATGAATGAAAAAGGGGAATACCTTAAGCACAAAGAGATTCATCCTTTGAAGAAACATAAAAAATTGACAATGGCATGAACAATGAACTCTTTAAGCATGGGTCGTGAAGGTTCCACTATGGCCGCACAATTATACTTGTGCGCCACATATTAGTCGTGTAGGTGACTTGCGTGCCCTATTCTATTTTCGTCCAAGGTTCTCAATGGCCTATAAACACCCCTTGTGGGCCCCCCATTTCGAGGACAAAAAATCCAAAAGTCAGATTTAATCTCTCGGTGCCCTAGTCTCTACTTGAAGTCTTACGAACACTTCTAAGGTAATTTCTTACCTATAATAGAAGATCTACAGAGTGTGAATAAGGCCTAAGTGTTGAAATTCATCAACACTTGCATGCCTAAGTGTCTAACCCTTAAGGGAAATGAAGACACTTGCACGCCACCTTATCCCTTCAACAGAACTTGCGTACCACCATTTTGGAAGCCTTTAGGGATAATACTAATGGATTGAGCCAAGTCTCGCCCAATTATTACTCTATTGGTTAACCGTCAACAAAGTACACATGTGTCACGCAAGTATACATGCGTGACCATTACTTGCACGCCCAAACAGGACTTTCATGCCTGCCTCTTTTTGGGTTCCCCTCCTGCCTATTCAACTCTTTCCTTCCAATCCACCTCTCCTATTCATGATTTAGTCTTCAAAACCCTCTTCAAAGCCATTTTTGGCTTGGTTCCTTTGTTGGATTCCTTATATGAAAGGAATTTTTTGGAACATCTCTCAAAACATAGTGATTTATATATCTTTATGTCACAAAGGTTAGTGATTTCCTCCATTCAACCTCATCCTTTATGATGAGATGATCTTTAATCTGGGCATCCTCTTTAAGAGTAAGCCCCAAGTTCCCTAACCTGGTCCTTCTTTTCAGGAGTAATCCCCAGTCCATGTTCCCTAATCTGGGAATCCTCATTAAGAGTAAGCCCCAATCATAATTTCTCTTAACCTGGGCCTCCTTTTCAGGAGTAAGCCCCACATTTCAAGTCCCCTTAACTTGGGACTCCTTTTCAGGAGTAATCCCCAGGATTAATTTCTTTTGACTTGGGCCTCCTTCTCAGGAATAAGCCCCAAGTTCCAAGTTCCCAAATCTGGTCATCCTCCTTAAGAGTAAGCCCCAAATTCTAAATTCCCTTAACTTGGGCCTCCTTTTCAAGAGTAATCCCCAGTATTAATTTCTTTTGATATGGGATTCCTTATCAAGAATAAAACCCAATCATAAGTCCCCTCTAATTTGGGAATCCTTCTCAGGAGTAAGCCCTCTGTTAAGTATCCAAATCTCCATAGAGCACGTATACTTCTATGAACCTTATTCTCGGGCTTCTTATCTGAAGTAAGTCATGATCTTCATCTATTATGGGCAGTCATACATACATAATCCCCACATTATTTATTATGATTGCATCTTTCGTGGCACAATCGTCAGGTTTTACTGATACCTCTTGTTTTTCACACCGAGCATGATTCACATGATCTTATAGAGTGAAAGTAATTATGATCTCTATCTTTAGGCCATAAATCATGCATAAAACCTCATATTTTCTCCCCTAACTAAGTGGGTTCTGATTCTCTTTTCTAAACAAGGATACGTTGGTAGCCCTTCTACGGGTACGATCCCAACTCTAAAATAATCTCTGTCCTTCTGAATGACAATAAACTTCAAGTGCCCCACTGAGTGGATTTAAAACCAGTATGGTTATCATAATTGCCAAAAAATTTCTATATAATGTGTTGAAGGATACCATTGACTAAGAATATCTAATAAATACGGATGGTTCTCTATTGATGAAGAACCTCAAATACATATAAAAGATTATCAAAATCTCATTCATATTTATCATTGATTGTTAGATCTAAAGGAAAGCTCATTTTCATACATGGTAATTTAATAAGGATTCATGAACATAACTCAAATCTATAAGAGATTCCCAAAGTAGACATTAATTCCCCCCAAAAAGGTGTGATGAGTCTGACCTCCCATCCTCTCGGCCAATGAAAATTTTTAAGCCTCATTAGTCCGCAACTAATGAATACCTACCATTGGAAATTAGATCCAAATGGATATAGAATCATTGGATGATTCTGGTTCTACGAATAAAACTTTTAAAAACTGATTGGAATGTTTGAACCTTAAACAAACAAGGTCATCCCCATTTCTAGAAGAAACAAAAATGGTGAACCCGATGTGAATCCTTAACCAAGTTAAATGGTGTTTTTCTTATTTGTTAGGCCCCTATTTAAACTCAATTAGAGGGACAAAAAAACAATCAACAACATATGTTCTCATCCAAAATATGTAGTGACCAAACTTATCTTGATTATGTCTGTTATATCAAACAGGCACTCTTTTCCAAGATCTCTCTGCGTTACAGAAATGGATTCTCTAAAGTTCACACCTGTGAATGCCTCTGCTGCTACTCCTGCTAGATCCTCATCCACTCTGAGGATGAAATCACCTACTCAATGTCATCAACACTAGGTTTCAAATTAACTAGTTAAGGAATACCATCAACACTGTACTATTCTGACTCTAGAGGCCACTCAATTAGCCCTTTAAATCAACAATTCACCATGGTTGTCCGAATAGTGAAGACCAGTGATCAAGAAGCAGGTGGTGCCAACCACCGTATCAAACCGTTTCAGGTCGTTATCCCCGGAACACAATCACTAGTCTTTACCATATTATGGGTATGTGAATGAGAGGGTCACAAAAGGCCTTAATTCAAGGAGACATGAGTCCTTCTCGAGGGCTCCCATCAACAATCGCTTCCAGACTCGTGCGGCAGTGCACCCTCAACATGATCAGGGTATCGCCTTTAGGGGTTTGGATGAGGTTCCTCAGACCCGAGCATGCAAGATGAACCACCAGAGGTGAAATATGGTCAATATGGAGCAGGTTATTACTTATTCCCCCTCCAGAAAAGTCCATCAATCCAACTTGATGGAAAACAACGAGTGGGCATATACACCCGTCCGTCCTGATGTTACTTCCCAACAGATTCGTCTAGAAGTAGCATGCCAATCCCACTTGGAAATTCCCGCGGAGTATTATAGGTAGGCATATACACCAGTTTATAACTCATTAGCTAGTCAGCAAGCTCGTCTGACTACATCCAAGGAAGCTCACCAATTTAATATGGTGGCAACTGATAGGCAGGCATATACACCTGTTTATAATCAACAATTCTGTCAGCAGTCTCATCTACCAATATTGAAGGAAATTCGTCAACCATACTTGATGAAGAATTCATAGTAGGAACATACAACTGCCTATGTTCATCAATCCTACCAACAGTCTTGTTTGGAAGCACCCGGAGAAGTCAGTCAGAAAGCTCCGATGAAAAATTTGGAGCATAACCAACTCTCTGCCCCCACACATGAGTACTGTCGGAATTAACTGATAGGAAAAGGAGGATAGGAGTAGTCACATACAACTACTCCAAGCACATAATGGATGTATATTCCTATTCCAGTAGCTAAAGTCACCAAGCACATTCTAATAATAGTGAAAGATCAGAAGCAAATCCCTGCTCATACTCTGGATGCCTATCAGAATATTATAAGAACTTCAGCAGCATCACAAAGAAAGAAATGAAAATATGTCCCTACTAGTAGAGTGACACATCAACATATCACTCTGGAATAGATACACACCGATGTTCCAGTCCAAGTGGGTTGTGGGGCATACACCCCCATGTCATACGGACAATTAAGTTAGGCAAATACACCTTATTTGAATGGAGATAATTCGCCTAAATTGACTGTTTCTCCTGAGAAGGCACATACAACTACCCATAATAACCACTTTCATCAACAATTGGTTCCCAAAATGATTAAGAAGGAATCTAAGAAAAATACCCATTCAACATAGTCAAGAAATCAAGAGAAAATCTATAATAAATCCTTGCTCGATGCTGGAGTTCTTGAAGCCCTCAGACAATTATCCGTTGCAAATCAAGATTCTACTCTCTCATTTCCTAATTGTGGGAATAATAATTCTGAAGGTCTTCATCAGACACTTCCTCATGAAGGCTTGCTTTATGATAGTTCGGTTGATCTCAAAGTATCGTCTTCAGATGAGAGCCACGATAACCCTCTACATGGCCAGAAGATCAAGGAGAAAAAGGTTTTATCTTTTGTTGTAACCCACCATGGTGGTCCTCCCCATGATGATGAATTTAGCTATGAAATTTTTCTCTGCAGTAGTAATTCGCATTGCCAGGAAAATTCTTTAAAGGACAATGCAGTAACGATAAAGCCCTCTTATCTTGAGGCACATGCAAATGTGAAGCCTGTCATGTCTAATGCTTTACTGATAATAGGTGAAATAATTTCTCAATCAGAAGGTAGACTGGGGTGTAGATCATTCTCCAAACCACCCTTGGGTCATTCATCTTCTAGTTTGATTAATGAATTATCTACCAATCTTGTTGAATCTAATGAAGAAACAAAGAACCACCATCTTTGGTCTAATCAGGTATAAGAATCCTCATCGAATGATAAGGAGGAAGTGATGAATATGAGAAAACAACTGGTGAAAGGTGAAGTACCAGTCAGGTTTTGGCCTTTGGATGACTCTCAGTATGATATTCCAGAAATGTTGATGGAAGATTGTATCCACGATATTCGTCTCAACATGTGGAAAACTCTTTGTCACTTGAATGAGAAAATATTATCTTATGATGAATATGAAAATCATGTCAAGATAAAAGAAGGGTTACAATTCCAAATAGATTTGGCATCCCTCTCGGTTTACCAATATCCAAATGTTGAATAGCAGTAGAGAGCCCTTCAGCGTTCATGCCTTGGCACACTAAAAAGATTGCGCCAATTAATTTCCAATGCCCCATCTGGTATTCATATCAGGGGATGGGGTGTTCATGGAGCACTGCATTTCACTGTACTCTCTAGTCAACAAAGCCCACAAAAAATGGTATCATGCAATGTTATTTCCCATAGCCGGCCACAACCAATTGGTTTTGTTTGTAATCAAAGGCTTTCTCAAGAACATGCCTCAAATAGTTCTTCTCAAAGTCGGGCATATAAAGAACAAGTTGTCAAATTACTCTTGCATAAAGAAAATGAGAATATCGAACATGCTTCTCATTTAGATCAGGTGCATCATCAGGTGACAGAAGTGTCAGAAATCATCCAACGGTCATTTGAGCCAAGTGATTTGAGTGGATGTAGATTAATGCATCCAGCCAATTTCCGGAAAAAAGTCTGCAAGACTAGGAGAGATTTTAAGAAAGTCTTAGATGTAGCAGCTCAAGAACCACCCCAGCTTGCCAGACTGGGGACTCTTTTAACCCAACCCTCAGAATCAACAAATAAGATTCGAGGAGCTGAGAAGGAACAGCCCCAGTCCACCGGACTGGGGACTTTTTCAAATCCTCAATCTCTTCCTCAGCAAAATTCAGCCTTCTATCGATTAGGGAAGAAGCCACAAGAGGAACACTGAGCCAAATTATTGGGAGATTCCCTCCAAATTACGGTTCATCAAGAAGTTCCTAAGGGATCAACTCAACAAATGGCAATGTCTCATCAAAGACATGGAAGAAGACAATATCGCAGAAATTCCGATAGATGAGATGTAATGCATTATGAAACAATAAATGTCATCAATACCGTTGTTGCTGATCCTCCAGAACATGAGGCTCACTTAGAGGGATCAGATGAAGAAGTTCCTGCTCAAGAGGCTGTACACACAGAGGCAAATGAAGAAGGTGTGCATACATAAAATCAAAGGCTTACCTAGAATCTAGGTATTCCTTCAAATAACCAACTTCCCCCTCTCTGAAAGGCATCCAACAAAGGGAAAGGAAAGAATCAGGTTACATTCCACCCTTCCTCTTGAGAAGGCCAATCACTCTCACTAGAGCAAAGTTTATCCCAACAAGAGGAAGAAATGAAGGAATTATGGAGGTTGAATGCAGAACTACTTCAAGGTAGTCTTCTTCCTAAGTGTGATGGAGTCAATCAGTCAAGGTAATTTGTTTTATCTACTGAGATGGATCAAGAATATCCTCCTTTAATAGTACACCGACACAGGTCTAATACTATAGATTAGGCACAACAACAACCAGTGGTGCTATCATCAGTTGCATTACCAGTCACCACACCTGTCCAAGCTCCAGTTATTACACCTACTCAGGTCTAAGCCCAACCATATGTTTCTAAAAAGTTAATGACTACTATTGAGTCATTAAAAACTTATTTGGAAGCTATGGAGGGAAACCGTGCACAAATTCCACTAGAAAAGAGAGCTTACCCTGAATGGGTTGATGTAATTCCTCCCCCATCAAATTTTTCAAGTACCACATTCCCAATTTTTAATGGTTCAGGAGACCCAGAACAGAACTTAACACATTTTGTTTCTCATTGTGATCCTATCATGGGAACTCCTCAACAAAAAGAGGCAGTTAAGCTCAGGTGTTTTTTACAGTCATTACAAAGGCCTACTTTTGTTTGGTATACAAGCTTGCAATCCCTGTCAATTACCGGGTGGGAAGATATCCGTCAATGATTCCTTATTCAATTCATCTCAACGTTTCCAAAGACAATAGTTTGTGATCTTAAAAATTGTATGAAAATAGAGAATTAAAGAGTTTTAGATTTCATTGCTTGCTGGAAGGGATTAACATATTCCTTAAGCTTAGAACTCCCTCAAGAAGAGTTGTTTCCAATCTGTGTGTCAAATTTGGGTGATGAATTATGCACACCGTTGATCCCTGTGAAATAAAAAAGAGGGTTTTGAGACCTTAATTAAATTGCTCAACAGATTTAATACTCTCTTATAAACAATAAGGATAAAACTCACGTAATTCCATCAGTTCTAGAAAGGAGAGTGGGTAGAGCAGAGATTGATATAGTTACACTTAAACAAGAACCTGTACCTACTTCCACTTCAAAAAATTCATCTTGTCAAAGGTCTCCACCTCCTGAGTGTAAAAAAAGAGTTTGTTTCATCAATATGATCAAATATATCAATGACAGAAAAACTTTGAGGAGTTAAAGAGAAAATTTTATTGTTTCCAAAATGAAAAAGTTCCTGGTTACTTAATTTCGGCTCTGGAAAATAATTTGATTCAGTTGCCAAGGCCCAAAAGGCCAAACAAGGAAGGAGATGAAGACTATCCCAACTATTTCCCATTTCATCAGATTTTGGGGCATACCATTCAGGAGTGTTTTGTCTTCAAAGACCTCTTTCCAAAGATGGTGGACTCAGGAAAAGTCAAACTGAAAGGTTCTTTAGCCCAGGTAGCATGTGTTACTACTATAGATCCAAAGGAAGAAGGTGAGTGGCAATAAGTCAAAAGAAAAAATGCGCAGAAATATAATGATTGGATGGTCAGAAAAATGATCAACCAAACTCATGCCATTTTATGAACGCAATTGAAGAAACCAATTGTGTCTTATGTTATGAATGCCACAGAAAAAACCCCCTTCATCAGAAGGAAAATCCTCAATGAAATGGTATAATTCAAAGAAGTAAGAGCAGTCAGAAGAAGATGAGATTGTGTCAAATACCAAGTTGTCTTTGACTCTGGAAGAATTTATTCCATCTACTTCAAAGCCATGGGAACCACCCCACCAAATGGCACAACCTAAACTGGCTAATCAGGAAGAGTCTTTATTAGATGAAGAGTTGATCTTAGGTTCTGTTAACATGATTCACTTAACAGATCCTTATGCCAGTCACATTTTCGATCATGATGAGCCGGGATTCCCTGTATCAAATAGAGGAATTAGAGGGAGTTCCCCAGGTCTAGGATACAGAGGAAGACATGGATATTTTAGAAGCCACTATTTCAATCTTACACCTGCTAGAACTGTATATGCAACATAAAATCATGGAAGATGTCTTCAGCGGGCTCAACAAGAACAAGAAAGTTCTTCCACACATGGAAGATTCAGTCCTGGAACAATTATTTTGGAAGATTGGTTAGAAGTTACACCTTCTTCCTCTCAGCAAGTAAATAGACCTAGTCAGTCTAATCTTCCAAAGCCAGGAGTATTTCCAACTCCTACCCCGATACAAAATGCATCTACTTCCAAAGCATAAACTTCCAAGGCACCTGTGAAACCACATGTTTCTGTTGGGAAACACATAACTTTGGATCAAAAGTTTGATGTCTTGAAACATTTGGCTCAAGTACCATCCATGTTATCAATTCTGGATGCATTGAATCTATCAAAGGATCTTTGGGAGGCACTCATTGAGGCTTTGTCAAGTCCTCTGGAATTATAAACTAAAATTGTTGCGGCTGAAGTCTATCATGTAGAGAATGATCCTGCAGAATGTCATGTAGTAATATCTTTTATAGATGAAGATGAAGATGATGTTGTGTATAGACATATTATACCTTTGTATTTATCTAGAAAGGTCAATGATATAGACATCCAGAGAGCTTTCTTTGATAATGGTTCAGGAGTCAACCTCATCCCTATTCGTACACTTCGTCGATTGGGCCTCACCGAATCTGATTTATCTCCTTCTACTCTAATGTTGCATGGATATAATAAAAATGAACAAGAACCTCTGGGCGAGATTACACTCAGAACTCAGTTTAGGGATCTTGTATCCAATTCATATTTCATGGTTATTCGTCATGACAAAACCTTCAACATTTTTCTTGGAAGACCTTGGCTACATCAACATGCAGTTATACCTTCATCATACCATTAATGCCTCAAATATTGTTTCAATGGTCAATTTGGGAAATTATATGGTGATAAATCCCCATTCAAAACATGTCAATCTCAATACATTGAGGTAGAATTCTATCACATGGTGGGAAAAGAGGTATCTATGGAAAAGGAGGTTACCAAAATTAATGCTACATATTGTTTGGAAAAGATTCCAGTAAACCCACTCATACATGTGAGTACAAATTATGTGTTTCCTATCAGTCAAATTGATAGGATATAACCAAATCCCAATACTCTTATGGAAACTTCCATAATTTAAATTACGAAAATCAAGCCAGACAACATGGGAGAAATTGGCGATACACCAAGAAATGATGAAAGCTCAAATGTAGATGTATTTATTTAATCCGATGAAATCCAGAAATTCTATACTTCATCAACCTGGCTAGAATAAGTTATAGAAATGTCAAAGATGAACAATGATGTTGATTCTCAATCCATCATCTCCTATTTATTACCCAAGGAAGACTATTCATTATCAATAGGGTCAGAAATAGCAGCCTCTTCTTCAAGATGTTCAAATTTTAACTTCACTTCTGATCATGGAAATTCTGCATCATCATCTACTTTTCAAGTAGAAACAAAAGAAGTAGCACATATTGAATAAGAATAGTATGATCTCAGGGATTCTCCTCCAGCTTTTTAAGAAGGTATATCTACCACTGTGGATAAACTCAGAGAAATAAATCTAGGTACAAAAGAAGATCCACGCCCCACTTTAATTAGTGCGGCCATGACTCTTGAAGAACAAGAAATGTATACTTTTTTTAAAAGAAAAATCGAGATATTTTTTCTTAGAATTATACATAAATTCCCAGGATTGATCCCGATGTTGCTACTCATCATTTGGGTTTGCCGGAAGAACATCGAGGATTCAAGAAAGCTGCAAGAAGAACACACCCAACTTATGATTCCAAAATTGAAGCTGAAGTGGATAAGCTTATCAAATATAACTTCGTTAGAGAAGTTCAATATCCCAAATGGTTGGATAATATTGTCCCTGTGAAAAAGATGAATGGAAAAATTAGAGTTTGCATTGACTTCAGATATCTTAATTGGCATTGTCCCAAGGATGATTTTCTAGTACCGATCACAGAACTCTTAATTGATGCAACAGCTGGCTATGAAGCACTTTCCATCATTGATGGATATTCTAGGTATAATAAAATCCGAATGGCTCCAGAAGATGAAGAATTTATAGCCTTAAGATCCCCTCAGGGTGTTTTTTGCTACCGGGTAATTCCCTTTGGCCTGAAAAATGACGGCGCACCATATCAATGTGCCATGCACCGTATCTTCAAACCCTTTTTAGGGAAGTTTGTTGAATGTTATGTGGATGATTTGGTGGTTAAATCCAAACAAAATTATAATCACTTGGAAGATTTGGAAACCATATTCCACAAGCTTCAACAACAAAATTTGAAGATGAACCCCTTGAAATGTGCTTTCAGGGTAACCTCAGGAAAAAATTTCGGCTTTGTTATACGCCATCGTGGTACTTAAGTCGATCTTGAGAAGACAAAGTCAATCATTGGTATGTCACCTCCTCAAAATTTTAAGCGATTGAGAGGACTTCAAGGACACTTGGCCTATATTCAACGTTTCATCGCCAATTTGGCTGGAAAATTTTTACCCTTCACCAAATTGATGAAGAAGGGAGTCACTTACTAGTGGACTGAAGAATATCAAGAATCATTCAATTTTCTCAAGAAATATCTCTTGATTACACCAGCATTAATGCCACCTGTTGAAGGACGACCACTTATTATTTATGTGACGGCTTTAGAGCGATCATTGGGTGCCTTCCTTCCCCAGAAGAATGATGTTGGGAATGAAAACAACCTTTACTATCTCAATCAGACTATTCTTGAAGTAGAAACCCGATATTCAAGTATTTAAAAGTGCTTCCTAGCATTAAAATTTGCAGTTTAGAAATTGAGACACTACCTGCAACATCATGAGGTCCAATTGGTATCTTGAAATAACCCGCTCAAATTCATCCTTAGTTATCCAATTCTTACAGGACGTCTGGCAAGGTGGGCAATTATTTTGTAGCAATTTGATATCTAGTATGTGTCTCAAAAGGCAATAAAGAGCCATTATCTAGCTAATTTTCTTTCTGAACATCCTCCAGGGGAAGATACATCTTTAGATATTGAACTTTCGGATGAGGAAATATTTTCTATTCAAGATAATCATCAAACATGGGAAATTTACTTTGATGGTGCTTCCAGAAGTCCAACAGGGAAGAAAATGGAAGATCCTAAATTCAACAAAGTTGGGTTATGAATTGTGCTTATTTCCCTGAAAAAGGCAGTACTACCCTATTCCTTCTTATTATTAGAAGGAGGTACAAACAATGAAGCAAAATATCAAGCTCTCATCGCAGGATTGGAGTTGGCGCTTCAGGAACAGTTGAATCTCTTAAAGGTGAAAGGTGATTCTGACCTGGTAATCAAACAAGTCAATGGGGATTAGGCCATCAGAAAAGAAGTGTTAATACCTTTGTATGATTACGTCAAAGAGTTAATGGTGGAATTTCCTTCAGAACCGAAATTTTCTTATGTCTTGCAATCACAAAATGCTCAAGATGATGCACTGGCTAGTATAGCCACAACTCTGGCAGATCCAAATCAAGATGAGACAATCATCAGTATTGCCCACTGTCATATATTTTCACCTTATGTTCAAATCAGAATAGAAGAAATAAATGAAATTAGTCCCATTTCTAAACCATATGGTCATACTACAGGATGGATGACACCTATCAGGAAATACCTTCAAAATGGAACACTCCCACCTGATAGAGCTGGGAAAGAACAAGTCTGACGATGTGTGGTCAATTTTACTCTTTATGATAGCCCTGATCACCTAGAAAAAATTCTCTACAAAAGAGGTTTTGATGGAATTCTCTTCAGATGCATTAATGGTGAAGAGACAATGGCTGTCATAAAAGAAGTAGATGCCGGAGTATGTGGTGCCCACCAGTCTGGACATAGACTGTCTGATCAAATTCGAAGTCTTGGATACTTTTGTCCTTCAATGATAGAAGATTGTGTTGATTTCACTAAGAAGTGTCATTCTTTCCAAGTATGTGACAACTTCATTCATCAACCCCCATAGTTTCTTCATACAACTAAATGCTCATGGCCATTTTTCCACATGGAGAATGGATGTAGTTGGACCTTACCCTTCAGCTACATCCAAACAGTTTAAGTATATCTTTACAGCTACTGACTTCTTTTCCAAATAGGAAGAGGAAATACCTCTCAAAGAAGTTAGTTATAAAGGCATTGTTAGCTTCATCAAGTCTAACATCATTACCAGAGTTGGTGTCCCTCATACCATATTGACGGACAATGGCACCATATTCTGTTCATCCGAGGTAAGGAAGTTGTATCAAGAATACAACATCAAATCCAACCATTCATCTCAGTATCATGTAGCGTCCAATGGACAAATAGAATCTTTCAATAAAAATATTTCAATCATACTGCAAAAGATGGTGGATAAAGATAAGAAATCATGGCCTGATAAACTTTTTCATACTTTATGGGATTATCGGACCACCACCCACACTGCTACACGGTCAACTCCATATTCATTGGTATATGGAACAAAAGCAGTCTTTCCCATCGAGGTTAAATTACCTTCACTCAGAGTATCCATTTTTGATTAGTAATCTACAGATGAACAATCTCAAAAGCAATTGGATGAATTGGAATGATTATATGAAAAAATATTGTCCACCCTGCACCACTTGGAAGTCTATCAGAATCGAATAACACATGATTTCACCAAAAAAGTTCATCTTTGTTCATTCATTCAAGGGGAATTGGTATTGGTTCTAAGAACTCCAATGATACCTAGAAAGAAACCTCCTAATCTTGAGCCAAAGTGGGAAGGACCTTACTCAATACATAAGGTCTACTCTAATGGGGATTATTCTTTATTCTTAATGGATGGAGAACTCATTACAACTCTAACCAATGGAAGATTATTGAAGAAGTATTTTGTGTAACACAAATACTTATGTCCAACATGACTTTAAATTGTGTTGTCCCTCTTTTGTCCAACATGATGTTAAATTGTGACGTCCTAGCTACATGATGCTAAATTGTGAAGCACTCATCCTTGCTATATGACGTTAAACGATACAGCCCCTCTTTTGTCCTTACTGCATGAAATTAAACTGCATAGTCTCCCCTAAGTCCTTACTGCAAGACTTTAAACTGCACAGTCCCTCCATTGTCCAACATGACATTAAACTGTGTCCTGTCCCTTATGTCCTACATGACATTAAACCGTGCATCATTAGTGTTGTTGCTACCTCTTTTTTCTCACACCGAGTATGACTCACGTGAGCTTAGAGTAAAATTAAATCATAACACCCTCTCTGGGATGCTAACCATGTGTAAGTCCCAACACCATTTTTAGGTCATTTTCCTTAAGAAAAACTTGATCACCAATTCATTATTCAATAGAACTATGCAGACTTTGATCCTTGCCTTCTAGGCTGGGTACGTAGGCAACCTCCTGAGGTTTAAGACCAAAAACAATATCTTTACATCGGTTCACCTCCATCTCATACGATGTTGATTCATAAAGCCGCCCCAGAACAAATATTTTTACATTGGTTTACCATCATCCTTTCTATATGACGTTAAACTATTAACACTTTTGTCCTGTACGACAATAAACTACAACATTCTTTGACACCCTCACCTAAGAGAGAATCATTATTTACATTGATCTCCAATCATGTTATATTCTAAAGACTACGTGCATACATGGAAATTCCCGAACATTTAATCTTGGGTCAAACCATCATTGCACTAAAGTCCCCTTTCACCCTTCACTTGTACAAACCAAATCTGTACAGAGGGTATTTCAAGAACTATGTGTGGCTTGATTACCATCCTTATGGGATACGTAGGAACATTCGAGAGTCCCTAGAATCCATCCCCAAGTCTTTGGTCCTAACCCCAAATTCCACTTTCAGTCCCTTGGCTGAAAAGTCCCCTTGTGAAAACATGAATGTGGTATGAAAACCCTGGTCTTCATTCACATCAGGTTTATAAAACACACACTGTGTATTCCTTTATAGTTTGAGTTCTATGACCCTAAACTAAGATCTCCAAAAATCTCGTCCCACATGACATTAAACTGTATTTCAAGAACTACGTATGGCTTGATTCCCATCCTTGTGGGATACATAGTGAAGTCCATCACCTCAATTCAGGACCCAACCACAACATGATTATGGTCATCATTGGTCTATATATCTCTTTCATGCATTGGAGAATACCCATTTTTTATGTGTCATACTTTTAACCTTGAATACTTCCAGATCTCCATAAACCTCTTCTTGACTTCTGGTCACAAAATGTCTGATACCCGAGAGTTATTTTTCCTGACTATGTAGCACATGCCCTTAGGCGGCCTTTCTTAAGTAGTCTACAAAATAGAACTATCAGCCAAAAGATGATATTATTTGACTATGTATCCAATTCCCTTAAGTGGCCCTTCATAATTCAACCCCCTAATGGGTTTCTCAAATAGTGGTAACTTCATTCTTGGGAGGAAAACCTATTTTTTCCTTATTTTTCATAATGACAATATGTAGGGATCCACGAAAAAAAAATCTATCCTTAACAAATTTGTCCCATACTCTCATTTTCATGATCCGAATGTATTTAAGTCTATGGTTTATATTTACCTTCCCTATGTTTGGGTCAGACCTTCGTAGGAGTGAAATTCATCCAATTATATGAAAATCTTGATTGGAAATATCCTCTCCATATTCAAGTACCTCTATCCATACAGCAAACTCTATGCTTTGGAAAATTTGAATCTCCATAAACTTTCACTGGATTTTTAGAAATAGAAAAGTAAAATTTCTGAGAGTTCTTTTGTCTAACTATGCAGCACGTTCCCTTAGGCGGCCTTGCATATGTAGTCTACATAATGGACCTGTCAGCAAAAAGATGTTATTATTTGACTGTGTAGCCATTTCCCTTAAGTGGCCCTGCATAATTCAACCCCTAACGGGTTTATTAAAAAGATGTAACTTCACTCTTAGGAAATACTTCTTCTAATGCCTTCTATCCCTTTTTCATATCATTCCTCCAATTAAAAATTTCCTAAGTCATAGTTTACATGTTTTCCCCCATACTTGAACATGGTAATATGTTTTCAGATAAATTATCAAGGAATTGAGTCAATTTTAATCCATTCGGTCAAAGCTATTCGACCTTAAACATTAGCCTTTTTATGTCCGACGTGCGTGACTTTAAACTGCCCACAAAAGATAAGGGAACTCTGAACAAAAGTCAAGTCCCAGCTCACTAAACATACATTTTGTATGATTTAGGTAATATTGAGAAATAAAAAGATTAAATGTTTATAGGGATATTTTTATAATCCTAGAATAAATAAAACTATTCTTACTAGGCCCATTGGCTTAGGTAAAAATTTAAAGGAGGTAGCAAAAGAATGCAGACATAAATGATTGAAGATAAAAGTGTTTTTCATTGATGCACAAGAGTTAGAAGGATACCCAAAAACTCGAGTCTCTTATCTTTTTCAAGAATTAAAAGAGGCTTTCAACATGACTCTTTATTTTATTTACGGTATCCTGAGCTTCCTCAGCAGCCACCTGGAGTTCATTCATTCAACTGGATACAATAAGAGACGTAGTGATACCAGCTCTTCTTGGAAAAATAATAAAAGAATGTTCTTGAGTGCGGTTTGAGAAAACATTTGGCTCATCAAAAAGTGACTTTGTTTCTGTCCAAGAGACTTGGAAGATGGATACATGGATTTGAGAATAGGGCATTGGAAGTAAAGAGACATTTGGAGAGAATACTCTTTTCAGATATTGTTCTAATGTCATGATAATCTTCTCTCCACCAATTAGTAGTGGAAAACATATCAGCCCATGGGTTTGCCATTTTCATATATGCAATTAAATGGCATAGAGAATTTTTTTTGAAATTTCACACCACTGTTGCTGATCTTAATGCACAGCATAACCAAAATAGAGGAGTAGCAGTGCGATAGTATCTCGGACATATAATTCTTTGCATCTGGAATGTTGACTCCTTGCAGATGACCATGGCCATACAGAGGCAGGTAGATGCTCTGTGGGAAATTAACATGATACTTCTTCAAGTACTTGGCCAAATCTGGGAGAGTGTTGTCATAGATATCATAGTAATCATGTCCAACAATGTTCATCATGTCATCAATCTGCTTGCTAGCCAGCTCATCAGCCATTCCGATTCTTTTGGGATCCATTTAATCTGCACAAACATCATATAATTAACTTTAAAGTAAGTTGATTTTTCATAAAATTTGTGAAAAAATTTGAAAAAATGGCTAAGGCATTAAGTAACGCAAGTCCTATATTGGAACGCAAGTCTAAGTTGGTCGCACAAGTTTCATCGCACTAGTACTGGCGTGCAATTCAGAAACTCACTGCAGAAGCACGACCCAAACTGAAGCGCGAACGAGCGGAAAATCAAGACACCTGCACGATGAGAGATACTTGCGCGCCAAGAGGTCAGAAGCATTTGAAGCCGAGTGATTTGCGCAAAGTGGTGCCGCATATTTATAGGCATGGATGTACCCATGTGTTCCAGATCCAGCATGCCAAAAGCATACCTACGCGCCTACTACTTGCGCGCTACAACTCCTTATTTATCGTTTTCCTCAGAGACAAATCCTCTTTATTTTTCAGATCCAACTCTGAGGGGGGAATTTTTTTGACGCTCCTTTTCTTCACAGATTCTAATGAATAAAAAGGGGGAATACCTTAAGCACAAAGAGATTCATCCTTTGAAGAAACATCAAAAATTGACAAAGGCATGAACAAGGAACTCTTTAAGCATGGGTCACGTAAGTTTCACTATGGTCATGCAAGTATACTTTCATGCCACATATTGGTCATGTAGGTGACTTGTGCGCCTTATTCTATTTTCACCCAAGGTCCTCAATGTCCTATAAATACCCCTTCTGGTCCCCCCCATTTCGAGGATGAAAAATCCAAAAGTCATATTTAAGCTCTCGGCGCCCTATTCTCTACTTGAAGTCTTCCAAACACTTATAAGGTAATTCTTTACCGATAATGGAAGATATAAAGAGGGGGAATAAGGCCTAAGTGTTGAAATTCATGAACACTTGCGCGCCAAAGTGTCTAACCCTTAAGGGAAATGAAGACACTTGTGTGCCACCTTATCCCTTCAACAGAACTTGCGCGCCACCCTTTTGGAAGCCTTTAGGGACAATACTACGGGCTTGAGCCAAGTCTTGCACAAGTATTACCCTATTGGTTAACCATCACCCAAGTACACATTTTTCGTGCAAGTATATATGTGCAACTAGTACTTGCGCACCCAAACAGGACTTGTATGCCTACCTTTTTTGGGTGCCCCTCCTACATATTCAACTGTTTCCTTCAAATCCATCTCTCCTCCTCAATATTAAGTCTTCAAAACCCTCTTCAAATCCATTTTTGGCATGGTTCCTTTTTTGGATTCCTTATCTGAAAGGAATTCTGTGGAACATCTCTCAAAACTTAGTGATTTACATATCTTTATGTCACTAAGGTTAGAGATTTCCTCCATTCAACCTCATCCTTTAATATGAGAAGATAATTAATCTAGGCATCCTCTTTAGGAGTAATCCCCAAGTACCCTAACCTGGGCCTCCTTTTCAAGAGTAAGCCCCAGTCCAAGTTCCCTAATCTAGGCATCCTCCTTAAGAGTAACCCCCAATCATAATTTCTCTTAACCTGGGCCTCCTTTTGAGGAATAAGCCCCAGATTTAAGGTCCCCTTAACTTGTTCCTCCTTTTCAGGAGTAATCCTTAGGAATAATTTCTTTGGACTTGGTCCTCCTTCTCAGTAATAATACCCAAGTACCAAGTTCCCAAATCTGGTCATCCTCCTTAGGAGTAAGCCCCAAATTCTAAATTCCCTTAACCTGGGCCTCCTTTTTAGAAGTAAGCCCTAGTCTTAATTTCTTTTCATATGGGCTTCCTTCTCAAGAATAAAAACCAATCATAAGTCCCGTCTAATTTGGGCATCCTTCTTAGGATTAAGCCCTAATTCCAGAATCCAAATCTCCATAAATCATGTATGCTTCTATAGACCTTATTCCCAGGCTTCTTATATGAAGTAATTCCCGATCATTATCTATTCTGGGTAGTCATACATACATAAGCCCCATATTATTTCTTATGATTGCAACTTTCATGGAAAAAATTCCAGGTTTTACTGATACCTCTTGTTTCTCACACCGAGCATGACTCACGTGAGCTTAGAGCGTAAAAATAATTATAACATATTTATTTTGGGCCATCAATCATGCATAAAACCTCATATTTATTCACTTGAACTACGTGGGTTATGATTCCTTTTTATAAATAAGGATACATAGGTATCACATCTGTGGGTACAATCCCAACTCTAAAATAATCCATGTCCTTCTGAACAACAATAAACTTCAAGTACCCCGCTGAGTGGCTTTAAAACCAGTATGGTTATCATAATGACCAAGATATTTCTATATAATGTGTTGAAGGATATCATTGACTAAGAATTTCTAATAAATATGGATGATTCTCTTTCGATAGAGAAACTCAAATACATAAAAAATATTCTCTAAATATCATACATATTAATAATTGATTGTCATATCTAATGGAAAGATAATTTTCATACTTGGTAATTTAATAAGGATTCATGAACATAACTCAAATCTATAAGAGAGTCCCAGAGTAGACAATAATTCCCCCCAAAAAGGTGTGATGAGTCTTACCTCCCATCCTCTCAACCAATGAAAATTCTTAAGCCTCATCAATCCACAACTAATGAGAACCTACCTTTGGAAAGTAGGTCCAAATGGATATAGAATCATTGGATGTTTCTGGTTCTATGAATAAACCCGTTAGAAACCGATTGGAATGTTTGAACCTTAAACAAACAAGGTCATCCCCATTTATAGAAGAAAAACTCACATAAAAACCTCATAATCTCCAAAGTGATCTAAACCAACCTTTGATACAAACTATAATAGCCTAGAACCCGCACTCCCGGATCCTGTGCTGAAAACCATATCTTTACATTCTTGGCTTTGATGCCAATAATTTTGACCCAAAATTTTACATCAAACTTTAAAAAATAAAATGAGAACGTGGATCACTTACATACTAGAGGACGTTTAAGGTTTAAAGTTTTAGAGAATTAGGACATACTCCTACATAAACTACTCATATCAACTTGGATTCATAAGTCATCAAAAATACATTTCAATCATTTAACCCAACTTTTATTATTTCAAATGAGGTATTCACCATCATCCTTCTGATATCCTTTATAGAAATATATCATTCAACATCATTCTTTAAAACCTGTGGAAAAGGAAATATAAAATATTGAGCTCAAACGCTCAGTAATAGTAAACATTAGCATTAAAAATAAATGTCATCTTTAAACATAAGAGTGCATAATGGAATGATGACTTAATAAATGTGTATGATCCAATCATAAACTAAATAATACCCATCAATACATGTACCATCAAATATGAAAACATGGTAATGACAAGTGTCATCAGAATCAATAATCATGATCCATGTGATATTAATCTAAACCATTAAGAACATTATAAACATATAAAAAGAATAAATAATCATATAAAGGAATCATTATAATTTTCACACTTATAAATGGAATAACCATGTGATAAAATTCCATACATGTCACTATTACAAATGGAATAGCCATATGACCAACTTCCATACCCAATGCATTGGAGGGATATCATGGACCCACCTGTCATTGGTCAATCATAGAACCATCTGTCAAGTGTCCAAGTACCGTCGCAAAATCATCACACATAATTAACCCATGGAAAATATATGGTTTTAATAAAAATCTATTAGAATCATGATTAACCCATGAAAATGAAATGGGTTAAATAAAAATCTCTTTGAAACATGATTAACACATAGAAAGGAAATGAGTTAAATAAAAATATTTTTGAAACAAATATAATCCATACAAGGAATGAATGAAGATGGTATCAATAAAAAATATCCTCATTAGAGGATAAGTAACAACAAGGGTTTTTGATGTTGATGAATAAAAATACCATTAAAATATCATTAAAATATTCTTGAGGAAAATATCCTTTTTATATATGGAAAAGAAAATTAAAATCCTTTTCCCTAAAAATTCACTTTTGAAAAAAATTTATTTAAAAATTATCCTTTTAAACAAGAAAATAAATCTTGGATGAAATGATGATGGGTAAATCCATACATGTTGTACGAGGTAAACGAACAATCCTTTTGCAAGGTAAAAATGTTAGAAAAATGCCTTATTTGGAAAGTAACAAGATGATTCCTTTTAAAACATTGGTAAAATACCAAAGGGGCATAAATTTCTTTCATAAATAATTTTCAATGTTTAAAATATTTTTTTAAAACCTTTTTAGAAAATACCATTTTTATAGGAAAATAGATTCTCTGACTAAATAGAAAATGAAGTAGGGTTTTATTAAAAATATTTTCTCAAATATTTTCAGTACCAAAGAGTGGAAAAAATGGTACTAATACATGGAAATCTTCATAAATAAAAATATGATATGAAAATGAAAGGTTTTATTGATAAATAGTAATATAAATTACTCTAATGTAAATGAAATATCATACAAATTATTCTTGAGGGAAATAATAACTCAACATTCCAAAGCGTCCCATACCACTTTGAAACATTTGAACCATTAACCCCACAAATGTAATGATGATAAATGAAAAATATAATATCATTATAATAATTAAATTCATTATATAACATGTTAAAGGATAAATATATACATCATATAAAATAATATAGGCGTATAACATTTCAAATGTCACAAAGAAGGAAAATTGTGACAAAAGTCTATTACCTCTTTGTTAACTTCGAACGATAAAACCCATGAAAGAATAATCATTAAATTAAACATTTAAATACCATGAAAATAAATTAATTGATGATATGATTTATAAAAATATGATTAGATATACCATAGAAAATAAGTAAGCGGTGAATACAAACTTTATCTCCCATGTGTAAATAGTGAGACGAAAACCCCTTATTACTTGAGTAACTTTTGAATCATGAGATCTGTGAAAGAATAACATCAATTAAATTTTTTATTACCATTAAATAATTGAAATTAATTATATACATTTCAATGGGTAGTATATAAACCATATAAAATAAACTAGGTTCATAACAATATAGTATGCCTCAATGAAATGAAATTGAGACAAAATCCCTTATCTTGCGTTTCCTTTTGGGTGAACGTCCTTTAAATTACTGTATAGTAAAATTATATTAAATATATTTTTGTCATTAATTTTCTCATGTTTTTAATTACCTTTATTTCACATATTACCATGTTTTATACAACTACTTAAACAACTTAGTTTATGACTGGTGTTTTGACCAAATTTGGTTTATATATCAAAAATAACTTTGGAATGTAAACTATGGACAAAGGGGTCATTATATAACTTATAAAAAATTATAATCATGAAAAAATTATTATATTTATACATCAATTATACTTTTAAAAACAATTATTAATTTTGGTTATGAAAAATGAACCAACGTTACAATCATGAAGACGGTATGTCGTACGTACGCATGAGTAACATTTCCATTTTCTAATGGTGGATAGATGGTAAGTAATAATATTTCTTTCCCAAATGATAATTATATCATAAATTAAATTTTATTTAATCATATATACTTATATATATAATTATTTTTATGTAAAAGGAATCACATCTTGTCGAGGAGGCGGTAGTCTACACATCCATGAATAACATTATCACTTTTAAGTGTGTGAAAGGGTAATAAAGAAAAAAAATATTTTATTTAATAAATGTAATTATTTAATTAATATTATATAGAAGTTATTTATGTCAATTATTTTTAATTAAAACCATACTTTATACATTCCATTTATAGTGTGAACGAATAACATATCTTTGAGGGGGTAGTTGTTCACACTTCCACAAATGATGTTATCGTATTTATGAAAAATGAAAAGTATAATGATATGTGTTATAAAATAATTATAGAAGAATAAATATTTAATAAATATCATATATAAAATATATAAATATAGTTTCCATAATAATTCCCAACCTTCAAATGAGGTAATGTAAAAATAAAGAATCATTGTTTCGTGAGGCGGTAGTTCGCCGTACACATAAACATTATGTTTGTTACCCATTAGATGGTAGTGTGTGTGAGTGTAAGTTGAAAACATAGAATAAAAAAATATTACTATATTTAATATATTTTATTTATATGATCATGGAATAAAAAAATTTCATGGGGTGGATAATGGAAATAAAACTAAAGAGTTTAAGGAAAGATACTACCTCTTAATCGGGTAACTTCTTTTGGTTTGTACCAAAAGGATTCCTTGGATTGATTTATGAAAAATTTGAGGATTAAAAGTTTAGGGGAGTGGTTTTTAGGATTTAATTTAGTAGATATTGGATAAATTTAAGTGTATTTAAAGGCTTGAGTAAGTGGTCTGAGAGGAGACATTTTTATTGTGAAGGAGGAGTGACACTCTTGTAATATTTTGAAAAAGGAATTCCATACATGTTTTTCACATTGAAAGTGTTTAAAATAATGTTAAACGTTATATAAAATGGATTATAGGATCTATATATGTCCATGAAATGGATCTTTGACAAGTTTATAGGTCATTTGGGCCCTTAAGATTAAGGTTTTGTCCCTTGTTAAGCTTAATTTTGCCTTAATAATTGTAATTAATTTTAATTATTTTCACTAATAGTTTTGGTAAAAAAATAATTTTAACTCATTAGATATTATAAATTATTCTTATTCCAAATATTTAATACATTTTTCCAAATTAATATCACATAAGTTTCATAAATTAATTTAAATTCAATCCCGCAGACAGGACGACAATGCGGGTTTTTAAAATTAAAACATCCAAAATTTTGCTATGTTTTTATATTCAGTTTCAATGTGAAATTGTTTCCAATGACCCAGATTGGATTAAATGATAAAAATTTGATGTAATTAAACTTTGAAATCAATTTAAAATATAATTTAACCTTATAAATAAATTAGATTAAAATGCATTTTTGAACTAAAATTCAGTATTTTTCACTATTCATTAAAAATAAAACTTCACAGAAAAATACCAAAAATTTACCCTAACATAATTTTTATGTTTATATTTAAAAGATAAAGTTTATTTTGTTATATAAAATTTATAAAAGTTCTAAAAATAGGATAAAAGTTCCTTAATAAAAATATTTGTTTTTATGTGTAATATTGAGTTTCTTCTTATCTTGTGATTTATAAAATATGTTGGATGAGTGTAAAAAATAACTGATTAAATATATTATATATATATTATATTAATATTAATCACTAATTTTAATTAATTTATTAATATAAAAAATCTTTGTGATCATAAAATTAGTTTTCTATAAAAACACTCCCTTTATATTCAATTGGTTCTTATATTCCTTTCTAATTAATTTGTAACCAATCAATTTATTTTATATTTTGTGTAAACCACATATTTTCATAAGGTAGTTAATACTATTTATAACCACTAATTTTAATGGCTAGGTAAAGTCTTATTGTATTAAATAATAATATTTTAATTATCTTTTATTGTTCGGTAAAACTCAGTCTTGCGTGTAATGTAAGGCATTGAAGAAACCCACTGTTGCATATGTCACATGCTAACTCAGTACCATGTGAATTTAAAGTTATAAATTATATTTAATTTCTTTAAAATAGTAAATATATTATAAATTATTGGGATATTATATTCCCTTATGCGCTTGGTGTTGCGTGTTATACACGCTATCGAATACAGTGTTCCTACTTTATATTTTCAGGGCGTTGCATTTATATATTTTTGTTTTCATTGTGACATTAACCACTTTCACTATGGGTGTCTTGATATATAGCTATATGATGACCTTGTAATTTAGGTCATGTTCCCTAATTCCACTAAGAAAGAGGTTTAAAGGGCCACATGCTATGTGTATCCATGAATCTGAGTTAAATTCTATTTGAATTTAATATTAGATTAAATATTATTCCCAAGAATGAGGAATAATATTTATTTAGGTTATGTTGATCACAAAAATTCCATCACCAATTGTTATAGTTTGGGATATATACATGAGTTGAATGTTAAATAAATATTATTTTCTAGTTAAAAAATATAATTATTTATCTCTTGTTTTATTTTCTTGCTTATTATTTATTAAATTACATGAATACATGAATATATATTTATTTACTAATTAGTGAATATAAAATTTATTTTTAAAAAAAATATTTATTATTAAATCTTTAAAATATCCCAAGGAGGATTGATGGGCCGATTTAAGGGGCCAAATGAAATGATATATTTTATTTAATATCATTTATATAAATAGAAATTAATTTATTTAAAAAGATATTTTAATATTTGTTAATGAGATAATGTTATGTAATATAATAATATAATTATTATTATGTGACATGGGGTTTATTTAGAGTTACCAATTAGATAAGGGCCTATATGAAGTTATCAATTGTATTACCCTAAGTATATTAACCAAATTATATCATTTTGTGAAGAAAAGAGAAGTGATACGAACAATGATATTCTCTCGAGATAATCTCTCAAGAAATCTATCAAGAACACGAGTAAAAATAATACTCCTCCATCATAGTCTTGATTGGACAAGGGAATAATCCTTAATTCCTAAAGGGATTCTTATTAATATTAATGGTGAGAAACACAAGATGATCGGGGCATCTTCACTAGCACCCAAAGTCCTAACAGAAATGATTCTAGGATTATAGAGAATGTGTGGATACCACTATAAGGATTCTAATTTAGATCCATTGATGTAAAAATCATATAACTAGTAGGTAAATTAGAATCATCAACAGAGATATAAAACCTATACAAGGTATTTATTGTTTAAAAATTAATTATAAATTATATGTGAAAATATCATCTCTTAAATATTCTTATCTTTATATTCATTTAATTTTGAGGATTTATCCAAAGAATTTGAGAAATAACATTATTATGCATGGGCATGACTTTTTATGCTACACCCCAAAACAATCAAGTGGTATCCATGTGATCAGATATTAATTTATAATTATTTAATAATTCATTAATCAATCACACATTCAATTGTTACTTTTTTATTATTTTTTATTATTTAATACAAAATTCAAGATAACATTTTTTTTACATTCATTTGACCAAGAATAGGCTAAGAACCGATGAGTAAAATTTAAATATCCCATCTAGATCTATTAGAGATACTGGACAAATGTTGTAATTACATAGTGTGTAACCAAAATTACACACCATTTAGCCTGATCAATCACACCATGAAACATCAAGATAATCACAACATGTCATGTGGGTGTTGTTACATGTCATGTATTATTACACACTACATATTGACTACTAGATGGCATGTGGCTTGGTAGGGTTACATAACATGAATATGATGTACACATCATGTAACCCCACAAGAATTTCATTATGTAAATTAATAAATCTATGCGATCAAATCACACGACATGTAATTTATTACACACTATAAATACACTTAGATTATTCAAAACCTTCTGAGAAACACATGACATATTGGATTACAATACTTATAGAAAGTTGTTCAAACTGTATAACCCTTTATTAATTGCATGGAATATATGGAATTTCCTAGACAACGTAGTGTGGGTTGATTGTAATGAATTACATGATGTGTAGTTGGATATATTCGCCATATAATTTATGTCTACTAACACTAGGTACATGCCAATATAGGTATGTCATGTGATTCAAACACACTGAAAGGAAAATTAATTTTAGAAAAATTTAACTACATGGAATGTAGCTGGATATACATGTCATATAATAGTGGTTTTCCCATAAATTATATGTTAAGTAATTCTTGGAAGATTGTGTGGAAATATATTATTAAATAAATTATTTTCCATGTATTCCTTAAATACACACTATGTATTGGTGTCTTAAATGTTATGTACTTCATAGGCAGAGCCACCACTATATGTTTTCCATATTAATAGTGTTTTTTGTGGTCATACAAACAATGTAGAATAAAAAAATTAACCCAAAAAACAACATTTATTATAATATCCTGACACACAATGTATGATTACATGTCATGTAAGTACATATTACATGACCTATACTATTCACAATGAATATCTCCCATTTTTTGTGTGACAGTACACACCATTAAAGTGTGGTTGAATGGAATACAAAATGTTTCCTTTAGTAAATTACATGTATTAGATTACAATATAGATTTTATACTGACTAGAAGGTTACAATTCATTTTTTCAATCAATACACACCATGTACCATATAATTTTAAATAACATTAAATATATTTAATTTATTTAAAATTATAGAGGATGGGAATCTGAAGGACTATTTGGATAAAAAATTAAGATAAAATAATTAATTGACTAATAATATTACTAATTATTATATCTAGTAACTCCATATTAATAAATAATTAATTGAATTGATTACCAGCTAGTTTAAATTCATAAACAATTCGTGTGTTGGTGATCACAAGATTGATCGAACAATGTATGTGTTGAGATTATGTTTAATTTAATATTTAGTTCATAGGTTCTATTAAATTAAATATGATGATCTATAAATAATCCCTTCTACATTTCTTATGTAAGAGCTTGTAAGTCCACAAATTCTTTTATGTAACCCATACCTCTAAATCCCATCACCTACAAGTGACTAATCACATGTAAAGGATGGAGAAACAAGTATACGAGGTGGTTTCAAATCCAAGATGAGGTTAAGACAAACAAAGAAATAAAAATGTCAAAAATTTCAATAATATAACTTGAGAAAATATTAACTCAAGGAGTTATTACCCAAGAGTAAAGGTTTTGTTTATCATTTTCTCAATGAACCAGTAAGTATTAAATTCTCATGATCATTACATATATTTATTTTATTATATACAGTGCATGGTTATTTATCTATTTTTGATATACATGTTTATTAAATATTTAAATGTGTCCACATAAAGTAAATAAAATAGAAAGCATGCTCAAATAGAATAATATAAATAGATCATGTGTAAATTATTCTATTAGATATGGATAATTAATTATGTAAAATCCATATAATATTAATAAGGAATGTAAAAGAAAAAATATTTATAATTAACACATAAGTAAATAAAATACCTCAATGAAGTATTAATTTATAAACACATTCTGTCATCTAATTTAAGATGATCCCATATTTCAATTGTCATTTAACCCATCACTGGATACACTTTTCAATTACTAGGAGGTCTTAACATGTATAATGATTCATCTTAACCAATAATGGTATTGAGTATAATTTCCATATTTTATTTAATATAATTTTTATCTAGGCTTTGAGGGATTCCAACTCTAGTATTTCATGTTTGAAGATTCCACACAACAAATCAAGGAGGTACAAGTTAGTATAGTTTTAGAGACTTTATAACTAAATACCTTAAAATAATTATCATGACCGTAGTATAGGTTATTTTAAAAGATATATGGATTATCAAAAATATAATTTTTCAAACTATAGTACATTTAGAATCCAATGGTGAGGTCTATTGGGATCTGACAATATTTTAGGAGATTAATAAAATAAAATTTATTACATTATAATATCCATAATAAAGATAAACTACTAAATCTTAATATTATTCTGTTGTAGAAAATTTAAATTAATATGATCTTAGAATTATTTCTTTGATTAATTTGGGAGAAATGTAATATCCAGAATGGAAGTAACTTCTTGGAGTGGTACATACACCTTTGCATTATATTATGCCACTTCCAAAGTCTTACATTATAGAGTCCACAGTTACTGATGATACATCCACAGAAGAATGTGAGGAGAATATATCTCTCCACCTAAGATATTTGGATGAATAATTGGATTCCTAATTCCTCATACTATCATCCATGATTAGTGGGATCTCAAAGATACATAAAGACATGGATTTATATACCATGTTGTCTCATATCTATGATCTTTATCAAGAGAGGTCTATACATGAGAGGTATGTGATATCCAAGGCACTCTTTATAAGAAATCTTAGAGAAGGTTTGAAAGTAGGACCTCATGTTTTAAATTTGATTGGTTATATTTATAATTTGTACATTTTGGGTTTCATGATATCTAATGAATTATACAATGATCTGGCTTGAAATGATTTATTTAGAGATCATGTATCTCTCTTATCTATCCTTCTACTGATAAATATCACCAAGGAATTGTGCACTGACTGTGTTCTTTCCCCACTTATACAGATATTCTCTAGTTGTATCGAAAATATTAATATGAATAATATTGATAATTTTCTTCTAGAGAACTTACTCTGATTGGCCAGATAGATAAGGAAATGAATCATGAAAAAACTATGGTCTGTATAGTGAATAAAAGAAATGGAAAGATGAAATTACTAAAGATTAAATCCATTTCTAATACTTAGTCACACTATCTGACCAATAGAAGGTGGATCCAGAGATAAGATAAAGAATAAGATTTCATATATTTTCCATGTGGCAAGAAGGCCACTGGAAGAAGAATTTCAGCCAAATAAATAAACAAGGGGATGATTCTAGTGATTTTATTATCAAATTTAATATTTCAATTTACAAAAAATAAGGAATTAGATAAATCTTATGGTGATTATATTTTTATCCAAATATAGGAACCATGTAGATTTAGAAATTTTACTAAAACATTTAGGGATCTTTGAGCTACCAATGTGTAAATACTGGTTACACTGGTTATTAAGGACCACTATATTACATTGGAAATTGGTATAATTATAGTTTTAAGTAATTGTTACTATATGCCTAGTATTACAAAGAACATTATATTCATGTCTATTTTATACATGGATGAATTTATTTTGAAGTTCAGTAATAAGATATTATACATTTATAAGGATTAGGTTTTTTATTCATGAAACATTTAAATAACAGTGTTAATATACTAGAATATAAAAATGAAGTGTTGGAAATTGATAATGAATCAAGTTCACATGAATCATATCACATCGATTTGTGGAATCACTAACTTGGACATGTAAATAATAGGTTCTTGAAAAGGTTATATCAATATAGGTATTTATATTATTTTTAACTAAAACCACTTGATATATGCCATACTTGTTTACAATGAAAGATGAGAAAATATCCATTTAGTGGAAAGGGTGAAAATTATTTCAAGATTCTTGAATTGGTTCATAAAAACATGCATAGAACTTTTCTAGATGATGTTAGAAGTGGGAACTCTTACTTCATAACTTTTATTGATGACTTTAGTAGATATGGATATATCAACTTAATGATGTATAAGTCTATTTTATTTGAGAAATTTAAGGATTTCATGAATTATATAGAGAATAAACTTGGAAAAAATATAAACAAACTTATTTTAGATCATTATATAGAATATATTCACAAAGATTTCATCAATTATTTATGGGAGTTTCATATACTATCTCAACTCACTATTTATACACCATAGTGTAGTGGTTTTAGAGAAAGGTGGAAACACACTTTGTTGTACATGGTGAGATCAATAATGAATTAGAAAAGTATTCCATTATCCTTTTAGGGATATTCATTACAAAATGAAACACAAATGATACATTAAGTGTTTGTTAAAGAAAAAAATGGTTTCCTATATAAGATTTTTCATGAAAAGAAACCTATTAGGTCACATATTCATGTATGGGAATGAAATGTGTTTGTTAAGTCCTACTCTAGAAAAAAACATTCCCCTCGAGGCATGATGTGTATCTTTATATGATATTATAAAGAAACTAAATTATATTACCTATAAAACTCTTCAGATAAAAATATCATGGTTGATAGAAATCTCACATTTATTAAAAGGGGAACATACTAAAAAGAGATATTGGTAGCATGATTTACTATGATGAATTTGAGGATGAAGATACACCAAAGTTAGACAAGGAAAATAAATTCAATATGTCCCCATGGAATGGGTTATTCTAGAGGAATATGTACTTTATAGGAACACTAAAGAGGATATAAAACACTAAATATATGATTTTCTAGTCACTGTGGATGGTGACTCATTATTAGTTGATAATAATGAACTTTTATCCTATAAGGAAGAAATTTTTAGTATAAAAGATATAATATTGAAATAATCGATGAATTATGAAATATATTGTATATACCAAAAAACATTATGAGGTTTAGTTGATCATTCAGTGGATGTAAAGCCTGTTGATTTAAAATTGGAATTAAAGAAGAAATTGAACATGGAATGCAATTTTAGTACCTAAAAGGAATTAATGGTTGATAAAGGTTTTAAGAAACATCAAGAAATAGACTATGATGAAAAATTATTAGTGGTTTCTATGCTTAAATCCATTGGAATTAAAATTTCCATAACTAATTACCAAGATTAAAAAATTGAAAAAGAATTTTAAAATATCCTTCCTTAACCTGAACATTTTGGAATATTTCTATATGGAAAAAAGAAGGTTTTGTGGGTTTAAATGATTCTAATAAGGTTATAAAGTTATAGAGATCCATTTATGGATTTAAGAAAGCATCTAGATCATAGAAAATTTACTTTGATAGAGCCATAAGGTAATTTAGTTTCATAGAGAATAGATGTGATCCCTATGTCTATAAGTGGTTTTTTTAAATTGAATTAATTTTTCTTATATTAATGTTTATAACATATTACTAATAGGAAATGTTGTACATTTAATATAGTTAATTTAGATGTGTTTGAAACAAATTATTTTCTATGAAGGATATAGATGAATTATTCTACATTCTAGGGATAAAGATCATTCAAGATAGATCTAAGAGGACTCATGACTATGTTAGGGTATATATATTTTAAATGCACTAAATAGATTTAGTATAAAGGAATCTAAAATGGGATTGTTGCCTATGTCACACGATACAAATATCCCTAAGAAAGTGTGTCATCAGAAACAAGAGGAGATACAAAGGATGAGTATAGTCCCTAATACATTTTCAATTGGTCCTATCATGTATATCATGTTATATACTAGTCTTAATATTGTATATGACTTTTTCATAGTAGATAGATTTTAAGGAGATCCAAGAGATTGTCATTGGTTGGTAATTAAAAAACACTAAATCAATTGAGGAATACTAAATACATGATTCTGGTTTATGTAGGATATGAGGAACTAGTCACCGATGGATAAACATATGCCAATTTTCAGACAGATCTGAATGATCTAAAATCACTGTCAGAATATTTATTCTTTCTTTATAGAGGAGCTATGATTTTGATGTACAGAAAGTATATGGTGGTTGATAATTTCAAATTAGAGTCTGATTATATTGTGGATTATTTTTTAGTTAAATAAGAAGTGTGGATACACAACTTTTTTAGGGAACTTGATGTAGTTTCTAGAAATAAAGATGATATCACATTATATTATGATAATACTGAAGTAGTTGTCTTATCTAAATATCCAAGTTTTCATCAACAGGAAAAGAATATACTTTGTAAGTATCACCTATTGGGGGATTTTTTTAGAGAGGTTAGGTCATATTAAGTAGTGTTACCCTGAAAGAGAATATGAAATACTCATTGACTAGAGCCATATCTTAGTAGAATCATGAATATCATGCTAGAGTTAGGAGAATACATGTCAATAGAAATATGTTATAGTGAAAGTGATAGTTTTTTGTAGTTGTTTCCCTTGAAAATAAATATTTATACTTTAGATTACATATATTTTTATAGATTTTAATATTAATAAACATATTATAACATGATGATTATTATTAAATATAATATTTAATTTGATAATTTCATTAGATTATTTGTTTCATAGAAAGGTTATAGGAGTTCCCTATATGATGAGGACCATGAAGTTAGATGAAAATATTCTTAAACTTATGTCCTATAGTCTATATACCATCATCTGATAAGACACATATGATGTTTTTACAATCAGATTCTTGACTCTCATAAGAGGACGAGGCTTTGACTCATGATGTTTTACAATTTTTAATCTTCTAGATGGGTGGTTATAGGGATAAACCCACAAATAGGAATTCCACATTTATACATTTAATTAGATATTCCTTTATGTGAATATGTTTATTGGTACTTAGACTTGAGATTATTATTAATTCATATCATGATTCACATAGTTTTATGTATTGATGAAAAACATGATGACATATGCTCATGGTGAGGTATGATACATCAGGTACATCATAAGTGCTATGAAATTAATGAATAATTCAAGATAGGATTTGTCCCTTCCAAATTTATAAGATGATATCTTGGTCCATTTTATAGAAATGGAACTCCATGATTAAGTACAAGTCTATAGAAATTTAGTAATGAGTTCATTTTAGGTGGTCAGAGAAATATATATTAGTCATATATTTTGATGAAATGAGTATACATCATGCATGATAATACATTGAGAAAATGATATTATATTACACAGAGAGTGTTCATATGAGGTTCTTCTTATCAATATATTAACATATTTCTTTTTAGGTGACCTGATGTGTTTATATATGTTGGTTTTGGAATTTAGGATAGATTTCCTAATTCCACTAAGAAATAGATCTAGAGGGTCACAACCAATGTCCATCCCTGAGTCTTAGATAAATTTTATTTTAATTGAATAATATAATAAATATTGTTCTTAAGGCTAGGGAATAATATTTATTTATGTTATGTTGATCACATAAATTCAATCGGTAGTTGTTCTAGTTTAGAGTATATATGTGAGAAAAATATTAAGTAAATATTTTTTTTAGTTAGAAAATATAATATTTATTTATATATTATTTTATTCTCTAGGTAATTATTTATTTAATTATATGAATACATGAATAAATATTTATTCACCAAATAGTGATTATAATATTTATTTATTTATTTAATGAATAATGTAAAGATATTTTCTGGTTTTGATGTAATAACTATATTTTTTATTACATGTTTAAAGATTTGTAAGTACTGTCTCTGAATTTTACACTTGGGAAAGACCAGATGGAGACAATACACCAGGACTGTGGGATATCTGGATTTAGACCAGTGGAAGCCATTTCACCAGAAGCAACAAAGTTGAATTGGGTAAGTTCCATGAAATCCTCAGGGGTGACCTCAATAGTTACAGCTGAGTGGATCTTGTAGAAGCATCTAGATGGGTTTGGTTTAGGGTATGGCGCATTGTGGAGTTTGAGTGTTTTATTTGAATATCTTTTTAAATAAATTAGTTATTATTTATTTGAAAGAAATTAAATGAAATATATCATTTTATATAGGACCTTAACTTGGCCGGTCAATCCTACTTGGAATTTATCAAACCTTGAATTATAGATATTAATTTAAAAAATAAATTTAACTATATTATTAATTAATTAAATGAATAAATATTACAACCACTAATTGGTGAATAAATATTAATTCATATATTTACCTAATTAAATAAATAATTAACTAGAAAATAAAACAAGAGATAAATAGTAATATTTGTTAACTAGAAAATAATAACTATTTAATATTCAACTCATTTATATATTCTAAACAAGAATAAATGATAATTGAATTTATGTGATCAACATAACCCGGATAAATATTATTCCTCATTCTTGAGAATAATATTTATTATAATATTAAATTTAAATAGAATTTAACTAAGATCTTGGATACACTTTGTCTTGATATCTCATCAATCTAGTTGCATACTCATGTCATCAACCTATATGCCTGATATATCATTCTTCGACTACCTAAAATGAACTTGTCAATAAATAATCATATCCCTTGATTTAATCTATGTGTTTTATTTTAGTCAAAGGGAATGAAATATTATTTTCCAAATTTGGAATGGAAAAATCTTTTCGCGAGTTATTCATTAATTTCATATCACTTATAATGAATCCAGCATATCCTACCTCATAGTGATCACATGTCATCATTATTTTCATCAATACATTAAAGTTTTTTACTTAAGATATGAATTAATAATAATCTCATGTCTAAGGAAAAATACACACATTCACATATAAGAATATCCAATGAAACATATAAATATGGAATTTCTATCGCAAATTCTATCCTCATAACCCCTCGTCCTAAAGATTATGATGTGTAAAACATCATGATTCAAAACCAAATACTCTTACAAGAATCAACCACCTGATAGGTCAAATATAATCCATTTCTAATCAGATGATATTATCTAGACCATATTAAACAAGTTTAATAATACTATTATAGAACATCAAGGTACTTATTATAGAGAGGAACTATTATAAATATTTGATGAGAAAAAAATACCAAAAGGAAATTATCCCATTAAATGTTACACAAAAGAAAAATCATCATGTGATAAGGTATTTATTAATATTAAAATATTTTAATATACAAGTGATTGAAAGTAAAAAGTAGTTAGATTTAGGGAAACTGAAGTGCACTGTGTTGCATTTGTTGTCAATGAGGTATGTTGTTGTCAAGGAATGAATGGATGGATGTCAAGGAGGTTCAATATGTGAATGACAAAGGATGTGATGGTGTTGGTAAGGAAAGGAGAATGGCCATGGTACTAAGATGCATGTCACTTAGGAGATTCACTAAGTAACATATGATGTTGTGGTTGAAACATTCTCTATGTATATCTGACGATTGATAAGCTGTTCTTTAAGTTCCAAGAACTTGTATCAACTGGATACAATGTCACAACAATGTTAGAAGACCATTCATTGTATTGAAAATGCATGAGGAGTAGAAGATGATCCATCCACTACTTCTAAGTTGATGAAGTGAGCTAAAGAAGTCCATGCACTATCACTTAGTGCATGAGAATTAGAAGAAGATCCAATTGATCTCTGATTAGATCAATGAAGCACATTGAAGATTATAAGTGATTCAGGAGTTCGGTTGATGAAGATGAACCTTTTGAATTCCATATCCTAAGTGAAGATCATATGAGGAGAAGTAATGGAATTCTTAAGAAGAAGAATAGAAGAAGTGGAGAAGAAATGGCTTGAATGGCACTTGGCATTTGTCTTATACTCATGGGTTACTTTGTTTTTGACAAAGTATTTGTACTGTCCTTTGCCAAAAAATATGGCCAGCCAAGGCACCTTGAGGGTTCAACCCCAAGGCATGGGCGCTAGGGCACCATGCCCATAGGGGAACCCGTGGGGCGAGCCAGGGCGGCAGGGCGCACACCCAGGACACCGCATGGGCGCCTGGGGCACGCCCGGAGGAGCACGGAAGGGGCCGTGTATAAGCCCCCGAGGGCACGCGGTGGTGAAGCCCGCGCACCCGAGTGTGCATAGTGGGCGCCAGTAGCGCGCCCGCAGGGAGCAGAGACTGGGCGCAGAGCGCGCCCGCAGGGAGAACACGGTGCGGGGCGGCACCGTGGAGGGAGAAGTTCAACTGAGGGGTTGAGGCGGCGCTAGGGTGATAAAGCGCGGAAAAACAGCGCGCCGATTCGATGTGGGACGCGGAAATTTCACCCGGGACAGATCTGAGCCGTCCGTCTCATCGCGCGCTGGATTGCAGCCGCTCATCTCATTTGTCGCGCGCCGCGATTTAATCCGGCCGTCCGATGTATCTCAAACGCTTGATCCGACGGCTCCCGGCTCGTCTCCTTCGTCGAGCCACCCCGAAGCCACCCACGAGCTCCGTTCGAACCAGGAGCCTCCCGAACGATGATTTCGAGCTCCCGGCCACCATTTTTGAAAACGAAGGCTCCATTGAGTTCGTCTGAGCCGTATGAACACAACCATGCTTTAAAATGACTCTGCATGCAACAAATGAGGATTTTGGAGTTCGGACGAGGCAAACGAATTTTCCGAGGCTTCATGGGTTCGTGTTTTGCATGGAATAGAAGAGAAGAATCCGTGCATGCATTCTAAGTCGCATGCACGTGGAGGAGAAAAAAATATAGAAGGGGAGCCCGCGTGAACCGAGGATAAAAATAAAGATTGGAAATATTTTGAAGATCCGAAATCTTCGGTGATTCAAGATTTAACACGCGGATGGACTGAGGCATCCCTCTGCCTATATAAGGAGAGCTCGAGGCTCTCATTGAGCTTGCTGATCCTTTGTTGAAAACCTGACGTCCCGTGAGAGCACCCTTGTGCCTCGCGAAGAAGAAGCCCCGCACAACCCACTTGTGCGGCTGAAGTTCTCGGGACCACCCAAGGTCCTGAAGGAGTCTCCTGCGCGCCTATCTTGCGCGACAGGAAGATCCCGAGCCGCTAAAATCTGCGCGCTCGAGGATTGTCACCCACACTGCCCGCATACTTGTGCGGCAGGAGGAAGTGCCCGCGGGTGTTGCACATGCGCGCCCCGCGGTGCTCATGCACCTTGCGCGACTGCCCCTTGCACTAAGGACTTGCGCGGCTGTTGAGAGTGGACACACCCCCTTGCGCGACTCCTTTGAGTTTTCCTTGTGTGTGCTAAGTGGAGTGAAGGCCGTAGCCTTTGGTGGTTGTAACAAGTAAAGGCCGTTGCCTTATGTGGGTGCACATTTTGAAGAACAAGAACACCCTATGTCCATTTAAGTGTGTGCCAAGTGCTAAGAAGACCACACATTGTGTGTGAAGTGAAAAAGGCCGAGAGGAAGTGTGTGCAAGTGGAATAGGCCGTAGCCAAGTGTGTGTAAGTGAATAAGGCCAAAGACCACACCTAGTTGTGTGAAAAGTGGAGAACCTTGTGTATGCAAATTGAAGAACACACCTTGAGTGTGTGTGTGCAAACAAGAAACCAGTTGGCCGAACCTATGTGTGTGCTCTAAGAGGAGTGGACACACTTAGAAGAAGAAGAAGACTCACACAAAGTATAACACACATTTAAGTGTGTAAACACATTGAACAAAAGTGTGAAGTTCAAGTGAGAAGGTGTGTGCTTGAAGTGATTACACCCTTTGTGTGTTTATTGCACCAAGAGAAAAGAAAGGGAAGTGCATGCTTGCATGCATGCACATGCACACGTGAACAAAGCCAAATCAGGCTGTGTGCATCTGAGTTGTCCAAGACCAGAAGATCTTGAAGAATTTGAGAAGCCATGCAGTCAGTGCATGAGGAAGAAGAGTTTCCATGCATTCGGTGCATGAAGTTGAATTGAAGTGAGACTGGACCAGACTGAAGTTAAAGACATCAATTGTCTGAGTATTCAGTAGTTGGAGAGAAGCCAGGTCATCCTGAGAAGAAGGAGATAAATCATGAGCAAGACGAGAAGACCTGATCAACTCAAGTGATCAGAGGTACAGAGCAAGGCCAGCAGTCTTTATCCCAGACTGCTGAAGATACTTGAAGAAGCTTAAAGAGAAGAAGAGCTACTCGTGTGACTCGAGGAGCCAAGAGAAGACCCTGTGGGACTCAGGGAGAAGAAGTCTTCAGTGGGATTCTGGAGCAGGCCAGTGGGACTCTGGTAACACTATGTGAAGCAGTATAAAGACCCTCCTGTGGGACTCAGGAGAGATACGGTGGGAAGCTGTATTGACCATTGTAATACTAACAGATTATAATGGGAGAATCCATGCTGGGAGAGCATGGAAAGGATGTAGGCCTTTGGTGCCGAACCTTGTAAATCCTTGTGTCCTGTGCCTTTTCATTACTTCATTATCCGGGAAAGGTTGAGAGACATAAGAAGAGTGGATCGAGGCCTTAACAAGCCATAGAGGTTTAATTGATTAAGAATCAATTAGTAAAAAGTTTTAAAGGATCACTGATTCACCCCCTCCCCCTCTCAGTGATTCACACTGATCTGGGCACTTCAATTGGTATCAGAGGGAAGGTTACCTCTAAAAGATCCAAGGGAGTATTTATGAAGTGCAGATTTGAGGAAATGAGTGACCAACCTCAAATGGAGATATCTTCCAAGACTCAGAAAAATAGAAAGAAGAAACAGGCCAAGAAGATGAAGAAAGCCTGTCCTAGCTGTGATGAAGTTGAAACAATGAATGATCTTCAGAGTGCACTCAAATATCTTCAGAAGACAGTTCCCATGGAAGTGGCAAAGTGTATAGCTACAGGCATCCATGATCTTCATGAAGAAAAATCACAGTTAGAAGAAGAAGCCAATCCAATGGAAGATCAATTGGCTAAAAGGGTTGGAATAACCAACACTCTCAGAAAGCTGGTGAAGGCTAAAGATGAAACTGTTTCTCTTTGCAATGATAGATATGAAGACACTGCTGAAGAATTGCAAAGGAGCCTTTCTGAGAAAGAAATATTTATGATAATGATCAAAGAAGTTTTCCATGCACTGGAGAAGTTGCACAAAGTGTCAATGAATGTCAGAGATGCTCAACTCGAAGACAAAGTCAAAATGGTGAAGGAGCTTGAAAATTCATTGCTAGAAATGAATAAGGTGCATGAAGACCAGATGAAACAACTGGTGGATAATTGGGAAGGAAAGCTAAGAACTGTTGAGGATGAGAAGAACTCCCTTAACATGAAATGCTTAGAACTAGAGGTGATATTGAAAAATCAGCAATCACCCAAAGCCAAAGCCTCCCAGTCAGCTGAAAGGAGAAATGTTGCTACTCAAGCATGCATTGAGCATGATGATTCTAAAAGAAAGACATCCTCTAATAAAAGGGCAACATCTTCTAGAAAGAAGGTACCATCCATACCATCTTGTACTGATGCTTCTAATTGTGTTTCCACAAAAAGTGCAGGATGGAAGAATAATTCCAAACAAATATGGATGAAGACAGTAAAGAAGCAGAGCTCTCCTGAAACAACACAGCAAGTCAAGAAAAGTACCCAACAATCAGAAGGACTAAAGAGGTCAAGATTTTTGGTTCAGTGTTGGTGTTGTAATAAGTATGGGCACTGTGCAAAGGATTGTTGGTACAATCCACTAAATGTCAAAGCACAAAGGAAGCCCATGCCAAGGGGGAGCAAGCCAGAAGGAAATAAGCAACATCCACAGGTCCAGAGACATCTGTTTACTGCTAACAGATTTGGATTGCTTGACAACATCTGGGATGGCTGCAAAAGTGGTCAAAAGAATGATACATGTCAATCTCCAACTGTATCCAAAGCTGGAATGAAGAGAAGATCACTGAACCTGGCTAAAAGAGATTCCTTGGGAAGCAAGCAGAAGAAAGTGGAAGATGCTCCCAAGAAGAGTTTGAAGAATGAAGAGAAGTCCTTGGAATTCAAATCCAAGAAGGGTGATGCATCCAGAAGGACCACCAAGAAATGATTCTACTGTGGGAAGAAAGGACATATCATGGATCTTTGTAAAGAAGCCATGAAATTAAATAGAAGAAGACTGGACTCAAAAAGACAATCAATCCAGAAGAATAAGAAGGAATTGATTGAAAACAAGTTGCCTAAGAAAGGTAGCTTGACAGCATCTAAGGAACCATGTGGAACGTCCAAAATTGAGGCCACTCTTCCAAATGATTTACTTGTCATATGGCCACATCAGTTGCAACTTGCCAGAGAACTACAAAGAGTTGAAGATGAAGCTCTGGCAATTGCTAAAGCAAAAGGGAAGAAGAAGGCTTCACATGAAGATGTTTTGAGAACCACACCATCACAAACATCAATGAAGATCAAATGTGCAAGTGTGAAGAATGGTGAAAATGGGACATCTCGGTTGAGATAATCTTCTCAACCTTGTTGTTCACATTGATGAACCAAGGAGGTTCCATCTTATTCCCTTATACTAGTGGTATTTACATGTGCTGACATTGCAGGGAATTGAAGATGATGATCATTCTCAACTGGAGGATGGTTTGGACAGAATGGAGTGCACCCCTTGAGGGGGAGCCAATCTGGAGAAGATGATGTTCTGAAATTAATATCATCTTGAGAAAGTAGATGAAAGGGGGAGCTTTATCTTTGCACCTGAACATTCTAATGTGTTTTGTGAATTATGTGCAGGATTCATCAATTCATTGAATATCTATAAAAAAATTCAACCCCTAAGCATGATCTCACATGTATTGTGAATGTTGGACAGCATTGAGTTCCTTGGTTATATCACTCTTGTTTTCTACACCGGGTTTGCCCAAGTAGACTTAGAGTTGATCAACTAAAGGTTCTTTGCTAAAGAAGAACATGTGACATCATCCCTCTCCTAGTGTTTTTCAAGAAGATGCTATTCGAAGGGAGGAAGAGATATTTTGGAAGAGTACCACACCACACCTTTGCATTTGATTGCCAATAAGGGGGAGAAAATATTGGCACACATGTTGACCCATTCATATGTGCTGAAGAAGTGTATTGACAACAAATACAAAGGGGGATATTGAAGTGTACTGTGTTGCATTTGTTGTCAATGAGGTATGTTGTTGTCAAGGAATGAATGGATGGATGTCAAGGAGGTTCAATATGTGAATGACAAAGGATGTGATGGTGTTGGTAAGGAAAGGAGAATGGCCATGGTACTAAGATGCATGTCACTTAGGAGATTCACTAAGTAACATATGATGTTGTGGTTGAAACATTCTCTATGTATATCTGACGATTGATAAGCTGTTCTTTAAGTTCCAAGAACTTTTATCAACTGGATACAATGTCACAACAATGTTAGAAGACCATGCATTGTATTGACAATGCATGAGGAGTAGAAGATGATCCATCCACTACTTCTAAGTGGATGAAGTGAGCTAAAGAAGTCCATGCACTATCACTTAGTGCATGAGAATTAGAAGAAGATCCAATTGATCTCTGATTAGATCAATGAAGCACATTGAAGATTATAAGTGATTCAGGAGTTCGGTTGATGAAGATGAACCTTTTGAATTCCATATCCTAAGTGAAGATCATATGAGGAGAAGTAATGGAATTCTTAAGAAGAATAATAGAAGAAGTGGAGAAGAAATGGCTTGAATGGAACATGGCATTTGTCTTATACTCATGGGTTACTTTGTTTTTGACAAAGTATTTGTACTGTCCTTTGCCAAAAAATATGGCCAGCCAAGGCACCTTGAGGGTTCAACCCCAAGGCATGGGCGCTACGGCACCACGCCCATAGGGGAACCCGTGGGGCGAGCCAGGGCGGCAGGGCGCACACCCAGGACACCGCATGGGCGCCTGGGGCACGCCCGGAGGAGCGCGGCAGGGGCCGTGTATAAGCCCCCGAGGGAACGCGGTGGTGAAGCCCGCGCACCCGAGTGTGCATAGTGGGTGCCAGTAGCGTGCCCGTAGGTAGCAGAGACTGGGCGCAGAGTGCGCCCGCAGGGAGAACACGGTGCGGGGCGGCACCGTGGAGGGAGAAGTTCAACTGAGGGGTTGAGGCGGCGCTAGGGTGATAAAGCGTGGAAAAACAGTGCGCCGATTCGATGTGGGACGCGGAAATTTCACCCGGGACAGATCTGAGCCGTCCGTCTCATCGCGCGCTGGATCGCAGCCGCTCATCTCATCTGCCGCGCGCCGCGATTTAATCCGGCCGTCCGATGTATCTCAAACGCTTGATCTGACGGCTCCCGGCTCGTCTCCTTCGTCGAGCCACCCTGAAGCCACCCGCGAGCTCCGTTCGAACCAGGAGCCTCCCGAACGATTATTTCGAGCTCCCGGCCACCATTTTTGAAAACGAAGGCTCCATTGAGTTCGTCTGAGCCGTATGAACACAACCATGCTTTAAAATGACTCTGCATGCAACAAATGAGGATTTTGGAGTTCGGCCGAGGCAAACGAAGTTGCCGAGGCTTCATGGGTTCGTGTTTTGCATGGAATAGAAGAGAAGAAGTCGTGCATGCGTTCTAAGTCGCATGCACGTGGAGGAGAAAAAAATATAGAAGGGGAGCCCGCGTGAACCGAGGATAAAAATAAAGATTGGAAATATTTTGAAGATCCGAAATCTTCGGTGATTCATGATTTAACACGCGGATGGACTGAGGCATCCCTCTGCCTATATAAGGATAGCTCGAGGCTCTCATTGAGCTTGCTGATCCTTTGTTGAAAACCTGACATCCCGTGAGAGCACCCTTGTGCCTCGCGAAGAAGAAGCCCCGCACAACCCACTTGTGCGGCTGAAGTTCTCGGGACCACCCGAGGTCTTGAAGGAGTCCCCCGCGCGCCTATCTTGCGCGACAGGAAGATCCCGAGCTGCTTGAATCTGCGCGCTCGAGGATTGGCACCCTCACTGCCCGCATACTTGTGCGGCAGGAGGAAGTGCCCGCGGGTGTTGCACATGCGCGCCCCGCGGTGCTCATGCACCTTGCGCGACTGCCCCTTGCACTAAGGACTTGCGCGGCTGTTGAGAGTGGACACACACCCTTGCGCGACTCCTTTGAGTTTTCCTTGTGTGTGCTAAGTGGAGTGAAGGCCGTAGCCTTTGGTGGTTGTAACAAGTAAAGGTCGTTGCCTTATGTGGGTGCACATTTTGAAGAACAAGAACACCCTATGGCCATTTAAGTGTGTGCCAAGTGCTAAGAAGACCACACATTGTGTGTGAAGTGAAAAAGGCCGAGAGGAAGTGTGTGCAAGTGGAATAGGCCGTAGCCAAGTGTGTGTAAGTGAATAAGGCCAAAGACCACACCTAGTTGTGTGAAAAGTGGAGAACCTTGTGTATGCAAATTGAAGAACACACCTTGAGTGTGTGTGTGCAAACAAGAAACAAGTTGGTCGAACCTATGTGTGTGCTCTAAGAGGAGTGGACACACTTAGAAGAAGAAGAAGACTCACACAAAGTATAACACACATTTAAGTGTTTAAACACATTGAACAAAAGTGTGAAGTTCAAGTGAGAAGGTGTGTGCTTGAAGTGATTACACCCTTTGTGGGTTTATTGCACCAAGAGAAAAGAAAGGGAAGTGCATGCTTGCATGCATGCACATGCACACGTGAACAAAGCCAAATCAGGCTGTGTGCATCTGAGTTGTCCAAGACCAGAAGATCTTGAAGAATTTGAGAATCCATGCAGTCAGTGCATGAGGAAGAAGAGTTTCCATGCATTCGGTGCATGAAGTTGAATTGAAGTGAGACTGGACCAGACTGAAGTTAAAGACATCAATTGTCTGAGTATTCAGTAGTTGGAGAGAAGCCAGGTCATCCTGAGAAGAAGGAGATAAATCCTGAGCAAGACGAGAAGACCTGATCAACTCAAGTGATCAGAGGTACAGAGCAAGGCCAGCAGTCTTTATCCCAGACTGCTGAAGATACTTGAAGAAGCTTAAAGAGAAGAAGAGCTACTCGTGTGACTCGAGGAGCCAAGAGAAGACCCTGTGGGACTCAGGGAGAAGAAGTCTTCAGTGGGATTCTGGAGCAGGCCAGTGGGACCCTGGTAACACTGTGTGAAGCAGTATAAAGACCCTCCTGTGGGACTCAGGAGAGATACGGTGGGAAGATGTATCGACCATTGTAATACTAACAGATTATAATGGGAGAATCCATGCTGGGAGAGCATGGCAAGGATGTAGGCCTTTGGTGCCGAACCTTGTAAATCCTTGTGTCCTGTGCCTTTTCATTACTGCATTATCCGGGAAAGGTTGAGAGACATAAGAAGAGTGGATCGAGGCCTTAACAAGCCATAGAGGTTTAATTGATTAAGAATCAATTAGTAAAAAGTTTTAAAGGATCACTGATTCACCCCCTCCCCCTCTCAGTGATTCACACTGATCTGGGCACTTCAGAAACAAATCCAATAAGTTCCCATGAATAAAACAATCCTTTATCATTTGCGTTGATTCTATTATTGGGTCTTAAAGGACTATATAACACTGACATGAGATAGCCTAAGAAAATAAGAAACCCAAATCCTTGAAAACCAAGCTAGATAAATCAAATCATGCGTACAATAAAAGAAATAAGTGGAGGGCCTTTCACTGAAAATTTTCACCACATCTATCTTCATCCTATGTTCTTGATGAAGATCACATGAGAGGAAGCAAGAAGACATCCCTCCTCTAGATATATCCATGGATTATGTTGAATCACTTGATAATGGAGTGGGATCCTCTCATAACCCATGAAATGTTACTACCTCAAGAAAATAATGGGTAGGGAGGAAGAGAGCTATAGTATTTAGAGTGTTTCAGTAAACTACATACAAGAGTCACACAAACCCATCAATTGGGTATTTCCTATTTCTATAGGTCCCTCAAAAATTTTCCTTGAGTGTGCATACATTAACTCATTTTTTATGAGTTAATGCATGTTGTTACATCAAATGAAACATTCATGCATAACAACTAAATGCATTTCATCTTACTAAATGATTTATTTATGATAGCTAACTTTGAAAGATTAAAATGATTAGGCTTTTCATTAGTTAGTAGCATATTATCACTTAGAATATGATTTACAATATCCATTTTCAATTGTGTATGATGCGCCTTTTGTTTATGTATGTCGTATCTTTCAACTTGCACCAATCATATAATATAATATGACCAAAAACTCATCATATGAATAAATGGATTTAGGGGATATCTCCTTAAATAAATAAAAAATACATACATGTGTAGAGACATTTTAACACACATAGACACACAAGCACACATTATAAGACCAAAAAATTCATATAAATAGAGAGAATTGTAAAAACAATTGATCCATAAAAAATAATAACAACTGAATTCGATGACATTCCAATGGTTTGGGAATCAACTCATCCAATAAAATAAGAAGAACTAACATTTGTTATAGGGATTTGTGTAGCATAAATGGTTTGGTAATAAATGAGAATAGTTCAATGGTTTATTTTAAATAAAAAATCAAGGACTTTAATCAATGCTAACATAGAATACACTATTAAGGAGGGGTTTTCTTAGTGCTTTGAAAAATATTGTGTATCATCACTTATATTAGTACTGGTAAATGTTTTCATAAGCATAAAAAAGTTCAGATATTGTGAGGTTGTAGGAATTTGATTTTAGGAATTCGAGTCGATGAATGGTTGAATAACCGGTGGAATTAGTGAGTTCATCCGACCTTTAAAACTCTTGTTGCATACAATCACTATATTACTTTGTGCACGCATGCATGTAGCTTCACACACACACACACATTATTTACATATAATAATATATAAGAATATATAATCTATTTTATATTAATATATATATATATAAATATATTTATGCCCCATGGGGTGTGGCTGAGTGGTTTCATCGCTCTAGGATCAATGGTGGTGGGGGAAGGTCTTATGTTTAAGCCTCCCCCGATGCATGCAAGTGTAGAATTTTATTTATATTGGTCCCCTCCATTGAAACAATATAAATATATAAAAAATATTTATATATATCTTTATTTAAAAAAAATATATTAAAATACAATTAATTATATAAATATATAATTAATTATATTAAAATTTAGATCATATTTTCAGATAATAAATTATATTTTTTAAAATATATTTTTTAATTTAAAATTTAAATTATTTTAATCAATAATATATTTTTCAGACATAAAAAAATATGTTAAATTTTTCCAATGAATGATATAATTTACATATACACAGACATGTAAAAGAATGCATACATTAACACATACAAAGATTATTTAAATTAAATTACATGTATGTATGTATATATGTATTTATATTCCATTACTACAGATTGGGATTTTAAAAGTGATAGAAATTTATTTTTTCTATACTAATTTTTTTTCATAAGTCAAGAACCATTAAAATCCCATCACTATTTTCAGCACTAATAAAACACTGATAAAGGAAACCTTTATCATTACTAAAGAAATCACTGATATATGGGGTCTTTATCAGTTATTCTTTCAGTGTTGCTAAAGTCCATATATATTAAAACTTTTTTATAGGGATAATAAATTATACCCTTATCAGTGATAGTTTTATCAGTTGTTTTCTAGCGCTGATAAATAATTTATTTATCATCACTAAAAAAGAACTCATAAAATTATAATTAAAAAAAATCAAGGTAGGTAACTGCAGCCCCAAACCTTTTATCAGGGATCTGCATCCCACCCCCACACTCTTCACCTACTCACATGTAACCCAGCTTTCCCCCCAACCTTTATGAGAACTTCCCCACTATCAGATTAACAACACAAACCTATATTTGAGCTTATGACTCCCTATGAAAAGATAACACCCTTAACACCACTCCATCTTATTTTCTTTTGTATTTTATAATATAATTATTTTTAAATTCATTTATAAAATAGACAACATATTTACACATATATATTTATATGTTTATATATATTTATCTATTTACATATATATTTATTTATATATTTACATATATATTTTTTATATTTATATATGTATTTAAATATTTAAATATCTATTTATATATTAATATATAATTGTATAATTACATATAGTTTTTTTATAATGAATTCTTAAAATGCTTATTTTTTGTAAATATATTTATGTTTCTAAATATATATATTTTTATAGGCGTGTGTCTATATATACAAATTCATATGTCACATCCCATCCATTGTTTTAAAAATTATTGTAATTTTTTAATTTTTTTACCTCTTTCTTGAATTTTTGGTTGTATTAGATTAAAATTTTGAAAATTTGGAATTTCAATCGAGGCACACATTTAATGCACGATTAGTAGAAACTATGAGACAACAATATGAATTAATCTATAATTTAACATATTTAAATAATATGGTTGGAACATGATTTTACAAACCATGCATCCTTCCCAAATGGGGTGCTCTGAATCCTAAAATAGGGGTGTATAATTAGAGCATAGTTTGGCCAACCATGTGGACAAACCCTATGTGGTCTCTAGATTATTAAAGACATGGAATTAAAAAAAATAACCTCCCTCTTTCCTCCCTAAAATTATTCCACCCACACTAAATCCAATTCATGTGATGCATAACTGAGATCCCCCATGTCATGAAATTCTCATCGAGTTCCTTCCCTATTTACAGATTTTGAGGTGAATTCTTCACGATCCAGGTTTATATCAATGAGGTCAGGCCTCCTCCTCCTTCCTCCTCCTCTTACTCTTTCTTTTCCATCTATTTGCACACTGTGCATCATCTGGGGACAAAAACTATATGGGATGGGATATTATAAATTTTTTATTTTGCGTTCCTATGGTTTGTGAGGCCTGATTTGAGACCTACTATAGTGGGTTTTGTCAAAGGTGATGAGTTCCTCTTCAATTTATGGTAGGTTTCCCCTTGTATTCAGCCTTTAAATTATGGAACATTCATTACATGCCTTTCAAATATTTTTTATTGATTTTAAATGATAATATAAAATATGTTTGAGAATAATTAGAAAGGAAAATAATTTTTTACTTAATTTTTATTTCAATGCTGTAAGACACGGACATTTTCTTAAATAAATCTCTTTTAAATAAACTCAGTGTCGATAGCTTGTTTCACACGCAACACCAAACTAAAATGTTCCATAAAATATGAGACTAATATTAATAAGAAAATTTAATCATAATAAAAACACTAATAAATAAAATTATTTTAATCAAATTGATATGTATACAAAAATGATTTAGAAAATTTAATGTTTTAAAAGGGTATTTTTCATTAAAAGTGATTTTCTTTGTATATTTTATTTTCATTTAAAGGTTGTGTTTATAAAGTTTAGAATTTTAATTTTTTAAAATGAATTAAAATTTTTAATTATTCATGTTAAAATTATCTTAGTGTGTATTCTTGGTATTTTTCTAAAATAATTGATTTTTAGGTGAATAGTAAAAAATACTGATTTTTCTAAAACCACCACTTTTATAAAATTATCAAAATAAGAGAATGCATTAAAAAAATTTGAAAATATTTTTATATAAAATATACATATAAATTAAAATAAATAATTTAAAAATACTATGATGAATTTTTAAAACTCATGTTTAATATTTTGGAATATTAATTAATATTTCACAATAAAAACTATTTTGATGTGCTTATATTAAAAATTGGATTTTAAAACTTTTAGAAATTAAATATAAAAAATGGATTTCATATTTCATATCAATATTTCCCTATTATTTAATAATTTCAATTTTATTTTTATTCATTAAAATTAGAATACTAGGATTAAAGTTAAATACTATGATAGCGATTAAATAGTTGTATTCAATAAATTATTTTTTAACCTTGTATAATTTTTATCTAAAAATTAAATTAATAAATTTTAAATAATTATTATAATATAATTATTAAACTTATATATAAATATATTAACACTTATTCAATTATAAATTAATACTTAATATGATTAGGGACACATAATGTTGAAAAAAACTATTTCAATAAAAAATCTATTTATATATATATTAAAAAAATTAACATAAAAGTTAATTTTTCCTTATAAATATATTTAATAAAACCAAAAATAAGAAACAAAGCACACATCCAGTAGTAGTAGTAAAAGGAATACAATACGATAGACTACAAGAGAGAAGAAAAGGTACCAAATATCACACTACCCTGAGTTCAATATAGTAATGTAAACTAATCTATATGGACCAAAACCAAATACCCTAACATTCCCCATGCTCTTTTAGAAATGTGTGAGTTCTCTCTTTATCTGTAGCATGTTAAAAATGATTGTATATTCACCAAGGTGTATATATAGAGGGTGATTATAAAAACCAAGTTAGAAATACACAAAATTATTCCCACTTAATCTAATGTGACAAGAACAAGTTAAATTTTAAATAAAATAAGATTAAGTAATAAAAATAGATTTAATGAGATTTTCAAAAAGAGTTGAAAGGGGCATATCAAACAATTTATAATCAAAATCACTATTTACTATGTTTTCCAAAATCAACAGGGGAAAATAGTTTATCAATTTTAAAAATTTAAATTTAAATTTTAAAAGAAGTTTTTCCATTCAATCCACTTGGAGTACCCATTCCAAAAACACACACACATACATGCATCCAACTAGTAGTAGTCCTAATTCATGAGAAGAATCCTATCTTACCAGTCAAGTTGTCACTGGGCCATGAATCTAGGGTTCCCTTATCTAGAATTAACCCCATGTCTAAACTTATTAAAGAATCTTCCAGTGAAATATAAACTCCTCTAATTTCAATGTATTCCAATTTCTCACAATAATTCATTTCATGAAAATCAATTAATCTTTTTTAAATATTTAATAAAACATATTTAATGAATTAAAAACCCACAATTTAAAACCATAAATAAAAAATGGTTTTTCCAAAAACCGTTAAAAATATAATGTCTCCAATTCAGATAACAAAAATGGGTTTCTAAAAATAAATCATTCTAATTCTCAATTGAAAATCCAAGAAAAATATTTAAGAAAAATAATCCTTCAAGTTTTAAAACAAGTGGAGAGAGAGTGAGAGAGTCCACCGACCTTAAATCAAATCACCATGATGAAATCAAACCATGACCTCATATATCTAGGATCTCCTTATCATTACATCAATGAATTCCAAATAATAATATCAAAAAAATCTCTAAACTATAGATATGGGCATAGAAACCCTGATCTGTATTTACTCTTCTGAGAAAAGGAGGGAATCAAGGACACAGAGGAAGAACGATCCTATTACCTTCAATATCCAAGACCCAACACTCTTAGATCCATTAAAATAAATTATAATAAGGAAGAAGATCTATAAAAATTTCTAAGGAAGGTCCAAGATTTGGAAAGAGGATGAAGAATGAAGGTTTTTTGGGAAGATTTAGGTCCTCAATTGAATTTATAAATTTAGTTTTTCCCATCACACGGTTACTTCAGAATTTTTGTAAAATAGTGAACTAACCATTTGAATCAAATTTATCCTAAAATTTTTAAGGTTTCATGGTTTGGTAAAACTGTGTTACAACCGTGTACCTACCTATAAACTCCTCTAAATATTTCATGGTTTCCTAGGGAATCATCACAGTTTCCCCTAACCATTATCAAATAACTGTCCCTCCAAAACATCTCCAAAGTAATCTTAAAACATAAAAAACCTTCCCAGGGTCTAACCGAACCATACCAAATCTTAAAAAGATGATATAAAACCCCTAATACCACATATTGGGTGTGTCACAAAATTTATTTTTATTGAACTATGCATTCCATGTTGATAGAAATATTACATGGCCTTTGTAAATGATTTATGTGATTTTAAAAGGTGTTTTGGTTATTTAAATTAAATCATAAAATGTATTTAAATGTTTCTTATAATTTTAAGTAACACATGAAATTCAAAGATTCTATAGAGTGTTTCATGACTTGTTCTGAATAAAAATTTGATATTTTCAAATTTTATTTTGATATATTCAGTGGTTCTATATATATACATCAATGTACATATGTATGTATGTATATATATATATTTAAAAATTAACATGAGAATATGTGAATTAAAGAAAATGGAGACATATATATATATGTGTGTGTGTGTGTGTGTGCATTCATGTTTAAATTATATGAGTATAATGATAAAAAAAGTAACTTTCAAATTTAAGCTTGATGTTTGATTTTAGTTTCAAAATGAATTTCAGAGTTTAATTTTAATATCGATTTAGAGAACATATTTGAAAGAAATTTTTGGTGGTTTATTAATAAAGAAGAGAAAGATGCTTAATTATTGTTAGTGTTTTAGTCTTTGAAATGTCCCTTATTATTGGAAAAATAGAATTACCTATTTTTTATAGAAATATGAACTGATTATGATTTTTTTAAAGAAAGTGACATGTTTAGTGATTATGTAAGTACTATTTTAAACCTCATGGGAAACCCAGGTACAAGGGTAGGTTAGACTAGATCACATGAGGCCCTCTTCATTATCTCAAGTTGAAACCCAACTAGTGATGTAGTAGGTCAATTGTTTTCCCACTATCCAATGTTATGGATATAGTTCATCCAATCATTGAGGGTCTCCCTATTTAGTGATGTAGAAGTTCTAGTGCCCCTATCCTTTATGACCATAGGGTATTTTTTCCATGATGCTCATTTTAAATTATTCATTGTATGACTTACTCTTTTACTTTAATTACTTCTTACTACTTATGATGCATAGCCTTTTTATCTCTCTTTAGTGAAAATAGTGGCTCTAAAGTGTTTTGAAAATACTGTTCTAAAAGTGGTTTAAAACTAGTTTTTGAATGTATCTATTTTAAAAAGGGGAACAGGACAAACATTTTTTTTCTAAGTGAGCGATTTCATTTAAAATAAAAGAAAAAATGTTTCTAAATAATTGATAACCTATTATTATATTGGATAAAATGGAAAACCAATTTTTGAATATGTATTCTGAACTAACATAAAAAAGGATTTTAGATTAAATTCATTACATGGGGTGTGGTATTTTCGCCTTCCTACAAAGATTTATGCTCACAAATATCTATAATATTTCAATTTTTAGGTTTTGGTTATTTTATTTTAGCTCTTGGAGTGTTGATTATTTTGAGGTTGGATGGTGATTCACGGTTCCACACAATGGTATTTTTGATTTTCTAGTTCTATTTGGTTTAATTTGTCACATCATCCAAATAGGCCTTTTTAATTCCTTTAGTTATGCCTATTAGAGGCGCACTATGCATGGGGTAGGGAAAGGTATCTGGTGGTGGTATTTTGTATGGAGGGAGTTGGCGGTGGGAGGAGGAATAATTTAATTTCATTGTTTTAACTAATTTTATTCATATTGTTTTTCATTTTCTGTTAGCACATGGACCTATAATGGAAAGATTGGTGAAGCTTATTTTTATAGTATTTATTAAATCTAATTTTATGGGGAAAATCATTCCCAATATATTTACTTTGATTTCCTAAAATTTTTTCTATCTTGGGGTGATAGGGAATGCGCCTCGGGTATATTTCGGGTGAACTCAAGCATCTGATGGATGGATGACTTGGGTTGGTTCCTGAAAATATATATTTTTAAATTTATATTTGTTTCAACATATAACGATACACACATATAGATAGAAACACAACAAGTAGACATAACACCATCCTAGATGGGATTACTTGTTATATATTGACATATTTATATGTATATGTATATATTTTTCAATATATACTTACTTTAATATATATATTAACATTCATTTAAAAATATTATTATAATATATATATATATATTAATACACAAACACACACATATATTTATATATAAAAATCATGTATACATTTGTTTTTGTATATATATATTCATATGTTTTTAAAAGGAATTTAAAATTGTGAGGTGTTTTTAAAATATAAAATAGAAAATAATTATTTCCAAATGGTTAAAAAATATTTTAAAAAGTTTTTACATTTAAATATATTTAATTTTTTTAATAAAATTATATATATATATAAATATATGTATTTATATGTATATATTTACTTATAAATAAAACTATAATATGAAAAAATATAAAATTTGAACATCATACTATCCATATAAAATTAAAACATAAGAATAAATTTAGAGTTGACTGAAAAAAGGAAAATAAGACCCTCTTAAATGAAATTAAAATTCCATCAAATTTTAAAAAATTAGGGTATCTCAAATAAAAAGATAGTTTTGGAAGCATTCTAGGACTTTTTTACCATTAAAAAATGGACTAATGTTTTCATGAGCTGAATGGTGTTAATATTTTCATAGGCTTTGATTTTACATATTGGGAATCCTAAACAGACACTCAGATCAAAAGTTATGGCTACTAGAAGTTCAATCCATGTTTTTGGCTTTTCATAAGATATTAATTAATTTATTAATTTTTTCTATCATGAAATTGTTGTCAAATATCTATTAATCAATAATAATCAAAAATTTATTAATTAATATTAATATATAATTATTTTATTAACCACACTTCACAAAATGTATTATATATTAAGAGTAAATTCATATTTAGTATTATGTAAATTTCATTTATGAAATTATATTATATATAGAAATATATTTTTTACATTAAATTATGTTTTTTAATAATATTTAACTTTTTTATGAAGAACACTTTTATCCGTGCTATAAAGTCACTGATAAAGGATGACCTTTATCAATAGTAAAAAAATAACTGATAAAGCTTCCCTTTTATTAGTGTTAAAATAAAATCAGTGATAAAGGAAATCCTTTACCGGCACTTAAAAAGAGCTAATAAATACTTTCTTTTATACTCATTAAAAAAATTCCTTATAATGATTTTCTTTTATTATCATTATTTTAGCACCGAAAAATGTGTCATTTATCAACACTTGTAACCAGAATTGATAAAAGTGTATCACTGTATAAGATAAAATTTTTTATTACTATTTCTGTGTTTTATATTTTATAAAATTTGATAAATAAATCATGCACAAAAAAAAAGAAATATTTGATTTTGTATCTTCAATGACTATGGTTTTTCCAATTTTCTACTATTGATAATTATAAATCTTATAATTAAAGTATTTATGTAATTAAAAATAGCAACCACTATAAAAAAATAGAAATAAATCTAAAAATTATTTTAAAATATAATAATGCACTTGAAAAATTTTAATAAAATTTTGTTGACCAATAATTAAAATACTAATATAGGATTATGATCTATAATTGATATCAATGGATTATGTGTGAAAAAATTAGTGGACCAATTTTTATTAGGGCCTATCTCCACTTAACGTCATTAGGTGGGGCCTAAATAATTTTTTTTGAAAGTGATATACCTCATCCCTTTTCCATGTCTATTTTCTACCACCCATCCAGTTCTACCTCTACAATCCTTGTTCATTTTATTTCTCTAGGAGGTCATGTGGTTTTTTGAGTGGATAATCCCAAACTATATATTTGAGATTCACCACGTCGCTTCCCAATCTGAGCATGCACCTTTCAGTTTATTACAGTTGCACCACACTTCATGCCTGATCTGATCTGACTCAGTGTTATCCCATTAAGGAACTCATTTTTCATAAATGTCTAGTAATGACCACCATAATTCTTTGACAATGGAAGAAGGGGTTGGTCAGAAATTATAACTCTACTTTTATGAATATTTCCATCTGATTTAGGTATTCTAGTTCATCAGTAGAGACAATGATGGTCTAGTCCCATTGCATTAGTTGGTGGTGGTACTTTCCCACATCAAGGTGTTCCCGCAAATTGAGGGCTAGACATGGAGAATAGTGAGTGTTCTTAATGAGAACAGTGATGAATTTATCATCCTATAAGTGTTTTTTATATTACGTATGATTTCACATTGTCTTTCCAATCCGAACATTGAGAGGTGTTCTATTTTTTGAACAAATATGATGATCAATCTATCACAACAGACGACCCATTGTTGGTGTTTGAAGCCATTATCCATAATTGTTGCACCATGGAAGACCATGAACACATTATATTATTGTCTCAACAATTTATTTTAGGTTAAATACAAGAGGGGTGACTTGTATTTTTTTTTGAGAAACTAATACTTTTTCAACCCTTCGATTTCAAGCTGATATGTTTTATGAAATCAGGATCAATTCAAATATTAGATTAAAGATAGTCCAGGTAGAATAAATATAAAATGTATGAAATATATTAATCATAATGAAAAAATATTCATTAAATGGATGTGATAATATGATAGTAATAATTTAATTAGTGAAAATAGAAAATATGAATGTAGTAATTTTTCAAAAATGAATACAACAATAAATCAACTATTCAACACAATATAATTTTAATATAAATACATGTATAATTTCTTAAAAATCCAAATAATCATTTAAAAGGATATTTCTTAGAAATTTTTTTTAATCCAACGTGTAAGGTTGATATTTAAACCAAATATAATGTATCCAACACTTTAAACTTATTATAAGGTATCCCTTATTTTATACCCATAAAAAGTTCTATCTTCCTATCCTTAGAAGCCCTATACATAGAATGTTAGTGTGGTCTCTCTTAAAAAACTTGTAAGTTTATAATCTCTATCTTTATATCCCTGGAATCCCTCAATCCATATATTTGATAAAAGAAAAAATAAAATAGACATATTATAATATTTGCAATTAAACCATAAAAGACATAACTCTTAGTAGAAATAATTATAAAGGAAATTATTACATGGATTAGATGTGATCTCAGTACTAAGAAATCACAATGCATCAAAATGAAAAAACTTTCAGAATTCACTATCATGAAATGAATTCTTCTAAACCTCATGGTTTTAGATTTATTTATAATAATATTTGTAACAAATATCAATGGTCAAGTTCTAAAAATATATAAGTCAATTGTAATAGAATTGAAAAAAATTTATCATCTGCTGATGGACATAACATGTTCTTTTATTTAACTATGAGTTTATCCCGTGTAGCTACATTTCGCTTAAGTTATCTGGTATTTCATTTAATATTAATTTTTTCAACCAGTGAATTTTCTCTTCAAGACTCATAAGTTCTCCATAACTTAATTTACCAAAAATTTGTTATGTGCAAAAAAATAACTAAGAATATATTTTGAGTTAAATAAGTACAGTGATAAGTATATTTTTATTTCCAAAATAAATAAAGGAAGTGATTCATTTAATGAATAATCTCATGTTTTTTAAAACACATGACATTTATGAAAAATTTAATAGAGTTTAAAGTTAAAAAAATAATCCCCAGTCTCTTAATCGTTGATAATCCCCCCCCCCTTTAATTTAAAACATTTTTGAAAAAAAATCATTAATAAATGAAAATATATATATAATTTCCTCAATGTTGAAAAAAAAATTAAATTTATTTCCATTTGTGATTTTCAAAAATAAATACAGAGAAAAGAAAATTTTATGGAGAAAATGAACAATATAATCATAAATTGATATCTCTTAGGAATTGTATGATTAGAGGTTTGTCTATTATAGATTCTTATGTAGATTCAAGTATTCATGAAAAATATTTTTAGCATGTGTATGTAATCATATTTGTATGTGTCAATTCCATTTCCAATTTTTTCCCATCTAAGATATTATTAAAAAGTGAGTTCATATTAAACTTTACATTCTCCACCAGTTTTAATATTTTTATTGTGAAACTTTATATAATAGTAGATATCTTTTGTTTATTATAAAACATTGAACTTAACTTTCATTATATTTGATCAAAGAGACTGTTTCATCTAAATACATTGTTCTCACAATTTAGTAGATTGAACTTTGAGCTTCATGGATGGAATTTTTGGCTTCTTATGATAAACCTTTGTAGAGATACTTCTAATGAAATACATTTTAGTATTAAACCAAAAAGAATATAGGGAATTTAGTACTAATAAAATATTTCATAATGAATCCCTTATGCTTTATTTTGAGATTAATATTTTCCATGAAATTTTCCATTGTTGTACGAATCGTACTTAATGATTCACACTAAGGAGTAAGACTAAAACATATGTTATAAAAATTCCTTTAATAAATAAATTTAAAATTTCATAAAAAAACATAATAAAATGAACACTCCCCCTAAAGAATGTCATTTGATTAATGTGTAAAAAAAATTCAGGTAATTAATTCCATTGATTTTACATATTAGATAATCTTATAGAAAATAATCTTCTGCCTACTTATTTCACAAGTATTATAAGATTTACTCATATAAAAAATATAGAAAAAAATGAATTGTTGATAATATGAATAATTGAAAAAAATAATTATCCTCCAACTTTGATGAGGAGTTTCTCAATGTAAGAAGATAGATGAAAACATTAGTGGATTAAATATCACTTTAGATTTATTATTCCAAACATGTTTTTAATAAATTTGAATCTATCCAAAGTAATATGTTTTGTAAAAATATCAGCAAACTGATTTTCTATTATGATAAAGATAAGAATTAAATTTCCTATTTTTGTGTGATCAATAAGAAAATATAGTCTTATATTTATGTGATTAGATCATGAGTGATGTACCGGGTTCATAGATAATAAAATATCACTAGTTTAATCATAGGGGATTGGGGTTAGAGTGAAACTTCAACCAAAATATGTGAGTTTGTGTTTCATCCACAAGATTTGATCGCCAAATCTTCTGATAGCTACATATTCATCTTCAGTAGTAGAATGTACTACAAAATATTGTTTCTTATTGGACTACAAAACTAAAAAATCCCCTAAGAAATAAAATGTTTTGGAAGTTGATTTTCTATCTAACCTATAGCCTATATTTTTATAATCATAGTAACTTTTAAAATAAACATCTCCTACAATGTTTTCTTTATGGTGATATTTATGAGTTTTCTAAATTTTGGGACCATGTTGAGAAGAAGGTAACTACCCCTTAACATGTGCATTTAATTTATTAAATTCAACTTTTCTAAAATTAAATTCCCTAAAATCTTTTTTAGTAATATAATATACTAAATTATTTACTTTTAATATCTCCTCATCAAACAAAACATGAATTTATTTTTTAATGAGCATAATTATTTTATTAAAAAATCATTAAGATTTACTAAAAGAAGAATATCCCAAATATATTCCTTTGTAATATTTAGAATCAAACTTATCTAAATTATAGTTATTGTTTAAAATAATAACCTTTCAACCAACCACTCTAACATATATAAAAAAAAGCCTCTTTCTTTTCCATAATTCATAAGCGGTATTTTTCAAAATAATTCTAAATAGAATTGAGTTAGAAATGTAATAACTAGTAAAAATGAATTCAACCCAAAAATATTTAAGTAAATCTTATTTAGTTAATGTTTTTATGTCCATTTAAATTAACATTTTATTCATTCATTCGATAACTCAATTTTTATAAGGTGTTTTAGGTTCTAAAAAATTATTTAAAAAACCATTGTTAAAAAAAAAATTCTTGATTTTGAAATTTACCTGCTCTATAATTTCAAATTTCAATGACCATACAATATTTTTAGTTTCTAAATAAATTACTGGAAGTAGTAAACATAGTTATAGTTTTATTTTTATGATCAAGAAAGTATTCCCAAGTAAATGTACAAACATAATTTTTAATAACTAAAGAAAATTTATTTCTTCTATGATAGTTTGAGTAGGACAAAGAAAATCATGATAAACCAACCTTAATGGTTTATTAGGACATATCTAATTAACTGTTCTTAAAGAATATTTATGTTTTTTCCATTTCATGCAACATTCACAAACATATATATTTTCTTTATTCAAATTAGGTAACTGTTTAATGCCTTCATGTTTAAATAATTTATATAATAATATGAAATTCACCTGACTGATTTATCTATTCCAAAGTAATCTATCATTTTTCATAGTATTCAAATTATTTAAATGTTGAACAATTAGTTCAACATGATAAATAGTATAATTATTTTCTTTTTGGTTAACATAACATAATAAATACTCATTCTTAAAAACTAAGCATTTATTTTTTTTGAAATCACACTTTCCCACCATTATCATATAATTGAGAAATATTAACCGGATTATGTTGTAAAAAATCAATATAAAAACATTATAAATAATAGAAAATTTAGAAATATAAACTTCACCAAAACCATTAACTTTTCCTTTACAATTATCTCTAAAAGTAATAGTGTCACCATCACATATGTTATAAGAAATAAATTCTTATTGATCTATTATTATATCTCAAGAGAATCCACTATCCATGTACCATATGTTTCTATTGATACTTCCAAGGTATTTATCCTGATATGTTAATTAATATAAAATTTTCGTTACCATGATACTTTGGGGCTAATGGGATTAGTAAAACATTTCTTAGGAACCCAAAAAAAATTAAAAAATTATTATAAGGTACTCTAGTAGATAAATATTTAGAACCATGAGTCTTATTAAATCCTAGAGAATGTGTAAATACAAGGTATCATTCAATGGTATAATGTCCCTTCATCATGAGTTTAAAATAAAAATAATTAGAGACACTTTATTTTGAACTTTTAAGAAAATATTTTCAATACATATGAGGTAATTTTCTATCATATAAAAAAAATCTATATTCATATTCAATTTATTCAAAGATATAATTTTATAAAAATATTTTCTTCCATAAATAAAATTATATATTTTATTATTCAAACTTTCATTTTATTCCCTTTCTTTTCATTCAAAATATCAATAGATTTGATATCTTTATAAAAATTGTTATTTTTAATGGAATTGGTATTTTTTAAGTATCCCATTATTTTTAATTTTTTTTCATCAATAATTTTCTTATAATTGTAATGAACCCCTCCCCATAGAGGTACCCCTCCTATGCCAGCAATTAGTGGAGGGGGATAATGATTCTTAAAGACACCTCAAATTGGTTATGAGTTGGAAACATGTAGCAAGGGTATATCATTCATAGATACAGGAGGCATTCCACTCTAAGAATAACCTAAGGAAACAAATATAAGATAAAACCACAATAAAACTCCTTCTCATAAGAAGGTAAAATATACACAATAAATGCATGTAATTTAATAAAACTTTAACAACTATAAAAATGGAACTACAAGTAGAAAAACACAATCCTTGGAAATGACCATGAAAACCCAAACAGCTCCCAAACCACTCATGGGCTAGTGAAGTCCAACTCGATAAGAAACCATCTTCTACCAACTTGAAAAATAATTTATATCTATAGGGTGAGTATAACATGTATAATAATAGGATCCTCCTCATAGTATTTCATGCAAAAGATAAATAAAAAATGATAAATCCTAGTGAACAACAAGTGAAGCTAACTTTTCACCTAAACAGGCTGGATAAGTTCTGAGACTTACCATGGATATCTCCCAAAAAGTATCAAATACAAGTGAACATATAATATAATATCAAAAGAAGGAACCAAGCTACCACTTCAACACTATTTTTCCACTTTACCCCAATGTCACATGTTCCAATCCATCTCCCTCTAAAAGTAAGTCAGCTCGAACACACCTAGCCTAATGTATCATAACATGCATCTCTTACATCATATCATCTAATCATCACACATGAGGAACCCCATAAATCACCTCATCTCATCTTCACATGCCACATATACAAATAGTAACTAAGTAGTTTATGGAATCCACCACATCCCATAAGTCATGTATTATACCTCAAGTTATCACAACACATACAGTCATACTTATAATAATCTATTAGATACTATATAAGTGGATACATATGTCTAAAATAACCACAATCCATTAAAACCCTCTACACACATATATGGGAATAGTAACTACCATGCATACCATCACATAATAATACTAGAATAAGAGACAGGGGTCATAGGGGAAGTCAGCCATCCATTCCTCACCAACCTAGATGTTAGGGAAAACACCCCCAAGAGTACACTTAGTGTCATTTTCCCAACAAAAATTGGTGGGGTAGCATATGAAATCACATAACATACAATATATAATATATCTCATAACCATTATATGGGAGTTAACATAGTATTAGGCTAAATTGCAGTTATCATCTCATGATCACCTGACTACCACTACTAAGAACTAGATATCATATAATCATATAGGAATTAAAGTAGGTTCATTTTATTAATTGATTCATTTTAACATTTTACTTTAGATTAATTAATTTCGTATCCATTAATTATTATTATTCTATTCACACCTCATTAAGAAAAAAGTAAAGTCTATACCCTCCAGGCATAATCCAACAGATTCCAAGGTTCTACAAGGTTATCAATATTTGCATTCCATTCAAGCACCAACCCCATGGGTTAAAACATTTATTAATCATTATCATTCCATAATTCTAGGTACTATAAGAAACATCCTATAATACGATAAAAGAGATGTATAAATAAATAAAAATTGTCTGCCACAAGTAGTGGGGAAAGGAATTTAGGTAAACAATCAACCCAACCATCCAGTCTTTGAAGAAGAAAATTATCAAGAGAGAATCCATATACCAATGAAACAATGGTATATCCAAGCTTCAACATATTCCATCAATCCTAGTTTTGTCCCTCACACCACCATTTATATCACCATGTATTTATCCCACCATCACCAGCTTCAAAAACTAAAAAAAACATAGGACTCTCTACCCATATACCTACAAATAATTAGCTATACTAGGATTACATTAAGTCACAAATCCAGGATCATATCAAAGAAACACAAAAGGAACCAAGGAAACAATAAACAAAGTCAATAAGGCATCTAGTCCCTAAAAACTAAGGCATCCAGCCTTTACAATCAAACCAGTGTGCTCTACCAAGAAAATTAATCTTCATGAAACAAATAGTTATTTACTATCTTTAATTAACTAATTCATTTATCAAATATTAAAATAATAGGAAACTTAATGCATCACCTATTAAAATCTATAAATTATTGAAATATAATAACTAGCATAACTTCCAGTTTCAAAAAACATTAAGGAGGGACAATTATATTTACATGCCTCTTTATTATTATAAACTATAAAAATTTTGTGATTTGTGTTCTTTATCAAATTCCATTAACATATAGATGATCAATTTCATTTAAATATGCATCAGGGATCAATTTATTTCCATTAAATTATAAGAATCAATGGATTCAATACACATGCCTTTTAATTTTTTAGAAAACAAAATTACAATATTTACTTATTAATAATTACCATAAAGTTGATATGTTAAAGTCAAGCATAAAAAACGTTTTAATCAAATCATAAACATATATTTCATAATACATAGTAAAGTAAGAGGCAAACTGTTTTCACAGTGGAAACACATAGGATCTCTATAGACATAATCCATTTCTTTTCATTAATCATATTTATTATTTATTAAGGTTAATTCCACCATCACCCAAAGAGATAAAGTACGATTAATTTATGATTATATATAAAATAATATGAGAAGCAATGAATCCCATACCTCAAGGCTCAAAAAGTTATTTCATGTTGAATGAAACAATAATTTATAAAGTTGATTACCTATCCTACAAGGAAACTACATCCCTTTAAGAATTCCATTCCACAACTACTATAATTAACATCAATAAAAATCCATAAAAATAAAGGATATCAATCACCATATTATGATAAGTATGAATATTAATAAATAACACTGATCGAAGAAGAAACCATGAGAGAGAGAGAGAGAGGTAAAACTCACCTTTGATCACAATAAATAAAATACAGGGAGTCGGGGATCAAAAATTTTCTAATGAGATTCTAAACACACTGAAGAATATTCTATGACCTCAAATATTTGGTAATGAATCAAAGGTTTTGAGAAAATTTTAGTGTAAAAGAGGGTTTATAAGCATCCTTCTAGACATACATTATTTTCCTCCACTTCCCGCTGATGCCTTCGATTCTGCTAGGGTTTTTCCAGTGCAGGCCGACCAGTCAGCCCCTCCCCTCTAGGTGGGGGAGGGAAGTAATGGAATTTCTCCTCCTTCTCTTGATGGAACTTACCTTCTCTTATATCCCTTCAAAACCCGAGGTTTATAATAGCTTTTTCAGGTATTTCTTTAGCCCTAAAGGTTCTTAGTTTTGTTACTGGATCCCCTTTTATTTCGGTTCAACTAACAGAGCTCAAAGAAGCTTCTTACCTGCATAACCTCACCTTTGTTTCTTGTTTTTGTTAGAGGAAGAATTCAGTGGATGTTGTTGAAATATTCATCAACACTCAGTGGGCCCTTCGACACCACGCGGTGGTGGGTTTTCTCAACTCTTAGAAAATAATGATTCGCTTCTCCTATGATGAAGATCTATCTCTTGTGTGGTCTAGAGACTTGCGATATGTCAACAATTTCTATTTCTATCATCTTCTTTGGTCCTTTGATATGAACTTGAATCACGATCCAGAGACAATGGTGATTTTGGTTCATTTTCCATGTTTTCCTCTCTCTTTCCAAAATCCTTCAACCTTTTGGATTCTAGATAATCTTGTGGGATGATTCTTGGTTGTGGATATTAAGACCCAAAAGGTTTTTCAACCCATAGAATCCTGAATTTCTATTGAGGTAGACATTTCTAAACCTCGTTTTTATTTCGTATGGATTGAAATTGAGGGTGAATATAGACTCAAACAACATGTTGTATATGAATCGTGGACCCATTATTGTCCCTCCTACTACCTCTAAGGGCATTCTGCCCAGAAATGTTATTGAAGTGGTACAACTTCGACTAGTTTGAATCCAATTTATGTGGCTGCCTCGATGCAGAAGGAGGCTGTTATTGGGATAAAGATTGTTCTTATAGAGGGTCTACCTCCTGAGTCTAACAAGCATAATGAAGGTTCTCGGGTTTCATATGTAGATGAAGTGAATTTAACTCACCTCTCGGCAATGAGCTTAGGTGAAAATTTGGTAGAGGACGGACCTGAAGGGCCAAATAATTTTTCTCAGTCTAATGGCTTGAGTGTGCTCAATGGTTGGGCAAGGGAAGTTCTGCCCAAACATGAAAGGAACCTTTTTAAAGGCTAATCCAGCGAGTTTTCCACTTAAACTTTTAACGGAATAGGAAGCCAAAACAGATATGCGGTGATGGAATCTGAAGATCATACCTCACTCGAAGGAGGAAGTGGAAATGAGATGGGCCGTGAAAGGAATTAGCCCCTAAGAGACAGGTTGGATGGGATGGAGGCTAGAAAGGATTTGGATCTTGAAACAAGATATTATGAGTGCAAGGAAATAGAATTAGAGGAAGAATATCTTCACTCCTCAACTAGGAAAGGGAAAAGAATCCATGTTGATTCTGATGATTTCATCAAGAAGGTGAGGAGATTGAGGCCACAAAAGGATTAATCCAACTTACCCAATTCAACAGTTACAATATTGGCTAGCAAAGGTTCCATTTTTTAGAAGAAACCTTCATTTGTTGTTGATACTCTAAATAATATATATATTCCTCCCATTGTTCCTGAAGTAAGTATGTCTGAGGGGCCAAAAGATGTGGATACTCATATTGACATGGAATTTATAGAAGGAGGTGGACCAAGAAAGCATCGAGGATCTTATCCTTAATTCTAATAAAGAGATGCTTGAGGAGTCTTTCAGGATCAACATCTCAGAATAAGATGCTCACATAATGTTTGAAAGACCACTGGAAGTGGATTTTAATGAAAAAAAGACCGGTTGTATCGATAAATAGAATCATATTTTTATATGTGGTTTCAATGAGGGGAAAAGGGTTAGAGGAACATGTATAAACCTAGGAAAAATGGCATACCACTTTGAGGACCTTATCAAAGAGAATCCAGAATATAATGTTGACTCCATAAAATGGGGTTTATACAGGTTAAAAAATTCCAAATCCTATAATATTTTTGGAATCGTCTATTTATCTTGTATGTAGTTTGAAGTCCATTTTCTTTTGTGATGTTTATTGGTTTCCCAATTTTCCTTAAAAGTTCCTGAAATACAAAAATTTATTTTTTGGTAATGGTTCATTCACGTCATGAGTGTCCCAAGTTTAATACCCACCAAAAAAAACTCACCCATATCCAGAAATCCTAGGATTAATTCACATCTTGAAACAAACATTTATTTCATGATTTTTTGGAGTTAGATTCACTAAATCTGACCCCTCATCCATTCACATCATGAACTAATAGTAAAATTCATGAATCACTCCTTATGAACATATATTAATTGTTCATGAATTCAAATTTGGGCTGTGAATAGATCTACCACATCATGAACTATAGTTCATATTGTGAAAATATCATACTTCCATATTCCAGATCCCAAACTCCATTGATCCTGCTCGAGGCTTCCTCCAAGCACCACAGATCTCAGAACATGCAACATAGTGGACTAGAAGGAATTGTACCTTCACATTAGATACCTATCAAACAATTATAGTCCTTGAGAGTTTAAAACTAAACCTAGATAAGGGGAAAAGAAAATGGGTTTTCTGAATAGCCACCCCATGATATACCTCTCAATAATATCACCATCATAGGAGAACAACCACATCACTTAGTGGAATAAGGTATAAACTACACAACACCAATAACCATCTCCTAAACACTCTCCTAGGGAAGAGACATATTATAAAAGAGCAATTCCACAAACAAAATATAAAATAAGAGAAAACTATCTCATAAACTAGATAAATGTTAACAACCAAAAATTGAGAATCACTACAAGATTAGAGCTCAACATCAAAAAACGTGGGATAATCTTCACACATTTATGACTTGTTTTTCCTAGGTTCTCCAATACATGCCACCGTGTCTCCACAAGACACTAACCAAGGGAATATCACACCCATGTAAAACCTTCTCTTAGCAGTCCTGGATCCCCATATTTCTCTCCTCGAATCTCACATCACCATCAATGTTGATCTCACCCCAATCAATGACATTAGAGTCATTATGAAGAAAATGATGAAGTTTTGACCCATAGGAGACATTATGTATCTAGATCATCTATGAATGAACTTCTATCCAACACACAATTACTGCAACCTGAGATAACACCTTCAAAATCCAAAAAAATAGAGAGAAAGATTACTCCCATATACAAACATTCACTACCCATGAGGAGGAGTCACCTTCAGGAACACATGATCTCCAACATTGAACACCAATGGTCTCCTCCTTTTATTGGAATAGGAATTATGATGATCCCATACTATCTTAATCCTATTTTGAATCACCCAAACCATCTATTTTATGCTCTGTACTACTTATGGCCTAAGATTTTCTGACTCTTGTACCCTAGTTCAACACAGTAGAGAATGATAAGGATAGTAGTGTGTAGATTAAAATTTTATGCTTCCAATAGTGGATTGAGAAATATTTTTGTAAGAAAAATAAACCAAATATAGTTTCCTCATCTGTGAACCACCAAAATCCAGGACACAAGTACACAACATTTCCTCGAGATTCTGAATGGTCCGCTCTATCTGACCATCAATCAGTGGATGAGAATTAGTGTTATAGAATATTAAAGATACAAAATCATCTTGGATACCTATCCACACCCTAGAGGTAAAATGAGGATCATGATTAGAGATGATTATCCTTGGGACTCTATGGGGTCTCAACACCTCCTCTATGTACTTCCTTGAAAAAACCTCCATTGATCTCAACTCCTTAATTTTTATAAAGTGGGAAAACATTTCATATGGTCCAATATCACCCATATAACATCCAATCCACCCTATGATCAAGGTACACAGGTGATGAATTTCATCAAGATATGATCTCACTTCCACTGAGGAACATCCAATGGTTGGACAAAACCACTAGGAATATGGTGCTCTACCTTCATCGTCCGAAAGACCAAACATCAAGACACAAAATCCATATTTGAACAATTCAACACAACCTAAAAAACTAACTTATATTAACTAGGTAAATGATTTTAATAATTGAATGTACCTTTATGGGTAACCTATATAACTCATGGAGAACCACCTAACACATAACCAGAGGTGTGAAAATATCCCTTGTAATGACACACGATGTTTTTTATCCTTATAACAACCACCGGGGGCATCCCAAAATACAACATGGTATCTTTAGTTCTCCACCCCAAAATCCCCTAGCTGGGACTTCTCTACCTTCTACACCAAATATGACTCTGCTATAATTTGAAAAGGGAAAACTCTATCACCAACCTTTATCATATTAGGATGCATCACTAAGATATATTTCATTACTCTCCATGAATCTTCTGATTCATGCATGGAATCACTGTGTGACTTCCTACTCAGTGTATTAGCTACAAAATTACCCTTTCCCAGTGTATATGAAATATACAATTTATAATATTGAAATAATTCTATCCACATTCATCCCCACAATTTCAGTTTACATTGGGAGAATACATATCTTAGGATCTTGTTATTGGTTAAAACTATAAAATTCTCGTTAAAAGGGTAATATCCCCACAACTTCAAGGAAAACATGACTGATACTAACTTGAGATCATGGGTGGAATAGTTTTTCTCATGGGGATGAAACTATTGAGACCCATAAGAAAAAAATGATCTCTAATACATAAAAAAGAACATTCTAATTCATTAAGCATTATAGAAAACCTCAAACTGAACACCCTCTTCTGGAAAATAATGAACTAGAGAATTGACCAATTTATCCTTTAGGTACTTTAAAGATTCTTAACACTGATCATTCCACAAGAATTCCTGATAATTTATATTCTAGGAATTTATAGGTGTATCAACCTAATGGAAATCAACTATAAACCACTTACAATAGCTAGAAAGATATAGAAAACTATGAACCTCTACAATTATCTTGGGGGATTCCCATGAAACGACTGTCTCGATCTTCAAATTATCCATAACTAAACCACACTAGGATATGAAATACCCTAATAACTTAAAAGTTCCATACCTCAGACTTTGACAATATCCAAAATAGTTTTTAATGACAAAAAAATCTAAAAACTACTCATAGATGTTATGTGGTCTCCTCCTTAGATGTGGAGTACACAAGGATTCCATTGATAAAAACCACCATGAAAAGATCCATGAACTCTCTGAGAACTTCTTAAATAAAACCCATGAATATATTTATATCATCCATCAAACCTAATGGAATCCTAAGAAACTCTTAATTCCCATAATGACATCGGAAAGTTATCTTCATAATATCCTCATCTTTTACACACATATGAGGATATCCCAACAGGTCAATCTTCAAGAACTACCCACCTACCTTCATCAAATTGAATAAATCATAAATCCATAAAATAGGAAATAGGTTCTTTAGAATCACCTATTTTAAGAAATGATAATTGATACAGAGAAATAGACTTCCATTATCCTTCTTCACAAACAGAACTGAAGTTACCCAAGTTAATACACTCATTTGAACAAAACCTCACTATAAAAGGTCATCAATATAAACATAAATCTCTCTCAAATCATAATGAACCATCCTATATAGAGACATCTAGATCATAGAAGCTCCTATTTGTATCTCTATCCCAAACATGATCCCCCATCAATGGGTAATTCCACAACCCCCTTAAGAAAGAAATTATGGTACTCTTTTACAACCCTAGGAAACACCACCTATTAAGCCTCCAACGAACTCAGCATCATCTCATCCATCAAGGAAAACAAGGATGAAACATACCTCTGACCCATCCAAGGGTATCACTCACCTAAAAAAATTGTGATCTCCCAGTCAAAATCATAAAATACAATCTACCTCCTAAAGTAATACATAATATCCTGCACCAAATATAACAAATTTGTGTTGTTGATGATTTTATATGGATGTATTAATAAACGTAATAAGTATACCTAGGAGTCATGATTCCTCTAAAATATATCACAATTTTTACATACATAACACTAAAAATACTATCCCCCAACTAGCATAGTCAATTCCATGGGCACTGTAAGCCTTACCACCTCAAGTCAGAAAGCATGGATTATAGAAGGTGATATTAAGGAGTTCATAGTTACTGAATCAAACAAAGCATGCTCCCATGTAAAAATAAAGAAAAGGGTACCACGAGCGATGTCTATATCACCTGGCATTGTCAAATCCAAAGTATACAGCTGGTCATGATCAACTTCACCACATATACGACACTTGTGGTGACCACCACCACAACTGTACACTACTCTATGAGGTGAATATAAGGGATTTATTATTCCTTCCCTATCTCCTCCCTACTGATCAAAATCTGGAGAACCCTAATACTAATACCTTGGTTAAATATTCCTCAATGGATAAACCTAAAGTTAGACACCTACTACACAATTTCTTCTTAGAAAGGTTGGGCACTCTCACCATTTTTACCTTAACCTCCTCATGAAAAACATGCTCCTGATCTATTGGCAGTGACCTAAGAGCCAAAAACCATGGATAAATGAGATGATGAGCGTTGATACCAACCCTTGGATATCTCAATTTTCTTATGTTGAAGAAACTAGGAACCCCATACCACAACTCTTCCATGTGAGGAATCCTGATGACTCTCCTCTCATAAAGATCCTATTTTGGTTAGCATCCTCTCAATGAACCCCGCTCTCTTTATCACATCAAGATACATCAAAAACATAAATGAGGTTACTTAGAATTAGATATCAAGAGTAAAATCTTCCTTGAAATTTCTCTCCCTATCCTTCTTATTTGGAAATAGGTCTGAAGCATAATGAAGAAGGGTCTGAAAATAGATCTTAAACTCTCGTATATTGGTACTCTCCTATTGAAGGGTAAGAAGAAACTGACAATTGGCTGAATTTGTATTCTAATAAATAAAATCTTCACTAAAATACCCTCAGAACTACTCCCATGAGAATAATAACTCCTCATGATCCCCAAGGAATAAGATCCACCACTACCTCACTACTCCATGCATTATCATCACTGCTAATAAAACCTGTTTCTCCTTGTTAGAACAAATCAAACTAAAGGCTATCACCACCTCCTCCAAACAGCCCTATATCACTGAGTCCAAAACAGATGTATCATACTTTGGGATACTCTATAACAAAAACTATTGGAATTCCATACTCTATTTATGATCATCATAAAACTCTAATTTGTAGAAATCTATAGACACGTCCTTCTGAACATCGTAATCTCAAACCTGGTGAGGATGTCAACCAATATCCATATCTACTAATGAGAAATAGTTAAAGACTTCAAAACCTAGAATATAAAAAATTTAAAATTTATTTAATTATTCAAGGTTTAACCAAATCCCATGATCTTCCATTTCAAACATTGGAACAAAAAAGAATGATGGATGACCCTTTCCTAGGTATCTACCCCGAAACTAGTATCACATCATTTAATAGGATCTATAAACATAAATATTCATGAATCAGATTATAGGGAGCCTAAATACCCAAGTCTCATATGGTATACATTTTTTACATTACTTAATAAACATATTTAACACTATTTCCCTACTAACTCATGTGTTCCTCACATGTTTCTATATCTAAACTTTATACTATCCCTTAACCTAGATCTTTGGAACCAATATATCACGACCAATCCCCCTAATAGTAACACTCATGGGATGAATATTAGATATAAGAGATAATGATGGTTTAATCCTACATCAAATAATTAAAGGGCTGGAGACAATCACCAAGGGTATAATATACACACATATGGGAGGCATTACCCTCTAAGAAAAACATGATAAAAAAGAGATAAGATAAAACCCCCATACAACTATTAATCATAAAAAAAGTAAAAGATCCGAAATACATGTATGTAATTTCAAAAAATTGTAACAAATATAAAAAAATGAACTACACTTACTAAAATAAAATCCTTTGTAGTGATAAAGAATGCCCAAACAGCTCCTGAACCACCCATGAGCTGGTAAAGTCTTTCCCATTACCAAAAAACTCATTCTAACATGAAAAATATTATATATATATATATATATATAAGGTCAGTATAATATGTATAATCAGTAGGATACTCACTGAACCCTCTTGTAAAAATGATAAAGAAATCATGTAAAGCCTAATGAGAAATGAGTTAAGTTAACTCATCACCTAAACAAATATTCTAATTTCACAACCTCACCATGGATATCTCTAACCAGGTATCACATTAAAATGAAAATATAATATACCTTAATACCACTTATCTATTGTTTGTATGCTCTTCCCCAATGTCACACATCTTGATACATCTCTCTCCCAAAGTAAGTCAGACCAAGGACAACTAGAATAATGTATCAAAATATGCATAACGTGCATCACATCTTCTCATCATCACATACCATGAACCCCATTCATCACATAGTCTCATCATTATATTACATATCTATAGATTGTGACCAAGTTTTTTCTAGGATCCATTAGAGACTTTATTTCATTTATTATACCATAATCAATCACAACTCATTCATTTCATGCTTATAATAATTAATAGGATACTATATCTGGAGATACAAGTTCATGAAATAACCAAAATACATTACATCACACTAAAAAAATATATTGGAAAGGTAAACACTATGAATACCATCACATAATACTAATTGGAGAAGAGAACATGGTAAGAGGGGTTAGTTAGACATTGATTCCTTACCAACTTGGATGTTAGGTAAAACACCCTCTCAGATTCCACTGGGTGTTAGACACCCTATCGACATTGGTGGGGGAGTTTATGTAATCACATAACCTATAGGATATAATATATCTCATAACCACACTATGGGAATTAACCAAGTTTTCAAATCAATAGTATTTATCATCTATAGGACACCTAACTTCCATCACTAATAAGTAGATATCCCATAATAAAACAAGCATTCAAAAAGATTCATTTAATTAATTTATTCCTTTTAACATCTCACTTACCATTAATTAATTCATTATCCATTAATTAAAATTATTTCATTCAAATTTCATTAACCACATAGTAAATTACATACCCTCCATGAATAATCCAACTAATTTTATGGTTCCACAAGGTTATCAACATTTTCATTCCATTCAATCACCAACCCCATGGGTTAAAACATTTATCAATCATTATCATTCCAAATTTCCAAGTAGTCTATAAAACATCCTAAATAACCTAGACATAAGACCTTTAAAGAAGAACATTATCAATAAATCATTCATATTCTAGGATAACAATAGGTAAGCTAAACTTCAACACATTCCATTAATCTTGGTTCCATCATCAACACCACCTTGCATAGCACCGTGAAATCATCCCACCATCACTTGTGTCAACTTATTCCAAAAAAATCAAACCTCCCCACCCATATCTCGCTAAAACATCAGTCATACTGGGCTCACATCACACCAAATATAAAGAATCACATCATCGTAACACACAATGTAGCAAGGAAACAACAAAAAGAGTTTAGAGGTCATATATTCCCTAAAAACCAAGGCATACAACCTTTATAAGAAAATGGTCATGCTCAACCCCAAATATTTATCTTTATCAAACAAATTATTCATTACCATATTTAATTGAATGATTCATTTATCAAATTTTACAACCACAAGCAACCTAAGGTGTTAGTTATTAAAAAATATAAATTATTCAAACATGATCTCAAGAATAAAATCTTGTTTCAAAAAACATTAAGGAAGAATAATTCAATTAACATGCCTATTTATTATTATCAAAAAAAAGAATTTTATATTCATGTTATTTAATCAATTCCATTAATATATAGAAGAAATATTTTAATCAAATATTCACTAGAAATCATTTTATTTCCATAAAATTATAAGAATCAATTCATTTAATACACATCCCCCTTTAATTATTTAACCAAAAACATTTCCGACTTTAATTCTTAACCATTTATATAAAATTAAGCTGATAAAACCATTCATAAAAATAATTCTAATTAAAAAATAAACATAGATATCAAAATATCTTGTAAAACAAGTGGTAAACCAATATTGTTGTTGAAACACATGTGATCACTACAATGATAAACCATTTATTTTAATTAATCCAGTTTATTCGTTATTAATATTAATTCCACCACTGACCAGAGGGACAAATCATTAATCCTATATGATTTCACATAAAATAAAAGTATAAGTAACGAATCCCCTACCTCACGGCTTCCAAAATTTATTAATTGAGAATGGAACAAAAACACAGAAGTATGATCACGTCTAATGTAAGGAAAATAAAAACCTCCAAGAATGTTATGCCACAACTGCACCGATAAATATAAAAAATAACTATATAAGAACAAATTATATAAACTGCCATAGTATGATAAGAAATAAATTGAGTAAATAATACTGATCAAAGAATAAACCATAATTGAAAGAGGTATAACTCACCTTGGATCACCACAAATCATACACAGGTATCCGGGGATCAATCCCCTTTGAAAGGGCTTCAAAAAACCCTAAAGAAGAACCTTTGGATGTATGGTATTGGGAAAGAATCATATATAATGAGAAAATTATAAAGTGAAAAGGGTTTTATATGAATCCTTCTAGAAAGAATTTCACAACATGAATGGGTCATTCATTTCGTGAATATCCCTTGTTTAAGATTTGCTGAAAAATAAGTCGCCCATATTTAACAAAACTGGGATTAATTCACATCATGAAAGAAACATTCACATCATAATTTTTCAGAGCCCGGTTCACAAAATCTAACTCCTCATACCTTCAAATATTTAACTAATAGTACATGTTGTGAATCACCCCTATGAACTTATCTTATAATGACATGAATTCTGATTCATGCCATGAATCAAACTATCACATCGTGAACTATAGTTCACATCATGAACTTATCCTACTTCCAGACTCCAACTATGAAACAACACTAATCCTACTCTAGGATTCCTCTAAGAACCACAGACCTCATAAAATATAAAGAAATTTTCTAGAAGGTTCTAAGAATTTGAAATATTTTTTTATAATCTCATTATATAATTCAGTATCCCAACAAAATATATTTTCTAAATTTATCAATTCCATCATTCAATTTTTCAATAGTTGTTTTCTTAAAATTGTAATCACTATAAAAACATCCAAAATAAAAACTAGAATCACTAACCCCAGTCAACGATTCCATAAATCACATGTTATTTTATTTATTTTCATTTCTAGATTATTCACTATAATTAGATTCTTCAGTGAAACTCTGTATTGTATTTAAATCATTTTTCTATTTATTTATGTTTTTCTTATCCTTCTTCTCATTATTCATTTTATTATAGTTAGTCATGATATATCATTTCTTTATGCACTAAAAAAATAACATCTAAATTATTATAATTAAATTTATTATTAACATCCCTTTAACCTTTGTAATTAACCTTATGAGGGCCCCTTCTAGGTCAATTTATTTATCCTTTCTTTTTCATTCTTTTGTAAACTCAGGTAACAATATGATCTATGTATTTTGTATGACTATCATGAATTTTAGAATAAAGAGAGTTAGATGAACAATATTAACATATTTTAAAGATACACCTTACCTATTTGTATCCAATTTTTCAGCTATGTTCTTCAATTCAAATTCATAATGAAGTAATGAACCTATAATTCTGTAAATATTATATTCCATGAAATTCATGATTTCAACCATGGAAACCTTTTTAGCATGCCAATTCTTTAATAAATCTCCCAAGACTCTTTTCAATAAGTATTTAGTTGTATAATTTTTCTCTAAGAGAATTAAATCCATTAATAATGATATTAAACCTATGAAACATCAATTCAACTATTTCATCTTCAATTATATCAAAATTTTCATATTTAGACTGAAATATTCTAAGCATTGTTCTAATAGACTTACTAGATCCAAGGTGAGTAACTTGTGAAATTATCAAGATTTCATGAGGTTATAAAAAGAAATATGACTAAAACCATTTCTATTAATATCATAATAAATAATATTAACACCTTTATAATTTAATGTATATTTAGTTTCATCACTTCATATAAGTGAATAAAGGTTATAATTAAGTAATTTATATGTTTTTACCATAGTAGTCTAATGATGAATACCGAGTTGCTTAAGATAGGATTTTATTTTATTTTTCCAATATCCATAGTCTAAACCATCAAAGTGAGGGGGTTTATAAACAATCCACCTATCATTTGAATTATTTCCTTCCATCTTAAAGATATTTTACTTAGACTATGAAGTATAATAAAAGGTTTACACATAAAATATAAAATAACTGAATTTATGCTTTCCTTAAAAGGTCAATCTCTGATACCAATGTTAATTCATAGTGGATTAAATTGTCGATGGTCTTGAGGGGGTAGGTGAATAGACCATATTATATTTAATATTCAATAGTTTAATTAAGTTAATTTATCAAAGTTAAACATGTAAGTGTAAATCAAGGGGTGGAAAAAATAAAAAATAAAAAATAGAAAAATTTTATAATAGTTTGGATAAAAAAGGGATTTACATCTACTTTACACACATATATAATCCTTGAGAGTTATTGTATTCACAAAGACCAAACTTTTTAAGGGGATTCACAACTTGATTACAAGATACCCTTTCTAGTATAGGCATACCCACACATACAAACCTATCTTTTAAAGTGGTGTTGAAAACCTAACCTGAATCTTAAAGGGGAGTCACAATATTATTACAACACATAACTTTGGTGGAGGTATAAAAAAACTAGAGAACTTATTTTGGAATGGATAATCATAAACCAGAAACAATTTAAGAATGACTGAATATAACATAAATAATTAATTACAGGCTCAAATAACTAGTCATGACAGTCAATATAGAATTTTGGATGTATTGAAATTTATCTTTAAGAAATTGGATTGTTTATCTATCCAAGGAATTTGAGATTTTCTAGTTTAGTAATTCCTTTATATTCAAACAGTATCAATTGAAATTTCTAGAACACACACTAGTGAACACCACTATAAATTGCAATATCTTTGTGTGCATGTGTTTCAAATCATTATAGCTTCAACTCCATTAAATAAAATCTGAATTACCACCATTATTATCATATTTAATCTCATATAAGAATAACTTGATTGATAATGGACTACTTAAGAGTTGGTCAATGACATTTATGATAAATTAATAGGTTCAAAATACATACCATAATAATCAAACTTAATATACCATGAATCTTCACTACTATAGATATGGGATTTAATAGTGTTAGAAAAATCCTTCCTTATCAATAAAAAAGTGTTGATGTTGTAAGTTCCTTTAAAAGTCAGAGGCTTTTATCTGTGATAAAAATAATTTTGATAATAGGGACCTTCATAAACATTAATAAAGAACTGATAATGGGGGTCCTTTATCTCTTCTAGTTTAGTACTAATTACGGGGGACCTTTATCTATGTATTTTTAGTGCTGATTATGTTCCAATTTATCAGATTTTTTTAGCATTGAGGAAGATCCATTTTGTTATCTCTAGAAATAGAACTTATAAAATCCATGATGTAGTAGTGTGCTACTAAAATTAAATTGCACCATAGAATAAAAAAAATTGAAATTAAATTTTAATAAAAAATTCATGAAAAAAAACTATATTATAGATATTTAAAAAATCGGTTTATAAAATTATATGGGTACATATAATTTTTCAAAAACATCAACAAATTCAAAAACATCAATTTTATATAATCTTTTGCTCTCAACCCAATGTAAAAAGAGCATGATAATGATACCAATTTCCAAAAAATCCAACCCAACTCAAGAAAAAGATTCCATCTATATAAAAAAATAATTCTTATGTTAGTAAAACAATAAAGAAAATAATTAGACAAAAATATGAAACAATACATTAATAAAATATCACTTTTAAAATAAAAAAAATACAATTTGAGGCATACTGGGAAAATCATGTGTCTAATTAATGTGTGTTTAATTTCAATACATAAAAAGTTATTTATAGATAATTTTCCAAAATTATCAAGACAATCCAAATTCATTTTCTTGGATTTAAGTATGTGGCATGTGTTTTGAACTAAAGTGTCAATTTTAAACTAGAAATATACACTTCAATTCATACTTGGTAAACCACATGTCATATTAATGTGTGGTTTATTACTATATGTCACAAATGTTTTATTGATAATTTTATAAAGTATCAAGACAATATGAGTGTATTTCCTTAGTTTTATGTATGAGACTTGTGTTTTGAAGTAAAATGTCAATTTAAAATAAAAACACCCACTTTGAGCCATACTGGTCACACCATGTATAAAATTGAATTGTATTTGATTCCTATAATTAAAAAATGAATTAAATAACATATTTATAATGTATCAATACAATCATAGTTATTTTATAGTTTTTTAGTGAGTGACACATGTTTTTAACTAAAATGTCATTTTAAACTAAAAGCACACACTTTGAGACATACTGTTCACACCATGTTTTGAAATAATGTGTGAATAATTAATACACATTAAAAATTACTTATGGATAATTTTCCCAATGTATACATAAAATTCAAGTTTTTTTTCTTTATTTTCAGTGGATGACACCCATTTTTAACAAAAATATCATTTTTAAACTAAAAACACACATTTTGAGTCATACTAATCACACTCTATATTAGATGAGCTGTGGCTAATTCCTACACATCACAAATTAATTATTGATAATTTTCCTAAAGTATCAAAATAATATGAATGTGATTTCTTAGTTTTGAGTATTTCATGCATATTTTTAACTAAAATGACATATTTAAACTGAAACCACATATTTTGAGTCATACCAATTTCATTGTGTATCGTATTGAGGTGTGTCCAATTCCTACATATCAAAAATTACTTATGGATAATTTTACTAAAGTATAAAAACAATATTAATGTGTTTTATTGGTTTTCAGAAAGCAATGAATTTTGTTGTAGTAAAATGTCAATTTTAAATAAAAACACACCCTTTGATCTATACTGGTCACACTGTGTGTCAAATTAACCTATAGTTGATTATTATACCTCAAAAATAAAATAAAGATAATTATACTAAGTTAATAAGACAATTAAATTTTGTTTTCTTATTTTTTATTTAGTGAAACACATTTTTAACTAAAATGTAATTTTTAAAATGAAAACTAACACTTTGAGTTATATCGGTCACACTGTGTGTCAGATTGATGTGTTGTTGGATCCTAAAAATAAAAAATGACTCTTGGATTTTTATATTAAAGTATAAAGACAATAAAATAATTTTTTATTAGGTTTCAATGAGTACACATGTTTTTAAATAAAAATTAAATTTTAAACTAAAACCACACATTTCTAGTTATACCATTCACACTGTGTATCAGATCGAGGTGTGAATGTTTATTACATATCAAAAATTAATTATTAATCATTGTACTAAAGTATCAAAACAATATTAATGTTTTTGATAAATTTTGGGTATCTCATGAATATTTTTAAATAAAATTTCATTTTTAAATAAAAACACACACATTGATTCATACTGGTCACATTGTAAGCCAAATTAAAATGTGGTTGACTCTTACACATAAAAAATGAATTATATATTATTTTATTAAATTTTAAAAATAATATAATTTTTTTTATTGGTTTTGAGTATTTGACATATCTTTTTAACTAAAATGTAATTTTAAACATGAATCGCACACTTTGAGTCATATCAGTCACACCATGCATTGGATTGACTTGTAATCGATTCTGATATATAAAATATGTTGTAAAGATCACTTTATTAAAGTATAAATTCAATAAAAATGTGTTTTATTAGTCTTAAGTTAGTGAAACATGTTTTTTAACAAAAAATTAATTTTTAAACTGAAAACACTCTTTACAAATCATATCAAGAATGTCATGTATCATATTGAGGTACAACTGATTCCTACACATCACAAGTGAATTATTTATCATTATCCTAAAGTATAAAAATAATTTCAATGTGTTTTAGAAGTGTTAGATATGTCACATGTTCTTTTAAATAAAATTTAATTTTTAAATAAAAACACACACTTCAAGACATACTGATCACACTATGTATTGGGTTGAAGTGTGATTGATTCTTACATGTTAAAAAACAATTATGGACTGTTGTCCTAAATTTTCAAAATAATAAAATGCGTTTTCTTAGTTTTGAGTATATCATGCATCTTTTAAAATAAAATTTCATTTTAAACTTAAAATGTGAACTTTGAGTCATCTCAGTCATACCATGTATCGGATTCATGTGCAGATGATACCTATACATCAAAAATGAAATATTGATTGATTTTCTAAAGTATCAAGACAATCTGAGTGAGTTTTCTTTGTTCTTAGTGAATGAAACATGATTTTAACTAAAATATAATTTTTCAAATGAAAACACTAATTTAATGTCATTTTAGTCACATCATGCATCAGATTGAGGTATGACTAATTACTAGATGTCACCAATGTCTTATGGATCATTTTCCTAATGTATCAAAATGATTTGAATTTTTTTCTTAGTTTTGAGTATCTCACATGTCATTTTAACTAAAATTTCAATTTAAACTAAACACATGAACTTTGAGTAATTCTAAAACCAGAAACACACTCTATGAAACATCAATAGATCAAATAAATAACAAATAGCTGTATTAAGAGAAAAAATATACTTCACTGCATCATCCTTGTTAAATAATTTCCACATTTTATCCAATTTTTATGTGCACTTAATATAGAAAAAAATTGTCCCATAAAAAGGAATTATTAATGAATTAATTTCTTCATAATCTTAGTGAAAATTAACTAAATAAGTATTAAATAAAAATGATAAGGAAATTTACTAAAAAAAATAGATAAAATGGTGATAAAATTAACTAATTTGTAGGAAGTCTCCACTTTATGATGTATGTATACATTCTAATGCATCCAACCCATTCATTTAAAAAAAAAAATCCTATATTGAATATTGGGACTGTAGAAAGTCATGTTAGTACTTAAAAAATATAAATAAATAATGGATTAATAAATTTATTAAATTAAATTTAAATTATCATAAAAAATACCACTTCGTGGATGCAAGGCGGTTGATGAAATATGATATTTTCATAAATTTGTAAATGTAATGAATATAATATCTACCATTATTTTGTTTTGGACACTGCTAAAATATTGAGAAAAATATATAATTTGTTTTTATATATTTTTTTGATAGATAAATCTTCTCATTTATATCAAAATACTTATCCGCTAATAGAATTCAATAGGCTTCTTGTGATTATGATTTTCCTCATGTCATGATTTTGATGATATTTAACCACCACCCATCATACCAAAATTTTCATTAAAACATAATATAAAATGTATAACTTGAATTTTTTTTTGAAAAATGTTTCATTTATATCATTAAAAATTGATAAAATTTATCACAGGTGGTCAATTTGTTGGGTATCCATGAATTGAATACAAAAAAAATAGATCTTTAGAGTATCCAAATTTATTGCAATAAAAACCAATGCTACCTAAATAATAAATAAGTAATGAAAGGAATGAAAATATATTTGGTATGATTATATTTAGTAGTTTTACCCCTAAATAATGGATATTAAAAGGATTATATCATATATAAGTTTTTTTTCAAACATTTCAGCATGTTTTTTCACTATTACCGAATATCCCTCTTCTTCCAATGAGATTTTTTAAGTAGAAGTTTTGTGAGGACTAATAATTCTAAATTTTTATTCACTTGGTTTTCCCTTCAAATAGTACTAATATATACACCTATAAATAAATAATAATAGTATTTAACTATAATTAACATAGTAGATCAGCTATTGAATAAATAAACTATCAAAAGATACATCATATATACATTTATAAATGAGACTCCTATCCATACATTCTTAATGATTTCATCTACTATCTCAAGACCAAGAAAATATATAATCTATCTTCTATACATTTGTTATTTAAAATCATCATCATGGTTGTATCACCATTTTTGAATGTTTTATTAACATGAACATGTAATATTAGTAAATATAGAAGTTATACTGGTGGGGAAAAGGTACTTTATGAAGGTCCTTTTTATAGATTATTTAATAATTTAGATTTTTTTAACTTCACATTCATTTCTATTTCAATTTCTTTATCAATAATAATATACATTGTTTTATGATTTTTTTGTTAATTGTTAAATTTTTTTCATAAAAATAAATTGGAATAAAATATATCCTTATCAAAGTGTAATTTTACCAGAACATATGGTCATTTTACAAAAGTTCCAATGGAAATTTCAACCATGTGAATATCTAGATCAACAAGGGAAATAAGTAGCTCGGCCCTCGGCTCGTGAGCTACATAAATTCCCACTCTCACATGACCTTTTGGAAGTCTCTTATTATGTATAATATCACCTTGGATATTGTACATTGTGCCCCTCTCAACAAGGTGATAGGTGGTTGCTGATATATATAAATAAAAATAATTTTCAACCTGTATAATATTAGTATAAGAAAGGTTTTAATTTCATCTTGATTCTCATTTAGTAAAAACTACTATAAAAAATCTAATTACCTCTGGTAAGGAAGAACTTTGAGCGGAATGGATTTCCTAAAAATGGGGGGTCTTCGTGTAGTGGTTATTATTATATTTTACTCCTCTTTGATTCATTCCCATGATATTCTCTAACAACCCAAACCACTAATTAGGTTTTTATTTTAGAGCATATATTTGTTTCTATATATCATACATTTTTATCTTTATCACCATGTGCATTTATTTTCTCAAAAACAATTTAGGGTGAAACTCCAAAACCCGCACCTCTAACATGGATATATTGTTCTGGCTGCTCCAAGGCCACTGAATTTAGTCATTCATCAGGTGTATACAATGATGATTCTAATGTCAAAAATGGATAAAAATATCAAAAAAATAAGTAATTGTTGTTATGTAATACCGATTTAAAAAATAAAAAATTGTATTTTTTCATAATTACACATGGTTCCCATAATTTTTGTTTGTTTTCATCAATTATTACTCCATCATTATTTACATGATCCAACTTCCATAGCACCAGACATGAGAGAGAATTTTATTTGGATTTTTGATTCATCAATCTACATATAAATAAAGGAACATAATTATGTTGTTGTTTGATGCCACATAAAAAATATTATTTTACATTTAAAATAAATTCTATTTTTTCAAGTGAAGCATACCCCATAATTTCTTTATGATTGGGGTATGTTTTTTTTCTACACACTTATTATTTTTAGCACTTATTTACTATTTCATAAATTAACAATTCTTAATCAAAGTGATGAATACAAGAATTTTAAATTAATGTATTTATAGTCACGATGTACCTAAAAACATTCCTCCTTATAATTTCTAATAAACACATTATATGTTTCTTGGTTTATCTTTTGTGTATACATCTATCATGGGTGTGGGTTTAATTTATCATTATCATAACTAATATGATGCTTTATAAGAGTTGTCTGAAATCCTATTTGAGCCTTTATAGTGACCATTAATATAAATTTCATTCATAATTCAATTATTATAAATGAACTCAATAAGGGATAATGAGGAGTATATCAATGTTTTATTATTATTTTTATTAAAATAAAGAAATTATATCTTAATTTTTCAGTAATATTTTCCAAAATTATTTGCTTTAATATGAGAAAAACATTATTCCATGTATCTAAATTAATAGGAACATGAATTTGAATGGGAATCCCAATGTAAATAATGAAAATTCACTTGTTGGGGTTAAAATTATGGTTGTATGAATTCTATCCAACCTTAAATTTGATGCCTCTTATCCTCACCATATTAATTTCTGTTAACACTATCACACTACAACACTCCTTTTTTTGGGATACAGGTTGTTTACCATCTTCTATTTCCCCATCTTCAATATCTTAAATATTACATTCCTTGGGATTAGTATCATCGACATATGGATAAAATAGTTATTCCTCTAAATTGGGAGCATCATCATGTTGAGAAACCAATTATTCCTTAGGAATAGGAGTATAAATTTGTATAGAATCCATTATCTATAGAAGTTGTTGAACATTTAATTTAGATTACATAAATGTAATAGTAAATAGATAACAATATGGGGTAATGAAATGTATATTACAAAAAATTATATAACTAGATTATTGAACTCTCTTTTTCTCTCCAAATGTCAAAGGGATTTGACCCCTCTGTTGAGTATTCAAATACCATCATTATTGTCTCCTCTAATATACTTGAACCCGTATACATTGAGACTACCAAATATTTATTTCAACATACCAATGAAAGGGTCTTCCTTAGTTGAATTGAAATCTGACCCTTTAGTGGTTTTGGTCAATAACAAAATAATTGAAAACATTTTTTTGTAAGATCTAGAACATAAAATGCATGTACTACATATGATACCATTATAAATGGTTCATCTATGTACCCTTACTCACTGAAATATAATAACAATTAATCGAATTTAACTACACTCCTATTATCAACCCACTTTCATTAAAAAATTGAAACTTGGAACATTGTATAATCAAACACCCATATTTGTTTGATGATTAGAGAGTATGAAATATTCAAATAAATTGGATTTTTTTACTTGGTACCAGATATGTGTTTCACTTCATTCACAAGTTTAACTCCAATATTTTTCTTTTTATTATATTTATCATGTTACTTTATACAGAACTTATAACCCTTAATTATATTGTCACTATAATATAATACATGCACACTTGTTACTCCGGATAGCCATGAAAGTCACTCTAAAATTGAATTCATGTATTTAGTTGACTTATTTCAATTATTGTCTCAAAACAATCCTATAACCTATTGATTATGTGTATTTAATATCCAAAATTTGATCCTTAATGGATTCAAATTCCTAAGTATTAATTTTTTTGGTTTAAACATATTGAACAACCACTAAAATATTATGTAAAACATAAAAGTAATCCAAATACCACTCTATAATAGTAATGGTGACAACATCTATTCCAGATATTTTGTCTCCCACAAGCCACCAACTATGATTATATTTTAGTAGACCAATTCTTTCCCCATCAAACAAGTGTTCGGTATAGAATTCAAGAACTCCATCAACAATATATCATTATACAGTAAAATATTCTGGGAATCTTTGATTTTTTGACATACCCATTCAAAATCTTCATATATCATTCAACTGAGTACATCTATCTATAATTTACATGAACTCATCTCCGAATATCTCTAACCAAGTGGAACATCAAGTTAACCCTAATATCAAAGAATGGTGGTTTAAAAAATATCTCTAATTACCATAATATGGAAACATTTTCCTTTTCCATAGTTTGAAATTTCATTGGGTCTATATATTTACTGTATATAGATTTTAAAACTAAATAGATCTTGTTAAATTTATGAAAAAAAATTGATAGGAAAAAATCAATATAAATATACAATCATTATATCTTTCATTAAAACGTTAAAATCATGTTATATCATGACATTCTAATTTAAATCGTCCATTAACATGATATTATTGATATTTGATGAATACAAATCTGTAACCTTTACACCATTCGAGAATTTTTAAAACTAATATCTCTCTTACCTGGTAATATTGTAATATGTTGGAGGAAGAAAAGTCTTTCTTTCACCCTTCATTGTCACAAACTCTTCCTATATCACCATGTAAATCATTTCCAAACTGGAGTTAATTCTATTATTTGTTTTCCTAGGTTCATTTAGTATCATTAAAATGATACTATCACATATATTTTTCAAATCATGAATTAAATCAATAAAAGTTTTGACGTACAAACAATTTTGGTACTGTAATTCTTAAAAACTGGCATATTTTTCTAATTGGTTGTCATAAGGTTTTTTGAATAATTTTTACCAAAACCAATATCTATATATTTTACTTAATCAAATAGTTGATCATGTGTTAGTGGAGATGGTATTGTACCTTTCTATAAATCTCCATTTAATGATGTCATCCAATATCAGTATTTATGTTGTCAGGGAAGAAATATGTGATTTCTAAGAAACACAGTCTTCAATGAATGTTTCAACATAACTGAGTGTGTACCTTGATCAAAAATGGGACACCCTTAAGTTCCTTAATTCAATATCCCAAAAAAATTAAATAATTAGGAAAGTCATTTATCCTCTCATATGACATGTCTCTCAACATGAAATCTTTATTTCTATAATAATCATACAATGTAACACCTAAATCCCATATAAATTTCAAATCTTATATTAGTGGATCCAAATAAACATCAATATAATTATATGATTCTTTTGGTCATTATATAAGCAGATAAAAAATGATGTATTTTCAATTCATTCATAAACATGGTGGAAAATTATATGTTACCAACATAACTGGCCATGTACTGTGAGTACAACATTGTAAAATAGAAGGATTCACTCTATTTATAGTTAGTGAAACATGACGGTTCCTCATATCATTTCAAAATTATGGATACTCATGATCAATTTTCTTCTAATTAAGAGAGTCTAAATAATGATTCTATTTACAATATTGATTTCTTATACCTATTTTACACATCAATTTCCATTCAGTCTCTCCACTTCCATATAGGTATCTAAACCATGGAATGATTGGAAAGAACCATAAAAATTTTGAAGGAATTTATTCATCTTTCTTTTATTGAGGCACCCCACAATTAGGTCATTTTTAAGTGAATCATGGTCCTTGAAAAATGGTATACAGTCATTTGGAAATTCATGTATTCTATTAGATATTATACCCATTGAACATCTAATTTTTTTAGCATCATTTTTTCTATAAGCAATCCTGTTATATTCTAGTTAAATATCATTAAAGAGAGAAACTAGTTCATTAAATATGGTGAAACTCCATCTATTTCTAGATTTTAAATTATATAGTTTCAGTACGGGTGAAAATGTTGTATATTTAGTATAACCAACATACAATGGTGTCTTTTCATAGGCCATTACTTTATAAAATCATGAAGTTCAACTTCAATAGTAATTATCATTTCCTCAAAATAATCTTCATCATAATTTACATATGTACTCATATCCTTGATATGGTCTTCATCATTTCTCCCACCTATAATCATATCTGATAATCCACAAAACATATTGTTGTAGTTTGGGTGGTAGTTGAGTGGTTAATACATCCCATAAGCCTACTTGAAACCTAGGATCAAATCCCAGTGGAGGAAGATTTTCATGTTACTTTAGCAGTAGTGTAACAACTACTGTAGCGGAACTATAGCAGCCAAAACTATTCATTCATCTAGGCCTTCATGTCAATGGTTTGGGGATATGAGCTATATAGGTCCTTCAGGCCATTAAAGGGGGCGATGGTGCATGCATGATGGGTAGGTGATGATGCATGAATGATGCAAGTAGGGCCTTCAGTCCATAAAATGGTGGGCCTATGGTTCAAGTAATGGGATTCATGACCAATGGGACTTTGGGAAAAACAATATAATAAATCAATGTCTAGTTGGGTGGGTTATCCCTTGGGGGGGTTATAAACTACCTTTCCAACCTATGTGTGTTTGGTACATGTGTGTTTGATCGTAATTGTAATCCCTATAAAACACAATGTTATCACAGACACTAGATACATTCGGTATTTCCCTATGTTTATTCCATAATTTATGACATTGATCTATTGTGTGATAGATCATGTGTTATTATAACTTATTTGGACTTTTTAGTCTTGAATAACAACACTGTAAATGTGGAAAAAGAATACCAGAAGGGTGATATGCCTGATCTTTTGAAAACTTGATGAACTCTTTGACCCCATCCATGTAATCTTTTATTATAAGATTAAAATCCATCCATTTTCGATTCATATCCATTAAATTTGATTTATTAATATTAATATTTAACAAAATAAATAAATACAAAGATTAAGATCTAAATGATGTTAATTGAGATTGTTTTGTAATGATGGAAATCATTGAAGAAAGAGAATGTATGATATTTATAAAGTTACAAAGAATATAATTAAATTTTAATATATTTAAAAACATAGAGATCAATAATTTACTCTCAATAGATTATTAATGGTTAATAAGTATGCAAAAATTATGATGGATAATTATGTTTGTAGTGTTAAAAGGTCATTTTATTTCTAAATAATTAATTTTAGATGACTATAACCATGAAAATTAAATTTTTATGAGGATAATGAATTAAAATTCCCACTAGTCACCGCATGATGTCATCTTATTCAAGTATGATGAACATATTGGATCTAAGAAACCTTTATGTACATCATTTAAGATGCATTATACATTGAAAATTTATTAGTTCCAATTTTTTGGAGAAAATCATCATTTTTAGAAGGATCATTGCGTTATAAGAAAATTTATTTGTCCAGTATACTTCTATATGCCATGTTCATGTTATAAACATAAAATTATTTTATAAAAAAAATTCAATTATAAAATAACATAATCACAAACATGAGTATCCAAACTGTTAAAGCTAAAATTTGTGAAGAATAACTAGAAAACATCCACCACGGGACTTGAACAATTAAAAGTACCCAAAAATGAGTATCCAAAACCTTTGTAAATCATGTCCACACAAAGAAACATGAATGAATTAGATGTATCAAACCAAGGTAATCACAAACCTCTTGGTCTCAATTGTTTAGGCTAGGTTAATCCACTATGGTTGGGGAATGGGGGTCGCAAGGAAAGAAGAAATAAAAATGGTGAAATTGTCCAAGATCAACTAAAGAGGAGTAGAAAGAATCAAATACCATATGTTTTTTAGAGGGTTGATTCTTCTGAGAATTTTATGGGGGAGCAGTAGTAGTGGTCGATTTCTGTAAGGGATTGAGTAGCATGAAGGAGTCAGGTTCTATTAGGGTTGAATTTATAAGATTGGGAAGGATTTTATTAGCACTTTCCAAAAGGAACTGATAAGGACCTATCTTTATCAACACTAGAATTTTATTATAGATAAATATGTTTTTTATCAGTTCTTTTTTTAGCGTTGACAAAACATATAATTATTAGTGTTTTTTAAGTGCCGATAAAAACTGTTCAAAATAAAATACAAAAAATATTAAACAAATATTTGTTAAAAATGAATAAAATATAAAAAAATTATTAAAATAATTAAAACTATAAATAAATAAACAATCTTAAATGCATGAATGTTAAAAATGGATGAAATTGAGTAATTAAAAATGAATAGACTATAAATAATAGTAAAATGGATAAATTTTATTAATTATATATATTATAAAAAAATTAAAATAAATATATATATATGAAAATGAAAATGAATACATATTAAATATGTAAATTATAACCATATTAAAAAAAATTAAATGTTAATGAATAAATATGTTTAAATAAATATTAAAAATGAATAAATTAAAAAAGAGTAAAAAATAATTATCACTGTATGTGAATAAATAATATTAAATGAATGAATGTTAAAAAGATTGAGATTTAATAATTAAAAAATTAATAGATTGCACAAAGTTCTAAAAACTGAATAAGTGTTATTAATTATATCGATTATTAAAAAAAATTAAATACGAATATATGAAAAAATAAAAAATAATACATTTTAATTATATAAATTACACATACCATATTTAAGGCATTAAATGGTGATGAAAAAACATTTATAAATATATATTAAAAATGGAAAAAATTAAAAAAAACATTAAACATACAAATAAATTAATTATATTAATTTTAGACTTATTAAAAATGTTGAAACTAAATAATCAAAAATGAATAAATATTATTTTTATAAATTAAAAATATATTGATAAATTTAAAATAGAGTAAATAAATAAATATAAATAAATATTAAAATTTATTAAATTAAAAAAGAAATTAATAAATTAATAAATATTAAAAATGAACATAGAATATTAACTAAATGAATATTAAAAATGAATAAATAAAATTTTATAGATATCAAAAGTATATTGAAAAATGAATTCTTAAAATTGATGTAATTGTTCGTAAACACATAAAAAAATAAAAAATATTCAAAAATACATTTTTAAAAATTAATTATACAGATTTAAAAAAATTTAAAAATATTATGACTTAATAATTAGAATTAAATAAATATTAATCATATAAATAAATAAAATATTAAGAATATTAAAACATAGTAAAAAATTACGCATAAATGAATATTAAAAAATGAATACCTTTCAAAAATCATAAAAATTAATTAATATTAAAAGCAAAAACAAAAAATATTAACTGAATGGATATTAAAAATAAATAAATTATTGAATAAATTACAAAATTCTTAAAAAATTGAATTCATAAAATTAATTATGTGAAATTGTGTCACATAAATGATGAATAAAGATGAATAAAGATGAATAAATAAATAAAATTAATTATATAAATAAAAAAAATATTAAAAATAAATTATATTGATTATACAAAGTTTTAATAATTAATTTAAATTATATTAAATTGTCTACACACACATATATTTAGAATGAATAAATTAGAATAAATATAATTACATGATTTGATTAATAGGTTGGATAAAAACCCCATTATTAATAAAAACAAAACCAAGACCAAAAGTGGAGGATGGGTTCATATAAACAATTACACCCCTCATCCAAGGAGAATAAAATGGAATCAATTAACCAGTTAGAGTGAGGGTGCTCATACTATGATATGGAATTTTACCACCTAGACTATGAGGATTCCACCCCTTCTCCATGTCAATACCTATTTCCAAGGTCCACTACCATCATCAATAGGTTCATCATGAAAAGTATCTAATCCATTAATTTCATTACCTACACCATCACAACTTTTCCCCACTTCCTCACTACTTTAAAAAAGTGAGAAATTCAAAATAATTATAAGAACATTACCACATACCAGAGAAGAAGAGTAGTTTACTTTTTTAAAACCACTTATTATAGGATTTTATATTCTAGGAGACCATATATCATTATCAAGGTGAGAAAGAGTTTCATGACCCATTTCTGGAACAAATAGAGGAATCATCTTGGGTTCATCAGTAGTAGATACTTGACCCCCCATATTGTTGCCGATCCCAATATAATTTTATTGTGAGTGCCCACTTTAGAACCATAACTTCCATGAACCATTGCAGGCTCAAGCATGGTTCAAATTCCCTCTACTTTATTTGTAGATCTAATGTATGTAGGGTTACGATTTATCTAAATCAGAAGATTTATTGGGCTAAGATAATTACCAGAAGGCTTGACAGTCTCAAACATCTTCTTGGAACCCTGCACTAATGTCGATATCCTTATGAAAGAAGGTCTAGCCTCTTTAGGATGTATTCTAGGATGATCCGATGGTTTCTTGATGATCCTTGAAGAAGTGTACTTGACTTTGGCCTTCACTTTTCCTTTAGTAGTGGATATAAGTTTCTCATGCTATAATTCCATATCAAACATGGATTTTACATCATACTCACTACTAGATTGTCTATCAATAGTGTTTGTAGGTATTTTATCTCTCCCAATTCCTTTAAGAAGTATCTCTAAATGAACTATCATCAAAGACCAACTGCCTAACACCATCCTATTCCTCTTCCATGTCATCCCAAGTCTTTAATGCTTGGGATTTGGAGACACCCTAATCCATAGGGTGTTTAGAACCATTTGTTGTAACGTCAGGGGAAGGAACGTGCCTAGAATACCAGGGATCACAACAAGATCCAACTGTAGCTGATTCTCTAGATGCCTCCCCAGCATTAACTGGATTCCATTTCTTCTTGCATTCCTTATCCTCATGTATAGAATGAGAACCGAAGGAGCAGGATAGGTTCCTTCTGCACCTAAAATTTTTATTCTCTATAGCTTTACAATCCCAACCAAAATCAGGAATCCTCTTATACATAATTTTTAATGGAAATTCCTCCCTCATAGTAGGGGGGATGATTTCAACTAAATTTGAATTAATGTCCACTTCCACTAGCATGTGACCATAATACACAAATCGAACTTTCTCTGTTTCCATTTTAAATTTCATTGCAACACTAACATGCATTCAAATATCATAAAATATTCTTAGATGACATAAAATTCAGTGAAGACCATAAATTCTGACCCATACCTGCATAGTTGAGTTATTTCCAATCATATTTAGTCTAAAATCCCATTGTTGTATAAATAGAAGATAACTAAGGGTAAAAAAAGTTCAGTAATGGTAAAATAAAGTTATTTAAGGGTAAAGAGAAGTTAAGTAAGGGAGAAATAATGTAATTTAAGGGTAAAATAAAGTTATGTAATGGTAAAAAAAGTTAAGTAAGGGTAAAATAGTGTTATGAAAGGGTAAATTGAAACTTTTACAGGTTATATACTGGTAAAAAAAAGATACCCAAGTGTAAAACAATGTTATTTAAGGGTAAAATAAAGTAGTGTATGGGTAAATAGAAGTTATGTAATGTTAAAACAATGTTATATAAAGGTAAAATAAAGTTATTTTAGGGTAAATAGAAGTTAATTAAGTGTAAAACAATATTATGTAAGGGTAAAATGATGTAATATAAGGTTAACTAGAAGTTAATTAAGGGAAAAACAAATTTATGTAAGGGTAAACAGAAGTTAACTAAGGGTAAAATAATTTTATTTAAGTAAGGGTAAATGGAATTTAAGTAAGGGTAAAACAAACTTATTTAAAGGTAAACTAAAGTTATGTAAGGTTAAACATAAGTTAAGTAGGGATAAAACTAATTTATTTAAGGTAAAACTGAAATTATGTAGGGGAAAACAAATGCTAAGGTTAAAAAAAATCTTCAAGGGTAAACAAATACTTTTACAGGTTAAGTAAGGTTAAAAAATGTTTCATAAGGGTAAAAATAATTAAGAAATGGTGAAATAATGTTATTTAAGGGTATAACTAAGATATGTAAGGGTAAAAAAATTATATAAGGGAATAATAAAGTCATGTAAGGGTAAAGAGAAGTTAAGTAAGGATAAAAAAATTATGTAAGGGTTAACATATTATTTTAAGAGTTATATAAGGGAAATAAGAACTTATGTAATGGTAAAAAAAATTATGTAAGGGTAAAAAAAGTTATTTAAGTGTAAACATAAGATAAGTAAGGGTACAAAAAAGTTATGTAAGGGTAAACAGAAACACGTATAGGTTATTTAAGGGTAAAATGAAGTTAAGTAAGGGTAAAAAAAGTTATTTAAGGATAAACTAAATTTATGTAGGAGTAAATAGAAGTTATGTAAGGGTAACACAAAGTTATGTAAGGGTAAACTAAAGTTATTTAAGGTTAAATAGAAGCTAAGTAAGGGTAAAACAAAGTTTTGTAAGGGTAAAAAAAATATTATAGCTTATATAAGGTTAAAAGATGTTGAGGCAAAAACAAAGTTATGGAAGGGTATACTAATGTTATGTAAGGGTAAATATATGTTAATTAAATGTAAAAAAATGTTATATATGAGTAAATAGAAACTTATACAAGCAATATACAGTAAACTAAAGTTAATAAAGGGTAAAAAAAGTTAAGTAGAGGTAAAATAAAGTTATGTAAGGGTATATAGAAGTTAGGTAACTGTAAAAATAAGTTATGTAAGGGTAAATTAAAGTTATCTAAGGGTAAATAGAAGATAAGGGTAAGGCAAGATTATGTAAGTGCAAGAAAAAACATGTACATGTTATGTAAGGGTAAAAATAAGATAAGTAAGGGTAAAAAAATGTAAGTAAGGGTTAACTGAAGTTATTTACGGGTAAAAAAAGTTAAGAGGAGGTAAAGCAATGTTATTTAAGAGTAAAATAATGTTATGTAAGGGTAAAAATAAGTTAAGTAAGGGTAAAACAATGTTATGTAAGGGTAAACATAAACATGTAAAAGTTAAGTAATAATAAAATAAAGTTATATAAGTTTAAAAAAAAGTTAATTAAGGGTAAAACAAATTTATATAAGAGTAATTTAAAGTTATATAAGGGAAAAACATGAGTTAAGTATTAAAATAAACATCATTAAATGTTTGGTTAAATATAAAAAATAAATGAACATAATATTTTATAAAATTATGTTTATAATTAATAATATAATTAAAAAAAAGAAAAATGATGTTTATATAGTGTATTGATTATATATCTTGATTTAATTAATAATAATATTAATGTTAATTATTGATCTATGTACTATATTGACAACATATAAAAAATATAATTATTTATTAACCTTTATATTTTTTTTCTAATAATTAAAAATATTATTATTTAATTAAATATATAAATATTTAAAAATGCATAAATAAATATGAAATTTTAATATATTTGAAAAATTATAAATGAATATATATTAAAAATGAATGAATATTGAAAATGAATAAATTATAAAAAATAAGAAAAATAGAGAAATATTAAAAATGAATAAATAATATTGAATCAATAAACAATCATATTGTAATATCCTGGCCCTTGTGCCACAAACAGGTCCCCCAACAGGTTCACCACCTGACCTCAAGTGCGCCTCTCCATACGTTAGAGGCTAATAACTAATAGTGAGGGTATGATAAGTCATTAATAGGGAGACTATACCCTCTTTTATTAGAGTAATACACCAATGGAAATAATAATAAATAGCAGAAGTAATATATTTCAATAAAAAATGCCAATAACTAAAGTTAAAAAATGAAGGAAATACAATATCCAACTGAAATAGAAAAACATGCAATGCTAAAGTACTGTCAAGTGTCTATAGGAAAACTAAAAATAAAGACACTGGTGACGCTCAAGCAGGCCCCAAACCACGTCTGGTTCCCTCAACCAAGCTCTGTCTCCAATCAACAATATAACCCAGGGCCTTTTCCCTTATCTTGTCCTACAACAATAAATTCTATTCAGGTACCAATCAGGCATCCCAAGTAGGGTGTGAGTACATATCATTAGGCCACCACCAACAGTGTCCAAAATAAATCCAGTCAATGATAGTGTATGTAGTTATAATAAGAAATAAACGCAATTCATAAATAAACAGTTTATCACATTATAAATTATTATCTATTAAACCACATAAACACTCAAGTTCCCAAAGACACTCAATCCTCAATACCTTTTCCAATCCACACCGGGTATAAACCATGTTACTTATTCAATTCACAATTCATTTCAGCAAATGGGATTTCATTATCCATTTTATTTTACTTTCATTACTATAACCAGTTGGAACCATAGTCTAATGATGATGTTTTTAGGTATAGAGCACCATGTCTAGTACCTTTTTTATCAATAAAACATATATATCATGGGAATAGAACTTCATGTATACCACCACAATTCTCAATCATGTACATATATCATTGGTGCAAAACTCCATATCTGATACCAAAATATCAATCATGTTCATATATCTTTGGTTTAGATCGCCATGTATAACACCTCAATTCTCAAAAATACAGATAGATCTATCATTGGTGTAGAATGCCATGTCTAGCATCCCATTTCACAACTATGAATGTATATCATTAGTGTAGATCATCAGGTATAACACCCCTTTTCACAATCATTCATTTATTACATTATTCACTTGGATTAGATCGTCATGTCTAATACCTCATTTCACAACCATGATTAAACAATATTAATCCTCTTCACATAATTCACCACCACTCCTTCCATTAATGAATTCTTAAATTAATTAATCCAAGTCTGTTAATTAATTAAACAATTAATTAACAATATCAATTACACTAATCAATTAAATAATCAATTAACCATTTCACAATTCAACACCTAATAATCAATTCAACAATTAATTATTCTTAATTAAAATCAAACAATTTTCTAATTAACTTAATGATTAATTATCCCAATTTCCCAAATAGTACATTGATAATTAATTCACTAATTAATAATCTCAATTCCATCATAATTAATTCTCCAAATTAATCATCAAATTGAAATTTCCAATATCTCATAATTAATTCTCAAATTAATTATCTTGTTCAATAATCCCAAAATCTCAAAATTTCACAAATATCTCAATTAATTAATTTACCACATTAATTAATTTAATTAAGAATTTAAATTTCTAAAAAAATATCGTAATTCTAAAACTTTTATATGGAATCAAATCACGACTATGAGATTTTAAAATTAGACCACCTACCTCAAGAATGGTGACGAACGTTCACCAATGAAAATCCCCAATTTGAAGCAGATCTACCAAGAACGCGACGATCAACACAATATAGATCCAAACCCTAAATATATGATCAAATTAAACAAGATCTCTTAACTCTAGATCAAGATCCAACAAACCTAGATCTAGAAAAAAAATAAAAGGTTTCACCCAGCAAAAGAAAGATATATCTTAGGAGGACAAGTAGGAAAACAACGGGATTAGATCCACTTTGCAGGAGAGGAGGAGATCTTCAATATGGGATTCAAGTCATGAATAACGAAGTTAAGGAGGGCTTTTAATTCATCCAAGAGCTCCAAAATCAAGAAATATTTCCTTGGGTCGAATGGGGGCTGATTTGGGGTTAATTATAGGGTTCGAGAAATTTTAAAATATTTTTTGTGTTAAATTAATTACCATGCACGGTTTCCTAGGCTGAGGGGTAGGGTTTCTTCTAACCATGCATCTATTATTTTAGTGGTGCATGGTTACTCTTAAGAGGGTGCATGATTTACTAATCCATGTTCCATACATGCGAATCCACACTTCCTGGGTTCACATGGTTAGTTGGGTTGGGGCACACAGTTTTCCCTAACCATTCGCCAACCATGCATAACCCCTCTTTATTCCATTTTTCTCAATTTTCATCCACACTCACCCCAAAGTATAACTCAACTGAAAAGTACTCAAAACATAACAAAATATTGCCTGTAAACATGTTCGATACAACTCTAGAAAAGGTTTGGATCTTATACTATCCCCACATTATAATAGCTCTTCCTCGAGTTTCACTCCCAAGATTCCCTAAGATTCTGAGCTAAAAATATTGTGCCACTAATCCCTCATATATGCTTTGATCTCCCATGTTTCCTCCTCCACATTTTCATGCTACCATAACACATGAACTATCGGCACAATATTTCTCCACAACACTTTATAACTACGATCCAACACACGTATCAGATGCTCCTAAAAGGATGCATCTATCTTGAGGTCAGCCTTGTCCACATCGATCACTTGAGAAGGGTCAGGGTGATACCACCATAGTTTTGAAACATGGAAATCTTCATTCATAACACTTTATATTTGTGGAAGATCTAATATGTATTCCACCAACTCTATTCTCTCGATAACCTCAAATGATCCAATGAAACCGGGTGCCAACTTACCCTATCTCCATATCCTATGGTGACCCAACCTTGGCGACACCTGAAGGAATACATGATCACCCTTTGTAAACTATAGGTTCCATATCTTTATATCAGCATATAACTTCTTCCTACTATGATCCACAGTCATATGTTTCCAAATTAATTACAGCTTCTTTGAAATATCCTACATGATACTCAGCCCTAACAACTCTAACTCATCGGGCTCCATCCAGCATAGTGGTGATCTAGATGGACTACCATAAAGAGCCTAATATGGTGACATATTTATAGTTCCCTGGTAGATGTTCTTATAGGAAAACCCCACTAAATTCAAATGATTCTCCCAATACCCACCGAAGTCAAGCACACATTCCCTAAACATATCCTCAAGAACCTATATAGGATGCTCCATCTTCCTATCTGTCTATGGGTGAAAATCCAAACTCATTAATACATGCATACTAAGTTCCTTCTATAATCCCTATGAGAATCATGAAGTTAAGTATGCGTCACAATCTGAAACTATAGTTCTTGGAACCCCAAGAAAATAGACTATCTTATGAACATATAAATATCTCAGCTGATCCACAGAGAATGTCTCCCATATAGGCAAGAAATACACTACTTTTGTCAGTCCATCCATAATAACCCAGATAGAGTCATTTTTCCTTATAATATTAAAGAGACCCACCAAAAATTCCATTTTTATGTTGTCCCACTTCCATTCTAGAATGGGGAAAAACTATAGCAAACATCATGGTTATTGATGCTCTACCTTCACCTGCTGACAGGTGTAGCATCATGTCACAAAACCTACTATCTCTTTTTTCATGCCTGGACACCAAAATTGTCATCGTAGGTCATGATAAATTTTGTTCACCCTTAGATGTACCACCAACTTCAAGTAATTAAATTCTCACATGATATCATCTTACATGCTTATAGGTAAAATAACTCTATTCTTAACATAGATGATACCTTCCTCATATATTATCTAATATGAAGGTGAATTCCCACCTTCGAGGCTTTCCCTCAAGGTCAAACACTCCATATCCTCATACTACCTATCTTTAATCTATATCAAAATTTTATACACTATTTAAACATCTATGAGATTCATATGTTCCTAGATTTCCTAAACAACCACAAGCATCTCATCCAGCAAAGTTATCATATTCCACTCAGCACTAGATTCCTCAACCATCTGCATCTGAGTTTTCCTGCTCAAGGCATCAATAACACTGTTCCCCTTCCCAGTCATATATGTGAGTTCAAAGTCAAATGACTATATATACTCAACCCAAATCCATAGCTAAAAATTTAAATCTCGCTGTGAGAAGATACACTTCAATATCTTATGGTCGATAAACACCGTAAATTTCTCACCCATCAAATAGTTCTACCAAAACATTAAAGTATAAACCACTATTACCAACTCGATGTTGTGAATAGGGTAGTTCCATTCATGAGGAATCAAATTTAGAGACCCGTACACCACAACTCGATATCCTTACATTAGCACAACTCTGAGTCTGATTCCTCAAGAATCACAATTCACCATATACTCCTCACCTGCTTCAGGTAGGATAAATATTAGTGCTAATGTAAATCACTCCTTTAACTCTTGGAAGGATTTCTCACAAGATTCTGGCCATTAAAATTTATCCCCTTTTGGTCAAGCCAAGAAGTAATGATTAGAAATAAGTAAATGTCCTAGATGAACCTCTTATAATTTCCAGATAATCCCAGAAATCTATAGATATCAAACAAATTCTAGGGATGCTCCCAAGAAACCAATATTTGAACCTTCTCTTGGTCCACTGACACACATTCCTCTGAGATGATGTGCCCCAAGAAGTGAACCTGATCAATGAAACACAGATACATGGATAGTTTGGTGTATAGATGATGCTCTCTCATTATACCCAAGATTATTTCAAGATATTGGGAATGATCATCATGAGTCGTAGAGTATACCATGATTTCATCTATAAACACCCCCATAAACTGATCTCGGTATAGATGAAGGATCCTATTCATCAAGGTGATGAACATAGATGGTACATTTTTCAACCCAAAAGGCATCATGAAAAACTCATATAGGCCATACCTGCTTCTGAATGTAGTCCGCGATATATCAGAAGTCCGAAATCTCACCTTATGATACCCTGACCTTAAGTTGATCTTTGAGAACACACAAGATCCCTTTAACTAATCAAAAGAAATCATCAATACATGGAAGAGGATATTGTTTCTTTATAGTAATCTTGTTCAACTTATGGTAATCGATGCACAGGTGAAAACTCTAACTATCATTCTTTGAATACAATATACCTGAACCCCAAGTCAATGTACTCAGTTAGATGAACCCCTTTTTATATAACTCCTCCAGCTGAGTCTTGAGCTCCTGAAGCTATGTTAGTGCCATTCTATATGGTGGAATAGATACTGAATAATCCCCCAACATGATATAAATAGAAAATTATATATCTCTATTAGGTGGAATCCCTAATAATTATTCAATAAAGACATCTTTAAATAGTTCCACTATGGGGGGAATGATATCATGCTTCACACCTCCATCATCCAGCGATAAACTAACAACCTGGGATATGAGCTCTCTCGGTTTCCTAAATAATTATCCCTTCTAGGTATACCTTGATATCCCATTCCCCATGGTGAATATAGTGGTCACCATTAGGATAACTAATCGTTACTCTCCTTCAGTAACAATCAATGTGGGCTCGGTATGTGACTAGCTAGTCTATACCCATAATTAGGTTGAATCCTGAAATATCAAGAATGGAGAGATCCTAGAGAAAATGATACTCCCAAATCTCAAGATATCATCCCTTGAACATAAATATGTCTCTAGAACATACTCCTAATGGTTTATATATAGTCATATCCTCGCTCACAAACTCCATCATTAGGCTCAAAACATTAACTGGTTTTGCATATATAAAGGAATGAGAGGCACCAGTATCAAACAATGCACTAGATAATGTAGAAGATGCAAGAATAGTACCTCTCACCATTGATGGTCCAACATTTCTATCCACAATTATAGGATTCACTACATGTAGTTGTCTTTCCCCTCTTCCTTATGATGTCGTCTGACTCCCCGAAGTTTCACCACTCAGTTGATATGGGTGCTCCTACCCATAAGCACCACATCCATTGCCCATACCACCTCCGCTAGTAGAACGACAGCTTCTAAACTTATATGGTTCTGAATATACCCTTCCCACACCCTAGTTTTTTCAAGATCCTCCATCACTGATTATCTATTTTAGGTTCCTGCAGAACCTCTGTAGATATCCCATCTTTTCGTAGTCTCGATGCTCTATGGGTGTTTGGGGACAATGTTTACAAAAGTGTCTCAGCCTATGAAATTGGTGCAAATATACTTGGGTAATATCCTGAGTAATTGAACCTCTTGACTGGCCACTCTACTTCCCAATGCTCTAGAAAATATTCTCATAATGATTCTTCCTACTCTTGGAAGACATACCTCTACATCATCCAGAAGAAACCACCTTTCCACCACTAGAATCCAATTTTTGGTTCCCATTTGAGATGAGAGCTTGATTCACCACTTCTGAAAAAAATCATCCTGAAGATATTCACATGGGAATTAATTTCAAACATAAGTACATCTTGATTTTTTTTCTAAAGTAGCCTCATATTCCGCCAATACTAGTGCAAAGAGATGGAAATCCATGAAGCGTCTAGCACAGTCCATCACATACATGGTCCCATAAGTTAGCCGCATGAACTATGATGCTCTTTCATGCCTCAGTGTCTCTGGATAAAAGTGGTCCAAGAACCTCTCCAAGAAGACCTTCCAAAACATACTGTTAGTCTGTCCAGTCCATGCCAAAACTTACTTCCATCGCTTGGTTGATCCTCGTAGTATATAAGAATCCAACTTGACCCTTTTCTCAGTAGGGGTCTCCAAATGGCCATGTATCGTCTTGATGGACCCAAACCGAAATTATCTCCTTTAGGTCCACCATATCTAGTAATATTTAGAGGGTGTTGAAAATAAAAACTCTTTTTAGGTTAGATATACTTTTCACAACCTTCCTTGGGTATATTTCCATTAATTTCATGAATCGAGTGAAGTTCTCTCAGAACTGCTTCCCTGCTTCCTCAACCAGCACTATTAGTGCCTCAGGTTCCAATATTGGTGGATAATCTCCAACCATATCCTCCCATCATCCTCTCAGTAGGCACCATCATGGAGGCATATTTCTAAAAATCCAAACACAACTTAAATGCATTACGTAATAGGAATAATCACCAAAAGTCACAACATGTCTTTTTCCTATAACTTGCCATGTGGTCAAAATTGAGGTGCTATTACAAACCTTAACCAACCTACACCTAGGTCCTTTTTTACTAGGTTAGACACATCTCATTGTTCAAATTTCTCATTAGACACCCATTTATTCTCACCTTACGTAATTTTATAATTTTTCTCAATTTCATATTAGGAACTATTTTTAGTTCAATTTCACAATAATAAATATAGTTCAGGTTCAAAAACTTACCCATAACCCATTTTCCCATTCGTTCCTAAAATTATACATGTCACAATTAATCCTAATAGCCTAGAATGATGCACAAAAACTCAACTCTCATTCAATATCAAGCCATTATTTAATTCTAAAAAAAATATTGGAAACAACAATCACATCACACAACCAGTTCATCAGAAAAGATGAAATAATATTCAAATATAAAAGAAAACAACAATAACAAAAATCCCACCCTGAGTACTTGGGTTCCACCCTGTACATGGGTTTGAAACTCCCATGTACGATCTCATAACCAAGCCTTGACTCTTCCTAGTGTCCTGTCTACATTTCCCAAATAGTAATACAAATGAATAAAAAAAGAAAAATGCATCTCTAATACTACTTTGTAATGTCCCAAACTGGGTGCCACAGTCTGGTACCTTAAAAAGGTTCACCACATGACCTCAAGCATGCCTCCCCATACGCCAGAGGCTGCTGACTAGCAATAAGGGTCTAATAAGTCATTTATGGGGATATTATACCCTCTTTGATCAGAGTAGTACACCAGAAGAAATAATAATAAATATTGGTAGCAATATATGTCAATAAAAAATACCAATAAATCAAGTTAAACAATACAAGAAATACAATATCCAACTGAAACAGAAAAACATTCCATGCTAAAGTATGTGTTAAGTGTCTAGAGGAAAACTGAAAATATACTGAAAACTCCCACATAGACCCCAAACCATATCTGGTTCCCTCAATAAAGATCCATTCCCAATCATCAATCTAACCTAGGGCCTTTTCCCTTAGTCTATCCTGCAATAATAAAGTCTATTCGGGTAATGATCCAGAAGCTCGAGTAGGTTGTGAGTATAACTCAGTTGACCACCACCAACGGTGTCTAAAAGAAATCCAGTCAATGATAGTTTATGCGGTAATAATAATAAATAAATATAATGCATAAATAAATTATTTATCACATTATTAAATATTATTTATTAAACTACATAAACACTTAGGTTCCCAAGGACACCAAAACTTCAATACCTGTTCCGGTTCACACCAATTCTGAACCATGTTACTTATTTAATTCACAATTTATTTTAGCAAATGGACTTTTATTATCCATTTTATTTTACTTTCATTACAACGACCACTTGGAACTATAGTCCAATTAATGCCGATGTTTTTGGGTATATAGCACCATTTTTAGTATCCCATTTATCAATCACACATATTTATTATGGGCATAAAACTTCATGTCTTGCACCCCAATTCTAAATCACTCATATACATCGTTGGTGTATAACACCAAGAATAAAACCCCAAATCTCAATCATGTGCATATATATTTGGTGTAGATCACCGTGTCTGACACCCTAATTCTCAACAAGACAGATAGATCAGTCATCAGTGTAGAACATCATGTCTAGAACCACATTTCACAACTATGCATGTATATGATTGGTGTAGATCATCATGTCTAACACCCTATTTCATAATCATTCATTTATTTCTGTATTCACTTGTCTATGATCATCATATCTAATACCTCATTTCACAACCATGATTAAACAATATTAATCCCCTTAACACAATTAACCACCACTACTTCCATTAACTAATTCATAAATTAATTAATCCAAGTCCATTAATTAATTCAATAATTAATTAAAAATATCAATTCCAATAATCAATTAAACAATCAATTAACCATTTCACAATTCAACATCCAATAATTAATACACAAATTAATTATTCTTAATTAAAATTCAACAATTTGATAATTAACTCAATGATTAATTATCCCAATTTACCAAACATTACAATGATAATTAATTCACCAATTAATTATCCTTACTTTACATTTAATCAACCAATTCAATTATCTCAATTACATCATAATTAATTCTCCAAATTAATTATCAAATCACAGTTACCAGGATCACATAATTAATTCTCAAATTAATTATCTTGTTCAACAATCCCAAAATCTCACAATTTTACAAATATCTCAATTAATTAATTTACCATATTAATTAATTCAATTAGGGATTTAAATTGATAAACAAATCTAGAAATTCTATAACTTTCATATGGAATCAAATCACAACTATGAGATTTGAAAATTAGACCACCTACCTCAAGAATGGTGATGAACATTCACAAATAGAAATCCTTGATTTGAAGCTGATCTACCATGAACGTGACGATCAACATTGTCTAGATCCGAAACCTAAATCCATGATCAAACAAAATAAGATCTATTAACTCTAGTTCAAGATCCAAAAAACCTAGATCTTGATTTATAAAATCTACATCTAGATCTCGATTTATCAAATCCAGATCTAGATCTAGAAAAAAAATAGAAGGTTTCATCCACTAAAAGAAAGAGAGATCAGAGGTGGAAGAGCTGGAAAAAAGGGATTAGATCCAATTATCGGGAGAGGAGGATATCTTCGATCTAGGATTTGAATCAAAACTAATGGAGGTCAGGAGGGCTTGAAATTCATTCAAAGAGATCCAAAATCAAGAAAGACCGCATAGGGTTGAATGGGGGATGACATGGGGTTAATTAGGGGGTTTGAAAAAAATTTAAAATAATTTTTAGGCTAGATTAATTCTCGTACACAGTTTCCTAGGTTGAGGCGCACAGTTTCTTCTAATCGTTCACTAGTTATTTTAGGGGTTAAAAATTACTCCTAAGAGGGTGCACGATTTCCCAACCCATGCTCCAATCACACGAATCCCCTCTCCCTGGGTTCACATGGTCAGCTGGGCTATGGCATACGGTTTTCCCTAACCATGCACCAACCGTGCACAACCCCTATTTCTTCCATTTTTCTCAATTTTCACCCAAACTCACCCCAATGTACAACTCAAATGAAAATCACTCAAGGATGGCGGTTGAGGGTGTTGTTTGGACTCATGTATACTTGGATATTTTCAGATATGTTTGGTTTCTTTTAGAGACTCGGGTTTTGAAGATTCAGCCGGACTCGACCTCAAGGAACAAGTTTCAGAGGAGGATTCAAAGTAGGCGGTTCACCTATGCAGGCTTCACAGATTTGGATGTTTGAGAGGGTATGACGCCAATCATCGGATCAGGACTGTGCTTTGACACATGACACTTGCTAACCGTCCAGTCTTGCAACGGTGGAGAGCGGTATCTATTTTTATATGATGGGGAGAGGCAGTTCCAAGGTGGCAGTCTGGGTTTTATTTTCTTGATCTCTGGGTCGTGTAATGTTTTAAGTCCATGAAGTCTGTTGGGGTTCCCCTTCTCCCCTTAAAAGGGGGTTTATTATAATAATAAAAATCTAAGGTCTTTGGGTCGTTGGATGGATACTTATGCATAGAAATACTTGTACATATAAACACATGTCCATATACACACATACTCATACACATACAGATACATACACATATACATATACACATCTACATGTACACATACACATAAACATACACATACACATACACATACACACACAAACACACATACCCATACACATACACATACACATACACCTACGCATACACATACATGTACACATACACGTACACATACACATACACATACACATACACATACACCGACACCAACACCTACACATACACATACACATACACATACACATACACATACACATACACATACACATACACATACACATACACATACACATACACATACACATACACATACACATACACATACACATACACATACACATACACATACACATACACATACACATACACATACACATACACATACACATACACATACACATACACATACACATACACATACAGATACACATACACATACACATACACATACACATACACATACACATACACATACACATACACATACACATACACATACACATACACATACACATACACATACACATACACATACACATACACATACACATACTCATACACATACACATACACATACACATACACATACACATACACATACACATACAAATACACATACACATACACATACACATACAGATACACATACACATACACAAACACATACACATACACATACACATATACATACACATACACATTCAGAAACACATATGTAGTGTCATATCTTTTACTGATGTTTGAATCCTTTAGTTCTTTGTTTAAATATATTTTTTATCTTTGTGAAAGTTACCTAATGAATGAGTAACATTTCAGGAGTATTTGGGGCTTGTCCAAAGCCTAGAGCCCTAAATTTTGGAGGAAATAGGTGCGCTGCATTGTTTATTAAAACCATGCAGCCAACACCGCATGGTTTGTTTAAACAATGAGGGGTTGTTTAGAGGGAATATAGAGATATGCATGGTCTAGGAACAATTTTCTATTATTGTGTGCCTAGAATGCACATTTAGTTCCACTTAGGTAGTGGTTACACATGGTTGATACACAATTTTTTCCAACAACAAACCCTTTAAAATGGGTGAAATTACCATTTTCCCCTTCCTTTATTTATGTTTTAACACTATTTTCACTTCCACTCCATGAATATCATCCCTCTCATTCGAGCTCCTTCATGGTTCTCTTCTAGGATTTGAATTTTTACCTTAACTAGACTATGATTAGATCATCATCTATCATATAGGATAGCCAATGTTACGTGCTATAATCCTATTCTTTACTTTCTCATTTTATCTCTCCCTTATGAATGTTTTTTTTAGGGGATATAATATGCCTTATTCTTATGGAATTTGTTTATTTCACTAGTTTTTTACATTTTACTTCAAATATAAAGCTGAAACTGGATGAGGAGCCTCTACTTCCATAAGGTAGGTGGTCCAGTAATTCTTTCCTAAAGAAAAGTTGTTTTATAACATGAACCATGATTCCACTCACTAAAAATTCTGAGCATTGACTAAAAAATATGTTCTATCCTAAATTAATTTTTTATCTATGTAATAAATTCCACATACACCATTTTTATTATCGAGAGAAGTCCCCTTCAAGTAGTTACACCTATTAAGGTCTTCCTATGAAATTCACCTTGACATATTAAATTCTTATGAGGCCAAGACACCTCTATGTGGTGTTGCTTTTCCACCTAATTGAATGGATTATTGTAATTGAAATAGAAAGTGAGTGGTATGTCCAAATCATGTGAATTATATATGAGTAATGGCTATAAATTGGTTAAATAGAATGATAATGATTCATAAAACATCCATTGGCTTATTTTGAATCTTGACCATCACTATCTATTAATTATATTATATGAGGATGGAGTCCGATATATTTGTGATACTTGGGTATGGTGTCCCATATGTTTGTGATACCCATGAATGGAATCCCATATACTTTTGATATTTAGGCATGGTGACCCTTATGGTTCATGATGCTTGGTCATGGTGACACTTACTACCCTATGAGACTATTGTGACTATGCATGGATGCTTGAGTTATGCCTCGAGACTTGGATAGAACTACGTATCTATATATATGGATAAATATGTTTTATGTATATAGTGAATTTATATGAATACTTATGTATATATATATATATAGAGACATGTGTTTAAATGTATTCCATATTAAGATAAAGAATGTAGTGTCAGCCTGGTGTACTTCAAGAACCAGAGCTGACTCATTTAATGTGGTAATTTTTATTTACATTGTTATATCTACACACAAACACTTTAAATGAAACAGCTGGATTATTATAGACACCATTGGTGGTGGTCTACTAAGTATATATCACACCCTGTTTGGGACACTCATTGGTACCCGAACAGATCTTATGGATACAGGTAGGGACAAATGGAAGTATATATATTTAGATGTCAGATATTCCATACTAGGATGGAGTACAGGAGTAGAGGATTGAGCTTATTCTCATGATGCTAATAGAGATAGTTTTTTGTCAATTTTTCATTATTTAGCATGTTGTATATGCATGTTCTTCTATGTCTTATGTATTTCCTATTTTTTGTATAAAATCATGACATAGTCTTCATTTTGTGTATGATATTGATTCTTCTTTGACCTGTTCATTGTATCTAGATTCTTATACTTACAAAGTTAGTTTATCATTTATTTATATTTATTATATTTATTTTCACCATTTTTATATACACCGATCATGAGGGTATATTCTCACCACCATACCATCATAGACCATCACTGCTAGTCAAAAGCCTTTGGAATATGAAGAGGTGTGCTTGAGGCCAGGTGGCCAACCAGGTTCTGTTACATATGAGTGAATCAGTTTCAGGATACTAAAAATTGGAATTCAAGTGGAGTTTTCCTTTTTGTCTTACTATTTGGGTTGGTAGATATGAGACTAGGAATGTGTTGGAATTTGGGAATGAGCTTATGCCTAAGAGTAGGTAACCCACGTATAGGTAAAACCCAAATTACATAGGATGAGTTATTACTATTCTATTTTTTTTTTCCTATTATAGTTTTATTGATTTCATTGTTGGGTGATGCACATGATTTTTCATGTTATTATTGTTTTTATTAATTAGGATTTACTTTATCCCTTGTCGTAGTGCAATAAGGGGGTATGATTTATCATCATAGTAGGAAATTGAGGATTCTTGTGTCATGCATATTACATGCCACATTTATTTTACTGTGTGCATTACTTGTTACATATTACTAGTTTATTTACTATTATATTCGTAAATTTTCTAAAATTTCATGTATGGATAGAATAATTGGATTAATTAAAGTGTATACATCAACATAAACATTGTATTACTATATAGATTGATGATGGAAACTTAATTAACCAATTATTCCATATTAGATCCATGAATCATTTTTCACATGGTCTAAAAAGTTAATTTATTTAATTTCATGAGTTAAAATTGTAATTTTTGAATCATGTACATCAATAAATTGGGAATGGTGATTCATCTAATCAAATCATTTTATATGAACTGTTACATCATGATACTAGATTTAAGGGTTAGGTCACCATTACATGACATGCTAATTCCAAACTTATAAAGATTATGCCTTTATAAATTGGGAATGGTGACTCATCTAAATTTACTATCATACATATACAAATGTAAATAAGTAAAAACTTTAATTGAATTCAATTCTTAAATAAAATGGTTACCATTAAATGGGGATACCAATTACAACATAAAGTGTGTTTTCCTTTACACCATTCAATTGAAACTCCAAATACTAGAACCTATATTATGTTATGTGAGACCTTAAACCTAAACCAAACATTATAGTGGGAAGTAACGAGTGTATCTTGTCACAATTATGACCATTTACATTGCCCAAACCTAGATTAAGAGCTGGTTGAGGGGTGTGACTCTTATACAGAAAGGTGTATACCTACCCTATTTTGTTATCTATGATCCTATCAACTATTTAAATTTATCTAAGGTATGTGTTTGGTGATTGTAGAGCTATACCTCCATTATTCCATTGAGTCATTCACCAGGTGTGTGGTGACAACCATGCTCCAGAGGTGGTGGGCCCTGAGCCACCATTATTACCTCATGTATTTCCTCCTATAGAACTTCTTGTTATTCCCAGTATAGGAGTCAATGATTATTTATGAGAGAGTTTCCTACATTATATGAAATTATTATAGGGATTTCTATGACCTACCCCTAATTTTTGAGAGTTTATATGATAATTATAGCATCATTATCCACCTAATTTCTCAAGGGATGGTGTCCCCCATGCTATTGAGTCAAGGATTGAGGCTATGTTATTGATATTTGAGAATATGGATACACATCTAGAGAGGAGGGTCAATATCATAACCTATATGTTGTGTGATTTTTCTAGGTGATTTTGGAACATTATCACCCATGCTGATCATCATCAGGGTATGTTTTGGGTGTACTTTTAGATAGACTTATATGATTAATTTTTCCCTTAAATGATGAGAGAAGATACATCTATGTAGTTTATGAATATAAAATAAGGCACTATGTATGTTATGGAATATTTAGCTCTTTTTATAGTGCTTCAGTGCTTCACATCAACTCTTATAGGTGATTATTTTTAAATAGTGAGACAGTTTGAGGATGGGAACATATATGCTATCTGATCATAGGTGAATGTTGTTCAGTTATCCATAGTTTCTTAGATAGTGAACCAATACCTCTCCATTGAGTGAAACTTGAGGGAATATGACAATGTAGGCTAGGTTGGTCCAGTGTCAATACAGGTAAGTGGTTCATCTAGTGGATGGAAACATCACTTAGAGTTTTCTCATTAGGGTAGTGATAGTCAGATAGAACCTACTGATGGTTATGTAGTGTGTCACTAGTGCAAGAATCTAGGGTGTAAAAATCCATAGTGTCCCAAGGACCATGTTAAGTGAAAAGGATGTGGTGGGATGGGGTAAATTAGACATTTTTAATGAACCTTATCATATATTCCTAATAAGAGAGGATATGTATCATCTTTTCCTTCAGGATCATGAATAGTAGTTCCTATCTAGGAAGCTAGCTGGAGTACTATCGGCCGGGTAGGCTAAGGAGGTAGATGTGGCTATGGAAGCCAATAATATGAGATGCAGTACCAGTAGAGTGGGTCTTCATAGGTTAGTCAGATGGTACCTCAGGGCCATGGATTAGGCCTGTTTCATGTAGTGAATCCTATACCAGAGGAGTAGAGTGTTGAGCCTTCTACAGTTTTAGGTACTATTCTAGTTGCCTCTACTTTAGTATCTGCATTATTTGATAACGGCACTTCACATTCTTTTATATCTGAGGATGTTATGGAATGTTTGGTCCAAGAGATAGATTAATTTTGTAGCATAATAACTCTCAACATGTCATTGGGGATCTGATATGAGAGCATACACTAATGTAAGGAATGACCCCTTGAGATAGGTGGTTATCATTTTTTATGGAATCTATTTATCCTTGCTATGTTAGGTTTTTGCATCATAATTGGGATGTAATGGTTAGTAACATATCACGATCATGTTGATTTCTATCACCAGATTGGGTCTTCAACATCACCTAAGGGAATCACTTATATTAAAAAGGGTGAATGGGATGTCCAAGTGAGTTGATCTGGACCTAAGAATAATGTGATGAGTGGAATGATAACACATATTTCTAGTCTTTTTATGAGCAATCAAGGAATGAAATATATATATTTCCCTCCTATAGTGGAACACTTCATCAATTTCTCCCCTAATGTCTTTTCTAGGTTACATCTTATAAGATCTGGGGAGTTCACTATTGATATTGTATCGGGAGAATCACTAGTGTCTTTTCCTTCTTATAGAATGGCACTTACTAAGGTTTTGGAACTAAAGAAGCAGCTAGTAAATTTAGAATCTAAGGGTTTTATATGACCCGGTACTTCACCATGGGTTTTACATGTCATCCTAACCAAGAAGGTTGATGGAACCCTCAGGAATTTTGTGGATTATCATAGGTTGAATCATCTTATAATTAATAACTAGTATCCTTTTCCTCGTATTAATGACATCTTAATCTAGATTCAAGGAGAAGGTGTTTTCTCCAAGATAAATTTGAGGTTGAGCAATAATCATGTGTTTGTGTAAGACTATCAGACATACCTTGTAAAATATTCCATAGTAGATATGGATTGTATGAGTGTCTAGTCAGGTCATTCAGTCTCATGAATGCATTGACAGTTTTCATGGATCTAATGAATCATGTTTTCCACTCGTATTTGGATTTATTTGTGGGAGTATTCATGGATAAAATATTATTGTATTCTCATACTCAAAAAATCAATGACAAACATAGTAGGATCATAATAAATACATTTATAGAGAACAAACTATATTCTATGTTTACCAAATGCCACTTTTGGATTAACAAGGTTCACTTCCTAGGTCACATCATCTCATATAAGGGATTTTTTGTTAACCTATAGAAGGTGAGAGTTGTAGTTTCCTGGGAACACCCAAAGAAAAATTTTTACATACAGAGTTTCTTAAGGATGGATGGTTTTTTAGGTATTTTATTTAGTAATTTTCATTCCTAGAAGTGCCTCTTATAGGTATGACTAAAAAGGGTGTTATCTCTTTATAGTCTGATGCCCGAGAAACAACCTTTTAGGATTTGAAAGGAATATTTAATTCAGCCTTAGTCATGATTCTTCTAGAGTTGGGAGAAGTTACACAGTTTATTATGATGCTTCAAGCATCAGCCTAGGATCAATTCTGATGTAGGTGTACTAGCATATGGGTCTTGATAATTGAGGAATCATGAGCATAACTACCCTAGGTATGATCTCGAGTTGGAAGTTATGGCTCATACCTTGAATTAGTAGAGGAAATATCTATTAGAAGATCATTTTATGGTTTATATAGACCAGAAAATCCTCAAATACATATTCATAAAATATGACTTGAGCCTCAAGTAGAGAAGATGGGTATAATACCTAGAGTCATTTGAATTAGTGATCTCTTATACTGTAAAGACCCGTAAAATTCAAGGGAAATTTTTTCTTAATTTTATATGGGATTTTACAAGAACGCAGTTTCTGATGGTAATTGATTCTGAGGCCCGGTGTGCCTAGAATTTCTATCTGAAGTTTAGCTCGGGTACGTTCAGTGAACGAATGAGCGGGAATTCCTAAATTTTGAACCGGTGCTCAGAATCAAATTTCGAGGGCACGGATGGAATCACAGCGCCGGTATTTCCTTAGAAACATCTTTTTCGGAGTTGTGTTTGCTCGAGTGTAGTTTTTAATTTTTGGGGTTAAGTTAAAGAATAAAATAAAAGTGGTGCGACAATTTATTTTATTTTACTTAAAGTGGGTTAACCTAAGTTAAGCGGATAAGGTGGAACCCACAATATCCTACCCACTTGGTATGATATTTGTGAGGTGGGGCCCACATGATCCCCACCGTTTCTTTCCTTCTAAGTAACGCACCCGCACCCCCCCCCCCCTTTAATGAAGTCAACTGTGCATTTATTCTAGTTAAGAAACGCCTCATTAATTTGGGCGGTTAAATCGTTACAATTAATTCATTGAATTAATTGTTCGTTTCATTTCTTTTGAATTTCAAATGATTATGATATGTTAATAAAATAAGTGCTGAACTTATTTTATTTTGTTTGAATCCTGGTTGTGGGAGCCTTTGGGAGAAAAATAGAAGTCTTGGGGATTCTTCGTTCTTCGATGAAGAACGTGAAGAACGCACTTCCGCCGACGAAGAACGCCGACCTCCAACGGCGAATGACGGCGAGAGACGCCTTCCTCGGAGATCACCTAACGCTAATGACGTTCCTTCCATGACAATTCCTTCCGCGATGATCCTCTTCTTCCACGATGGTTAATTCCGCGACGAACTCTCATTCGACGACAACGTTGAGGTAGGGTTTATGTGTTTTAATTTGCGAAATCTTCCGTCATCTATCCACGTTCATTTGGGCCACTTGATATCGTTTAACGGGAGGGGGCCGGACCACACAAACACGGCTGACCCTCCTCCCTTATTATTATTTGTTGTTGCAGTTCGAAGGAAAGTAATGCGGTGTCGTCGCACCATGCGGGAACGAGCGGCAAGGAATGCACGGCACCGTCGCGCCGCGCATTTGATAATTGAACCAAGTCGCGGCACCATCGTGCCGCGCTGGAAAAACCCGAAGACAAAGCTTCCGGAGCGGGGCCGCGGCGGAGCAGGGTGGACCGGCCTTGCCGGTCCCGTGGCGGCAGAAGCCGGCCGGCCGGACAGGGAAGAGCCGGGGGTTCAAACCCCCGGTTGGCCAGACGTGAGCGGCCCCATTAAGGGGACGCGGTTACTGCATGCAGGGGCAGCGCCCCCCCCACATCCGAACGGCTCGGCCGTTTGGCCAAGCCACCTAGCCGGCGCGCCGGACCGCCAGCGCTCCGGGACGCTGAGTCAGGCCACGCCCAGGCCAGGCCGGGCCGTGCCCAAACGGGCTGGACCCGGACCCGGTTCGGGTCGACCCTGGGGTATCAGGCCGGGTCGGACCGGGCCCGAACCCCCTAATACCGAACCTCTTTCGATCTGTTGACCATAACTTGAGTTTCGGACCTCCGATCGATGCATCGTAAACTGCGATGCGATCCTTGTATCGAGACGGTCGTTTCGGTATATTACACTTAGGGTTTCGAAAAACTTTGGGTTCAGCCGGGTTGATTCGTACACGAAACCAACAGGGCCCTCGGAGCGGAAACGCTTATAACTTGAGCTCCGGACGTCCGATTGACGTGTCGTCAACTTTGTTGGATTCCTCTAAGTGAGATGGACCTTTTGGCTTACTCCTCTTGAGGTTTGGACGCAGCTGGAGTACGGTCGAGTTGGTTTTAACTTAAAAACTAACAGGGCCCCTGGGACGAAAAGGCCAATAACTCTCAGACCGAGTGTCTGATTGACGCGCCGTCTGTGACGTTGATTTCCTGTTGACGATACAGAACTTTTGGATACATCAACTCTGGAATATGTGTCAGTTGATGTAACAGCCCCTCAGCTCGTGGAGCGGACCCTCCCGAATGAGCTTGCTATGTGCGGGAACCCTAGAGATAGATGTGACTACGATGCCGATGATGACTGTGCAGAAATCCTTCGTGGATTCGACGGCGACGACTACATTACTCAGCGATCCTACGTGGATTAGTGCTACCGATCATGTGTGTGTCTGATTCTATGTGGGTCAGCGCTCAGCGGTCCTGTGTGGGCCAGTGCCTATAGATCCTGTGTGGGTCTGATCCTGTGTGGGTCATTACGGGGGTTAGTTACCTATCGATCCTTTGTGGGTCATTGTGGGGGTTAGTTACCTATCGATCCTGTGTGGGTCTGATGGCTTAGATGAATCAGTGGAAATATCTGATCATCTCTATCGTCTTATGAAGAAGTATACCTGTGTGAGCTGAATCCTTCTTATATTCCTATGTGGATTGAGTTGTGATATCCAGTGTGGATTACGTTTAGCTTCATGTGTGGACTGGGTTGTACTTGAGCTCGGATGTGGGAGCCGAACGAGAATTGATGACTTAGGTATATGTATGGGCATATACCTAAGTAGTGTTGGATGTTACTTCGTGATTGTATATTTTTTTGTGGATTGTCCTTTGTGGATTTGGGGGGACCTTCGGGGGTCTCGGGGTCCCTACTGAGTAGCTTATACTCACCCCTACACGGGCTATGCCCGCACTACGTTGTGTTGGTTGTAGACGATAGAAAACGCTGATCACGGTTGAGGCTTGTGGAGCAGGTCGGTACCCGGAGGTGGACCACTGGGCGGGACGTACTCGGAGTGGATGGCTGGACCTGAGGAGCGGTGGAGTCTATCTATACCCACCCTTTAGGTGGGAGTTCCAGTGGACAGCTCGAGGCTATGGCTTTACTTTCAGTTATTGTTTTTCCTTTCCAGTTGTAATTTACTTTCAGTTTGGGTTTGTATTCTGGCCCACTTACTTTTCCGCACTTACTGTTGTACTCAGTTTTTACTTAGTTTTTACTTCTTCTTGCTTTCCCTTTGGTGTTTTTTTTACTTTACAAAGGCAATTCCTTCCCTTTTTACCAGTAATTACGCCTTGGTGCTAGTCGCCAGCCCCTGGTCTATGGAAGGCGGGCTTGGGGTAGTCACGACACGGGCCCCGAGGACGGGTCGTGACAAATTGGTATCAGAGGAGTTCGGTTCTACCATAGAACTTTAGAATACAATATTTTTCTATGTGAAGAAATAGTGTTAAGCGTATTGGGTGTGGTTATCAGTCGAGGGAGTCCAGTGTTGGTGCGGCGGCTGACGTATCGGTACACTAGGATCCTGACTTCTGATTTCCAACTTAACGCACGAAAACATTGATTTCATGTGTGTTTCAAGTTTTCTTTGTGATTACTTTGTGTCAGCTCACCAGGTATACTATTTGACCATGACGCACCTGTTTCTTTTCAGGATGGCCCCATGATGGCATCCAGCTAGGGTTCCGAGAGTTGTGTGTGACGAAAGCCCACCGAGCGACGAGGCCTCAGTATAGGGCCCTTTGACAGCAGAGGCACCGGTGGTACCGCTACCCACCAAGCCACCGATGCTACCAGCCCCAGCCATTGACGATGCATGTCACCTTAGTGCACTGCACGAGTTTCAGTGCCAGCAACTGCCCAGGTTCCATGGGGAGACGGACCCCCAGGCAGCCGAGGATTGGCTGGAGGCAGTGGTACGATTTTTCAGGTTAGTGTGGACACCAACAGACCTCATGGTGATCCTCGCAGTGAGCCTCCTACACACGGCAGTAGGAAAATGGTGGATCTTGATGCTCTAGGTGCATGATGAGGCATCTCTCCTCTGGATGGACTTTGAGAGCCTCTTTTGCTCGGAGTTCGTCCCATCCACCCTTCGTGCGGTGCGCATTCAGGAACTTCTACAGCTGCGGCAGGACAGCTTGGCGGTCGCCCAGTACTCGACGAGATTTACCGATCTCTCGCACTACTCGACAGACATGGTACGGGACCCATTATTCCAGGCCCGAAACTTTGAGCAGGGATTGAGGCATGATATAAGGGCATCGCTGATCTCCCTCAGCATTCTGACTCAGGTAGGAGTACTGGAGCGATCTCTTCTGATCGAGAGCTTTCTTGCTGAGTCTACATCAGCAGTGAGACCTACCGCAGGGCGACAGGTAGCAGAGTATTCTGTAGCAGGAAGTCGACGGATGAATCATGGGTCCTGGAAGACCAGACCCTGAGGAAGACGACCTCAGGACACTGACTCAGTAGTGCGGGGCACACAGTGCGGAGCCAGTCTTTCGAGAGGCAGACAGTGCTACGCATGCGGAGGGTAGGGCCACATGGCTCGTGACTTCCTGACCCTCCATGCAGAGGAGCAACAGATGGTTGAGGGACCACCCAGGTAGAGTCAGAGGGTCGACTGTGGCGGTCCGTAGGGAGCAGTTGGACAAGGCAGAGGAGCTGGCCGAGCAGCATGTGGTGTGCGACGCTTTGAGGCTCTACCACCACCACCACCAAGAGGTCCACCCCGACCACAGGGAGCTAGCGGGCAGAGACAGGCACAACTTCAGGAAGTGGAGTCCTACGACCACGGCGCGCCCGAGATGATTCGAGGTACTATCTGTGTCTATTCCACCCTTGCTGGAGTTCTTATAGACACAGGAGTGAGTCATTATTTCATATTTTCTACCCTTGTTCGGAGATCGGAGATTCCGACGGAGCCGTTGGATCGATCCTTACGGCTAGATACTCCTACGGGAGCAGACTTGACGATTATGCACTGGTACCGGCAGTGTGAGCTTACTCTAGGAGGCGAGAGCTTTGGCTGGGATCTTCTTATAGCGGCGTAGAGGCCTTACGACGTCATCTTGGGCATGGATTGGTTATCTACAGTCCATGCTCAGATTGACTGTATTAGGCGCAAGGTGCAGTGTGTACGCACCGAAGGGAGTAGGTTCACCTTCACCAGTGAGAAGGGAGCCTTCGCAGCACAGGATGTACTCCCTCAGAGGAGAGGAGAGCCCATCACTCATCAGTTGGCTAGCCTCATCCTAGGAGCAGTTGACATGCGGAGTCCTGGTTTTCCTACAGTGGTGGATCAGTATGTGGATGTTTTCCCCGATGACGTTCCAGGACTACCTCCTCGCAGAGAGGTAGACTTTTATATTGACATGTACCCCGTGAAAACCCTGATATCCACTCCAGCATATCGGATGGCCCCCGCTGAGCTTCGAGAGCTACGGGTACAGTTGGAGGACTTGCAGGGCAAGGGATTCATCTAACCCAGTGTTTCACCCTGGGCTTCCCCGATATTGTTCTCCAAGAAGGCAGACGGGAGCTTGCGACTTTGTGTCGACTATCGTCGCCTGAACCAGGTGACAGCAAGGAACAAGTATCCACTACCGAGGATTGAAAACCTCTTCGATCAACTCAAGGGAGCACGGTGGTTCTCAAAGATAGACCTCGGGTCAGGCTATAATCATCTCAGAGTTTGTGACGAGGACGTGCAGAAGACGACCTTCAGATGTCGGTATGGACACTATGAGTTCTTGGTTATGCCCTTCGGCGTAACCAATTCCCCCGAAATGTTCATGGTCCTCATGAACATGATCTTTCAGCCATACCTCGATCGATTTGTCGTGGTCTTCATCGACGACATTTTGATATACTCGACGACTAAGGAGGAGCATGCCTACCACTTACGGGTTGTACTGGACACACTCTGAGAGCACCATCTTTATGGAAAGCTCTCGAAGTGTCAGTTCTAAATACGTGAGGTCCATGTCTTGGGACACGTCATCTCTGAGGTGGGAGTTGCGGTGGATCCTGTGAAGATCGAGTCAGTGCTAGCTTGGGAGCCACCCAGGAGCGTGACGGCGGTGCGAAGTTTCTTGGGAATAGCTAGATACTATCAGAGATTTGTTCCAGACTTCTCCAGAGTTGCAGCACCACTCTCATCTTTGAAGAAGAAGGGGAAACCCTTTTTGTGTTCAGACAGATGTCAGCAGAGCTTCCAGGAGCTGAGATAGAGATTGACCAGCGCGACTATCTTGAGGTTTTCGGAGGAGGGAGTAGGGTACGTAGTTTACTGCGATGCATCAGGGACCAGACTCGGATGTGTCCTGATGCAGGAGCGGGCCATGATCGCCTATGGATCACGTCAGTTGAGGCAGCATGAGAAGAACTACGCTACCCATGACCTGGAGTTAGAAGTAGTGGTCTTCGCTCTGAAGATGTGGCGACACTATCTGATGGGCGAGCACTTTACAGTCTATTCTGACCACTAGAGTCTCAGGTACATCTTCTCATAGAAGGACCAGAACCTGAGACAGTGGCGATGGCTAGAGTTCCTCCAGGACTATGACTTTGAGATAGTCTATACTCCTGGAAAGGGGAACGTAGTAGCCGATGCCCTCAGCAGGAGGATGGGCATTCAGCTACTTGGGGAGGCGACAGAGAAGCTAGCCGCTTTGCAGATATCCTTCATGGATAGAGATGGAGTAGCCTTTCTTCAGTCACTCACAGTCACTCCTCCACTCCTGTAGTGGGTTAGAGAGGCACAACGTGGGGACGCTGACTGTGAGACGCGGCGTGCGCAGATATCCTCAGGACAGGAACCTAATGGATTCTCTGTGGGAGGAGAGCACGATGTCCTTTTTAGATGATGTACCATGGTACCAGCTACTTTACATGAGGAGGTGCTGAGAGAGTTTCACACTTCCCCTTTGGAGGTACATCCTGGAGTGGCGAAGATGTACCAGGATCTCAGACGACAGCACTGGTGGCCGGGTATGAAGAAGGTAGTGGCAAAGTTCATTTCTCGATGCCTCACCTGCCAGCAGGTGAAAGCAAAGCACCAGGTACCAGTAGGCTTGGTACAACCCTTGGAGGTCCCAGAGTGGAAGTGGGATGGCATATCTATGGACTTCGTGACTGGACTTCCACACACATCCAGAGGTCACGACTCCATTTGGGTGATTATCGACCGACTCACCAAGTCGGCACACTTCTTACCCATCAGAGAGCAGGGCTCAGTGTAGAGATTGGGACGTCTCAACGGTCAGAAGATTATATGGCTTCACGATGTTCCATCATCTATCATCTCCGATCGAGATGCTCGCTTTACTTCCCGGCTTTGGAAGGGGTTACAGGAGGCGTTCGGGACGCAGCTACATCTAAGCATCGCCTTTCACCCTCAGACAGATGGTCAGACAGAGATGACCATTCAGACACTCGAGGACATGCTCCGCGCATGTGTCCTCGACTTTGGTAGTAGCTGGGAGGACCACCTACCCTTGGTGGAGTTCACGTACAACAACATCTACCACTCCACCATCAGGATGGCACCATATGAGGCATTGTACAGCCGACCTTGCATATCACCGCTGTGCTGGATAGACCCTGGGGAGTCAGCACTTGTGGGACCAGAGATGGTCCAGGCCACGACAGAGAAGGTCCAGGTCATCTAGGAGCAGATGAGGATAGCTCAGAGCCGGCAGAAGTCTTATGATGACAGGAGGCACAGGCCACTAGAGTTCGAGGATGGCGACCACGTCTTCTTGCGGGTCTTACCTCGATGTGGTATACAGAGATTTGGCCGAGGCGGCAAGTTGTCTCCACGCTTCATCGGACCATTCCAGGTCCTCATCAAGATTGGAGAGGTGGCTTATCGCCTAGATCTACCACCTCAGTTGCACCGAGTGCACGGCGTCTTCCACGTATCTCAGCTGAGGAGATACGTGCACGACCCAATGCATATCATTGACCACGGGGAGCTGGACGTTGATGATGGGGCGACTTTTGCGGAGGTCCCGGTGGATATTGAGGATCGATAGGAGTGGGTCCTACATGGACGGTCAATTCCTCTAGTGCACATCAGATGACAGAACTGGAACCTCCAGGAGAGAACTTGGGAGCGGGAGGCTTAGATGCGTGATCAGTACCCACTTTTGTTTCCCTATTTTTTTTATCTTTACGGGGACGTAAATCCCTGAGGTGGGAGTGATGTAAAGACCTGTAAAATTCAAGGGAAATTTTTTCTTAATTTTCTTTGGGATTTTACAAGAACGGAGTTTCTGGCAGCACTTGATTCTGAGGCCCGGTGTGCCATGAATTTCTATCCAATGTTTATCTCGGGTACGTTCAGTGAACAAACGAGCGGGAATTCTTAACTTTTGAACCGGTGCTTGTAATAAAATTATGAGGGCACCGATGGAATCGTAACGCCGATATTTTCTTAGAAACATCTTTTCCGAAGTTGCGTTTTCTCGGGTGTAGTTTTTAATTTTTGGGGTTAAGTTAAGGAATAAAATAAAAGTGGTGCGACAATTTATTTTATTTTACTTAAAGCAGCTTAACCTAAGTGAAGGGGATAAGGTGGAACCCACAATATCCTACCCACTTAGTAGGATATTTGTGAGGTGGGGACCACATAAGCCCCTCTATATCTTTCCTTCTTCGTAACGCACACGTACCCCCCCTTTTAATGATGTCAACTGTGCGTTTATTCTAGTTATGAAACGCCTCATTAATTTGGGCGGTTAAATCATTACAATTAATTCATTGAATTAATTGTTTGTTTCATTTCTTTTGAATTTCAAATGCTTAGGATATGTTAATAAAATAAGTGTTGAACTTATTTTATTTTGTTGGAATCCTAGTTGTGGGAGCCTTTGGGAGAAAAAGAGAAGTCTTGAGGATTCTTCGTTCTTCGACGAAGAATGCGAAGAACGCACCACCGCCGACGAAGAACGCCGACCTCCGACGAAGAACGCCGACCTCCGACGGCGGACGACGGCAAGAGACGCCTTCCTCTGAGATCACCTAATGCCAAAAACGTTCCTTCTGTGACGCTTCATTCCGCAACGATCCTCTTCTTCCGCGATGGTTAATTCTGCGATGAACTCTCGTTCGACGACAATGTTGAGGTAGGGGTTATGTGTTTTAATTTGTGAAATCTTCCATCATCTATCCTCGTTCATTTGGGCCACTTGATATCGTTTAACGGGAGGGGGCCAGACCACACAAACACGGCCGACCCTCCTCCCTTATTATTATTTGTTGTTGCGGTTCGAAGGAAAGTAACGCGGTGCCATCGCACCGCACGGGAACGAGCAGTAAGGAATGTGCGGCGCCGTCGCGCCGCCCATTTGAGAATTGAACCAAGTCGCGGTGTCGTCGCGCTTCGCTGGAAAAACCCGAAGAAACCGCAGCCGGAGCGGGACCGCGGCGGAGGGGCGCGGCACCGTCGCACCACACCGGACGGACCAAGGCCGCAACGGGGCAAGGGAATCGGCGACCGGAATCGGTTCGCCAGCGTCGGAGCAAGGGGGACCGGCCTTACCGGTCCCGTGGCGGCAGAAGCCGGCCGGCCGGAGCGGGCCGGCCGGATAGGGAAGAGCCAGGGGTTCAAACCACCAGATGGCCGGACGTTAGAGGCCCCATTAAGGGGCCGCAGTTACTGCATGCGGGGGCATCACCCCCCGCATCCGGACGGCTCGGTCGTTCGGCCGAGCCCCCAGGCCAGCGCGCCGGGCCGGGCCGCGCCCAGGCCGAGCCGCGCCGCACCTAGGCCGGGCCGGGCCGCGCCAGCTAGGCCGGGACGCGCCCAAACGGGCCAGACCCGAACCCAGTTCGGGTCGACCCTAGGGTATCGGGCCGGGTCAGATCGGGCCCAAACCCCCTTAATACCGAACCTCTTTTGGTATGTTTCCCATAACATGAGATGCGAACCTCTGATCGATGCACCGTTAGCTACGATGTGATCCTTGGATCGATACGGTCGTTTCGGTATATTACACTCTGGGTTTTGGAGAACTTTGGGTTCGGATGGGTTGGTTCGTACATGAAACCAACCGAGCCCTCGGAGCGGAAACGCTTATAACTTGAGCTCCGGACGTCCGATTGACGTGACACCGACTTTGTGGGATTCCTCTAAGTGAGACGGACCTTTTGGCTTACTCCGCTCGAGGTTTGGACGCAGTTGGAGTATGGGCAGGTTGGTTTTGACTTAAAAACCAACCGGGCCCCTGGGACGAAAAAGCCAATAACTCTCAGACCGGACGTCCGATTGGCACGCCATCTATGACATTGAGTTCCTGTTGACGATACGGAACTTTTGGATATATCAAATCTGGAATATGTGTCAGTTGATGTATCAGCCCCTCGGCTCGTGGAGCGGACCCTCCCGAACGAACTTGTTGTGTGCGGGAACCCTAGAGCTGGCTGCGACTGCGACGACGATGATGACGGTGCAGAAATCCTCCGTGGATTCGACGGTGACGACTACAACACTCAGCAATCCTACGTGGATCGGTGCTACCGATCCTGTGTGGGTCTGATCCTGTGTGGGCCAACGCTCAGTGGTCCTGTGTGGGCCAGCGCCTACAGATCCTGTGTGGGTCTGATCCTGTGTGGGTCATTGCGGGGGTTAGTTACCTATCGATCCTTTGTGGGTCATTGTGGGGGTTAGTTACCTATCGATCCTGTTTGGGTCTGACAGCTTAGATGAATCCGTGAAAATATATGATCTTCTCTATCGTCTTACGAAGAAGTATACCTGTGTGAGCTGAATCCTTCTTGCATTCCTATGTGGATTGTGTTGTGTTATCCTGTGTGGATTACGTTTTGCTTCCTGTGTGGACTGGGTTGTACTTGAGCTCGGATGTTGGAGCCGAATGAGAATTGATGAATTAGGTACATGTATGCGCATATACCTAAGTAGTGTCGGATGTTACTTTGTGATTCTATCTTTCCTTTGTGGATTATCCTTTTTGGATTTTGGGAGACCTTCGGGGGTCTCGGGGTCCCTACTGAGTAGCTTATACTCACCCCTGCACGGGCTAGGCCCACACTACGTTGTGTTGGTTGCATATGACAGATAGCGCTGATCGTGATTGAGGCTTGCGGAGCAGGTCTATACCCAGAGGTGGACCACTGGGCGGGACGTACTCGGAGCGGACGGCTGGACCGGAGGAGCGGTGGAGTCTATTTGTACCCACCCTTCAGGTGGGAGTTCCAGTGGATGGCTCGAGGCTGCGACTTTACTTTCAATTGTTGTTTTTCCTTTCCAGTTGTACCTAACTTTCAGTTTGGGTTTGTATTATGGCCCACTTACTTTTCTGCACTTACTGTTGTACTCAGTTTTTACTTAGTGTTTACTTCTACTTGCTTTCTCTGTGGTGTTTGTTGTTTACTTTACAAAGGTAATGCCTTCCCTTTTTACCGGGAATTACGCCTTGGTGATAGTCTCCAGCCCCTGGTCTATGGAAGGCGGGCTTGGGGTAGTCACGGCATGGGCCCCAAGGATGGGTCGTGACATATACACTCAGAAAGGATAATATAGTAGCTAATTATCTAATATAGAAGTATCAAACATAGATTTTTTAGGAGGCCAATAGTTAGTGGTAGTTGATGGTTCTCTTTTTTGAGATACATATAAAGATTCAAGAGTATCACAGAAAGCCTAGTTTAGTTGCCTTGATAGTAACCTCTTCTCTTTTGGATCATGTAAAGATGAGATAGATTTATTATCCCGAGGGATTTTTCCTAAGCGAGAGTGTCTCGGGTGTGGAACCACAACCTGGTTGGGTTACTGATGAGGATGAGATTCTGCACATTCATGGGCATGTCTAGGTACCTGTATACAAATAGGAAGAATTTACATGAGAGTATCACGAATCTATTTGAGAACTATAGCCTAGACTCACCAATATGTATCGGGATGTACAACTCCAGTACTGGTGGTTGGGTATGAAGAGGAATATTGTAGGTTTTTTTACATGGTGTTCCACCTATCAGTAAGTGATGGTGGAGAACAAGTGGTTTTCTAGAATTTTACATCCTTTTTCCATTCCATAATATAAATTGGATGATGTCACTGTGGATTTTTTCATCGGTTGTTCGAGATCCCCTTGAGGAAATGATGTTTTATAGGTGATCATAAATTAGTTGACCATGTTCTCTCACTTTATACCAATTAATGAGACTTTTTTGGTTGATTATATTGGGAGGATTTACATTTAGTAGATTACATGCCTTCATGGTGTTCCTCATTCTATTGTAACGGGCATGAATTCTCAGTTTACATCGTGGTTCTGGTAGGGGTCGCAGAAGGCAAAAGGTTCACAGGTACTATTAAGTACACCCAATCACCCTCAGACCAATGGTCAATATGAGCATACAATATAGGTGTTATAGGACTTTATTTAAGAAATGATCCATTATTTTGGAGTTTCTTGGTAGAAACACCTACCACTCATCAAACTGTATTAAAATAATAGATTCTAGGAAATTATACAAATGTCTCCATATGAGGGCCTATATGGTAGGCTGTGATGTTCACCCATGTGTTGGTTAAAGGTGGGTGAGGAAGAGATACTACGACCTCATCTCATTCAAGATACATCAGATAAGGTACAACTTATATAGAATAATATAGAGAAAACTTAGTCTAGGTAGAATTCTAATACCGATCATCATCACTAGCCTTTCAAGTTCAAGGAGGGACATTAGGTCTTTATACAAGTTTAACCTAGGTTAGTTCATAGATGGATACAGATACATGGAAAGCAATAATTGTGTTATGTTGATACTTTTTAGATATTAGAGAGATTATGGTCGGTACCATATCAGTTGTAGTTACCTCAAAGGTACCGAGCCATTCACAATGTCTTCCACGTATCTTTGTTATGTCATTATAATTCAGACACATCTCATTATTTTGATCATGAGGATATCAAGTTTGGGGTTGATGCTTCTTTTGAGGATCATTATATTCATATTATGGATCTAAGCATAAAGGATCTCTGAGGTAGTTCAGTTTCTCTAGTGTAGGTGTTATAGAAGTATGGCCAAGTTCAAGATAAGAAATATGAGCGAGAGGCTTATGTACATGCCTAGTATATGGAGATTTTCTCAGATGTTGTTTTACCACTCTTGCTAGGGAAACTCCGGGATGATTTGTATTATGAAGGGGATATTGTAATGTCCAAAATTTTTATGGGGTATTAATCCCTTAGATTTTTTTTAAATATTTTTTTATCTAGGTGAATGTTCCCTAGTGAATGAGGTACATTTAGGGAGTGCCTAGGTCTTGTTTTGAGCCCATCCCCCTGAATTTTGGAGGAAAAGGGTGGGACACATTGTTTTTTAAAATCGTGCAACTGAGTCCACATGGTTTGTTTAAACGACATGGGGTCTTATGGATGGATTGTAGAGAGAAGAATTGGTACACAAAATATCCTCATACCATGTGCCTAACCCACACTCTTAGTGCTACATAGGAAGTGTATGTGCATGGTTGGCGTACAGTTTGGCCAAACCATGTGTCTAGACCCTGCACCCTTTAAGAATGGGAAAAATTCCAATTTTACCCTAACATTATTTATGTTTTAACCCTCTTTTATATTTCTCTCCATGAATAGAATCCCTCCAATTTGAGACCCTCCATAGTTATCTTTTAGGTTTTGAGGTTTCTCCCTAAATTAAACTCTGATTAGATCACCGTATGTCATGTTGGATAGTGAATGGTAAGTATTATAATCCTATTCCATCCTTTCTTGGTTTTTCTCTCCCTCATAAATGTTATTTCCAAGTGAGCTAATATGACCTATTTTTAATATATTTTTCTATTTCACTAATTTATTCTATTCTACTTTGAATCTAAAGCTAACACCAGATGAGGAGTCATTTACCACTATAAGGTAGGTGTTTTAGTAATTTTTTCCTAATGCTAAGTTTATCAAGAACATATGTTGTGACTCCATTCATCAGAAATTTTGAGTATTGCCTCAAAATATATTATATCATAAATTAACTTGTTATAAATGTACGAAAGTTTCCTTACACCCTTGTTCTCATCAAGATATGTCCCCTTCAACTAGTTACAAATATTAAGGTGTGACTAAAAAATTCCCCTTGACACATTAAATACTTATGAGGCCAAGACACCTCTATGTGGTTTTTTCTTAACCTCTTAAATATTCATGTTCCCAAGCCACATTATAAGTGGTGTTGTTTTTTCACTTAATTAAATGGCTTATTGTAATTAAATTGGAAAGTTAGTGGTATGACCAAGTCACATAAATTCCATATGAACAATGGTTATCCCATGATTAAATAGAATTATAATGATATATAAACCATAAATATTATATTATTTTAAATTTTCACCAACACTATCTATTATTTATGTGATACAGGCATGGTGTCCCATATGTTTGTGATACTTGAGTATATCATCCCATATGACTGTGATACTCAGGAATTGCATCCCATATACTTGTGATACTCAGGCATGGTGACCCTTATGGTTCATGATAATCAAGAATTACATCCCACATACTTGTAACACTTGAGCATGACATCCCTTACTACTCTATGAGACTCTCATGACTATGCATGGACACCTGAGTTACGCCTTAGGTCATGGATAGCAATAAGTATCTTTATATATAGCTATATATGTTCGAAATATATAGTGAATACATATAGATAAATATATATATATATATATATATATATATGGTGACACATGTTCAGAGGTTTTATGGCTTAGGACGAATCAGGTAGAGTCAGCCTGGTGTCCTTTAGAAACCTGAACCGACTCATTTACATTTACATTTCTTTTTTACATTGTTATATTTTCACACTTCCATTTTATATGAACCAGTTGGATTATTCTAGACACAGTTGGTGGTGACCTATTGTGCATATCTCAAACCCTATTTTTTCCACCAATTGCTACCCAAATAGATTTTATGGATACAGGTAGGAAAAAAGGGAAGTGTCCATTGTTGGATGTTTGAAATTCCTTACGAGGATGGTGTATAGGAGTAGAGGACCAATATTATTCTTGTGATTCTAATGGAAATAGTTTTTATACCTTTTTTATTTTTTTAACATGTTCTATATGCCTAATCATTTATATCATATTTACTTCCCCTTTTTGTATAGCGTCATGACTTGGTCATAATTGTGTGTCTGATATTGATTCTTATTCAATATATTCATTATATCAAGATGATTATGACTATGAAATTCATTTATTATTACTATTTTCATTTCTTACTATTATTTTACATGGTAACATCTCGTTACCTTGTTATCAGGTATGTCATAAACCTTTTCATGGGGTTTCTTTTCATTATCTAGGTAGGGTCAAGAAGAAATCTAGAGGATACTTGTGATGGTGAAGTCTCAAATTCATTAGACTTTAAAATAGAAAATTCTACTGTTCTATAGTCTTTTGGATCATTTCATGTTTTGTAATAGGGTTATATGTCTTCTAACTCATAAAATGAAAATAAATCATTTTAAGGAAGAGGTGATAGAATTTTCAACGGATATGAAAAGTTCAATTTCACGATGTGTAACTGGGTTACACATCATGTAATACCCCAAGCCCAGTTTTTAAATAGGAAGACTGGTTGAAATATTCTTTTATTATATCTCCAAGCTCCTTTATCTTGACCTAGAGGATTCCATAAGAGATTTTTGGATCCTCCATTTCTTCCAGACCCTTTCCTTTTAAATTTGATTATTGTAGAGATCATAGTGTGTCTTTTCGGTTAAGAGTTCTACATGCCTCTCTATATATTTCTCTCTCTCTACATAGAGCTTAATGGATCATCTTGAGTTTGATAAATCTAAGATCCATGTTGTTGGATCTCATTTCGAGGTTGAATTCTGAGGTCTTCCGCACCTTTGTTCTTGTTGGTGGGTTTCGTTTCGGGTGTTGAGTTTCTATAGGAAAAGGTAGGTGGTTTCTTCTTGATACAAAAATTATATTAACCCTAACTAATTTTCTTAAATTTCAATTTTTTGAATTTAGATGCAATTTTTTGGATTTTTATCATATGTATTTCAATTTATTTGTGGGAAAACCCCAATTTTGGTGGATTGGGTTTTTGAGAAAAAAAGATTTTTGGCATGGAATAGGAAATTAGTGAGATTTAAATAGTTTAATTAAAATTTTGATTTTTATGGAAATTGAATCAATTAAACTATTTAATTTAATTTTAGAAATTTATTTGTTGATTTATTTTGGAAAAACACCCAATTCGAATGAATTGGGTGTTTATTATGAAATTGATGTAATTTTTTAAAATTAATTTTTTTAATTTAATTATGTAATGGATTGTGAAATTTCATGTATTGGTTTCAAATCCCTAATTGTGAAAAAATGAATTAAAAATGGTTTTAATGGAAACCTAGTGGTTTCAATTTTTTTTAAAAGGAATTTTTTTTAATAACTCTTTATGGTTTTAAAGAAAAAATAGGAATATTTGAAATTGGGGATGAGATTAAATTTTATTTTAAGAATTCTTGAAATAAATTTCCCATCATTGTTTATATTTGAGCACATACATCCTTAGGTAGTTAGTGAGTTATTTTGGGTGGTACTTCATGATTTACACCACTCTAAAACATCATATCAGCACTTCCCACTCTTAGTTTATGGTAATCAGTCCCCTTTTCCTTAGGCCTAAAGGGGAACATATACATATTTACCATTTCATAGTGTCGGGTCCCTATAGCCTCGAATTATCATACCTATTTGGCACATGACCATGTTGTTTTCTTATTTATATTTCAAATGTATATTCCATTATGATGAACAATTTTACATGCCTTGATAATTTATATAATTTTTTTTATAAAAGTGTTTATTTAATCCACTTTGTGAAAAGTTCCATTTTTGTGAAGAACCCTTTGATTGTAGGTAAATTCTATCTTTTGAAATGTATTACCATCATTTGAAATGTGAAGCATGAATTGATAATGAATTTCCATATTTTAAATTATGAATCATGATTTCCTTAAATACGATTGTGTAGATGTAAAACCTATTTGTTTTAAAATTTAAAGCATGTTCTGGGTTAATTAGATATTGGAATCCTATTATGGAATATTTGGGTAAAATTATATTGGTATTTGGATCACACCCCAATTGTGCCTTCATTTTTTTATATATTATCACCTTATAGGTTTGAGATTTGTGGGGATCAGGAACTTCCTTTGGGCTATGTCAAATAATTCTTAGTTATTGGGTTACCAGGGTACCCAAGATGGTTTGTGACAAAGTGGTATCAGAGCTCCAGGTTCAACTTTTTTCTTGAGTTAGTATGCATTTGTGAAATAATTTTGGGACTTAAGAGGTAGTTTTAATTATGTTCCTAGCCATCTCTCACCATAATAAACCTTATGTTTCAAGGTAAAGATGTATTGTGGAATAGTTCTAGTCTTTTCTATGTTTTAATTTGGATCAAGTGAAATCCAAATATTGTTTTTTCTATCTGTTGGGATTAATTTCCGTTGTTTCTCTATTTGAGTGTAACCCAATGTATTCCTTATTGTCTGTTGATGGTTTGTAGCATCATGCCTCTAAGAATACGTGTGTATCATATCCAAGAGGAATCTACCACCGAACCTTAGTGAGCGAATTATATTTTAGATTCGAATCTGGTTGAGGTGATCATACGAACTGTCTAAGCTCTGAGACATGCACCACCTCTAGTTACCGTTCAGGTTCCATCTATGGAACTTTAGAGAGATATTCTCAAGATTATTTTTCACGAGTTACTTGACCATAATCCATCACCATTTAAAGCCTCAAATGATCCTCAAGAGGCTGAGGAATGATTGATCAGTGTGGAATGCTTGTTTGTGTTTTTGGAAACACCTGATGATATCAAAGTGAAGCGTGCATCCTTTGTGCTAGAAGGACCGAGAAGAAGATAGTGTGATACTATGTTGAAGGTTATGAAGCATGAGGGATTAAAGTGGAAATAATTTAAAGTTATTTTCATAGAAAAAATCTATCCAAAGTCGATACAATTTTCCAATTATACTAAGTTTTTTATACTTGAGTAGGCTGACATGACCGTGACAGAGTATACAATCCCTTTTGATGAGATTGTCCATTTCTCACTTGAGATTGCATAAAATGAGAATACGAAGGTTCAAAGGTTTTAGGTGGGACTTTTTTAGGATATTCATTATCAGGTTTTCTTATTAATGTTTCCCTCTTATGCTAATGTACTGGATAGAGCACTGATGGTCGAGATAGACCTAGCAGGTAAGTAATGGTTTTTGGGTGTTTCTTTCTCTCAGAGTGGTAGTATGCATTCCTATAAGGGAAAGAGTAAGCGTGATGATTCTCATGGAGGTTCCTAACATCAGGGTTATTCTATACTTCCAATGGTACATAGAAAAGGTCTTTTGGTTTGTTACCAATGTGACAATCGAGGACATTAAAAGAAAGGTTGCACTATGGAACACAAGAACCGTGGCTCCTATGGATTCTCGAGGCACTTAAAAAGGTTCTATCAAATCTATTCCACTCCTTGTAGTGGCATGTGATCATCCATACCTTCCAAAACTATGGAACAATTAGATGCTTTATGTGAAAAAGGGTTCCAGCTACAGACATCCAAAATGAATCTACTTCACACAGAGGAAGAGTCTCTAGAGGAAGCAGATATGTGTCCAACAACATTGAGAGGTACCATTACAATAGATTCATCATTAGTGACTAATCTATATGATAATAGTGCATCTCATTCATTTATTTCAACCTGTATTTTTAATCTTATTAATCTTCCTATGGATGTTTTATCTTGTGCAATGGATATTAATACACCCCTTAGTACACATAGAGAAAAGGGTCTTCGTAGTCCTGATTGTGTCTTTTCTCTATTTGATGTTGAGATTTTATTGATATTTCTGGTTCTTAACATGAAACTTCCTGATGTAATATTCAGAATAGATTAGATCATTTCCAATAAACCTCAGATTACATGTTATCTTCGATGGTCATCCTTTACTACATTCAGTGGTGTGAGCTATGTCTTCCAAGGAGAATGGGTCCTAAGGCTGAGCAGGGCCAGAAAAACATATCTAGAGTTTGTTAAAGTGATAGTATGTTTTCCTTTTATCTATAGATAGTACATTTTAGTAGTGACCTCCCTCCATTTGTTGTCAAATTTCTCGAAGTTTTTCCTTTTGACTTATCTAGTTTTCCACAAGTTAGGTAGGTTGAGTTTCCCATTGAATTAATCCCTAGTCCTCAATCAGTTTCTATCCCCTTTTACCACATGGAACCAGATAAACTGAAGGATTTGAAGTCCTATTTGGATGATCTTCTTGTGAAAGGATTTATATGCATGAGCATGTCACCATGGGTGATATCGGTTCTCTTTTAATATAAAGAAAATGTTTCACTTCATCTATGTGTTAATTACCAAAATATTAATCGAGTAACAGTAAAGAAAAAGTATTAATTTCCATGGATTAATGATCTTTTTGATCAGTTGAAGGAGTGAAGTGGTTCTCGGATAAGGACCTTTGATCTGGTTACCATCAATTGAGGATAAAATTATATGACATTCATAAAACCACCTTTCAAAGTAGGTGCAGTCATTATGAGTACCATGTTACGACCTTTGTTCTAACCAATGCTCCTATAGTTTTTATGGAATTAATGAAAAATATTTTCCATGAGTATATAGATACTTTTGTGGTTGTCTTTGCAGATTAAATCATCATTTACTCTAAGCCTGAGGCGGATCATGTGCATCATATGATACTTGTTCTAAGTCTTTTGAGAAATCAAAAACTCTATTCCAAGATTTCAAAGTGTAATTTTTGGATTTGGGAAGTGAAATTCTTGGGACATGTGGTGTCAGAACATGGTATTTTAGTTTATCCTAAAAGGGTGAAATCTATTATGACATAGAAACAACAACATACTATTTTTGAGATTCATAGATTCATGGATTTGGTCGGTTATTATTGTTGGTTTGTTAAGGAATTATCAATTCTGGATTCTCTGATGACTTGTCAAACTCAGAAGGGAGTGAAGTATTCTTGGGATGATGAATTTATGAGTTCATTTTTTGAGCTAAATAATTTTCAGACTACTGCACCGATGTTGAATCTTCCAGAGGATGGGTAGGGCTTTGTGGTCTTCTATGATGCATCAAGTTTAGGTTTGGGATGTGTTCTTATAAAAGGTAATCATGTTGTTCCCTATGGATCTCGTCATCTTAGACCACATGAGAAAAATTATCCTAAACATAAACATGAACTTTCATTTGTGATGCACACACTTAATACTTGGAAGAAATTATTTTATGGATAATGTTTTACCATGTTTTCTAACCATAAGATCCTGAGTTATATCTTCTCCCAAAAATATTTGAATGTTCGCTAGAGGTGTTGGGTGGAATACCTATAATATTTAAAATTTTAAATAAATTATACCTTGGGGAAAGGGAATTTCATTGAAGATACTTTGAGCAGGAAACTTCCAACCCAGGTAGTGAATGAATCTCCAAAAGAGTGGAATTTTATGGCTCACTTTGCACAGTTACATATTGAAACTCAAGAGAAAGGGGATGAGGTTTCAAGAACAATGTTCAGTTGAAATATATTCTTCTCAAAATGATTCTTCAGGATCAATATCTTTATGGTGATTTCCATAGAATTAGATACTCTTTATGGTGGGGAGACAGTTTCCATGTGTTCATTCTTCAAGGAGGTTATTCTGTGCTACCAAAATTGTTGTGTTGTGTTGTTAGCGACAAAAAAAAATTTATGGGATATTGTAACAATTCCTAGTGGGTTGTCCACCCAGGAACCAAAAATATGTTCTATAAAATGTAGTTGTAGTTTTGGTGGCCATGTATGAGATTAGGCACCACTGAGTTTGCCTCTCATTGCTATACATGCCAATAGGTTGAGGACGAGCACTAGAAACCTTCGGGTTCACTTCAGCCACTTACAGTACCTAATTGATAGTGGGATGATATATATATCGAATTTATGGTTGGGTTTCCACATACCCAAATAAATATGAATTTATATGGTTTGTAATCAATAGTCTGACCAAGTCAGCTCATTTTATACCCATTCATGATACGACGAAAGTTGAAGAGTTAGGAATCTCTATGTGAATGTGATTATTCATTTTCATGGAGTTCCATCTTATATAGTCTCTGATAGGGTTCCTCATTTCACTTCTTTTTTTTAGAGTCCTTTAGGAGGTATTGGGATCTCATGTCCGTTTGAGTATGGCATACCATCCATAGTCCGATGTCCAGACAGAAAGAGCTATACGAATTATTGAGGATGTGCTTTGTGATTGTGTTTTCAACTTTGGTGGGGCTTGGGATGATCACTTGGGGTTGGTTGAGTTTTCTTATAATAATATTTATGATTATAATATCTCCTTTTGAAGACATGTATGTCTGGCCTTGTAGATCTCCATTGTGTTGGTCGTAGGTTGGTGAAAGTTCCATGGTTGGACTGAGCTTGTTCCAAGAGACAAAAAAAAGATTCAGTTGATTCATTAGAGGAAGTTTATGGAACATAGCTGATATAAATCTTTTGTTTATCCTCACTATAGAACTTTGGAGTTTTTAGTTGGTGACCATGTGTTCTTGAAGGTTTACCCTAGGTTGGGTCATCGATGTCTTGGAAGAAAAGGGAATCTTACTCATATTTTTGTTAAACCTTTTTATATTTTTGAGTAGGTGGTGAAATTTTCATATCATTTATCACTTCCACCATAGCTGACATCGATACATAATGTGTTTCACATATCTCAATTCTATAGGTATCTATCTGATCTATCTCATGTTCTGAGATGGAGTGATCTTGAAGTTGAACCTAATTTATCTATGACTGAACTAATAGTTAGGATAGTTGATTTTGAAACTAAGTCTCTTGATGGGAGAATGATACCTTTTGGTTCAAGTGCTATGGAATCATGGTTCTAATTATCACGAGACTTAGGAGAGGGAGGCACTAATGAGAGAGCAGTTTCCTTATTCTTTTGGAATGAAATATTCTTCTTAGGATTTCTAGGGATAGAAAGTTTCTATGGTGGGGAGGTTACAACATCTACTTAACTTTTTATAAGGTATGTTCTAAACCTTTTCATGGTTTTTATTTTCATTGGATGGGTAGGGTTGAGAAGGAATCGAGAGGATACCTATAATGGTGAAGTCACAGATTCATTCGAATTTCCACTAGAAAATTCTGCTGTTCTGCAGCCTGCTGGAGCATTTCATGAAATGTAATAGGGTTACATGTCATGAAACTCGTAAAATAAAAATAATTTGTTTTAAGGAAGAGGAGACGGGTTTTTTAGCGGATATGAAAATTTTCAATTTCACAACGTAACTGGGTTACACAACATGTAATACCCTAATACTAGTTTTTAAATAGGTAGTCCAGATGAAATATTCTTTAATTATTTCTACAAGACCCTTACTATTGATATATAGTATTACAGAGGTGATTTTGGGATCCTCCAATCCTTCCAAACCCTTTCTTTTGGCGTTTGATCATTATGGAGATCACAATACATCTTTCTGGGTAAGCGTTATTCATGCCTCTTCATCTCTTTATCTCTCCATCCTTGGAGTTTAAGGTATCATCTTGAGTTTGATGAATCTAAGATCCATGTTGTTGAATCTCATTTCTAGGTTGAGTTTAAGGTAATCTATGCCTTCATTTTTATTGGCAAGTTTCGTTATGAGAATTGATTTTTTTGTGGGAAAGGTAGGTGGTTCCGTATTGGTGCCCAAATTATATTAACCCTAATTTATTTTCTTAAATATAAATTGTTTGAGTTTAAATTCAATTTTTTGGATTTTGATCATATGGATTTAAATATATTTTTTGGAAAACCCCAATTCTATTGAATTGGGGTTTTTGAGAAAAATGGGTTTTTTGGCATGGAAATAGAAATCGGTGAGATTTAAATTGTTTAATTTAAATTTTGGTTTTTATAGAAATTGAATCAATTAAATTGTGGAATTTAATTGTGTAAATTGATTTGATAAAACAAATTTGGGACCCCCCCCCAATTCAAGTGAATTGGGGGTTTGTGATGAAATTGATGGAATTGTTTGAAAATTAATTTTTGAAGTTAATTGTTTAATGGATTGTGAAATTTCATGTATTGGTTTCAAATACCTATTTGTGAAAAAAGGATTAAAAATGGTTTTTATGGAAACCAAATGATTTCATGTATTTTTAAAAGGATTTTTTTTATTAAATTCTTGATATGGTTTTTAAAGAGAAAATTAGAAAATTTGAAATGGGGGATGGGATTTAACTGTATTCTAAAAGTCTTGAAATAAATTTCCCATCATTATTTGTACTAGAGAACATGTAATCCTTGGGTAGTTAGTGAGTTATTTTGGGTAGTACTTCATGATTTACAATGTTCTAAAACATCATATCAGTACATCCCATTCCTTAGGAGATGGTGATGATTCCCCTTTGCCATAGGCCCAAAGGGGTGTATGTATATACTTGTCATTTCATAGTGTTGGGTCCATATAGCCTGAAACTATTGTACCTATTTAGAACATGACCATATTTCTTGATTTTTTATATTTAAAATGTATATCCCATTGTAATAAACTGTTTTACAAGCCTTGATAATTTATATAAACTATTTTATATAAATTTGTTTATTTAATTCATTTTGTGAAAAGATCCATTTGTGTAAAGCACCCTTTAATTAAAGATAAATTCCATATTTTAAAATTTATTTCCATTATTTGAAATGCGAATCATGAATTGATAATGTATTTCCATATTTTAAATTATAAATCAATATTTCATTATATATTATTTATTATATACCAAACCTATTTGTTATAAAATTGAAAGAACATTATTGGTTAATTTGATAATGGTATCTTGTTATGGAATCTTTGGGAGAAGAACTACTGGGACTTGGCCCATAACCTACGTATTCCTATGGGTGTTTGTAGATTATCTAATTCTATGTTTGAGAAAAGGAAAATGATCCCTTGGAGGTGGATCCAACTATTGAATTGTGGACATGGTGAGTTGTGTCCTTTAGGACTTGGGATGTTTTCCCTATTTTGGTACTTGGGTTGTAGTACTTTGGGATTTATTTCCTGTTTGACTTCTGATACAATGCTCCCAGTGGGGTTTCTATTGATATGCATATTGTCTTGTTTCTTTTACTTTTGTATTGTTTGAGGCAAAACCATTCCCACTTTCATGTTTTTATGATGCCAGGTGCTAGTCACCGACCTGTGGGGATTGGGAACACCCTTAGAGCTATGTCAGAACCAGCTTAGTTATTTGGTTACTAGGGTAATTTTTTTGGTTTGTGACATACATCATTGTCCTACACCCAGATAATGAGTGTATAGTCTCCCCACCATACCATCACAGACCCTTGCTGCTAGACGGAAGCCTCTGGCACATGGGGATGCATACTTGAGGAAATGTGTCCAATCGAATTCAGTTACAGATTAGTGAATCAGGTTTTGAATGCTACAACGTATACATAAACATTCACATACACACATACATATGCATAGGCATACATATGTACACATACATGCACACACATATACACTGACACACACACACAGACACACACATACATATACATACACATACACATACATACACATGCATGCATATATATACACATACACATATATGTACACACATGTATACACATACACATACATACAATATTACATAGATGTGTGCATACATAGAAAAACATATGCATACATACATGTACTATATAAACATACACATGCCACATAAACATACATACATATAAATAAACATATACACATTTAATATATATGTATACACATGTAAATACACATACACGTGCACATGCACATGCACATTCACATGCAATAAAAAATGAGCCCGTAAGGGGCACCACCGAGGTAGGTTTCCCCTGTCGTCATTGTTTCTCCTCCACCTCAGGTCGGTTCCGGCTTCTCCTCGGTGCTTCTCCTTGGCATGGTAGTGGCGGGAGGTTCCTCCTTAAGTGGATACTCATGGGCTCAGCTTTAACCTCTTCGCTGCTGGCCTTTTCTCACCCCATCCCCCTCGATCTGGCTAGGGCTTCCTTGGAAGCGCGAAGCAGGTCCATCGGCAGAGCTCCATCTACGGCTTGGGGGTTGGTGCCTCGCCAGTGTAATATACGAGTGAATTTGGTGGGTCATCGTGGTCCTTAAGGCAGTCTTGACGGTGGCGATGAGAAACAGATTTCATTTTCTATTGTGGCTCCTTCTTGTGGGTTTTGGTTTTAGGAGGAATAAATCTGTGATTTGGTTTGTGGCGGGTAAGAATTTTGTCTTTTGGACTTGTTGTCTTCTAATTTGGATGAGATCACGATTCTTCTGTGTGAACCGATTTGGCATTGGTTTGATTTGAGATGGTTTTCTCTGGCGATGCGGCATGGTTCGATGTGGCGATGGCGGTTGACCTTGATCCCGAAGCTGATGAGACTCTTGGGGAAGGTGAAGGTGTCGCTAACGAACTGGAATCCAAATTGAGTAGCATAGACTATTAAGAGGATGAATGATGATTCGGCCTACTATTGTCATTGCTTCTGTTTTTGTGAATTTGTTGGTTGATATGAGTGCGATCTTGTGAAGGACGGCTGGGGCATGGGATCTGGCTCCGACGCTATTTTGGCGTTGCTTATTTTGTGTGTGTGGATAGAGGAATTTTGTGTAGGTGGCACTACGGTTTATGGTTCTTGGGGAAAGAAAACCAGTTCAGCTACATGACTACTTCAGAAGAGGTTCAGAGCAGAGAGTTTTTGTGGTCCATTGCTATTTAGAATTGGAAGTTCGAGAGGGTATGGCATTTTCCATCGGTACCAGGCCCATGCAATCCTGCACGGGACAGTTTGCTGAGCAGAAATGTGACAGTGAAAGATGGTCTTATTGTGTTTGATGCTGACGAGGGGTTCTCATTGTATTGAATTTGGTTGTTTTTGTCTTGGGATCTAGGATTTTAGGGGTTTGTTGTAATGTTTTAAGTCATTGAAGTCATGTTGTGTTCCCCTTTCCCTTAAAAGAGGTTTTATTCTAATAAAAAAATTAATTTTCAGTCAGTCACATGCACATGCACATGCACATGCACATCCACATGCCAATGAACATGCACATGCACATGCACACGCACACGCACAGGCACATACACAAGCACACACACAAACACACAGGCACACACACAAACATACATACATGCACACACATATATTCACATGTACATATGCACATGTACATACATACACATACACACATAAACATACACATAAACAAAACACACACAAACAACACAACACATGCATACACATACAACACATATATACACATGCACATAAAATCATACACATACATCAACATAAATTCACATGCATATATATATATACATATAAATACATTTACGTATATTTTAAATTATTTAATATGAATATAAATATATAAATTCAAATATGAATCCCATATTTAAATAAATATATGAATTTGTATATTTATATAATTGTTTAAATAAAATAATTGTGTCTCATATTTATATTAATTATATTCACATTTTTTAATAAATATACAAAAATATACTATTAAACATTTTATTGACTAATATAAACATGAAAATTATATATATATAAATTTATGAAAATAATATTGACAATATTTTTTATTAAAAGTTATATAAATCATGTTTACATATTATATTTGCATATATATACTTATTATAATATAAATCTTATTTAAAATCAAATAAATATGTATATAAAAATTAAATTATTCTCTTTAACCTTTAATAGTGCTTTTTCTAATACAGATAAAGGTAGATATTTTATCATCACTAAAAGAGTGCTGATAAAGTGTAACTTTTATCATCATGGAAAAAAGCAATGAAAAAGGGTACCCTTTTATCAGTTATTTTTATAGCATTGATAAAAGTTACATTTTAGAATATTTTTTGATAGTGCTCATAAACGTCATCCCATTATCACCATTTTTTAGCATTGATAAAATTTAATACGGAATATCAAGAGATCTATAGTAGTACTTTCAATTCATAATCCTTATCAAATATTTAAAATTTGAATATATTTCCATAACCAATAATATAGATATATAAACATAATTTTGAATTTAAAACTTAATTTTTTTTCAAAATAACATGATTAAAATATTATACAATCAAGAAAATTAAAAAAAATTATATAAAATCAAAATAATATTCCATATAAAATTGTAAACAGATATAAATTAGTTCGTAAGATTGGAAAAGGAAGAGAAAAAAATTATCTATGTCAAAAACTATTTGATTAATTTCATGTGCTTCATAAGAATCCTATAGCACTTAAAAAAATTGGGAAATTATATTTCTATATGGATTTTAAAATGATTTCATAATAATTTTCATTTATTATAAGACTTATGAGTTAAAGAAATTTCATTTCTTAAGAATTTTTAAAAACATTAAGACTTTTGGTTATTCATAAGAATTCTGGATTAGCAAATTTTTCTATTTAGTAAGAATTTATAACAACTGTAAGAAATTTCAAAAAACATAAGGCTTTTAGAAAAACATAAAACTTCTTACTTTGGGATATTTTGAAGTATGTATCTCATAATACATGATTTTTCCTTATATAAAATTTTAGTCATAAAAAATATAAAAAGTAAACAATGTAATAATAATACGAATTAATATATGATAAAAAATTTAAATAACAATTATACAGTAAATAAACAATGAATACTAACTAAGTTTAACATCATTTTTCTCTTTAAAATTTTTTGAAAACTAAAAATATGAAAAAAATTATTCAAACTCATGTTCAAGGGAATAGAGAATGAAAGAGTGGTTTTTAATTATAAATGAAAAAGAAAATAAAATGACAAAAAAGAAGTAAAAATATTCTTTTATGGTTCATACATAATAAAATTTTGAAGCTACTCAATATATATCAATTATTGGGGTTATCAAAATGATAGTTATTAATATAATTATTTTAATATGTAACACCATGATAGTTATTATTGGATTAAGAAACTAAAAATATCTACTCATTTTATTTTTATGAATCTATAACCATTTATTTTATTTTTTGTAATAATTTTATGAATCATTTATTTTCATATGATTTTATTACATGAATGAAACATTCAATTATCAATAAATTAAATAAAAAATGTGAGGCCAAACCTTCGAATATGAGATTTTAAAAATAAATTTTATTTTACATAGTCTCACTTTAAATGTTGTGGGTTGTTAATCATGGATTCCATGTGAGTTTTTATAATTTTGATTATTAATTGTAATTGGTTTCATTAGAGGCACCTGATTTGATAATGGTTCCTAAATTAGAAGAAAATGATCTTCAATGTCTTTTATCACTCAAATTACACACTCCGATAAGGATTTTTTTTAATCTAAAAGGGTATTTATGATTTAATTATTTGAGAGATCTATAAGTAAATAGAAAATATAGGGAATTTTTAGATCAGTCAGAACTATCCATTAGAGCGGATCTCCATTTTCTTCACTACTCCTTCAGGTATTCTCAAATAATTTAGTTGGCCGATAGTAGATGATAATGGAAAATGAGTTCTATAATGGGAGGATACCAAGTCATATCAGGTCATCCATGAAGTATAGCATGGAAATAACAAACATGAAGGTACATTCTCATATCTATAAATTCCATGGTAGCTACTATAAAGACACTTAAGGATTATCCTCCCCAAAAAAAATTGTTCCTCCCTAGAGTGTGAAAAAGAACAATAAGTTTGGAGGAAGGAATGTATGGTTTAATGGAAATAGAATTTTCAAATGGATAGGTTGGAGATCTTTTAAAAAATTTATTTGGGCCTGAATTGGTGATGGGAACAAATGAAAATGGATCCTCCCAATTCATCGGAATTAATTATAGATCATAATCATGGATTAGTATTTTAATAATTGGTTAGTAATTTTTTTTAACAATGTTCAAGTGTATTATCATATTTTAAAAAAACAATTATTAATATTTTTCAATTATATTATCATTTTTTATAAGTGTTGTAGTTCACCTAAAATTGTCTATATTCTGAAGGAATATAAATAAAATCCAAATGTAAAAACAAATCATCAATAAGCTCTAACATTTTTGCATTTTATTTCGAAGTAATATCATACATCTACATGATATACTCCCTTACGTTTCCATTTATCAATGCATGTGCATTTGTTATTTATTTCAAATAGAAAAATTAATTTGGGCCAATCACTAATCAGATAAATAATATTCATAGAAACCAAATATTTAAAATAAATTAATCTATGAAAAATAGATCACTTTGGATATATTGTGTTTACTTAATTTTATTCAAAAATATAAGGCATCATTATATAAATTGAAAAATATAAAAATGTAAACTCGAGGTTGGAACTGAATTTTCTTAGGGAGAAACTTGGGGATTATCCTTTCAAAAAACTTCTTAGTGACATGGTGGAAGAAAAAATAAGAACAACATGTGTGTAAGAAAACATAATTGGTAATGGGATGGAGAGAGGATGATATTGGGGGGAGGGGATATAAAATTTCTTATATTGGCCCCACTTGGTGAATTGAACTGGGTCCAAAATAAAATGGGTCTTTTGAACCTCTCATAAATGATTCATTGATCCCCTTTAAATATCATAATCTAGGGAGTAGTATATTAATAACTGATCAATATATATATATGATTTATTTATCAAATTTTATAAAACATAACACACACATTAATGTGTGCATATGTATATATATATATATGTGTATACGTGTGTGTCTGTGTATGCATGTCTTCATGTATGCATGTATGTATAATTTATAATATATAATATGAAAATTTAATTTAAATAATTATTTGTATGTAGGAATGCATACATGTATGAAAGCATGTATATATGAAAGTGTATATATATATATAATATCATTTAATTGATAAATTTAACATATTATTATATATTAAAAAGGTATAAATTTTATTCCTAAATAAAGTAATTTAGATATGAAATTATAATAAAAATTTTAGAGAATAAAACTCATAATTCATTATATGAAAATATGATTTTTTTTAAATATAATTAATAACATATATTGATATATGGTATTATATTTAAATATATTTATTTTAAATTCATTTATATGTAAATATATATTAATATATATTATTATAACATTGAGAATATATTAATATATATTACTTTAAATAAATAATATATGTGGGAGTGTGTGTTTATGTACTTATAAATCAGAAGGAGGTTGAGTCCTTAGCCAAGATGATCATGTCCCCTTTATTGAAAAAAATCATTACAAAAGACTAAAAGAGGGAGTTTTACAATGATCAATTTCAAGGAGATAAGACAATTAAAGAGGAATATCATTTGAGAAAATAAGGTCTATTATGATCACTCCCTTTTTGGAAATCCCATCCTCCAAAGATTCTACCTCCTGATAGACATGAGAAATAATGAAGTTAATAGAGGATAGGAAATCCAGATAGAAAAACCATCTAGAAAACAGGTTCCACAAGAGATGTATAGTGTTTCTTCTAATGTATTGAACAATAGTTGTGGAGTTAGTATTTATCCATAGTTTATCCAACTACCAAAAAAGTAGTCGTGTCAAGAAAATATCTCCATTGGTAAATATTTCTAAAATTTATTCAAATCCTTATTTTTTCACCAGATCCACCTCCAATAGATATTTTAGATAAAGGGAAATAAATCATTGTTGATACTATTAGAGTTGATAACCTAGAACCAATGACTTTGTACTTTAGATTTATTTTATATTCAAAGACTTGAATGTTAATTTGATACATCAACCTGACTTACTCTATGAATAGTAGTCAACTCGGTTCGCCACATGACCTCAGGCATGCCTCCATATATGTTAGAACCTTCTGAATAATATTAGGGTTTTACGGTAGTACCATGGGTAAACAATAACCCCTAATAAGATTTCATAGTAATAGATACAAAAATTCATCATACATGAATAACCACATCCTTAAGAATACATGAAATCGCTAAAATACAGTTGTTAATGAAAAATTCATGAATATGGAGTCAAGAAGCCATAAAATCATGATTTCCCACAAGAAAAATAACATATTCAAATAGATACAATATAAAAAATTAAAGTTAATGAATTATATAAAATAATATTTGTGCCCCACCTCATCATGGTCCCTAAATACCATCTAGTATATCCTCCTCAATCATGTTAACTCAAGAATCTGCCTAATTTGTGCTTGTAACAAGTGAGAGGTATTCTTAGGTACTAAGGTGAAATAGATTCTGCAGTAGGGTGTGAGTAAAAAACTCAGTAGTGAACCACCAATGAAGTCTCATACATAAATAGTGAATATAGTATATATGTGCATGTGACATGCTCATCTAAAATAAATAAATAGACTACAATAAATAAACAACTATTATATTACCTTATTTGGCCATTGTCAAAGTGTCTATGAGCACATTATGATGAGCACACAAACCATAACTTATTAGGGGTACCAAGTTCAGCTGTGGTACTAGTAAGCATTGTTGATCATCAGGTCTATAACCCTGGACAAAATATCTACTTTAGCCAATACTGAAATGTATTTTTGAAAATATTGTAATTATGCCTCCATGTCAGACCCAAGGATGATTCCCAAGAGCATGTCCTGGGAAATATGATGAAATCTGGATCAATGAAAGGTTATCTAATCATTAAAGCCTACATGACTGGATCTGAGTCATCCTAGGTATCTTATACAGACTCGAAGGTTGAATCCCAACGTCCTATGTATTCTTTATATGAATCCATGGAAAGATCCTAGGAATCACTTCCAAGAATCCACATCACATCATATAAGTCTCAAAATCCTGATCCTAAGAATCACATTTGGGAACCCCCATCATCACATCATATTATGCTATAGGTCAGATCCAATTATATCATCCATGGAATCCCATATATCTAATATATCAAGGACTCCCAAGGGCGTTTACCAAACTTCCCCCTAAGAATTTTCTATTTATATTATCCGAATTTAGGGATATAAATTTATATTTATATTTATCCAAGAATTTTGTTTTCTATGATATATCTAGGAACATTGATATTATATTAAATTTTATTAGATATGTAATTGATTTGGGAACTATGTATGTTAATAAGATACAAATCGATAATAATCTAACCAACATCTTGACTAAGGATGTGACATTATCTAATTTCAATCATTGTTTAAATATACTTAATTTGATTGAAATTAAATAACCACGAGTATAATAAAATCATCAATCTGATATGAAAATGGTGGTGATTTGTGATTTTATTTCCATATAAAATTTTATTCATTTTATACTTTCATTTATCCTTTACACATTTCTCATGCATGTAATATTAGTTGTGATTTACTTTATATGATCAAAAACCCTTGTGGGCCTACACTTATTTTTCTCTAATAAGGCTCTTGTTAGGTCTCCTAGATTGTGTCATGTCTACTATCCTGTGATCTACTGATCATCTTGTTGGGTCGGAAAAACAACGGGGAATGATGGCAAGAGGGGGGGTGAATTGCCTTTTAAAAAAAAATTGATTAACAAATTAAAAACAAATTGAATCAAAGTAAAGATGCAGCGGAAAATAAAGAGGCAAGACACACAAAATTGATAACGGAGTTCGGCCTAAAACCCGGCCTACGTCTCCGCTCCCAACTCAACCGTTGAGAGATTCCTACCGCTTGCTTTTCAATGGTTTTAGCAAGAAACCCACTAGGCTTTGAGGTAGCACTAGGACCTATTACAGCTTGCTTTTTGTGGTTGAGCAAGAACCCAATGCTTTTAGTGGTTAAGCAATAACCCACTAGCCTTTTTACGGGTGAAGGCTAGCTCACCGATCTCAAGCCTTTTACAAGGTAAGGCTTGTGAACCTCTTCACACCTTAGTGGTGGTGTGAGAACCCAAAGAAAGAGGGGATGAAGAAAAGGTTGGGGTTTGTAAGCACAAACCCAAAATTAAAGCTCAAAATAAATATACAATAAAAAACCGTATATGAGAAGCCTTGGGCGCCTTTGATTGGATGGAGATGTTGAAGGCCGCTTCCAAGCTTCTTTGGAGGAGCTCCTTGGATGTGGAATTGGATGGAGCACTTGGGGTTCCCTTGGAGGAATGCACCGGAGGTACGCCAAATGATCAACAAGGTGTCCGTGGGATTCCGTATAGTTCCGGTTAGTGTCCGGGGCTTCCTCAGCCTTTATTTATAGGCTAGGAACCCTTGGGGAGGCTTCGGAGCCGTTGGAGAGGCTAAAAGAGCCGTTGGGAGCCAAGTGGGCCAGCCTGGTCAAACTGCAACGGCTAGTTTGACTGGCTCCACCGGCTGGCCGGTACAGTCCCACCGGCTGGCCGGTGCCTTGGAATGTGGAGAGAATTCTGGTCCAGGCTCCACCGGCTGACCGGTACATCTCCACCGGCTGGCCGGTGCCTTGGTAGAGAAGAAGAGTCTTGATCCAGGCTCTACCGGTCGACCGGTGAGGAGCCACCGGCTGGCCGGTGGCAAGACAGTAGCAAACACTATTTGGGCTGGGTGCCACAGGTCGACCGGTGGCAGAGCCACCGGTCGACCGGTGGGGAGGCAGTAGCTACCCCTTGAGTCTGGGTGCCACCGGCTGGCCGGTGGTGAAGCCACCGGTCGGCCGGTGGACTGAATTTCAGTCCATTTCTGCCTCTTCCTTGGTCAACTTCTTGGCAATCAAATGCCTATCAACACAAACACTTAAAACACAATGTTAGATAAAAATAAAAGTGATTGTGATCATGAAAATCAAACAACGAGAGGTTCGAGATGTACAACAATCTCCCCCTATTTTGATGATCACAATCACCAAAACAATTAAAGTAAAAATGAAATTAAAAGGAAATGCAAAGCATGATGAAAAAGGATTCTCCCATTCTCCCCCAATCAATCAAGAAAATTCTCCCCCTTTGTGATTATCAAAATAGCGTGGGGCATAAAACTTGATTGAGGGAAATTTTGAAAAACAAGGGATGAGATTTGAAAATCAATTGAAATTTTGGAAATTGAATGATTTGAAACAAAAATTGAAGAACAGTTTGAATTGAAAGTTTTGAATTAAAAAAAAATCGATACCAACTGTTGGAAATTTAGAAATGAGAATTTAAAAGAAAATTTTGAATTGAAAGAAAAACAAAAAAGATCCTAACTCCCCTAAATAAAAACAAAAAAATCATCGGGGAGAGGGATTTTGAAAAGAGATGATTTTAGGCCTGGAGAGACTTGCCAATAGGGATTTTTCAATCCATACTTGCCTCATGGCGGGTCTTCTCCTATAAAATTCATCGGAATAGAAAATCGATTTGGGTTGGCCGTACCGGGCGTTTTTACAATTACATTCATAAATGAGATGCCCGGTTTTCTTGCAATAATTACAAAATTTGTAATCGGAGCTCCCTCTTACAAAAATAGTTGGAGCATGGGAGGAGGAGGCTCGGTTGGTATAGCCAAGTCCATTGGTGGTTCGGGATATACGTTGGGAACCAAGAATATTTTTCAAATTTTGTTCACCTTGGGTGAACTTGGCTAGGGTCTCTCTAAGGTCTTTGATGGTTGATTCCATGGAATCAACATTTGGAAAATTTTGGATTTTAAGGGTCAACTCTTCCTTCTCTTTAAGAAGTTGTTCTTTTTCAGAAGAGAGTTTTTTGAAAGACTTTTTCAAAGAAACAAATTTTGAAGAAAGCTCATGAAAACCATTTTCTAATTGGTCTCTAGCATGTGAGAGTTCTTCATAGGATAGATGATTTAAAGAATTGGAATTTGAAGAACAAGAGGAGGAGTCGGATGATGTTACCTCATGGAATGCCATTAGGCATTTGTTACCTTGGTCGCTCGAGGAGAAGGAGGAGAATGAAGAGGTGGAGCTATCACTCCATGTTGCCTTTGAAGCCTTCTTCTTCTCCTTTTTCTTGGCCCTTTTCTTGTGGAGTGGGCAATTGGGTACGGATTTTGCATCGGGTTCTTGCTTTTGATCGGATTCTTGCTTTGGAGCCTCGCTAGTACCTTCATAGGTTAGTTCTAAAAATTTCCAAATATCATGCGAAGATGTGCAAGAAGAAATACAATTAAATACATTTCGGTCTAGCCCACAATGTAGAGCATTCATGGCTTTGCCATCAAGCTCGAAATTCTTAATATCTATGGTGGTCCACTTAGACTCATCGGGAGAAGAGAGCGTAAAACCATGCATAACAATTTTAAAAATTGGATAGCCAATGCTTTTAAGAAATGTTGACATGCGGGTTTTCCAAAAAGTATAATCGGCTCCATCAAAGAATGGAGCACGATCCAAAGAATGTCCTTCGGGGGAAAAAGAGGTTGAAGCGGTAGAAGCCATCAAAAAATAGGATCTTTAATTTGAAACCGTTGAGGGAATTATTCAAACACTCCCTCTGATACCAATTGTTGGGTCGGAAAAACAACGGGGAATGATGGCAAGAGGGGGGGTGAATTGCCTTTTAAAAAAAAATTGATTAACAAATTAAAAACAAATTGAATCAAAGTAAAGATGCAGCGGAAAATAAAGAGGCAAGACACACAAAATTGATAACGGAGTTCGGCCTAAAACCCGGCCTACGTCTCCGCTCCCAACTCAACCGTTGAGAGATTCCTACCGCTTGCTTTTCAATGGTTTTAGCAAGAAACCCACTAGGCTTTGAGGTAGCACTAGGACCTATTACAGCTTGCTTTTTGTGGTTGAGCAAGAACCCAATGCTTTTAGTGGTTAAGCAATAACCCACTAGCCTTTTTACGGGTGAAGGCTAGCTCACCGATCTCAAGCCTTTTACAAGGTAAGGCTTGTGAACCTCTTCACACCTTAGTGGTGGTGTGAGAACCCAAAGAAAGAGGGGATGAAGAAAAGGTTGGGGTTTGTAAGCACAAACCCAAAATTAAAGCTCAAAATAAATATACAATAAAAAACCGTATATGAGAAGCCTTGGGCGCCTTTGATTGGATGGAGATGTTGAAGGCCGCTTCCAAGCTTCTTTGGAGGAGCTCCTTGGATGTGGAATTGGATGGAGCACTTGGGGTTCCCTTGGAGGAATGCACCGGAGGTACGCCAAATGATCAACAAGGTGTCCGTGGGATTCCGTATAGTTCCGGTTAGTGTCCGGGGCTTCCTCAGCCTTTATTTATAGGCTAGGAACCCTTGGGGAGGCTTCGGAGCCGTTGGAGAGGCTAAAAGAGCCGTTGGGAGCCAAGTGGGCCAGCCTGGTCAAACTGCAACGGCTAGTTTGACTGGCTCCACCGGCTGGCCGGTACAGTCCCACCGGCTGGCCGGTGCCTTGGAATGTGGAGAGAATTCTGGTCCAGGCTCCACCGGCTGACCGGTACATCTCCACCGGCTGGCCGGTGCCTTGGTAGAGAAGAAGAGTCTTGATCCAGGCTCTACCGGTCGACCGGTGAGGAGCCACCGGCTGGCCGGTGGCAAGACAGTAGCAAACACTATTTGGGCTGGGTGCCACAGGTCGACCGGTGGCAGAGCCACCGGTCGACCGGTGGGGAGGCAGTAGCTACCCCTTGAGTCTGGGTGCCACCGGCTGGCCGGTGGTGAAGCCACCGGTCGGCTGGTGGACTGAATTTCAGTCCATTTCTGCCTCTTCCTTGGTCAACTTCTTGGCAATCAAATGCCTATCAACACAAACACTTAAAACACAATGTTAGATAAAAATAAAAGTGATTGTGATCATGAAAATCAAACAACGAGAGGTTCGAGATGTACAACACATCTTTCCATCTCTACAATCCTCATTTTATCCCTGGGGATCATGTGATCTGTTGATGACTCCACCACCCTTTGTATTTGCGCCATACAGATGTGTTAAGATTTTTTCTTGTTTTTTCAGATCTGTCAAATATAATGTGTTGATTCCTCTAGGCCATTTCTTCCATCTGACATCTACTATGGTGTTTTATGGGAATTAACCACCCTTGTAAAAACCTCTTTTCCTAATTTAATTATTTGGCTTCCTCATGTTTTTCTCTTATCCTAGTGTACTAAAACCCTATTTTCCTTTGAAATTGTGACTTCATGAGAAATACAAAGCCATGAATTTCATTCCCTTGAATACCACTCATGTGTTTTTTGAGGGATAATAAATGAAATCTTTCATATTTAATAAATATGAAAATTCCTGATTTAGAAACCCAGTGGTTAACCTAGTGACACACATTGTTGGTTCATGATTCTAGATCTAGGAGCCTGTCTTCGTTTCCCTTTGAATCCTGCATGGATAACCTCTGGATAGTGGTGAGTTGTATATTTATATAAGTACTCATATGTTTTTTTTTACTTTCATGATTACCTTTCAAATTTCTTTTGTTCTTCAATCGTGTTTCATGTTGTATTTTGTACTCTAATTACTTTGATAATTAATAAATCATCTGTGTGGGTGGTGTTCTTTCCAAGCATATAGGTCCAAAATAGGTTGAAACACATTAAATCCATGTGTTCTTTATACTTTTGTTATTATATTTGTTTTAATATTCTATTTTTCATTATCTCTTTTCCTTTGAAGTCATCTTGATATGCGAAGATTATGTAAATACTATATTTTATAAATAAAATTAATTTTTATTAAACAAACCTAACAAAAAATAACCATATATTTAGGATCCTAGGCTATAGATTATTGGAGATAACATTAAGAATACATCCATAAGATATTTTTTAGAACTGATAAAAGTGATCTTCTTTCAAAATTTCTTGACACATAAATGTTTTTAGTGATAAAAAAAATCCTTTTTTTAGTAATTTTTAAATCCTTCTTTGATGTAATGATATATACAGACATACATAAATATATTCATGTATTTAATTTGATTTGGATAAAAAAATTTGTATAAATTTTCTAAGTGTTTCAATTATTGTCAATGGGTCAATATGTGAGGTGAGGATGCTTAGAGAATTATTATGGATTCACTTATTGGAACTGGATGCCATGCTTAAAAATTATACATATAATGTAATTATTGTTGAACTTATTAACATTTCAAAGACTTATTTTAATGGTAAGAATATTTTCTACTACAATGATGAATTAATATGATCCAGTAAATAATGTTTTTGATGAAAAAATTAGTTAAATAGAAAAGGTTAAAGGCCATGAAAATATTTATTTGCATGAAGAGAGGTTTTGAAATATTATAGAAGGCCACGAAAAAATATAAATATGTATATATTTTTTACTGGAAGTCACCTTTGTGTGGGGTTCCATGGGAACTCACGTACATTATCAGAAAGTGCAGAATGGAAACCTCACTTAGGGATCGTTTGTCTCACCGCTGGAGGGAGGCTAATTTCGCAGCGGATTCACTTGCCCGCTTGGGTAGGCAGGATGAACCTCTCATTCTCTATAACTCTCCCCTCTCTCTCCCTTCAGAATGCGCCTCCTTTGTGTTGGAGGATGCGCTCGGTCTACACCATTTTCGTCCCCCTTGAGGGGTCTTGTTTTCCTTTCATTATTTCTTTTTGAATAAAAAATGAACTACTACTACTACTACCTGATGGTGAGTATTTAGCATGATATTATGATTGAAGATTTGATATATGTGTGTGTGTAAGAGTTAGTCAAAAAAATGGCCAACACATAGCCAACCAAGGATCCAATCAACCACACATGTGGTAACCAAGTGTTCAAACATGTTTAAGAGGATCAACTTGGCCATCCATGTGTGGGAGGTGTGATATCAAGCATGAATATCTCCCCTGTAGAATGTACAAGTGTGTGCATGGTGCATGTAGAGTGTGCATGGGGTTTCTAGAGCCATTATGTGAGGTGGAATAGTGGTGTGAGGGCATGGTGTGTGTAGTGTATTTGGGTGCCTACCCCAGTGCATGCTTGAACACTCAGAGGAGATGAGATCACTTATTAAGGAGTGAAAGACCAAAGTGACATACAATGTGGTACGACCAATTTTGTTGATACTTTTCCTATGTTTTAAAATATAGAGATAAAATAGCATCAACCAATTTGATGGATTTGGTCCATTGGATCTATCGAGGTCATCATCTTTAACCTTGACTCTCTTCTGAGAGTATCATTATGATGGATTTCATAAAATTTCATGACTTCGATGATTGAGAAACACTTTAATGATTAAGATTTTGAGATAGTGTGGTTGCAAGACTCGATGAAATGATTATATGTCTTTCATGAATGTGATAACTCGAATAATAGGCATTGGACTAATGAAAAAGAAGTTTTAGAAGGTCGTTCAAGTGAATAGACGAGTTTAAAGATTTGAAACATTGATTCATGAGATCTTTATCACATGCACGTGAGGAATTCGCCCCAAGGAACAAACTCGAACTCACATAATAAGGGATTACTTTTTTTATCATAATAATTATTAACAATTTTTAAAATAATTGGTGAATTTAAATATGGAGGACGTGAAACTATTTATGGGAGATTAAAATTTTATCGATGCAGCATAATTCTCAAATATAAGGTGGTTTGAGGCAGTGGTGGCCTGCCTATAAATTTCGAAGAACCTAGTTGATGAGTTTCTACTATCGATTAAAGAAAACTCTTGTTTTTCAAGTTCAAGAGAGTCCCCATGAAGCCTTGTTTCATAATGAATAGATCCTAAGAGCCTCCATGGTCATGAATTAATTGAGAAACAATGGTAATTTGAATTGTGTTTAACACACTAGAATAGATTTGTGAATAATTTTTTCCATGAAGAAATATGTGATTGTGTGATTATCTTATGTGTAAACTCCTTTGTTTTCATCAAGACTGTTGAGAACTCATTTCTTCAACATGAAGGCAGTTTTTACCATTGTTCTTGAAACCCTACTATTATGAAAAGGGATAGTGAATAATCACTTATATGACGAAGAGTTAAAGATATAATGAGAAGATAGTGCATGAATTTTTGAATATAGTCCGTGAATATAGAAGCATTGTATACATTCAATAGTCAAATACAATCACATTCATTGATATAATTGAAATTCAATATTTAAAATCACATACAATAATAAAAAGATAAATATTCTATTCTAGGGTTTTTTATGATTGGTATATGAAATTCATGCATAATGTGACTTTAATAAATTATATGCATCATTCGCACACATCCGAGTAAGGCCAGGACTTTAATTAGAAGGAATAATTTCCCAATAATTTGTTATACTAAGGTGACTGACCATACATAGGTGATCAAAATAATTGGGAAAGATTGATATACAGGAGCAGTGGTTTTTGAAGGTACATGAATAGTACACAAGTAAGTCAGATCATTCAAGCTCATGGAAGAAGTTCTAATGATCATCCTATAATAGATCAGACCTATTGAAAAGAGGAATCATTTCAATTAGTTCTGAAAGTAGTGAAGTGTCTTGGTTGGAAATATGATTAGGAGAAGCATTTCAGTCGGTGCTGAAATCAATGAAGTCTCTCTATTGGAGCTAGGAGATGGTGAAATATGTAGTTTGATCTAAAAGAAAGATGTCTCTTGGATGGATCTAGGAGTGGGAGAAGACCTTTATTTAGTGATATAAGTAGTTAAGAAGTCTCTCAGTTAGAGATTTGAGTAGTGTAATCACTTATTTGATAGTGAAGAATCTATATTCAAGGAAAATAACTTATTACAGCAAAGTGTAGGCTTTTTAAAAACCCTATAAATATTGTGTTCCCTACTCTCCATTATTAAAACTTCACATAAGGTGAGATTGAGAGATATCATTGAGTATACATATATCCTTAATAAGTTCGAGAGATTAAATTCAAAATAAAATAATTCATAAAAAGTAAAACCTTGATTCACCCCCCCCCCCCTTATAGGCCAATCTGGCCTTTAGATCTATAATTAGTATCATAGAAAATGTTTTCTCTAAATATCATAGAAGAATCATTAGGGTTAGAGAATAATAATTCTATAAATATCAAAGGTGTTCTTAATTTTTTGTGGGAATAATTGTCATAGTTGGAGGAATAGGGTGCTACTCTATCTCCTATAACTTAGCTTGGAAGTGAGATATGCAATAACAATGGGTTTTCCACCCATTTTTTATGATGTTTCCTTGACATAAGCTGATAAGAGAAATATGAAGTTATATGTAAAGGCTCAAAATTCCCTATTAATACCTCTATAAGAGAAGGTATACATAGAGGTCACGGGTCTCCAGGCTTACAAGGATATTTTAGAAAAATTGATAAGTGGTTATGAAGGCATTTTCAAACACAAGGAATTAAATCTACATATTTGGAGGAGTCATTTTAAGGAAATTAAAATGAATGATGAAGAAAATAATGATGAGTACTTCTCTAGAGTTAATGAGATGTTTAGAAACATTTGAGTATTTGGTGAGAAGTAGGATGATTCTATCATTGTCAAAAAAAATTATGAGGAATATTCTAAATTTTTTTGATTCAAATATCTTATCCCTAGAAGAAATATATGATTAGTCTCTTGATGAACTAAAAAAAATATTATCCTCGATTATTAGATGAGGAAAATTCCATCTTTCAAGAAGAAATAAAGATCTAAAATTGATTTTGAAGCCATGAGAAATGGGAAAGTTAAAAAAACAAAAGGCCAAATAATATAAAAATTTAGATAGTGATAAAGATGATGATGACTTTAATCTGATTTTTTCTTTTATATCAAAAATTATTTTAAAGGGTAATATGGAAGGGAAAGAGTAAGAAACCAATAATATGATTTGACTATGGTAACTCTAGACATTTTTTGAAGAAGTTTTGAATGAATAAGGTTGAATAATCAGAATTAGAATCAGAATTAGACAATGATAAACCTCATAAACATAAATGGGGAAAGAATAAGAAGAAACACTACATCAACAAGAAGATAAATATTATGAGAAATCACAATCATGATTCATTATCAAGTTTTTTTTAAGATAACAATGTTCATTTATTTTCTTATGTAAATAAAAGAACTTATTCATCATGTAGTAGTGAATATGAATAAGAAATAACATAACTTGAGTGGATGATAAAAGAAAAATTAGGATTAAGTATGAGATAGATTCAATACCTCAATAAGTAAAATATAAATGTGCCTAATGAGAAGAAAGAGATAAGTACGAAGTAATTATTCTATGTTGATGAGAATAATAAATAAAATATTATAGAAGTATAATATGAAAAAATTATCACATATCTCATAAAGTAACTGACTTCAAAAGAAGAAGATTTGGTTGAGACATAATCTATATGTCTCACAGTACAGCATGAGTTTCACGAGGCTAGAGAATAATTCACCAAGGCTGTATAGATAAGTAGATAATCTTATCATAACAATAAGAAGAAAATTTCATGTTAACAAGGTAAATCTACATTGAATCAATTTCAAAATAGACCTATCATTTTTAACAGTGAAAATGTAAAAAACAAAACTTAGGATATGTGGAACAAGATGTCTTAGAGGAAATATTTCACATCAAATATAGGGAAGAATATTCCAAGGAGACCATAAATAAAGGTTTTGGGTGTAAGATAAGCATCAAATGAAGAATTACCAACTCATATTTTTGTCATAATCAATGATTAATCTGATATTTAAATGATGATGAACTCTATGATCAACATAAACAAATCAAAAAATAATTGATGATTGAACACTAGAACCAAGACACAGAATCATCACATATTATTTATAATTAATTTAAAAAATTAATGAAATACCATGAGATTTATTATTTCATAAATGATGGATTTGAAAACGTATCTACGTCATATCATTGTTTCATTATAGGAATCCAGTGTAGATTTCCTCCAGTAGTGATCTACACATGTTCCACAAACCTCCCAAAGTCACAATAGGAATATCCAGGTGCTAGTGCGGTGGATCATGATACCAACGTAGTTACCCTTTGATCAACTAAGGAAATTATTGAAGAATGATTCTATTTGATCTCTCTAGACTCAATTGTGGTGGTAGTGGAGGACCACTCTCTATTATTGAGAGTGTTCTCAGATAGGGGGCTCTGTAGGGATTCGATGGAATACTATCCAGGTTTCATTATCCAGAACCAAATGAAATTATACACCATAAAGAAATAATATATTTGGGTTTTTATACAACTCAAGTTAGAAAATAATAATTTCACATGTGCCCTTATTATTTTTCTTAATTCCCACAGAACCCCATGTCTATAATAATAATGTTATTATTATTATTATTTCTTGATATGTGCAAATCTAGAAACGTAAATTAAATATTATTTATTCAAACAATATTCAATATATATTATTTTTCATTATACCATTAAACTCGGTTTTTCATTACTACACAATATTTATCGGACTTTGAATAATGACTATTTATTTAATAAATAAATATCACTACATTATTCATTAATAAATAAATAAATATTATATTCACTACATTGAAAATAAATATTTATTAAATATTATACTCACAAAATATTCTCTTGAATAACTGGTGATGAACTATATGAAATCAATAAAATATGAATAATTATTAAACCACCTGTGGTAAAATTATTTATTAAAGTTGTTAAAAAATAAATAATGATATTATTTAATTGAGGTTCAAGATTCACTTAGTGTGTGGACCTCAAGGCATATTTATTATTGGAATTAGAAAAATCATCACAAAGTCCAAGGATAACATCTATAAACACACCAAGTCACCCATAGAGAAATAATTTAATTCCATAATGACATAAAACCACATACAGATACTTACTGTGTCATATAATCCCTTTGTCATGGGATCTCAAATCTAGCAGGTCTCATGATTTTTCCCTCAACCAATGTGTTCGATGTGTCTTTCTTTAAGATTCTAAAAATTGAACTTTCTTATAGAACACCATGTCAATAGATTTATTTAAGTTAAATCATTTCCATCAAAGGTCCTGATATATCAACTTTAGTTAAAGAACGGAATGGAAAAATACATTCTCACATTATTCATTAATGAAATATTACTCGTGACACACCCAACATATAATACTTATCTGATAACATATATCATCACCATTTTCATTAATACATCAAAATACATGACCCATAACATCCATTAATAATAATATTGAAATTAAGGACCAATACAAACTTCTGCAGATAAGAAAATCCAATGAAATTTATAAATGTGGATTTCCTACTTGCAAGTACCCTCATTATAATTCCCTTAACTGAAATTACTAAGGACGTACACCATGACAAGGTGACTCAAGGTACTATGAGTCTTCACCAATAATATAATATATTATTTTCATCCCTCAAATGATTTAATATATTTATAGAACATATATTTAAGAATATTAACTTGTAACTTGTGGGTTCTCATTATAGAAGAGAACTGCTATAACCTTTTATTGTGATAGCTACTCTTAAGACATTATCACATACCATGTCACAAAAAAGAACAATAATGATATGATAAATAGTTTATTAATATTTAAAATAATGAATAAAGGTTGTCATAAAGTACACAAAAGTTGTTTCTAGGGCACCAACTCCAAAAAAAACTCCCTAAGATAATTAAATCTCTATTTTATATAGGATAGAGGCTACACAAATATGGATAGATCTAGAACCATTATGGAAGAAAACAATTTCAAGGTTTTTGAATCCATTTTGGTTTGAATGGACATGAATCCTATTTTTTCTTGTTTGATCTATCTTTACCTATAAAAATTAAAGGAAAAGGGGGGGTTTAATGATCATATGAGGACAAAATATTAGATAAGAAATCCTATCGACAGATCTGTCCACAAATATCTACATAAAATAAATTTCATATTATAGAAGAGGTTTATGGTAGATGCGGTTTGTAAGGTCACAAGGATGAGGTATGCATGATAAGGATGGAAGTATAAGTTCCTTATTCTATAAATGGTAAAATATTCCAATGGAAAACTAGTGAAAAGTTATGTAAATATTATAAGAAGACCATAAATGATGGGATATAGTGCCTAGTTGTTTATCCAAATCAATTAAAATTGTATAAATAATTGGAAGCAGCTGAAAAACTTATAGAGGCTAAAGAAAAGAAAGATGTTTTAGAAGATATGTTAAAAATTGATGGGAATTTATCCACAATTGGAAACTTGAAGGCTCAAAAGACAGGTGAAAAAATGTATTCCAAAAAAGATATAAATCAAGGGAAGAATGAATATAGTAAAATATATGAGACTCAAACCAAAAATAACAATCCAATTAAATCTTCCCAAACTGATATGGGTTTAAAAGAATAGCATAGGTTGAGTGGAAGCTCTCAATCTGAATTTTATTTCTGGAAGAAAACAAGAGGTCCCTCTTTATTCCCTATTATTTAATGAGTTTTGAACTAACATGAAGGAAATTTAAGGAGATTATTGAGGTTATAAATTTAGTAAAACTTGAATATATTGTAATTTATAGAGTTTATATACCACAATTAAATGAAAGAGGAAGAATACATCCCTTAAGGGGGAGAAACATTGTGAAGAATCTTTCATTTTTCTAAATTCTAGTGAATATGTAAATTTTGGATTGATTTAAAACTAGAAGGTTGAGGTATATGAATAACACTTCCATCCATTATTCCTAATTTTATTATTCATAAAAATTAAGGGGTAATGATTGGTTGATAAAAATATTAGACAATGGGGGAATTATTTCTTTGCATTGAACATTATGATATGTTTATTGAAGCATGTGAAGTATTTTTTATTTCTTTGAAAACTATAATTATCAGAAACCCTTTAATTGATAAATGAGAATATTTGAGAATGATATCACATGCATGGTAGTTTATTTACAACAAAAATATCCATGATTATATCCATATTCTTTTATACACCAGGTTAGTCCTTGTAAGAATAGAGTTGATTTGCTATGGAATCATTGGTAAACAAAACTATTGATATCATCCCTCTATTAGAAGTGTTTAAGAAACAATCATATAAGGGAAGATAACTTTTTTAAAAAAATTAAAGATATTATAATACCCCACTTACCATTTTTATTTGATTTACAGTAAATGGGAGAAAAATATTTGGTATATATTGACTTCTATGACATATGGGGATATAGAAAAAAAATAAAAACAGGGGGATTGTTGGAGTATCACACTTGGTTTTAGGTACAATATATCTTTATGAACTTTATTTTATGTTTGAAGTCATGGTATATTTAATTGTAAGTTAATAGAAGTGTAAAGGGGAGAATAACTTGGAATTCGTCTATATAAAAATGTTGTTGAGAAATTCACATCATGAATGATGGTTTCACGTGTTAATTTTCGTAGACATATGTCGTGAAATCCCTTGATATCATGAAGTTCACTGGGTGTACATATGAGACAATACAAGATGTGAAACATGTTCATGAATTAAATGGGGTTTCCAAAAAATAAATCCCAGGATATGAATTTTTTAATGTAAATGGCCTCTCAAAAAATTCACAATTTGAATTCCCAATTCAAATCATGAATAATCTATTCCCAACTATATTTGAAGCATCCAACACTGATAAAACCTAACACAGTTTCTTTTTCCTCCCTCTTGAATTCCAATTCTATCCTAGGTAATTTATATAATTCTTTAATGTGTATACTCCAATTCCAATGTATCTTTAGGCGTTTAATTATGGAAGTCCAAGTTTAGGTTTTTGTTCTTCCTTCTCATTTTGGATCTATTTGTGTTGGCTCGATCAAAACCATAGATGGGTGTCTAATACCTGGATATATGTGTTTGGATTTGTTTTCATGATATCTTCTTGGGTTTTGATAAAGTGGTGTAAGGAACAGGTTGATCCTCTAAATCTTTTAAGATCCTTTATGAAAATGAAATCAAGGTAGGTGGCTCTTCTCCTGTTGTACAATTCAAGAAATTTTTTCTTTTAATCTTGATAAATTAATCTTATAATTTGATTTGAAATATCTCGATTATTTTATATGTAAAGACCTTTTTTATGTGATTTTAATAGGTCAGTTTTGAAATATGATCATGGGATGTATTAATTACTTTTTTTCAAAGGATTTGGTTTTCAAAAAGATTTTTTTGTGGAAAACTTTTTGATTTGTATGATGTTCTTGGAGCACTTGGTAGTGTGTGTTCATATTGAAATATACAAGCCTTTGTTGAAATATAGATTTTTCTCAGTGCAAAATGGAATGGAATAATGGAATATCACTTACTGATGACTGGGTGAATGATGTATCTCTGCTTTTGAGTGTTAGGATTTTCATTTGGCATGAATGTGTGTGTGTAAATATGAAACCTGGAAATGGTTATTCCAAGTAGAAAGTGAAAGGGAAAGTGAAGGTAATGATTTTTTAATATTTTTTACTTTAATTTTTTTCCTCTAATAAAATATTTTAATTTTCTCACCATCTATTTTATAAAAAATGTGCTAACTTTTCTTGTCCTAGTGTACTATGTGGTATATTTTTGGATAAATCCTACTGAGTGTTATACTCACCCCCCTACTTGGTAACCTTGGTTCATTTTTAGATTTCATCAACCAAGATATGGGTAAGTGTTGTGTTCTATACTTCTCTAGTAGATATCCTTGAAATCATGGTTTAGTTTATGAATATAGAGCTTGGGAGTGTCTGTATCTTGGTCTTGGATAGTGACACTTTGGTGCTATTGTACTTTTATATGGAGTCTAATCATCGCTCTATTATTTATTTTTTCAATGTACTTTGATATTGTTCTTTTAGTGTTATTTCATCAAGATGTTATTTTTTATCATAAATCATTTATTTTTCTTGATTTTTATTTATTTAAAGATTGGTTGTATGGGTGTTTAGAGAAAATTATCCTCAAATTCCCTCTTTAGACCTTGGAATTTATTTATAGCCTCTGGTTTCATGGGAATGTAACCTAAGGTAAGTATCACATCTGCCTCTTCCCAATCCATTGGGTGAGTGGCTGGAAGTTATAAATGGTATCATTTTGGTCAGTCCTTGAGTTAGGTTGGTAGCAAGGATATAGGACTATCAGAACTTGAAATGTATTGTATAAAAAGGAATAAATAAAATTTTTACGATGAACATAAATATACAGGGTTTTTAGGTACAAAAGTGTTCTAAGACACATCTAGAGGTGTTTTCATCTCATCATCATTATTTTAGTTGATGACCTTTTCATATCATGCATTGGTATAGAGACTTCCCACTTGGAATCAACTATTCGTCTATTGTACAAATTATTTTTGAAAATGGATAAAATGGTTTTCTTTTGAAATGATAGTTCATGATAATCACAATTATTTATAATATTTTGGAATCATTTCAAACCTTAAATTCTTAGAGAGGAATGGCCTAAATGGTATATTATTCTATTTATAGAAAATGAAACCAGAAAGACTCTATAGAAACTTGTAGGAAAAATCTACCAAAAATGTGGTTGAATATAAGCCATAGGTGAACCAACAACTTATAAAGAGTATTGTGAAATAGTTTCCAACTGTTGAAAAAGGAAATAAAAATTATTAATCGAGACAAGTAGATCATTTGGTTTATTTTTTGAAGCTGAATCCACCTGTGTTTCGAGGGGATTTAAAACCTAAAAGATAAGAAGTGTGGCTAAAACAAATGAATGGAATCTTTTATTTTCTTGGTATAATGTAATAGATGAAGATTAATTTGGGAAAATTTATGTTTAAAGACCTTGCATGACAATGGTGTGATTTATTTGACTAAGATAAAGATGACCAAGGACTTTTGTTGGAGTATTTTGAGTAATTATTCAAAAAACAATTCTATCCCCACATATTTAAAATATCAAGAACAACACATTTCTTTATCTTGAAGTAAGAAACCTCTTTGTGAAAGAGTATAAATCATTGTTTATGAACATAGTTTGTTTCATCCTTGAATCATATTTTAGTGTGTCCTTGAAGGTGCACATATTTTATTTGGGATTGGGACTAGAGGTTTAATCCAAGATAGATTTTATCTATATTACGTATTATATAGAGATGTTTAATAGGGAAATAGTGGCAGAAAAGGGATCTTTTTGGGAGTCTTGCATGATGTAGTATATTTTTTCTCATGGGGATATGTTTGAACTCTAGTTATAAACATAAGTAAAAGATGGATGTCGACTTTCATGGAGGCAACAAATCTTAGACTCATAATATGGTATCAGTAAATTTTCTTGCAAGATATGATACCAAACCAGGTTTTTTTCAGTGTGGTTTGTTAATGCACAATATTAGAGAATTTAATGAACCACAAAGGAATTTCCACCACTATTCCAAGAAATTCCATATAAAAAAAATTACATAGACTTCAGAAATCATTATATATAACATGCTCAAATCATCCTTACTTTAATATGGTAAGAAATAACCTTACCATTATACTAGTTCATGTTAATAGACATAGGTGAACTGGGATGATTCAAGGAACACTTTTTCAATTTGGATGATACCTCAATAGGGAAGAAATATCTATATCATGACAGTTGAGCAATATTTATATAGATAATAACAGGTTATTATGAGCAAGAAACTAGGTCCCTCTATGGACCCATGTACCATTCTTCTAAAATTTGATATTATGTATTTATTTTTTGACACTGGTGTATCACATTATTTCCTTTCTTATTCTATGGTTAAATAATTTTTACTACTCATGGAAATGATGCCTCATGAAATGAATATCAAGACACCCCTTGGATAGTGGGAGTGAAGAGGATTTAAATGCTCAACATGTTCCATTACCATCGATGTAATGTAGTTTCATTGGGGGTTTATAGTCCTGGAAATTGATGTTTTTTATTTAATCTTTGGTATAGATGAGCTGGTGGGATTTAAAGACCATGTTGACTGATACATGCTTTTGTTAATGTTTAAATCCTAGTACAGAGTCCTACACATTTTCAAGGGGTATTAGGATATAAATACACAAAGATAAGGACCATTGGTGAAATTTGATGGAACCATAACTATCCAATTAGTAGTAATGACCTTGAGTGTAGTAGATGAAATAGGGAATGGGAATCTTCCTAAAATAGTGTATCAATACCTGGAAGTCTTTCCATATTATTTCTCATGGTTACCACCCAAAAGAGAAATTGAATTTACTATTGACCTACTCTTGAGAACATGCCCTGTTTCACTACCATCTTATAGAATATATTTGAATGAGTTGTGAGAATTAAAGGTTTATCTATAACATTTGTAAAATAAAGGTTTCATTTAACCTAGTATATTTCCTTCGGATACACCAGTTCTATTCGCAAATAAGTCAGATGGTACTCTCTGCTTGTGTGGTGATTATCGTATTTTCAATCAAGTAAAAATTAGAAACCGGTATCATATTCCTTGAATAGATGATATGTTTTATCAATTTAATGGATCCAGGTGGTTATATAAAATTTATATACGCTTATATTATCATCATCTTATATTTATAAGAGAGGATACCTTTAAAATAATATTTCAAAGATGTTATGGCCATTTTGAATATGTCATTATGCCTTTTTGAATGACAAAAACACTGAGAGTTTTTATGAATTTGATTAACCATATATTCCACTAATACCTCAAATATTATTTTGTGTTCATTAATGATATTTTGGAATTCTATAAAAATAATAATGAGCATTAGGAGAATTTATAAATTTCACTGATTATGTTTCAGGAACATCATTTATATTATATGTTTTCTAAGTGTGACTTCTAGATCAAAGATGTTTGTTTCCTTAGGCACATATTTTTTTATGAAGGAATATCAATTGACTCTGGAAATATAGAAGTAGTAGTCTCTTGGAAGACACAAAAGAGTGTTTTTGAGGTATGCAGTTTTATGAGATTAGTAGCTATTATCGCTGCTTTGTTCAGTATTTCTCAAGATTTTCTTATCCCATGACTACTATGACAAGGAAATGAATTCCATTTGTATATAATGATGAATGTTTGAAATCCTTTTTGGAACATTACTCTCATCTCACCTCAAAACCCATCCTAATATTTCCAAATCCATGTAAAAACTATGTGCTATATTGTAATTCATTCGGATCCAGTATTGGTTGTGTTCTCATATAGGGAGACCATGTTGTGGCCTATGGTTTGAGATAGTTTCAAGTTCATGAGAAGAATTATCCTATGCATGACATAGAATTATATGTGGTTTCCCATTCCTTAAAGACTTAGAGTATTAACCTATTTGGATAAAATATCAAAGTTTTCACTAACCATAAGAGTTTAAAATACATATTTTCTTAGAAATACTTGAACATGCGGAAATGAATATGATTAGAGTACCACAAGATGTTGAATTTAGAATTTTTATACACACCCAGTAATAGGAATTATATAGAATATTCATTCAGTCATAAATCCTACAAATAAGTTGTCTAAGAAGCTCATTACCAATGGTGGTTGATGAGCATAATTGTTGATGTTCATTTAGATTATGATGTATAGAGTGAGCATGTAGTTTTCTTTTTATTCATTCTTGTTCGAAACTTGATAATATTGGTAAAATAATATTGGGTAAAAAATTCTAATTGTATCACCATTAGGACAAACCTAAATATTGGTAAGACTTTTGACAATTGGATAGAAGATGAAAACAATTTGTTACATTTTCAGTATTGAATTTTTGTTCCTCATTATTTTCAGGAATAACTTCTATCAGCATATAACCATTTATAATGGGATGTTCATCCATTTATTATAAAATTGTAAATGGGAATGAAATTATGTTTCTGGTGGTAAGGTATGAATTGAAAGATCCCCAATTTTTGTGTTGAAATTCATAACTTATAAATAGGTAAAAAAACATCAAAGACTAGCTGATATGTTGCAGTCCATGCCTATACCTGTATGGAAGTGGGAGAAAATTGTGATGTATTTTTTCATAAGCCTAATGAAAATGTTACAGAAACATAATTACATATGGGTAGTAGTGGATCGACTTAAAAATTTATCACAATTTATCCTTATCGGGGAGTCCAACATGGTAGAGGGGCTGTAAAAAATTTCTATTCGAGAAGTGGTCGATTTACATAGATTTCTAGATCCATATATATCTAACAAAGACCCTTTTTTAACTTATTGATTTTGGAAAACATTATAATAGTCTCTTTTAGGTCAATTGAATATGATAATATCATATCATCCACTGATAGATAGATAGTTGGAATGCACTATTCATACATTGCAAGATAAGCTTAGAGCATCTGTCATAAACTTTGGTGGTTCATAGGAGGATCATATTCCATTAGTTGAATTATCCTATGAAACAATTTATCATGTGATAATATAGATTCCACTATTTGATGCTTTTTATGGTCTTCCATGACATTCTCCTTTTTGTCGTGTGGAAATACGTGATACATCTTTGATTGGACTGAATTTTTTACATTAGACTATGGATAAATTCCAAATGAACTAGAAGTGGATGAATATGGAATAGAGAGGAAAAAATAATTATATAGATAATCATCACTGACCTTTATCTTTTGATTTCAGGGACCATGTATTCTTGAATGTCTCACCAAAACTTGATCATTAATTCTTATGGAAACAAGGGAAGTTAGTACCACGGTATGTGGGATCATTATAATTTATAGAATATATTGGAACTATCGTGTACTAGTTAGAATTACAACTAATATTTAGTGTTGTTCATAACATCTTTTATGTTTTTCAACTAAAGATGTATCATCCCAATCCATGACATGTTATCAGTTGGGATAATGTTACTCCTGAGTTGGATACAAATTTTACCTATGAACTGGCAGGAGTTATGTACAAACAAGAAAATATCCTTTGAGGGATATCTATTTCATTGGTTCCAAGGACTATGGTGGGATGGTCATGTTCAAGAGGAAACTTTGGAATGAGAAACTTTTATGCAAGAATAATGGATGAAATTATTCAAAGGAAACATTAATATCCAGCTTCATAAGGATGGAAATCCCAATGGTGGTGAGAACGTATCACCGCAATTTTAAGGTAAGTCATCTCATTATGAACTTTATTTTATGTTGGTATTCATGGAGTATTTAACTATGAGTAATAAAAATCATAAAGGGGAGAAGATCCTATAATATGGGTGTAGAAAATTGTTGTAGGAAAATTCCCATTGTGAATGATGGTTTCATGATGTTAATCTACCTTAGACTATTCCATGAAATACCTTCATAGCGGGAAAGATTCACTGAGTGTATATCTAATAAAATATAGTATGTGAATTGGGTTTTGTAGAATATGAAACCTAAGAGACAGGTTTTTCAATGTAAGTAACCTCTTAAGTAATTCACAAAGTGAATTCCTATTTCATGTCATGAATAGACCGGACCTAGACAAATTTGATGTGTACAAAACTAGTAAACCCTAAAAAGGTTTTTTTATTAATATTAACTTTTAGGTCTATCTGAGGTGATTTCTAGTGAAATTTAATGTTTGATATCAGATTCCAATGTTCCTTTTGGTGCTCAATTGTGGAAATCAATGGTTACGGTTTTGTACTTCTTCCTCATTTTGGATCTCTTTGTGTTGGATTGATTGGAAAGAAATATAAATTTTTGATACCCAAATATATGGGATTAAAGTTTTGGTGATGAGATATTCTTGGGTTTTGATAGAGGGACGGAAGGATGAGGTTGATCCAAGGAATCAATTAATTTAATTTGCGAAAACAAAATCAAGGTAGGTGGATTCTCTCCCACTTTACTATAAATATCAAAGGTGTTCTTAATTTTTTGTGGGAATAATTGTCATAGTTGGAGGAATAGGGTGCTACTCTATCTCCTATAACTTAGCTTGGAAGTGAGATATGCAATAACAATGGGTTTTCCACCCATTTTTTATGATGTTTCCTTGACATAAGCTGATAAGAGAAATATGACGTTATATGTAAAGGCTCAAAATTCCCTATTAATACCTCTATAAGAGAAGGTATACATAGAGGTCACGGGTCTCCAGGCTTACAAGGATATTTCAGAAAAATTGATAAGTGGTTATGAAGGCATTTTCAAACACAAGGAATTAAATCTACATATTTGGAGGAGTTATTTTAAGGAAATTAAAATGAATGATGAAGAAAATAATGATGAGTACTTCTCCAGAGTTAATGAGATGTTTAGAAACATTTGAGTATTTGGTGAGAAGTAGGATGATTCTATCAATGTCAAAAAAAATTATGAGGAATATTCTAAATTTTTTTGATTCAAATATCTTATCCCTAGAAGAAAGATATGATTAGTCTCTTGATGAACTAAAAAAAATATTATCATCGATTATTAGATGAGGAAAATTCCATCTTTCAAGAAGAAATAAAGATCTAAAATTGATTTTGAAGCCATGAGAAATGGAAAAGTTAAAAAAACAAAAGGCCAAATAATATAAAAATTTAGATAGTGATAAAGATGATGATGACTTTAATCTGATTTTTTCTTTTATATCAAAAATTATTTAAAAGGGTAATGTGGAAGGGAAAGAGTAAGAAACCAATAATATGATTTGACTATGGTAACTCTAGACATTTTTTGAAGAAGTTTTGAATGAATAAGGTTGAATAATCAGAATTAGAATCAGAATTAGACAATGATAAACCTCATAAACATAAATGGGGAAAGAATAAGAAGAAACACTACATCAACAAGAAGATAAATATTATGAGAAATCACAATCATGATTCATTATCAAGTTTTTTTTAAGATAACAATGTTCATTTATTTTCTTATGTAAATAAAAGAACTTATTCATCATGTAGTAGTGAATATGAATAAGAAATAACATAACTTGAGTGGATGATAAAAGAAAAATTAGGATTACATATGAGATAGATTCAATACCTCAATAAGTAAAATATAAATGTGCCTAATGAGAAGGAAGAGATAAGTACGAAGTAATTATTCTATGTTGATGAGAATAATAAATAAAATATTATAGAAGTATAATATGAAAAAATTATCACATATCTCATAAAGTAACTGACTTCAAAAGAAGAAGATCTGGTTGAGACATAATCTATATGTCTCACAGTATAGCATGAGTTTCACGAGGCTAGAGAATAATTCACCAAGGCTGTATAGATAAGTAGATAATCTTATCATAACACTAAGAATAAAATTTCATGTTAACAAGGTAAATCTACATTGAATCAATTTCAAAATAGACCTATCATTTTTAACAGTGAAAATGTAAAAAACAAAACTTAGGATATGTGGAACAAGATGTCTTAGAGGAAATATTTCACATCAAATATAGGGAAGAATATTCCAAGGAGACCATAACTAAAGGTTTTGGGTGTAAGATAAGCATCAAATGAAGAATTACCAACTCATATTTTTGTCATAATCAATGATTAATCTGATATTTAAATGATGATGAACTCTATGATCAACATAAACAAATCAAAAAATAATTGATGATTGAACACTAGAACCAAGACACAGAATCATCACATATTATTTATAATTAATTTAAAAAATTAATGAAATACCATGAGATTTATTATTTCATAAATGATGGATTTGAAAACATATCTACGTCATATCATTGTTTCATTATAGGAATCCAGTGTAGATTTCCTCCAGTAGTGATCTACACATGTTCCACAAACCTCCCAAAGTCACAATAGGAATATCCAGGTGCTAGTGCGGTGGATCATGATGCCAACGTAGTTACCCTTTGATCAACTAAAGAAATTATTGAAGAATGATTCTATTTGATCTCTCTAGACTCAATTGTGGTGGTAGTGGAGGACCACTCTCTATTATTGAGAGTGTTCTCAGATAGGGGGCTCTGTAGGGATTCGATGGAATACTATCCAGGTTTCATTATGCAGAACCAAATGAAATTATACACCATAAAGAAATAATATATTTGGGTTTTTATACAACTCAAGTTAGAAAATAATAATTTCACATGTGCCCTTATTATTTTTCTTAATTCCCACAGAACCCCATGTCTATAATAATAATGTTATTATTATTATTATTTCTTGATATGTGCAAATCTAGAAACGTAAATTAAATATTATTTATTCAAAAAATATTCAATATATATTATTTTTCATTATACCATTAAACTCGGTTTTTCATTACTACACAATATTTATCGGACTTTGAATAATGACTATTTATTTAATAAATAATTATCACTACATTATTCATTAATAAATAAATAAATATTATATTCACTACATTGAAAATAAATATTTATTAAATATTATACTCACAAAATATTCCCTTGAATAACTGGTGATGAACTATATGAAATCAATAAAATATGAATAATTATTAAACCACCTGTGGTAAAATTATTTATTAAATTTGTTAAAAAATAAATAATGATATTATTTAATTGAGGTTCAAGATTCACTTAGTGTGTGGACCTCAAGGCATATTTATTATTGGAATTAGACAAATCATCACAAAGTCCAAGGATAACATCTATAAACACACCAAGTCACCCATAGAGAAATAATTTAATTCCATAATGACATAAAACCACATACAGATACTTACTGTGTCATATAATCCCTTTGTCATGAGATCTCAAATCAAGCAGGTCTCATGATTTTTCCATCAACCAATGTGTTCGATGTGTCTTTCTTTAAGATTCTAAAAATTGAACTTTCCTATAGAACACCATGTCAATAGATTTATTTAAGTTAAATCATTTCCATCAAAGGTCCTGATATATCAACTTTAGATAAAGAACAGAATGGAAAAATACATTCTCACATTATTCATTAATGAAATATTACTCGTGACACACCCAACATATCATACTTATCTGCTAACATATATCATCACCATTTTCATTAATACATCAAAATACATGACCCATAACATCCATTAATAATAATATTGAAATTAAGGACCAATACAAACATCTGAAGATAAGAAAATCCAATGAAATTTATAAATGTGGATTTCCTACTTACAAGTACCCTCATTATAATTCCCTTAACTGAAATTAATAAGGACGTACACCATGACAAGGTGACTCAAGGTACTATGAGTCTTCACCAATAATAGAATATATTATTTGCATCCCTCAAATGATTTAATATATTTATAGAACTTATATTTAAGAATATTAACTTGGAACTTGTGGGTTCTCATTATAGAAGAGAACAGCTATAACCTTTTATTGTGACAGCTACTCTTAAGACATTATCACATACCATGTCACAAAAAAGAACAATAATGATATGATAAATAGTTTATTAATATTTAAAATAATGAATAAAGGTTGTCATAAAGTACACAAAATTTGTTTCTAGGGCACCAACTCCAAAAAAACTCCCTAAGATAATTAAATCTCTATTTTATATAGGATAGAGGCTACACAAATATGGATAGATCTAGAACCATTATGGAAGAAAACAATTTCAAGGTTTTTGAATCCATTTTGGTTTGAATGGACATGAATCCTATTTTTTCTTGTTTGATCTGTCTTTACCTATAAAAATTAAAGGAAAATGGGGGGTTTAATGATCATATGAGGACAAAATATTAGATAAGAAATCCTATAGACAGATCTGTCCACAAATATCTACATAAAATAAATTTCATATTATAGAAGAGGTTTATGATAGATGCGGTTTGTAAGGTCACAAGGATGAGGTATGCATGATAAGGATGGAAGTATAAGTTCCTTATTCTATAAATGGTAAAATATTCCAATGGAAAACTAGTGAAAAGTTATGTAAATATTATAAGAAGACCATGAATGATGGGATATAGTGCCTAGTTGTTTATCCAAATCAATTAAAATTGTATAAATAATTGGAAGCAGCTGAAAAACTTATAGAGGCTAAAGAAAAGAAAGTTGTTTTAGAAGATATGTTAAAAATTGATGGGAATTTATCCACAATTGGAAACTTGAAGGCTCAAAAGACAGGTGAAAAAATGTATTCCAAAAAAGGTATAAATCAAGGGAAGAATGAATATAGTAAAATAGATGAGACTCAAACCAAAAATAACAGTCCAATTAAATCTTCCCAAACTGATATGGGTTTAAAAGAATAGCATAGGTTGAGTGGAATCTCTCAATCTGAATTTTATTTCTGGAAGAAAACAAGAGGTCCCTCTTTATTCCCTATTATTTAATGAGTTTTGAACTAACATGAAGGAAATTTAAGGAGATTATTGAGGTTATAAATTTAGTAAAACTTGAATATATTGTAATTTATAGAGTTTATATACCACAATTAAATGAAAGAGGAAGAATACATCCCTTAAGGGGGAGAAACATTGCGAAGAATCTTTCATTTTTCTAAATTCTAGTGAATATGTAAATTTTGGATTGATTTAAAACTAGAAGGTTGAGGTATATGAATAACACTTCCATCCATTATTCCTAATTTTATTAATCATAAAAATTAAGGGTTAGTGATTGGTTGATAACAATATTAGACAATGGGGGAATTATTTATTTGCATTGAACATTATGATATGTTTATTGAAGCGTGTGAAGTATTTTTTATTTCTTTGAAAACTATAATTATCAGAAACCCTTTAATTGATAAATGAGAATATTTGAGAATGATATCACATGCATGGTAGTTTATTTACAAAAAAAATATCCATGATTATATCCATATTCTTTTATACACCAGGTTAGTCCTTGTAAGAATAGAGTTGATTTGCTATGGAATCATTGGTAAACAAAACTATTGATATCATCCCTCTATTAGAAGTGTTTAAGAAACAATCATATAAGGGAAGATAACTTTGTAAAAAAAATTAAAGATATTAGAATACCCCACTTACCATTTTTATTTGATTTACAGTAAAGGGGAGAAAAATATTTGGTATATATTGACTTCTATGACATATGGGGATATAGAAAAAAAATAAAAACAGGGGGATTGTTGGAGTATCACCCTTGGTTTTAGGTACAATATATCTTTATGAACTTTATTTTATGTTTTAAGTCATGGTATATTTAATTGGAAGTTAATAGAAGTGTAAAGGGGAGAAGAACTTGGAATTCGTCTATATAAAAATGTTGTTGAGAAATTCACATCATGAATGATGGTTTCACGTGTTAATTTTCGTAGACATATGTCGTGAAATCCCTTGATATCATGAAGTTCACTGGGTGTACATATGAGACAATACAAGATGTGAAACATGTTCATGAATTAAATGGGGTTTCCAAAAAATAAATCCCAGGATATTCATTTTTTAATGTAAATGGCCTCTCAAAAAATTCACAATTTGAATTCCCAATTCAAATCATGAATAATCTATTCCCAACTATATTTGAAGCATCCAACACTGATAAAACCTAACACAGTTTCTTTTTCCTCCCTCTTGAATTCCAATTCTATCCTAGGTAATTTATATAATTCTTTAATGTGTGTACTCCAATTCCAATGTATCTTTAGGCGTTTAATTATGGAAGTCCAAGTTTAGGTTTTTGTTCTTCCTTCTCATTTTGGGTCTATTTGTGTTGGCTCGATCAAAACCATAGATGGGTGTCTAATACCTGGATATATGTGTTTGGATTTGTTTTCATGATATCTTCTTGGGTTTTGATAAAGTGGTATAAGGAACAGGTTGATCCTCTAAATCTTTTAAGATCCTTTATGAAAATGAAATCAAGGTAGGTGGCTCTTCTCCCGTTGTACAATTCAAGACATTTTTTCTTTTAATCTTGATAAATTAATCTTATAATTTGATTTGAAATATCTCGATTATTTTATATGTAAAGACCTTGTTTTTATGTGATTTTAAAAGGGCAGTTTTGAAATATGATCATGGGATGTATTAATTACTTTTTTTCAAAGGATTTGGTTTTCAAAAAGATTTTTTTGTGGAAAACTTTTTGATTTGTATGATGTTCTTGGAGCACTTGGTAGTGTGTGTTAATATTGAAATATACAAGCCTTTGTTGAAATATAGATTTTTCTTAGTGCAAAATGGAATGGAACAATGGAATATCACTTACTGATGACTGGGTGAATGATGCATCTCTGCTTTTGAGTGTTAGGATTTTCATTTGGCGTGAATGTGTGTGTGTGAATATGAAACCTGGAAATGGTTATTCCAAGTATAAAGTGAAAGGGAAAGTGAAGGTAATGATTTTTTAATATTTTTTACTTTAATTTTTTTCCTCTAATAAAATATTTTAATTTTCTCACCATCTATTTTATAAAAAATGTGCTAACTTTTCTTGTCCTAGTGTACTATGTGGTATATTTTTGGATAAATCCTACTGAGTGTTATACTCACCCCCCTACTTGGTAACCTTGGTTCATTTTTAGATTTCATCAACCAAGATATGGGTAAGGGTTGTGTTCTATACTTCTCTAGTAGATATCCTTGAAATCATGGTTTAGTTTATGAATATAGAGCTTGGGAGTGTCTGTATCTTGGTCTTGGATAGTGACACTTTGGTGCTATTGTACTTTTATATGGAGTCTAATCATCGCTCTATTATTTATTTTTTCAATGTACTTTGATATTGTTCTTTTAGTGTTATTTCATCAAGATGTTATTTTTTATCATAAATCATTTATTTTTCTTGATTTTTATTTATTTAAAGATTGGTTGTATGGGTGTTTAGAGAAAATTATCCTCAAATTCCCTCTTTAGACCTTGGAATTTATTTATAGCCTCTGGTTTCATGGGAATGTAACCTAAGGTAAGTATCACATCTGCCTCTTCCCAATCTATTGGGTGAGTGGCTGGAAGTTATAAATGGTATCATTTTGGTCAGTCCTTGAGTTAGGTTGGTAGCAAGGATATAGGACTATCAGAACTTGAAATGTATTGTATAAAAAGGAATAAATAAAATTTTTACGATGAACATAAATATACAGGGTTTTTAGGTACAAAAGTGTTCTAAGACACATCTAGAGGTGTTTTCATCTCATCATCATTATTTTAGTTGATGATCTTTTCATATCATGCATTGGTATAGAGACTTCCCACTTGGAATCAACTATTCGTCTATTGTACAAATTATTTTTGAAAATGGATAAAATGGTTTTCTTTTGAAATGACAGTTCATGATAATCACAATTATTTATAATATTTTGGAATCATTTCAAACCTTAAATTCTTAGAGAGAAATGGCCTAAATGGTATATTATTCTATTTATAGAAAATGAAACCAGAAAGACTCTATAGAAACTTGTAGGAAAAATCTACCAAAAATGTGGTTGAATATAAGCCATAGGTGAACCAACAACTTATAAAGAGTATTGTGAAATAGTTTCCAACTGTTGAAAAAGGAAATAAAAATTATTAATCGAGACAAGTAGATCATTTGGTTTATTTTTAGAAGCTGAATCCACCAGTGTTTCGAGGGGATTTAAAACCTAAAAGATAAGAAGTGTGGCTAAAACAAATGAATGGAATCTTTTATTTTCTTGGTATAATGTAATAGATGAAGATTAATTTGGGAAAATTTATGTTTAAAGACCTTGCATGCCAGTGGTGTGATTTATTTGTCTAATATAAAGATGACCAAGGACTTGTGTTAGAGTATTTTGAGGAATTATTCAAAAAACAATTCTATCCCCACATATTTAAAATATCAAGAACAACACATTTCTTTATCTTGAAGTAAGAAACCTCTTTGTGAAAGAGTATAAATCATTGTTTATGAACATAGGTTGTTTCATCCTTGAATCATATTTTAGTGTGTCCTTGAAGGTGCACATATTTTATTTGGGATTGTGACTAGAGGTTTAATCCAAGATAGATTTTATCTATATTAAGTATTATATAGAGATGTTTAATAGGGAAATAGTGGCAGAAAAGGGATCTTTTTGGGAGTCTTGCATGATGTAGTATATTTTTTCTCATGGGGATATGTTTGAACTCTAGCTATAAACATAAGTAAAAGATGGATGTCTACTTTCATGGAGGCAACAAACCTTAGACTCATAATATGGTATCAGTAAATTTTCTTGCAAGATATGATACCAAACCAGGTTTTTTTCAGTGTGGTTTGTTAATGCACAATATTAGAGAATTTAATGAACCACAAAGGAATTTCCACCACTATTCCAAGAAATTCCATATAAAAAAAATTACATAGACTTCAGAAATCATTATATATAACATGCTCAAATCATCCTTAGCTTTCAATGGTCAGAAATAACCTTACCATTATACTAGTTCATGTTAATAGACATAGGTGAACTGGGATGATTCAAGGAACACTTTTTCAATTTGGATGATACCTCAATAGGGAAGAAATATCTATATCATGACAGTTTAGAAATATTTATATAGATAATAACAGGTTATTATGAGCAAGAAACTAGGTCCCTCTATGGACCCATGTACCATTCTTCTAAAATTTGATATTATGTATTTATTTTTTGACACTGGTGTATCACATTATTTCCTTTCTTATTCTATGGTTAAATAATTTTTACTACTCATGGAAATGATGCCTCATGAAATGAATATCAAGAAACCCCTTGGATAGTGGGAGTGAAGAGGATTTAAATGCTCAACATGTTCCATTACCATCGATGTAATGTAGTTTCATTGGGGGTTTATAGTCCTGGAAATTGATGTTTTTTATTTAATCTTTGGTATAGATGAGCTGGTGGGATTTAAAGACCATGTTGACTGATACATGCTTTTGTTAATGTTTAAATCCTAGTACAGAGTCCTACACATTTTCAAGGGGTATTAGGATATAAATACACAAAGATAAGGACCATTGGTGACATTTGATGGAACCATAACTATCCAATTAGTAGTAATGACCTTGAGTGTAGTAGATGAAATAGGGAATGGGAATCTTCCTAAAATAGTGTATCAATACCTGGAAGTCTTTCCATATTATTTCTCATGGTTACCACCCAAAAGAGAAATTGAATTTACTATTGACCTACTCTTGAGAACATGCCCTGTTTCACTACCATCTTATAGAATATATTTGAATGAGTTGTGAGAATTAAAGGTTTATCTATAACATTTGTAAAATAAAGGTTTCATTTAACCTAGTATATTTCCTTCGGATACACCAGTTCTATTCGTAAATAAGTCAGATGGTGCTCTCTTCTTGTGTGGTGATTATCGTATTTTCAATCAAGTAAAAATTAGAAACCGGTATCATATTCCTTGAATAGATGATATTTTTTATCAATTTAATGGATCCAGGTGGTTATATAAAATTTATATACGCTTATATTATCATCATCTTATATTTATAAGAGAGGATACCTTTAAAATAATATTTCAAAGATGTTATGGCCATTTTGAATATGTCATTATGCCTTTTTGAATGACAAAAACACTGAGAGTTTTTATGAATTTGATTAACCATATATTCCACTAATACCTCAAATATTATTTTGTGTTCATTGATGATATTTTGGAATTCTATAAAAATAATAATGAGCATTAGGAGAATTTATAAATTTCACTGATTATGTTTCAGGAACATCATTTATATTATATGTTTTCTAAGTGTGACTTCTAGATCAAAGATGTTTGTTTCCTTAGGCACATATTTTTTTATGAAGGAATATCAATTGACTCTGGAAATATAGAAGTAGTAGTCTCTTGGAAGACACAAAAGAGTGTTTTTGAGGTATGCCGTTTTATGGGATTAGTAGCTATTATCGCTGCTTTGTTCAGTATTTCTCAAGATTTTCTTATCCCATGACTACTATGACAAGGAAATGAATTCCATTTGTATATAATGATGAATGTTTGAAATACTTTTTGGAACATTACTCTCATCTCACCTCAAAACCCATCCTAATATTTCCAAATCCATGTAAAAACTATGTACTATATTGTAATTCATTCGGATCCAGTATTGGTTGTGTTCTCATATAGGGAGACCATGTTGTGGCCTATGGTTTGAGATAGTTTCAAGTTCATGAGAAGAATTATCCTATGCATGACATAGAATTATATGTGGTTTCCCGTTCCTTAAAGACTTAGAGTATTAACCTATTTGGATAAAATATCAAAGTTTTCACTAACCATAAGAGTTTGAAATACATATTTTCTTAGAAATACTTGAACATGAGGAAATGAATATGATTAGAGTACCACAAGATGTTCAATTTAGAATTTTTATACACACCCAGTAATAGGAATTATATAGAAGATTCATTCAGTCATAAATCCTACAAATAAGTTGTCTAAGAAGCTCATTACCAATGGTGGTTGATGAGCATAGTTGTTGATGTTCATTTAGATTATGATGTATAGAGTGAGCATGTAGTTTTCTTTTTATTCATTCTTGTTCGAAACTTGATAATGTTGGTAAAATAATATTGGGTAAAAAATTCTAATTGTATCACCCTTAGGACAAACCTAAATATTGGTAAGACTTTTGACAATTGGATAGAAGATGAAAACAATTTGTTACATTTTCAGTATTGAATTTTTGTTCCTCATTATTTTCAGGAATAACTTCTATCAGCATATAACCATTTATAATGGGTTGTTCATCCATTTATTATAAAATTGTAAATGGGAATGAAATTATGTTTCTGGTGGTAAGGTATGAATTGAAAGATCCCCAATTTTTGTGTTGAAATTCATAACTTATAAATAGGTAAAAAAAACATCAAAGACTAGCTGATATGTTGCAGTCCATGCCTATACCTGTATGGAAGTGGGAGAAAATTGTGATGTATTTTTTCATAAGCCTAATGAAAATGTTACAGAAACATAATTACATATGGGTAGTAGTGGATCGACTTAAAAATTTATCACAATTTATCCTTATCGGGGAGTCCAACATGGTAGAGGGGCTGTAAAAATTTTCTATTAGAGAAGTGGTCGATTTACATAGATTTCTAGCTCCATATAAATCTAACAGAGACCCTTTTTTAACTTATTGATTTTGGAAAACATTATAATAGTCTCTTTTAGGTCAATTGAATATGATAATATCATATCATCCACTGATAGATAGATAGTTGGAATGAACTATTCATACATTGCAAGATAAGCTTAGAGCATCTGTCATAAACTTTGGTGGTTCATAGGAGGATCATATTCCATTAGTTGAATTATCCTATGAAACAATTTATCATGTGATAATATAGATTCCACTGTTTGATGCTTTTTATGGTCTTCCATGACATTCTCCTTTTTGTCGGGTGGAAATACGTGATACATCTTTGATTGGACTGAATTTTTTACATTAGACTATGGATAAATTCCAAATGATCTAGAAGTGGATGAATATGGCATAGAGAGGAAAAAATAATTATATAGATAATCATCACTGACCTTTATCTTTTGATTTCAGGGACCATGTATTCTTGAATGTCTCCCCAAAACTTGATCATTAATTCTTATGGAAACAAGGGAAGTTAGTACCACGGTATGTGGGATCATTATAATTTATAGAATATATTGGAACTATCGTGTACTAGTTAGAATTACAACTAATATTTAGTGTTTTTCATAACATCTTTTATGTTTTTCAACTAAAGATTTATCATCCCAATCCATGACATGTTATCAGTTGGGATAATGTTACTCCTGAGTTGGATACAAATTTTACCTATGAACTGGCATGAGTTATGTACAAACAAGAAAATATCCTTTGAGGGAGATCTATTTCATTGGTTCCAAGGACTATGGTGGGATGGTCATGTTCAAGAGGAAACTTGGGAATGAGAAACTTTTATGCAAGAATAATGGATGAAATTATTCAAAGGCCACATTAATATCCAGCTTCATAAGGATGGAAATCCCAATGGTGGTGAGAACGTATCACCGCAATTTTAAGGTAAGTCATCTCATTATGAACTTTATTTTATGTTGGTATTCATGGAGTATTTAACTATGAGTAATAAAAATCATAAAGGGGAGAAGATCCTATAATATGGGTGTAGAAAATTGTTGTAGGAAAATTCCCATTGTGAATGATGGTTTCATGATGTTAATCTACCTTAGACTATTCCATGAAATCCCTTCATAGCGGGAAAGATTCACTGAGTGTATATCTAATAAAATATAGTATGTGAATTGGGTTTTCTAGAATATAAAACCTAAGAGACATGTTTTTCAATGTATGTAACCTCTTAAGTAATTCACAAAGTGAATTCCTATTTCATGTCATGAATAGACCGGACCTAGACAAATTTGATGTGTACAAAACTAGTAAACCCTGAAAAGGTTTTTTTATTAATATTAACTTTTAGGTCTATCTTAGGTGATTTCTAGTGAAATTTAATGTTTGATATCCGATTCCAATGTTCCTTTTGGTGCTCAATTGTGGAAATCAATGGTTACGGTTTTGTACTTCTTCCTCATTTTGGATCTCTTTGTGTTGGATTGATTGGAAAGAAATATAAATTTTTGATACCCAAATATATGGGATTAAAGTTTTGGTGATGAGATATTCTTGGGTTTTGATAGAGGGACGGAAGGATGAGGTTGATCCAAGGAATCAATTAATTTACTTTGCGAAAACAAAATCAAGGTAGGTGGATTCTCTCCCACTTTACTATTATATAAATTATTGGATTGAATATTTATAAATTGTTCTTATGATTTTATTAGAAATCTCTTGAGTAGTTTATGTGGAATTTTTTTATTTTGATGTGATTTAAAAGCTTAGTTTTGAAATATGATCATGATATGTTTTAAATAAATATTTTCAAAGGATTTTCTTTTAACATGAAATGTTTTATGTAGAAAACTATTTGATTTAGATGATGGTATTAGAATACATGGTGTCATGTGTTTATATTTCATTGTATGAGTACTTTTTCAAATATACTTAAAGTTTAGTGCTGACTGGGAAGCCACAAGGTAATTTCGCATAAGGACGATTGGGTGAACAATGGAATTCCACTCATGAGTGTTGGGATTTCTATTCATAATGCATGTGTGTGTGTGACTATGAAACATGGAAATAAGTATTCTAAGTAGAAAGTGAAAGGGAAAGTGGAATTAAAGATTTCTTGAAGTTACCTGTTTTAAATATTTTAATTTAATAAATCGTTTTCCTTTGATAAGATATTTTAATATTATCACCCTCTATTTTATATAAAATGTTCTAACATGTTCTTGTCTTAATGGAATGTGTGGACAATTTTTGTTGAATTCCTATTGAGTGTTATACTTACCCATTTTTATATTCCTTGGGGAATTTTCAAATGTTGTCTATTGAGATATACTAAAGGATTGTGTATTTTACTTATATAGTAGTGATATTTTATGTCATGGTTTGGTTTCTAAAGTTAGAGTTGGGGAGTGTTTGCAACTTGGTCTGGGATGGTACCACTTTGGTTTTATTGTCATTTTATTTAAAGTTAGAGACTTTCTATCTTATTTATTTTTTCTAATGTGATATGATATTATGATTGTGCTCGTATTTCATTGACATATATGGTTTATTATCATGTATAATTTCGTTTTCATGGTAGTTACATATATTTCCTGATAGGTTTTATGGGTTCTTAGGGAAATTTTTTCCCAAATATCCTCTTAATCCCTTGGAATTTATTTCCATCCTTTGGTATCATGGGGATTATACCTAAGGCCATTAGAACCTCTATGTCTTCCCAAGCTAATGGGTGAGGGGTGGAATGTTACTTTTGGTCCCAACTGTTTCATTTGTTTACAATTGGTCAATATGTGAAGTGAGGATTCTTAGAGAATTATTATGGATTCACTTATAGGCATTAGATATAATTCTTGAAAAATTATCCATATAATGGGATTATTTTTGATCTGATTTATATTTCAAAGACTTGTGTCAATGGTAATAACATTTTCTAGTATAATGAAGAGTGAATTTGATCCATCCAATGGTGTTTTTATTGTATGATGTATTTTCATATTGAAGGTTTATGACCATGAAAATATTTATTTTCATAAAGAGAAGTTTTGGAAGATTATTGATGACCCTAAAAAAATATAAATACATGTATATTTTTTGCATGAATTAATTTTATGGTGAGTATTTGGAATGATATTATGATTGAATGTTTGATATATAAGTGTAAGCTAAAAAAATTTCCAACCCTTATAAAACTAAGGATCCCCTCGACCACACATGTGGTACCCAGTGGATCAACTATGTGGGAAAGTATTAACTAGGCCTTCTGTGGGTGGTAAGTGAGAGATTGGGAATGCATAACACCCACACAGAATGCATTGGTGTCAAAAAGGAAGGCACAAAGCATGCATGGACGTTCCATATCCATCGTTTGGAGAAACATAGTGATGTGATGGTGTGGTGTGTGTAGTGTATTGAATGTCCAACCCGGGTACCATATTGAACAATCAATGGGAAGAAAATAAATTATTAAGGAGAGCCATACCAAAGTGATATTCAATGCATGACAGCTGAGCTCTAGGGTACTATTCTTGCATTTTAAAAGATACAGATAAAATCATTATCATCCCATATAATGGATATAGGCCATTGGATCTAACAAGATCGTCGTATTTAACCCAAACTCTTATATTAATGTTGTAATATGATAAATTTCATGTAATGTTGTGACTTAAATGGTCGATTAACACTCAAATGATCGATCTTTTCAGACAGTGTGGCCTTGAGACTTCATTCATGTAAACTCTATACTGCATTGATGTGATAACTCAAATGAAATACATTGGATGAATGAAAATGAAGTTTAAGAAGGACGTTCAAGTGAATGGATGAGTTCATAGATTTGAAACATTGACGGTTGATATCTTTATCACATTCATGTGATAAATTCAAGACAAGTAGAAAACTAGAACATGCATAATAAGGGATTCCTTTTTTTCCAATGTAATAAAAATTACACATCATCAAAATCATAGGTAGATTTAAATATGGAGGACATGAATTTTTTTGGGGAGAATAAAATCAACCTATATTTGGCATAATTCAAAGATCTAAGGTGGTGTGAGGAAATGTTGGTCTACCTATAAATATAAAAGAACCTATCTGAGGAGTTACTTCTACTAATTGAAGGGAGACTGTGTTTTTTTTTGGGGAATAAATCCTCCATTAAAACTTGTTTCATAACTGAGAGATTATATGAGCCCAATTTGTTTTAAAGTAATTGAGGAACCATGGTCATTATTATTATTTTTAGATCACTTGAATAGCTTCATGAAGAACTTGTCCTGCTAAGAAATCTAGAATTGTGTGACACCCTTATGTGTAACCTCACTGGTTTGTATGAAGAATGTTGAGAAATCACATGGTTTACATAAAGGAAGTGCTCACCCTTGAACGTGAACATCTACACTTATGTGAAGGGATAATGAAAAAGAATGTTCATTAAGGAGAGTGTAAAATATAAAGAGAAGTTATTGCATGAATTTATCTATTTAGTATGTTAATATAGAAGCATTACATGCATGAGATTATCAAATATAAGAACATTCATTAATATACTTGAAATGTAATATTGTGAGTTACATAAAATAAAAAAATGAATATTGTGTGTCTGGTTTTTGGGTTAGTGGTATATGAAATTAGTTAAATAATTGGATTTAATAATTTTTTTTCATCAATCACACACATTTGAGTTAGGTCGAGACATTAATCAGAAGGCAAAATTTCCTAGGAATTTGTTTCACCAAGGAAACTGATCATACACATGTTATCAAAATAATTGAGCAAGACAGATATACCGAAGTAGTGGTTGTTGAAGGTACATGAAGAGTACATGATCAAGTTAGATCCTAAAATCTTGTGGAGGAAGATCTAAAGATCGCCCTATAGTAGATCAACACTGTTAAAGTGAAGAAGCCTTTCAATTAGTTCTTAAAATAGTGAAGTATCTTAGTTGGATTTGGGAGAAGGATAGGTCTTTTAGTTGACACTGAAATAAGTGAAGTATCTCGACTGGAGATGGGAGTAGGTGAACTCTTTAAGTTGGAGATGAAATCAAGAAGTCTCTCAGTCAGATATAGGAGTGGGAGAGGACTTTCAGTAGGTGATAGAGGAAGTGAATAATTATCTCAGTTTGAGTAGTGATTAGTGTAATAACTTGTTTGATAATGAAGAATCTGTAACTAGGGGTAATATGTAACACCCCAAGCTTCCACGGCACACTTCTCTTTGATTAATACAATAGCGTGTGTTGTATGCAACTTCGAGTTCTAACACACACCAAAACCAATCAAACTAGTCGTTATCAATAGTAATACCCACTTTTTTAAAATTTATAAATTTTATCTTTCAAAATGGACTTAATTTTTGGATTCATAATATCGAAATTAGCCTAGGGTAATATTTTGGTATTTTTCTAAAAACGTTCAATTTTTTATGAATAGTGAAAAAACACTGAGTTATAGTTTAAAACTAAATTTTTATTTAAATAATTATTTATTTTAATTAAATTTATTTTATGTCAAAATAGATACATAATACCTATATAAGTTCAATGTAATTCATTGGAGTCAGTTTAAAATAATTTTAGATATATAAAAATTTTATTGAACTTTTCACCGTCTTTTACCCATCTCCTATGAGAATTTGAAAATACACATAAAAATTAATTTCACCGCTTCTGTGAGTGGAATTTCAAAAATTTGAGAGACATGTTAAATATCAATGATTAAAATGTGGTTCAATAAGATAAAAATAATTTTAGGTGAATATTACATTTTTACTTTTATTTACCACGGTTAAAATTAAATAGGGTAATTAAGGGTAAAAATGATATTATTATTATCATAACACAAGTCCTAATTCTATTTGATAAGTATAATTCGACCAAAAAAACCTTAGGAATAAAATATGAACCTCTTTGGTCCACATGGATTAGATTAGGACAGTTATTATTATATAATTCAAAGAAGAGTTAAAAGAGTTAAAATCAAAGTTTAATAACTAACACATTTTTAATATAGGGTTACACATAATATAAATTATATTATAAATATTCAGTAGAAAGATAAAAAAAATTACTACATAATGGTATTTTATTTATAATTTTTAGACATTAAATAATTTAATTTATTTATGACACAACGGTGGTGTAGTAATTACCTAATTAATGAAATATTAAAATAATTGATATTATAAATATCAAAATGAATGTAATTTGAGACTTTTTATGAATTAAACTAATTCTATAGGTTAATATGACATATTAGGGATTGTTAGATGAATATTTTTCTAAGTAATAATTCTTTTATGAATTTGGAAATAACAAATACCAAATAGTGTCAAAATTGACATAAAAGTGTTTTTAAAACAAATATTATATTATTAATTGATATTATATTCTTAAAAATCTTATGATCAGACGAAGGACTTATATAATGATAGTTGTATCATTAAAAAACCACTTGTGGTTCTCTTGGAATTATATAGTAAGTTTATTAACCATATAATATAAAAATACAAAGAGACATGGTAAATGTCAAACTATTAAACTAAGAGTTAAATCTAAAAGATAAAGTTAATATAGTGACCCAAACCTATCTAAAAACTATTGGTTGAGTGAATTTCAAACCATAACCTCCTTATACTTTAAATAATATATTTTTGTGCCATTATAAACTTAAAATTATTTTATTATAAAATAATACTTCTAGCTTTTCCTAAGGTGCCCCTCACCCCTCTTCTAAAAGGGAACCTCCCCTTCTCTCTAATTCACACCTTCAAATCCATTTGGCTCGGCCAAAATCTACCCAAATACCCTCTCAACTATCCTAAATTCATCCTATAGGCCTTCCTCTGGTCATAAATCCAAGTTAAGGAGCCCTTTTGATCAAATCAAAAGGAAGAACCCGAAGAAGAGGTAATAATTTCACCACCCTCTTTCAAGTTCTTTTCTTCTTCCACTTCTTCTTTCTTTGTTATTTCCATTATAAAATAATAACTCTAGTATCTTATATATATTTTTATTTTATTATAAATATGGTACAGTCATATTCATTATTCTATCCATCCTTTGAATGACATGTCACTATACGTGCGTACGTACAGATTACCGTCTCCACGTCGTGGTGTAATTGTTATTCAATACATTATTATTTGGATGGGTATAATAATGATGTGTAATTCATGTAAATAATAAATATAACATTATAATGACTCCTTATATATGATATATCATCCAATTATATATTATTTTAATATCAAATAATGAAATTGTCGCTCATGCGTACGTACGGATTACCGTCTCCACAAACGAGATGAGATTCATTCCCCATCGTATCCATTCAAGACTAATTTTCATTAGATGATTACAAATAATGGTTAAAGACTTGATATAATTATGGATATGAATAAGATACATCCCATACATAATAAATATTACTCGCATAACAAATAATATAAAGTAAAATGAATCTATAAACACCCGATACGACGATAATACTAAGATATTATTAACAAAACAATGTTAAAAGATCATATATGATATCATATTATTGTATATGATTCTTGTATAATTTAATAACAATTATTTCACCATTATATAAGAGGTTAACCTACCCTCAGCCACGGAAAAGTACAAGGTAAGGGTTTATTTCACAATCTCTTCATTATCCGAGGTTGTTTATACGTAATTATCTACTGGGACCTCTTTATCATCCACATCCATGATTCTTAAAAATACATTTTAAAATTTTTTTACTATTTAATATACAATCGGTTAAAGTTATTTATATCCTTGTTTAACTTTTTATAAGATGTTTATAAATGAATGTTTCTGTCGTTTTCCAAACAAGTTCCTTTTAAACTTTTAGACAAAATTAATGTAAGAATGTTTTTTTAACTTATACGGAGGGTGCGGCTATATTATGTCATTATAACATCGTCGAAGCTTCCCTTACAAGATTATAAGAATATTTTCAAAATAAATTTTTTCTGTATAATTATGTGACTCTTAAATTATTTCAAAATATAAAGAGATATTTCTCTAAAAAAAGGTTTTGATTTAATCTATGTCAACATCCTTTGATGGATTTTAAGTTTATTTGAAGTTGATTTATTATGATACAAAAAACCATATTGTATTGAAAGTCTTGTGATATGTTTGACTTTGAATGTGCTATTTGTATACCAATCATGGTTTATGGTTAAAGTATTGGCATTTCGTATGATAGCCTTACTATGAATGTTTATGTTATATTTTAACCATTTCATATGAGGAATGTATTGGACTTATTAAGTGATAGGTGGAGCCCGCTATAGATCCTCTATGAATTAGTAGGTATCATGAGACAACTAGATGTGGAATTGTCCGAGGCCTTTCCCAATTTTATATATGGTTTTGGGCGAGGCCTTAATCATTTTTTGACATCTTGGCCGAGGCCTTGAAAAAATATTTCAGAATGTCTAGCATCATAAATTCCCTCATTATGAATATAATATTGATGGTTCATGTGGTCATTCAACTAGTAGAATACCCATGATTATGTTTTATTATGGAATTATTTACTCAACTCATATTCCTTCCATAAAAGTATTCATTTTTATTATTGGTAAATGCATGTGGTTTCAATTATTCACCATGATAAATATTTATGTCATTATCCACTGTATTTCTTACCCTTATTGAGAGTTTGAGCTCACCCATTTCTTATGTTTCATTTTCCCAGGATATGAAGAAGTTAGTTATGAGTGACTTTTAGGCATAATATAAGAGGCTTGGATGTTTCTAATGAAATATATTCGTGTTGTATTTCTCTTCAAGCTGTAAAGTTGAACTTATGTATGAATCTTATTTCCAATAATACTAATCTGATCGGTCTTTCGAGACATGATTTCCTTGTGATCATGCAAATGTTATGTAATAATGCATTGACTCTGGGTAACTAGGGTCGGGGTGTTACAGTTGGTATCAGAGGAAGTTTAGTACAAACCTTGGAAACTAGATTTAGAAAAACTTTGATTAGAGCACTAGCCCTAAGATACACTTTGAGGATTAGTATAGAAGAACTTCCAAGAATTTTGGTATTGTAGAGATTTTGTGGGTTTTCCCCGCAATACATCCCTGTCTGGATACGAGCAGGTAGATGCGGCTCTGGCACAGATGTACCTAGGGGTAAAACTTGAAAACACCACTTTGATCTGGACTCAAATGGGAACTGGTTCATGACAACGGTCCTTGTTGCACTCTTGGATTCGACACTCCTAGGGTATATGCTTAGGATAATTCTCATTTTCTTTATAAACCATAATGAAGGCTTTATGATTATATACTTCCTCAAAGAAATTTTTTTTATGATTATGGATTATATCCATAAACTTTTCATTTTATGTTGTGTTTTACAAGTTTGGAATTATGTATTTCGATTCATAAACTAATCTAGTATGTTCCATTGTTTATAAATGGATCCTAGTGGAAGGAATGGAAACTGTATCAATGCACACAATCCATGTAGGGATTTCCCTTTTGTTTAAGATAGTTATTGTGGAGCTGGTGATACAACTGGTGTTGATCAGCTTATCACCATACTGGGAAAATTACATAGGTTATGAATAATAACCTTACCCGTATGGAGCTCCCTGGTCCACATCGTGAAGGATTAATGTCAGACTGCTTAATGAGGCAACAACCACCAACATTCAATTGGGGTACAAATCCATTAGTAGCTGAGCAATGGATAAATTCTTTAGAGAAAATATTCCACACCTTGGGGAGTAGCAAAAGGGATAAATTGGTCATGGCAGTTTACGGCCTCACTGGAGATTCTGATCAATGGTGTTCATTGATTCAAAACACAAAGGAAGATGACGAAGTATAAAATATGGAATGGAGGGAGTTTAAAGAAATTTTAATAGAAAAATACTTTCCTCATGACAATCGAGTAGATATGGAAAGAAAATTTCTAACTCTGAGGCAAAATAAGGATGAGAATTTTGCAAAGTATGAATCTAAATTTACAAGGTTAGTGAGGCATGCATCATATTATATATGTAACCCAAGAAGTAATATTGATCATTTATTTGATGGGTTAAAACCATTTCATTGTATAGAATTAGTATCACAATCCTTCTCATCATACAAAGATGTTTTCTCGTGTGCTATCAAGACAGAAAAGGACTTCTCTAAGTCTTATGACTTTAAATCAAAGAAAGAGAAGAAGAGATCTGCTGAACACTCTGGGAAAGGAAATAAGGAAACAAGGAAGAAGGGAAGAATTGAATTTCCACCCTGTGATAATTTCAGAAGGAAGCACCCTGGTTCCTGTCAAAAAGGAAAAATAATATGCTACAAATGTGGACAGAAATGCCATATTGCTGGTGATTGTAAGGGAAATAAAGACACTACAAATGTTCAATGCTACAATATCAGGGAGATGGGAAATTATGAAAATGAATTTCCTATGCATCAGGGAAACTTACCTCAGAAAAGACCAAGGGATAAATTCAGAGCTTATTAGATCACTACTTTTTAGGTTGAAGATCTGAAAGACGTATTAGTAGGCAATTTTATGGTTTCTTCAAGTTTAGAAAATGAATTATTTGATCCGGGATAATCACATTGTTTCGTATCTTCCTAGTTTTTTAAGAAAATTAGATATTTTCAATTTTATTTAGAAAGGGAGTTTTCAGTAAAAACTCTTAATGGAAGTATGATTGCAACAATGTAACACCCCAAGCTTCTACGATACGTTTCTCTTTGAATAATGCGATAGCGTGTGTTGTACGCAACATCGAGTTCTAACACACCACATCCAATCAAACTAGCCGTTATGAATAGTAATACCTACTTTTTGAAAGTTTATTAATTTAATATCTCAAAATGGACTTCATTTTTGGATTTGGAGTATTGAATTCAGCCTAAGGTAAAATTTTGGTACTTTTCGGATAACTTTAATATTTTGATGAATAGTGAAAATTACTAAATTTTAATTAAAAACAACTTTTTTAATCAAAATAATTAATAGTGATAAATTATGAATTTGAGTGGTTTTAAATTATATTTAGAATATATTTTTACCATTTAATACAATGTTGTTCATTGTACATAATTTCACTATTAAACCGAACATAAACAAGTATCAATCTTTTGATAGTTATTATATCTTAAAAACATGCTTTTTGTTTTGACATCGAGAACTAATTTTAAATTAATTTTTTCCACTTCTGTGTTTTGAATTTGGAAAAATGAATTCCATATTTTTAATTAGGATGTTCAAATTGTGTAAATTGGTAATTTTTTTTAGACATTTTTAATAATTACTTCGGTAAATATTTTATTTACTATGGTTAAAGGGTAAATTTGGTAAATAAGGGTTAAAAATAATATTATAATAATAAACAATTACCCTAAAACGTGTCCTAACATTATTGGTTGATAAAGTTCCGACCATGGGCATATTTGGGTCGATTTTGGGACCTCATGGTGCCACTTGTAAGTGATAGGGACACTTTATTTTAATTAAGTTAAAATGAATACAAAAATGACACAAGCATATATCTTTTAAAAAAAAATTTACATAGGGTTATATATGTTGGATTTTAGACTATAAATATTCATTAGAAAGATAACCAGATTTACTACATAATGGTATTTTATTTATAATTTTTAGACATTAAATAATTTAATTTATTTATGACAAAATGGTGATGCAGTAATTACCATAATAGTGAAAAATTAAAATGATTGATATTGTAGATACCCAAACAAATATAATTTGAGACTTTTTATGAATTAAACTATTTTTATAGGTTAATATGACATGTGAGTAATGATTTAATTTACTTTTTTCGAAGTAATCATTCTTTTATGATTTTTACAAAAATCAATTATTGAATAATGTCAAAATTGACATAAAAGAGTTTTAAAAATAAATACTATATTATTAATTGATATTAAATTCATAAAAATATAAGGTTCGGCCAAAATATTTATATCATTATAGGTGTATCATTATTGGACCACTTGGGGGTCTCTTATATGTATATGGTATGTTTATTAACCATATAATATAAAAATACAAAGAGACATTGTAAAAGTGAAACTAATTAACTAAGAGTTAATACTTAAAGATAAGGTTAGTATAATGACCCAAACCTATATAAATTCTATTGTTTGAGTGGATTTAGACCTATACCCACTTCAAAATTTAAATAATCTACTTTGGAACTATTAGAAACCGAATATGAATTTATTATAAAATAAAATTTCTAGCTTTTCCAAAGGTGCCCCTCACCCCTCTTATAAAAGGGCACTCCCCCTTATCTTTAATTCACACCTTCAAAGACTTTTGATTTGGCCAAACTCTTCCCAAATACTCTCTCAACTTCCATCAATTTATCCTAGAGTCCTTACTTTAGTCATAAAGCCAACCTAAGAGCCCTTCTGATCAAATCAAAAGGAAGAACCCGAAGAAGAGGTAATGGTTTCACCACCCTTTTCCAAGTTCCTTTCTTCTTCCACTTATTCTTCCTTTGTTATTACCATTCTAAAATAAAAACTCCATTATCTTATATATACTGTGATGTTATTATAAATATGTTACAGCCATATTCAGTATTCTATCTATCCTTTGAATAACATGTCACCATACGTGCGTACGTACGACTTACCGTCTCCACGTCGTGGTGTAATTGTTATTCAATAAATTATTATTTGGATGGGTATAATAATGATTTATAATTCATGTAAATAATAAATATAACATGATAATAATTCTGTATATATGATATACCATCCAGTTATATATTATTTTAATATCAAAAGAATGATATTGTCACTTGTGCGTACATACGGACTACCGTCTCCACGAACGCGATGAGATTCATTCTCCATCGTATCCATTCAAGTATAACTATCATTTGATGATATAAAAATAATGTTTAAGGACTTGATATCATTCTGGATATTAATAATATACAACCTATCCATTACAAACATGGCTTATGTAACAAAACATATAAAATAAAATGAGTAAGTTAACACCCGAAACAACGATAATACTAGGATATTATTAACAAATCAATGTTAAAAGATCATATGTGATATAATATTAATGTAAATTATTCTTGTATAATTTAATAACAATTATTTCACCATTATACAGGAGGTTAACCTACCCCCAACCAAGGAAAAGTACAAGGTAAGGGTTTATTTCGCAATCTCTTCATTATCCGAGGTTGTTTATACGTAATAATCTACTGGAATTTCTTTATCATCCACATCCATGTTTCTTCGAAATGCATTTCAAAACATTTTTACTATTTACAAATAATATGGGTTAAAGTCATTTATACCCTTGTTTGACTTTTTATAAGAGGTTTATAAAGGAATATTTCTGTCGTTTTCCAAACAATGTGCTTTTAACCTTCTCGACAAAATTAAGGTAAGAATGTTTTTTTAACTTATACGGCGGGTGCGGCTATTCTCCGCCGTTATAAAATCGTTGAGGCTTCCCTTACAAGCTTATAATAATATTTTCAAATTAAATGTTCTATTTTATAATTATGTGACTTTAAATGATTTCAAAATGAATATTTTAAGAATTTTTGAAAGGTACTCTTTATCAAGATCATAATTTTAAATGTTTTAAAGATTTATCTTTCAAAATCTTTTTAATTAATGTCCATGTTTTCAAAATGATTTTAAGGATTTATTTATATGGACATTAATGTTTTGAAATGATATTTCTTTTCAAAAGTATCAAAGTGGAATGGGATAATTTGATTCAAAAATCTCTTTTAAATTACTTCCTTTATAAATGTGTAACTTTTCAATGATTTCGAGAAAAGAGATATTTCTCTCAAATAGTTTTGATTTCATCTATGTCAACATCCTTTGATGGATTTTAAGCTTATCTGAAGTTGATTTATTATGATAAAAAACTTTTGTATTGTATTGAAGGTTTTGTGATATGTTTTACTATGGATGTGTTATTTTTATACCATTCATGGTTTATGGATAAAGTATTGACATTTCATATGCTAGTTTTAAAACGAATGTTTATGTTATGTTTAAACCTTTTCATATGGGAATGCATTGGACTTAGTAAGTGACGGGTGGAGCCTTATATAGATCCTCGATGCATCGGTAGGTATCATGAGACAAACTAGTGTCTTGGCACAAGGCCTTCACAAAATCCTATTTGTAGTCTTGGCATGAGGCCTTGGCTATGTGGTTATGATAGTCTGGCATTATGAATTCAATCATTATGAAAGTGGTTATTGATATTGCATGTGATTGTTCTATTAGTAGAATATCCATGTGAATAAGTAAATGGAATTATTTCATTTTATTTTTTCCATACTATGTTGAAGTTCAAGTTTAAAAGGCTTTTGTTTTAGTTATAAAGTGCCTTAAATGTTTATTCTTATTTATGAAAGTTTCCGCTATATTGTTATCCTTACTGGGCATTTGAGATCACCCCTTTTCTATGTTTTATTTTTCCCATGATGTGAAGAAGTAAATTATGAATGACCTGCAGGAATATTATGAGGGGATAATAGTGTGGATTATAGAGACAATATGTTGTTGTATTAGTTTTTCACTTTATGATGTAATGTAAAACTTTATGAATATATCTAGTGTTTCCAAGTCTACTAAACCAATAGGTCTTTAGAGATTTGATATTTCTTGTGATCATGCCAATGTTATGTAATAATGCACCGACTCTGGGTAATTGGGGTCGGGGCGTTACAGTTGGTATCAGAGGAAGTTTAGTACAAACCTTGGAAGCTAGATTTAGATGAACTCTGATTAGAGAACGTAGACCTAAGATGAACTTTGAGGATTAATATAGAAGAACTTCTAAGAATTTTGGTACTGTAGAGATTTTGTGAGTTTTCTGAGAAATACATCCCTGTCTGGATACAAGCAGTTAGAGGCGGCTCTGGCACAGATGTACCTAGGGGTAAAACCTGAAAACACCGCTTTGAGCTAGACTCGAACAGGAACTGGTGCATGAGAATGGGCCTTACTGCACTCTCGGTTACGACACTCCTGGGGATATGCTTAGGATAACTCTCATTTTCTTTAGAAATCATGATGAAGGGTTTATGAGTATATACTTCCTAAAAGAAAACATTTTTATGACTATTGATTATATCCATAAATAGTTCAATTTATGTTACGTGTTTTATAATTATGGAATTATGTATTTTGATTCATAAACTGATCTAGTTTATGACATTGTTTAGAAATGGCACCTAGTGGAAGAAATGGAAACTGTATCAATGCACGCACTCCATGTAGGGATTTCCCTCCTACTCAAGATAATTATAGTGGATCTTGGGATGCAACTTGTGCCGATCACCTAATCACCATACTGGGAAAACTCACTCAGGTTATGAATAATAACCTTACCCATATGGAGCACCCTGATCCGCAGGGTGGAGGATCAATGTGAGATCGATTCATGAGGCAACAACCACCAATGTTCAATGGGAGTACAAATCCCTTAGTAGCTGAGTAATGGATAAATTCCCTAGAGAAAATATTTTAGGCTTTGGGGAGTAGTGAAAGGGAAAAAAATTTCGTGGTAGTTTACCGCCTCACTGGAGATGCTAATCAATGGTTGTCATTGATTCAAAACCTGAAAGAAGATGATGAAGTATCAAATATGGATTGGAGGGAGTTCAAAGATCTGTTTTTAGAAAAATACTTTCCTCGTGACCATCAAGCAGATATGGAAAGGCAATTTCTGAGTCTAAGACAAAAGGAGGATGAGAATGTCGCAAAGTATGAGGCTAACTTTACAAGGTTAGCAAGGTATGCTGGAGATTATATACATAACCCAAGAAGTAAGATTGATCGTTTCTTTGATGGGTTAAAACCATTTCTTCGTCGAGCATTAGTCTCACAATCCTTCTCGTCGTACGAAAACAATGTCTCGTGTGCTATCAATACAGAAAAGGAATTCTCTAAGTCTTATGACTTTAAATCAAAGCAATAGAAGAAGATATCTACTGATCAATCTGGGAATGGAAATAAGGGGAAGAAGGGAAAGGTTGAATATCCATCATGTGGTAATGTGGGAAGAAACACCACGGTAATTTCTTGAAGGGAATGGGTGTCTGTTACAAGTGTGGTGAAAAAGGCCACCAAGCTCGTGATTGCAAAGGGAAGAAGGAAGCTACCAATGTTCAGTGCTAAAATTTCAGGGAGATGGGACATTATTCAAATGAATGTCCTAATTTTCAGGGAACATACCTCAAAAAAGGCAAAGGGACCAAGGCCAATCTTATGTTATCACTACTGCTGAGGTAGAATCTCTGAAAGACGTGGTGGCAAGTAATTTAATGGTTTCCTCAAGTTTAGCAAATGCATTATTTGATTCTGGATCATCGCATTATTTCATATCTTCCCAGATTGCTAAGAAAATTAGATATTTCCAACTTGATTTAACAAGGGAGTTGTCAGTTACAACTTTTAAGGGAAGTATCATTGCAACAAATTTTTGTGAATCGGTCCCCATTAGAGCACATAAATGTTCTTTATCCTCTGATCTCATCGTCATACCTATGATTGAGTTTGATATAATCCTCGGTATGGATTGGATATCGGATTATGATATGAATATTTATTGTAAGAAGAAGGAGGTTACGATTTTTGATGATGATGATAAGGAACACCTTATCTTTAGAGAAGAATCGTCACCACCTAATTCTTATCTAGATCCACCCCCAGTAGCTCAACTAAATTCCATTATTGGGGAGGAAGAGAATGAAATGATTGTGGGTGAGAAAAGTAATGTTCAAATAGAGGATGTACCTGTTTTGAAATAATATGTAGATGTATTTCTGGAAGATTTACCTGGACATCCTCTAGAAAGATAAGTTGAGTTTTCCATTGATTTAATTCTTAGATCAAGGCCTATACCGAAGACCCCTTATAGAATGGACACTGTAGAATTAGTTGAACTAAAGAAACAACTAGAGGAATTGAGTAATAAGGGATTTATTCTCCTTAGTGTTTCTCCATGGGGAGCCCCTATTCTTTTTGTTAAAAAGAAAGATGGATCTATGAGGTTATGTATCGACTATAGGGAGATCAATGCTATAACAATAAAGAACAAGTATCCCCTACCTCGCATTGATGATTTATTTGACCAACTGCATGGAGCTCAATACTTTTCAAAGATTGACCTTCGATCTAGATACCATCAGTTGTGTGTAAAGAAGGAAGACATTCCGAAGACAGCATTTCGAACCAGGTACGGGCATTACGAGTTTACTGTAATGCCTTTTGGATTGACTAATTGACCCTCTGTATTCATGGATCTGATGAATAGAGGTTTCAAGGAATATCTCAATGAATTTGTGGTGGTATTTATTGATGATATCTTGGTATACTCTAAAAGCTACGAAGATCATGAAAGTCACTTGTGCATTATCTTGAAGACTCTGAGAAGACATGAATTATATGGGAAGTTTAGCAAGTGTGAATTCTAGCTTCATGAGATTTCTTTTTTTGTCCATATTGTCTCTAAAGATGGAATCTATGTTGATCCTTCTAATACCAAGGCAATCCAAGAATGTCAAGAACCTACGAGGATAACTAAGGTACGCAGTTTTATTGGTTTGGCGGGTTATTATCGACGTTTCACCCAGAATTTTTCCTGATTGGCTAACCCATTAACGAAGATCACATGTAAAGGGGTTAAATTTGGTTGGATAAAATAGTGTGAAGAATGTTTAGAAGAACTGAAGAGAAGATTAGTCAATTCTCCAATATTGACTCTACCATCGGGGAATGATGGGTTCGTTATTTATAGTGATGCATCGAAGAAAGGACTTGGTTGTGTCCTTATGCAGAATGATAGGGTTATTGCCTATGCATCACGATAGTTGAAAATTCATGAGAAAAACTATCCTACTCATGATCTCGAGTTAGCAGTTGTGATCTTTGCTTTGAAGATATGGAGGCACTATCTCTATGGTGAAAAAAGTGAGATTTATACTGGTCATAAGAGTTTGAAGTATATTTTCTCACAAAAAGAACTCAACATGAGGCAAAGGAGATGGCTTGAATTACTCAAGGATTATGATTGCACGATACACTACCACCCGGGGAAGTCAAAAAAGGTGGCAGATGCTTTGAGCAGAAAAGACCATGGATTTTTGAACAATATGAGAATTGAAAGGGATCCAATTTTCATGGATCTAGTGAAGATGGACATGGGAATAACCAGGGAAGGTGAAACATCAATTCTTTTTCAAATTGTTTATAAACTATCTTTACTAGAAAGGATTAAAAGTTCTCAGACTGATGATGAAGAATTTCAAAAGAAGATTAAATCTGTGAATGATGGGAGATTGAGAGACTTTGTGTATGAAGATGGAATTTTGAAATTTAGGAAGAGACTTTGTGTTCCCGATATACCTGATCTAAAAAGGGAATTGTTGGATGATTCTCATAGCTCCAATTTATCTATACACCCTGGGAGCACCAAAATGTATAGAGATTTGAAGGAACATTTTGGTGGGACAACATGAAGAGGGAGATTTCTGATTTTGTGTCAAGATGTATGGTTTGTCAACAAGTGAAAGCTGGGAGGCAACAGCCTGGAGGAGTCATGCAACCTCTTCCCATACCGGAGTGGAAATGGGACAATATTACGATGGAATTTGTCATGGGGATACCAAATAATCCTAGAAGGAACGATGCAATATGGGTCATTGTTGATCGTCTTACCAAGTCAGCACATTTTCTTGCTATAAGAGAAGATATACCACTGGAACGTCTAGCAAGACTATATATTGATGAAGTTGTGAGACTTCATGGAGTACCCCTATCGATTGTTTCTGATCGTGATCCTTGTTTTACTTCAAGATTATAGAAAAGTCTTTAGAAAGCCTTGGATACTGAACTTCATTTGAGGACTGCCTACCACCCTCAAACAGATGGACAATCAGAACGAACTATTAAAACCTTAGAAGACATGTTGAGATCCTTCTCACTTGACTTTCAGGGTATGTGGGATCAATATTTACCTCTGGTAGAATTTTCCTATAACAATAGCTTCTATTCGAGTATTCAGATGGAACCATCTGAAGCGTTATACAGAAAGAGATGTCGCACACCAACCTGTTGGGACGACGTTGGTGAAAGAAAACTTGTAGGCCCAGAACTGGTGGAGGAAACGATGGAAAAGGTGAAGGTAATCTAAAATCACATCAAAGAAGCTCAAAGTAGGCAGAAGAGCTATGCCGATAATCGAAGAAAGGATTTGTAATTTAAAGTCGGTGATCATGTTTTCCTGAAGGTATCTCCACGGAAGGGAGTCATAAGTTTTGGTAAGAAAGGTAAATTGAGTCCCAGGTACATCGGACCTTTCGAAATTCTATAACGAATTGGGGATGTAGCTTACCGATTGGCAATGCCGCCAAGTCTCTCCAAAGTTCACGATGTGTTTCACATATCTCTGTTGAGGAAATACATGCCTGACCCAATGCATGTACTCACCTATGAGGAATTAGAACTGGAACCCGATCTGTCTTATTGCAAAGAACCCGTCAAGATTATTGATACGAGAGAACAAGTACTGAGAAACCGGACGACGCGTCTGGTAAAAGTTTTGTGGAGAAACCATAAGAGGGAATAGGCAACGTGGGAACCCGAGGAACTTATGATGAAGAACCACCCGAGTCTTTTCATGCAGTAGGATTCTAGAAATTTTGAGGACGAAATTATTTGAAGGAGGGGAGAATGTAACACCCCAAGCTTCTACGGTATGTTTCTCTTTGAATAATGTGATAGCGTGTGTTGTACGCAACATCGAGTTCTAACACACCACAACCAATCAAACTAGCCGTTATGAATAGTAATACCTAATTTTTGAAATTTTATAAATTTTATCTCTCAAAATGGACTTCATTTTTGGATTCGGAGTATCAAATTTAGCCTAAGGTGAAATTTTGGTACTTTTCGGATAACTTTAATATTTTGATGAATAGTGAAAATTACAAAATTTTAATTAAAAACAACTTTTTTAATCAAAATAATTACTAGTGATAAATTATGAATTTGAGTGGTTTTAAAGTATACTTAGAATATATTTTTATCATTTAATACAATTTTGGTCATTGGACATAATTTCACAATTAAACCGGACATAAACAAGTATCAATCTTTTGATAGTTATTATATCATAAAAACACGCTTTTTGTTTTGACAGTGGGAAATAATTTTAAATTAATGTATGCCACTTCTGTGTTATGAATTTGGAAAAATGGATTCCATATTTGGAATCAGGATGTTCAAATTGTGTAAATAGGTAACTTTTATTTTTAGACATTTCGAATAATTACTTCGGTAAATATTTTATTTACCATGATTAAAGGATAAATCCGGTAAATAAGGGTAACAAAATAATATTATAATAATAAAAAATTACCCTAAAACATGTCCTAACATTATTGGTTGATACATGTCCGATCATGGGCATATTTGGGTCGATTTTGGGACCCCATGGTACCACTTGTAAGTGATAGGGACACTTTATTTTAATTAAGTTAAAATGAATACAAAAATGACACAAGCATATATCTTTTAGAAAAACAATTTTTTACATAGGGTTATATATTTTTTATTTTCGACTATAAATATTCATTAGAAATATAAAAAGATCTTCTACATAATGGTATTTTATTTATAATTTTTAGACATTAAATAATTTAATTTATTTATGACACAATGGTGATGCAATAATTACCATAATAGTGAAAAATTAAAATGATTGATATTGTAGATACCCAAAAAAATATAATTTGAGACATTTTATGAATTAAACTAATTTTATAGGTTAACAGGACATGTTAGGAATGATTTAATTAACTTTTTTCTAATTAATCATTCTGTTATGATTTTTAGAAAAATCAATTATTGAATAGTGTCAAAATTGACATAAAAGAGTTTTTAAAACAAATATTATATTATTAATTGATATTAAATTCCTAAAAAACTAAGGTTCTGCCAAGATACTTATATAATTATAGTTGTATCGTTAATTCATCACTTGGGGGTCTCTTGGATGTATATAGTATGTTTATTAACCATATAATATAAAAATAAAAAGAGACATTATAAAAGTGAAACTAATTAACTAAGAGTTAATACTTAAAGATAAGGTTAGTATAATGACACAAACCTGTATATATTCTATTGGTTGAGTGTTTTTAGACCTATCCCCACCTTAAAATTTAAATAATCTACTTTGGAGCTATTATAAACCGAATATGAATTTATTATAAAATAATATTTCTAGCTTTTCCAAAGGTGCCCCTCACCCCTCTTATAAAAGGGCACTCCCCCTTCTCTTTAATTCGCACCTTAAAAGCCTTTTTGTTCGGAAAAACTCTGCCCAAATACTCTCTAAACTTACCTCACTTCATCCTAGAGGCCTTAATTTAGTCATAAATCCAACCTAATATCCCTTTTGATCAAATCAAAAGGAAGAACCCGAAGAAGAGGTAATGATTTCACCACCCATTTCCAAGTTCCTTTCTTCTTCCACTTCTTATTCCTTTGTTTTTACCATTATAAAATAATAACTCCAGTGTCTTATATATACTGTGATGTTATTATAAATATTCTACAACCATATTCATTATTCTATTCATCCTTTGAATAACATGTCACCATACGTGCGTACGTACGGCTTACCGTCTCCACGTCGTGGTGTAATTGTTATTCAATAAATTATTATTTGGATGGGTATAATAATGATTTATAATTCATGTAAATAATAAATATAACATGATAATAATTCTTTATATATGATATTCCATCCAATTATATATTATTTTAATATCAAAATAATGATATTGTCGCTTGTGCATAGGTATGGAATACCGTCTCCACGAACGCGATGAGATTCATTCTCCATCGTATCCATTCAAGTATAATTATCATTTGATGATTTAAAAATAATGTTTAAGGACTTGATATCATTCTGTATATGAATAAGATATAACCTATCCATTACAAACATGGCTTACGTAACAAAACATATAAAAGAAAACGAGTAAGTTAACACCCGAAACAACGATAATACTAGGATATTGTTAAAAAATCAATGTTAAAAGATCATATGTGATATCATATTAATGTATATGGTTATTGTATAATTTAAAAACAATTATTTCACCATTATACATGAGGTTAACCTACCCTCAACCAAGGAAAATTACAAGGTAAGGGTTTATTTCTCAATCTCTTCATTATCCGAGGTTGTTTATACGTAATAATCTACTGGGATTTCTTTATCATCCACATCCATGTTTCTTCGAAATGTATTTCAAAACATTTTTACTATTTACAAAGAATATGGGTTAAAGTCATTTATACCCTTGTTTTACTTTTTATAAGAGGTTTATAAAGGAATCTTTTCGTCATTTTCCAAACAAGGTGCTTTTAACCTTTTCGACAAAATTAAGGTAAGAATGTTTTTTTAACTTATACGGCGGGTGCGGCTATTCTCCACCGTTATAAAATCATTGAAGCTTCCCTTACAATCTTATAAGAATATTTTCAAATTAAATGTTTTATTTTATAATTATGTGACTTTAAATGATTTATAAATGAATATTTTAAGAATTTGTGAAAGGTACTCTTTATCAAGATCATAATTTTAAATGTTTTAAAGATTTATCTTTATAAATATTTTTAATTAATGTCCATGTTTTCAAAATGATTTTAATGATTTATTTATATGGACATGAATGTTTTGAAATTATATTTCTTTTAAAAAGTTTCAATGTTGTATGGGACACTTTGATTCAAAAATCTCTTTTAAATTACTTCCTTTATAAATGTGTGACTTTTCAATGATTTCAAGAAAAGAGATATTTCTCTCAAATAGTTTTGATTTCATCTATGTCAACATCCTTTGATAGATTTTAAGCTTATTTGAAGTTGATTTATTATGATACAAAACTTTTTTATTTTATTGAAGGTTTTCTGATATGTTTTACTGTGGATGTGTTATTTTTATACCATTCTTGGTTTATAGAGAAAGTATTGACATTTCGTATGCTAGTTTTAATATGAATGTTTATGTTATGTTTAAACCTTTTCATATGGGAATGCATTGGACTTAGTAAGTGACGGGTGGAGCCCGCTATAGCTCCTCGATGCATCGGTAGGTCTCACGAGACAAACTAGTGTCTTGGCACAAGGCCTTGACAAAATCTTATTTGTAGTATTAGCACGAGGCCTTGGCTATGTGGTTATGATAGTCTGGCATTATGCATTCCATCATTATTAAAGTGGTTATTGATATTGTATGTGATTATTTGATTATTAGAATATCCATGTGAATAAGTAAATGGCATTATTTCATTTTATTTTTTCCATACTATGTTGAAGTTCAAGTTTAAAAGGCTTTTGTTTTAGTTATACACTGCCTTAAATGTTTATGATTATTTATGAAAGTTTAAGCTATATTGTTATCCTTACTGGGCATTTGAGCTCACCCCTTTTCTATGTTTTATTTTTCCTAGGATGTGAAGAAGTAAATTATGAATGACCTGTAGCGATATTATGAGGGGATAATAGTGTGGACTATGGAGACAATATGTTGTTGTAGTAGTTTTTCACTTTAAGATGTAATGTAAAAATTTATGAATATATCTAGTGTTTCCAAGGCTACTAAACCAATCGGTCTTTCGAGATTTTATCTTTCTTGTGATCATGCCAATGTTATGTAATAATGCACCGACTCTGGGTAACTGGGGTCGGGGAATTACAAACAAAGTTTTGTGAATCGTTCCCCATTAGAGCACATAAATTTTCTTTATCTGCGGATCTCATCGTCACACCCATGATTGAATTTGATATAATCCTTAGTATGGATTGTATTTCGGAACATGATGCGAAAATTTATTGTAAGAAGAAGGAGGTTACAATTTTTTATGATGATGATAAATAACACCTTGTCTTTTGAGCAGAATCGTCACCACCTGATTCTTATCTAGATCCACCCCCAATAGCTCAGCTAAATTAAATTATTGGGGAGGAAGAGAATGAAATAATTGTGGGTGAGGAAAGGAATGTTCAAATAGAAAATGTACCTATTGTGAAAGAGTATGTTGATGTGTTTCCTGAAGATTTACTTGGACATCCTACAGAATAATAAATTCAGTTTTCCATTGATTTAATTCCTGGATCAAGGACCATATCGAAGACCCCTTATAGAATGGCCACTGTGGAATTAGTGGAACTAAAGAAAAAACTATAGTAATTGAGTAATAAGGTATTTATTCACCCCAGTGTTTCTCCATGGGGATCCCTTGTCCTTTTTGTGAAGAAGAAAGATGGATTTATGAGGTTGTTTATTGACTATAGGGAGATCAATGCTATAAAAATAAAGAACATGTATCCCCTACCACGCATTGATGATTTATTTGACCAACTTCACGGAGCTCAATACTTTTTAGAGATTGACCTTCGATCTGAATATCATCAGTTGTGTGTAAATAAGGATGACATTCTGAAGACAGCATTTTAAAACAGGTAAGGGCATTATGAGTTTATAGTAATGCCTTTTGGATTGACTAAACCACCCTCTGTATTCATGGATCTAATGAATAGAGTTTTCAAGTAATATCTTGATGATTTTGTGGTTTTATTTATTGATGATATCTTTGTATACTCAAAAATATATTAAAATCATGAAAATCACTTGCGAATTATCTTAAAGACTCTTAGAAGACATAAATTATATGGGAAGTTTAGCAAATGTGAATTCTTGCTACAAGAGATTTCTTTTCTTGGCCATATTGTCTCCAAGGATGGAATCTATGTTGATCCTTCTAAGACCAAGGAAATCCAAGAATGGCTAGCACCGATGAGTATAACTAAGGTAAGCAGTTTTATTGGTTTAGCAGGTTATTATCAGCGTTTCATCCAGAATTTTGCCTGATTGGCTAACCCATTAACCAAGCTCACATGTAAAGGTGTTAAATTTGTTTGGACAAAAGATTGTGAAGAATGTTTTGAATAACTGAAGAGAAGATTATTCAATTCCCCTATTTTGACTCTATCATCGGGGAATGACGGGTTTGTTATTTATGGTGATGCATCGAGGAAAGGACTTGGTTGTGTCCTTATGCAGAATGATAGAGTTATTGCCTATGCATCCCAATAGCTGAAAATTCATGAGAAAAACTATCCTAATCATGATCTTGAGTTTGATGCTATAATCTTTGCTTTGAATATTTAGAGACATTGTCTCTATGGTGAAAACTTTGAGATATATACCGATCGCAAGAGATTCAAGTATATTTTCTCATAAAAAGAACTCAACATGAGGCAAAGGTGATGGATTGAACTACTCAAGGATTATGATTTCACTATACACTACCACCTGGGGAAGGAAAATAAGGTGGAATATTCTTTGAGTAGAAAGGATCATGTAGTTTTGAACAAGATGAGATTTGAAAAGGATCCTATATTTATGGATCTAGTAAAGATGGATATGGGAATCACTATAAAATGTGAAACATCAATAATTTTTCGAATGGTTATCAACCCATATTTACTAGAAAGGATAATGAGTTCTCAGAACGGTGATGAAGAGTTTCAAAAGAAGATTAAAGCTGTGAATGATGGGGGATTGAGTGACTTTGTGTATGAAGATTGAATTTTGAAATATGGTAAGAGACTTTGTGTTCCTGATATACCTGGTTTAAAAAGGGAATTGTTAGATGATGCTCATAGCTCCAATTTCTCTATACACCCTCAGAGCACCAATATGTATAGAGATTTGAAGGAACAATTTTGGTGGGACAAAATGAAGAGGGAGATTACTGATTATGTGTCAAGATGTATGGTTTGTCAATAAGTGAAAGCTAGAAGGAAACAACCGGGAGGAGTCCTGCAACCTTTTCCCATACCTGAGTGGAAATGAGATAATATTACGATGTACCTTTTCATGGGACTACCAAAGACTCCAAGAAGTAATGATACAATATGGTTCATTGTTGATCGTCTTACCAAGTCAGCACATTTTCTTTCTATAAGAGAGGATTTTCCACTTGAACGATTGGCAAGAATATATATTAATGTAGTTGTTAGACTTCATGGGGTACCACTATCAATTTTTTCTGATCGTGATCCACATTTTACATCATGATTCTGGAAAAGCCTTCAGAAATCTCTGGATACTGATCTTCGTTTGAGCACTACCTACCACCCCCAAACTGATAGACAATCAGAACGGACTATTCAAACCTTAGAAGAAATGTTGAGATCATGCTCACTTGACTTTCAAGGTATGTGGGATCAATATTTACCTCTGGTATAATTTTCCTATAACAATAGCTTCCATTAAAGTATTCATATGGCACCATATGAAGCATTATACGGAAAGAGATGTCGCACACCAACCTGTTGGGATGATGTTGGTGAAAGAAAACTCATAGGCCCAAAATTGGGGGAGGAAACGATGGAAAAGGTGAAGGTAATCCAAAACCACATCAAAGAATCTCAAAGTAGATAGAAGAGCTATGTCGATAACCGAAGGAAGGATTTGGAATTTTAGGTAGGAGATCATGTTTTCTTGATGGTATCTCAATGGAATGGAGTTATACGTTTTGTTAAGAAGGGTAAATTGATTCCTATGTACATCGGACCTTTTGAAATTCTAGAACGAATTGGGGATGTAGCTTACCATTTGGCAATGCCGCCAAGTCTCTCCAAAGTTCACGATGTATTCCACATATCACTATTGAGAAAATACATGCATGACCCAAGGCATGTACTTACCTATGAGGAATTATAACTAGAACCTGGTTTGAATTATTGCGAAGTGCTTGTCAAGGTTCTTTATACAATAGAACAAGTGCTGAGAAACCGGACGACTCGTCTGGTAAAAGTTCTATGGAGAAACCATAAGATGGAAGAGGCAACGTGGGAACCCGAGGAACTTATGATGAAGAACCGCCCGAGTCTTTTTATACAGTAATATTCTATAAATTTCAAAGAAGAAATTATTTGAAGGAGGGGAGAATGTAACACCTGAAGCATCCATGATACGCTTCTCTTTTATTAATATAATAGCGTGTGTTGTACACAACTTTGAGTTCTAACACATACCACAAACAATCAAACTAGCCGTTATGAATATTAATATACACTTTATGAAATTTTATAAATTTTATCTTTAAAAATGGAATTAATTTTTGGGTTCAGAATATCAAAATTAGGCTAGGGTGAATTTTCGGTATTTTTCTGAAAACGTTCAATTTTTGATGAATAGTGAAAAAACACTTAGTTATAGTTTAAAACTGAATTTTTATTTAAATAATTATTTATTTTATTTAAATTTATTTTAGGTAAAAATAGATACATAATACCTATATAAGTTTAATGTAATTCATTGGAGTCAGTTTATAATAATTTTAGATATATAAAAATTTTATTGAACTTTTCACCGTCTTTTACCCATCTCCTAAGAGAATTTGCAAATTTACATTAAACATAATTTTACCACTTCTGTGAGTCAAATTTCAAAAATCCAAGAGACAAGGTTAGTATAAAGTTGTAAAATGTGGTTCAATAAGATAAAAATAATTTTTGGTGAATAGTAACTTTTTAATTTTATTTACCACGGTTAAAATTAAATAGGGTAATTAAGGGTAAAAATGATATTATTATTACCCTAAAACATGAACTAATTCTATTGGATAAGTATAATTCGACCAAAAACAATATTAGGAATAAAATATGAACCTTTTTGGTCCACTTGGATTATATTAAGACATTTATTATTATATAATTCAAAGAAGCGCTAAAAGAGTTAAAATCAAAGTTTAGTAACTAAAACATTTTTAATATAGGGTTACACATAATATAAATTAGATTATAAATATTCATTAGAAAGATAAAACTATTTACTACATAAATTTATTTTAAATATACTTTTTAGACATTAAATAATTTAATTTATTTATGACACAATGGTGATGTTGTAATTACCTAATTAATGAAATATTAAAATAATTGATATTATAAATATCCAAATAAATGTAATTTGAGACTTTTTATGAATTAAAATAATTTTATATGTTAATATTACATATTAGGGTTGGTTAGATGAATTTTTTTTGAAGTAATAATGTTGTTATAATTTTAGGAAAAACAAAATACCAAATAGTGTCAAAATTGACATAAAAGAGTTTTTAAAAAAAATATTATATTATTAATTGATATTCTATTCCTAGAAATATATGTTTTGGCCAAAGGACTTATATAATGATAGTTATATCATTAATTAACCACTTGGGTTTCTCTTGGAAGTATATATTATGTGTATTAACCATATAATATAAAAATACAAAGAGACATGGTAAATGTCAAACTATTTAACGAAGTGTTAAATCTAAACGATAAAGTTAATATAGTGACCCAAACCTATCTAAAACCTATTGGTTGAGTTATTTTCGACCCATAACCAACTTATAAATTAAATAATCCATTTTGGAGACATTATAAACGGAAAATTATTTTATTATAAAATAATATTTCTAGCTTTTCCTAAGGTTCCCCTCACCCCTCTTATAAAAAGGCACTCCCCCTTCTCTCTAATTCACACATTCCAAGCCATTTGGCTCGATGAACTTCTGCCCAAAAACCCTCTAAACTATCCTAACTTAATCCTAGAGGCCTTTCTCTAGTAATAAATCCAACTTAAGGAGCCCTTTTTATCAAATCAAAAGGAAGAACCCGAAGAAGAGGTAATAATTTCACCACCCTCTTTCAAATTCTTTTCTTCTTCCACGTCTTCTTTATTTGTTATTTCCATTATAAAATAATAAATCCATTATATTATATATACTGTGATGTTATTATTAATATGGTACAGCTATATTAATTATTCTATCCATCCTTTGAATGACATGTCTACATACATGCGTACGTATGGATTATCGTCTCCACGTCATGGTGTAATTGTTATTCAATACATTATTTTTTGGATGGGTATAATAATTATGTGTAATTAATGTAAATAATAAATATAAAATGATAATGATTCATTATATATGATATACAATCCAATTATATATTATTTTAATATCAAATAATGGTATTGTCGTTCATGCGTACGTACGGATTACCGTCTCCACGAACGCGATGAGATTCATTCCCCATCGTATCCATTCAAGACTAATTTTCATTAGATGATTAAAAATAATATTTAAAGACTTGATATAATTCTGGATATGAATAAGATACATCTCATCCATAATAGATATGACTCACATAACAAAGAATATAAAGGAAAACGAATCTGTAAACACCCAAAACGACGATAATACTAAGATATTATTAACAAAACAATGTTAAAAGATCATATATGATATCATATTAATGTATATGATTATTTCATAATTTAATAACATTTATTTCACAATTATACAGGAGGTTAACCTACCCTCAACCAAGGAAAATTATTGGTAAGGTTTTATTTCACAATCTCTTCATTATCCGAGGTTGTTTATACGTAATTATCTACTAGGACCTCTTTATCATCCACATCCATGTTTCTTAGAAATATATTTTAAATTTTTTCTAATATTTAATATAATATGGGTTAAATTCATTTATACCCTTTTTTGATTTTTTATAAGATGTTTATAAATGAATCTTTCCGTCGTTTTCCAAACAAGGTCCTTTTTAACCTTTTTGACAAAATTAAGGTAAGAATGTTTTTTTTAACTTATACGGCGGGTGCGGCTATATTACGTCATTATAACATCGTCGAAGATTCCTTTACAATCTTATAAGAATATTTTCAAAATAAATTTTTTCATTATAATTATGTGACTCTTAAATTATTTCAAAATATAAATACATATTTCTCTAAAAAAAGGTTTTGATTTCATCTATGTCAACATCCTTTGATGGATTTTATGTTTATTTGAAGTCGATTTATTATGATACAAAACTTCCATATTGTATTGAAGGTTTTTTGATATGTTTGATTGTGGATTTGCTATTTGTATACCATTCATGGTTTGTGGTTAAAGTATTGACATTTCTTATGATAGTTTTAATACAAATGTTTATGTTATATTTCAAAATTTTCATATGAGGAATGTATTGGACTTAGTAAGTGATGGGTGGAGCCTGCTATAGCTCCTCGATGCATCGGTAGGTCTCATGAGATAACTAGATGTTGAATTGGCAGAGGCCTTTCCCAATTTGATATACGGTTTTTTCTGAGGCCTTAATCATTTTTAGACGTCTTAGTTGAGGCCTTGACACAATGTTTTAGAATGTCTGGCATTATACATTCCCCCATTATGAAAATAATATTGATGGTTCATGTGGTCATTAGACTAGTAGAATACCCATGATTATGTTTTATTATGGCATTATTTACTCAGCTCATATTCCTTCCATAAATATATTCATGTTTATTATTGGTAAAGGCATGTGGTTTCAATTATTCACCATGCTTAATATTTATGTCATTTTCCGTTGTATTTCTTACCCTTACTGAGCATTTGAGCTCGCCCCTTTCTTATGTTTAATTTTACCAGGATATAAAGAAGTTAGTTATGAGTGACTTGTGGGCATAATCTAGGAGGCTTGGATGTTTCTAATGAAATATATTCGTGTTGTATTTCTCTTCAAGATATAAAGTTAAACTTATGTATGAATCTTGTTTAATACTAAACTGATCATTCTTTCGAGACATGATTTCCTTGTGATCATGCCAATGTTATGTAATAATGCACTGACTCTGGATAACTAGGGTTGGGGCGTTACATAATAACCAACTCCCATGAGGTGTAGGGTTTTTTCAAACCTTGTATATGTTGTGCGATGCTCTCTCCATTAATACAACTGCACCAAAGGTGATATTGAGAGATATCAATGGGTGGACCAAGAACCTTAACAAGCTCAAGAGGTTGAATTCAAAAGAAAACAATTCATTAAATGTAAGCCACTAATTCACCCCTATTGTACAATCTATCATTGGAATCTACAATGAATATGTTCATTCTTGTCAATACAAAAAAATTGATCTATACTAATATAAAGTTTTCATCAGATAATATATCTATTGGTAAAAATGATTATTTTCAATGGATATATTATTATGTTTTTATTCTTTATATGTATAAAAAATTCTTCTAACCAATATATACACCTATTAATATTAACTATAATATACCAACAAATCATTTTTTATCAATTAAATATGAAGTTATATCATATAGATACCAACAATTAACTTATAAACCAATGAATATTTTTTTATTATTTATTATTATTGAAAATTATTTTACTAATAACCAAACACATTATAAGATATTATTAAACATAAAAAAATATTTTACTATTAATTTAATATATATTTTTAATATTTTAGTACAAACAAGTCATTTTTTAATAAATGTTTATGCTTATGTATGGAGTTAAAATATTGTTAATTTAATAATGTTTTATGAAATTAATATATAATTTAAAATTATCATGAATGATTCAAACTTATATTGACTCTAACCAAATAAATTATAAACTTACAATGTAAAAAAATATTGAAGTGGATGTATTAACAATAAATAATTTATTTTATAAATATATAATTTTTATTATAACAATTAATTTTTATATTTATTAATATCTTCTTAGGAAGAAACACCCCGAAAAAAGTATTAGTTATGGGAAGTCCATCCCCAAATACGAGAACCTAATAACACTAAAAATTATAAGGAAATCATTCCTTTGTTCATCTCCATAACATTCATCCCACTATTGATCATCACCGTAGGGTTCAACCCTTCGGTTCATCGTTGCATAGTTCATCCCTTCCATCCATCACCATAGGGTTCATCCTTTCATTTCATCACCACAATGATCATCCCCATTCAGATCATCCCCCAAATCTGGAAATAATTTATACACCCCCAATATTGGGTAATCACTAACCCCCACCCCTTCATTTCATCACCACACTATTCTTATCCAACTATATTTCCATTAATCAATCAACCCTTTGGTCCATTGATCTCGATCTTCTTGAACAAAATATTAGAAGGGAAAAAAAATATGAAATTTATATTACAATTTTCCCAATCTAGTCTACAAATTAATTGTGAATCAATTTAACACCCACACAGTTTAAAGATTGAGAGGACTCCTTTTTATGTCTCATTATAGGTTCATATGTAATTATAATTGAACATAAACAATTTAATTCTATGAATTATAGTGAATAATACTATTCACATAGAAATTATACATATGAAATTAGTTTAGATTGAATTTTTTACATATGAATGCACGCAAAATCATCTTATTATGAGATTCATTCTTAATTTTATGAAAAATGGTTGTTTATTTAGTATTTGGTTACAATTTTTTTTGGTTGTACGCAATACCTAAATGATGTGTCTTTTCATAATTAATGTATGGTTCCCATTCATTGTGATGTGTAAATGCATTATATTCATTATAATATATTAATAATTTAATAGTAAATTTAATTTAATGCTTAGATTTTCTACTATTAAAAGTTTTTTCAATGCATTCCTTATACATATAATTAGTTTAAATACATATAACATTTGATTATCTATATTTAATAGCATTTATATTTGGAATAAAAAAATGATATGTTTATATGATTATAAACTAGTAGGATTTCATGTTATTTAATCATACTATGTCATGGTATTGGAACCATATTTTTGGGTTTCTCTCTAGCTCTTGTTGATATAATGTACATGTTGGGGTTCTATGGTTTTACTAGAGGTCGATCCTTGGAATAGGTTCTTCAACTTTAGTGGGATTTTTTTTGTGATTCATGTTATTTGAGGTGATTATAGACCATTAATGTACTATTTTATCCATTCAATTTGTGAAAAATTACATACGAAATCTTGAGTAGAACAATTGAAGGTGATCTGGGTGAGTGGAGAGTTTGATGTTTCTAGTTTCTGTACCTTCAACTACAAGGTATTATTCTTCGTTATTATTCTTTTCCTTACTCATAATGAGATTATTATAAAAAGTTTCCCATGATTTTGGAGGTCTGTGACTAGCCTATCATGAGTAATTTTCCTTGTTGAATGAAATGGTTCCCATGATTTTTGTCACAACCCGACCCTACCCGGGCTCAAGCCGCAACTACCCCAAGCCCGCCTCCATATGCCAGGGGCTGGAGACCAGCACCGAAGGCACAATAACTCGGGGATACCTTTTCCTAAGTACCTGTACACACACACACAGCACACTCAATGCAAAAGTGCAGAGTAAAAGAGAAAAGATGAGTAGAGTAAAAGAGAAACTGCTCTATATATACCAAAAATGTGCATCGACCTCTAAATAGTACAAGTAAAGTGCTAAAAAGGAAAAAGGGGGAAAACACATGCCCAACCAAAAAGGGTGCCACAACCCGGAAACAGGTAAATAAAAAGAAACAGCTGACGGTTCTCCCACCTGGAACCCAGCTACGACCACCGCACGCGGTCCAAGCTCCTGAACTTCTATGCTCCACTGAAGTCACGACCAACCTGTCTGTCGTCTGCAAGGGCACACCAAGTGCAGGCAAATCCCAAGCAGTGGTGAGTATAAAAATACTCAGTAGGATACCCCGAAGGCTCTATGGAGAAACAAAAGAGGTATCGAAGGGTGAGCAGTAGAGCGAACAGGGAAAAGTAAAGGAGTAAAACCAAAGGTGAAATAAAGAGTAACAAGTCAACCCAACAAGGGAAAGGTAGAAGAATCGTCCTAACACAAGGATCTAGGAACGGTGAGAAGATGAACTTCTCATCGAGCTTTCACTGCCTATAGTAGGACAGTGGACTCATCCAACAATGATAACCTAGATGCGGAAAGCACGTGGCATACCCCACGCTTCATCGCCTCTCCTGGAAGCAGAGAAACCAAACCCAAGAAGTGGGTACCGAAACATGGAATATACAAATCCATATGCTCTGTCAAGAAGCCCGAACAAGACCGTAAGAAGATCTTCATCCCGTAGCTCAGCCCAAGAAAAGTGAGTCACCAACAGTCCCAGGAATAAATGCCATCGATGCCCAGCATCCCGCACGTCTACCCCAATATAAAAGTCAAGGGGCTCAAACCACCGCACCTCGACTCTATCCTCTTTGGGCGGCACTGACTCGCCCGCACGATTTTAGGTCGCGTCACAAGGACGCGTCTCGGTGGGGGAAATCACCCCTTGTACTTGAGAGTTTTGGGTTAAGTCAAACCACACCTCGTCACTGCCCCGCAGTCGAGAGGTCTCCTCAAAGTCAAAGTCATTCCATCACTGACCCGTACAACCAAGGGTCCCGCTCCAGTGATCACGGAGGAAAGCCACAGAATAGCCTAGTAGAAAGTACTGAGTCTGGAATATCAACGGGTGTCCCACTGCCCAGCCCTACTGAAGGGTAATTCATAATAAGATATCGGGTGACCCACTGCCTGGCCCTACTGGAGGGTAAACTTGGAATGACTCATCAGGCGACCCACTGCCCAGCCTTGTTGGAGGGTAGACCTGGAATGAGTCGTTAGCCGACCCACTACCTAGTCTCTCCTAGAGGTTAAACCTGGAAGAAGTCGGCGGGTGACCCACTGCCCAGCCCTGCTGAAGGGTAAACTCGGAACAAGATGACGGGCGACCCACTACCCAGCCCTGCTGGAGGGTAGACCCTCAAGAGTTGTCGGGTGACTCACTACCTAGTCTCTGCTAGAGGGTAAACCCTGAACAAGTCGACAGGCGACCCACTGCCTAGCCCTGTTGGAGGGTAGACCTGGAACGAGACGACGGGCGACCGACTGCCCATCCCTACTGGCGGGTGGACCCTCAAGAGTCTCCGGGTGACCCACTACCTAGTCTCTGCTAGAGGGTAAACCCTAAGAAGTCGATGAGTAACCCACTGCCCAGCCCCGCTGGAGGGTAAACCCAGAACTGCTCTGGACATCTCTACTGGATGGTACAACACTGGCCAACCGAACACAGAGTGGGTATCGCGCAACCACCCAACTCTAGAACAACTCACCAAAAGGAGGTTCATCACCTGTTCCATCACTGGGTGTCACTAGCACAGCTACCGGCCGATCCATCGAGAACTAAACTAGGGGGAGACCACTCAACCCTACTGGTCAAACAAACGAGCACAGAGGGACCCTCTACATCACGAGAGGTCAAAGTACACAAACCAGAGCTCAGCACACACCTGGGGCCCACACGACATGTGGCCCCTAGTTATCCCCAACCAAGCACACGAACGTCTCAGGTACAAACCACACGTACCTCCAAGCACTCCCATATACTCCCAGAGTATACCACATCTCCATCCCAAAGGCTAATGTGCACCCGGCACCCAGCGTCAATGCGAAGGCCTAACGTAACAACTCTAACTTGGCACCTCAACAGCTGAGGCACAACCAACCACATCTCTTTAGACACTAACCTCACTCTCCCAGGAGTGCACGCAATCACATGCCATAGGACCGCAACAACACGATAGAAGAACCGCCCCCGGGGCACCATTCATATTTCCACATTTAATAAGATCGTGTAAGAGGCTCTGCTCGCCAAACGGATCATACCGTTGTAATCCTCATGGAAAAACATGCGAGATAGACTACTTACTCGCCTCAAACGGATATCCGACAGAAAGGTCGCTAACACCGCCTCACGCCCGAATGGCGTCCCGTGATCCTGAGCCTCGGCCCCGAAAACAGTCGGGCGCATCGCACCATTGTGATCCCCTCGGGAAAACACGTCAAAAGCACTACTCACTTGAGTGTAGTAGATATCCGGAGAAAAAGGTGCATTCTGGTGCACCGCACACGAGCGGTGCTTCGTGGGACCTGCAACCCGGTCCCGAAACACAACAAATGGATCACACCGTTGCGATCCTCTCGAAAAAAACACACAATATGGACTATTCACTTTTCCAAAACAGTCACCCGGTGATAAAGATGGAAAATCATCGTCGACGCCCAAACGGCCCTCGTGGGCCCCACACCATCGTGCCGAATTAGAGCGGGCGGATTGCACTATTTCAATTCCCTCAGAAAAACATCCAGAATCGACTGATCACACGCCCCGAACGGACGCCTGGTGAGAAAGTCGTTAAACGCTGCCCGCAATTGAAAGACGGGCCGTGGGGCCCACACCTCAACTTCAGCCTCATTGCCTAAAACCACCCTGGGAAGCTCTGTCTCGGTGCCAGGGTCCCAACGCCACTAACGGCGCTCAAAATGGATGTCAGACACGTCTGCGCTGTCCAAAACAAGAATTCCCGGGAAGCCCGCTAAGCTGCTTTACGAACGTGTCGTGCCCCCGAGCCTCTCGTCTCGGAAGTTAAAACTCTTGAAACCACCTCATAACATCTGGCTCTCTGATACGGCCCCACAGCCCCAGGCGACATGCAAATCGGACACCCGTAATGGAAATTACGGGCGTCCGAAGGGGGGGGGGGAAGATCCCCTTGGGCTGGACCGGCCTGGGTCGGCGGGACCGCCCGGCCTGGGCGGCCCACGCCGGCCGGCACAAGCCTCATCTGCGCGGCCCGGTTTCATCCATTCCAGCACAGATCGACCCTCATGGGGTCGGTCGTCGCGCCACATGACGACACGCGAGACGCAGGTCGTGCTCCCCCGCTGGGGTCACGCGTCGCGACCCCGACGCTCCCCTGCCCGGCGAGCTCGGCCTCACCCTCGCCGTCACCCGGCATCCCAGGCCACTCTCCCCCATTGTCGGCCTCTGCTCGCCCGGCTGCCCCAGCTGAAGACCCCGTGCCGCCCGGCGCCTTATCCGCGCCGCCGTCCGAGGGCCCCGCCGCCGCGCCATCCGCCAGAAGCCAGCCGCGCCGCCGCTCACACCCGCCGGAAACCGAAAACCCGCAACCTTCGGCAGTCGTTTGCGATCGACTCCTAACTCGTATTTTTGATCCGAAAGATGCTTCGGGTAGCTCACCAATTATAATACACGATTATGGTCTTTGATTTCAAATTCGACGGTAATTCAACGGCATAAATCAACTTGAAAGTAGAGTTCGGAAATGAAAACACAAAAACCGAAAACTCCTACCTATAGGTCGTTGCCCGGAGCTTTGTCGACGATCCGATGGAGATTTCGTGCCTCTCCAGAGCTGTCGCGCCTCACCGGAGAGGTGGAGGAGAGGAGGAGTTTCTCCTTGGGAGGGTTTGCGGCAGGGAATGCCAAAGAGGGAGAGGGGAGAGCTAGGGGTTAAATAAATTAATTAACATTTTAATTAATTTAAAACCCCCAAAATAACCTGCATCCGCAACCCTCGACGGGGTCGAGGTTATGCCTCCCCTAGGTCAAAAACCACCTTCCGAGCACAACCGTGGTTTTGGAATTTTAATCCAAGAATCCGTTCAAAAGTTATAAAATTGAACGCCCGAGGCCGCCAAATTACGAAAACGCCACTGGGGCCATTTTTCACAGACGGGCCGCAACCGCAAAATTTACACCCCTCCTAGGGTAAACGGCACGCTATGAACTCAACGGTGCCCTCTGTATTCCAATCTGATCCACCGTTTATGAGATACTTGAGTTAAGCCGTTAAGTGAATAAATTAATCATTTAATTTATCCGTTTCACGTTCCGAAAGCGAGTGAAGGGTCCAAACGTCCCGCGCCGACAAGTTTTATGTTGTTCCTAGGGTAAAAACCTCATTCCAGACCCATCCATACACTCAGATCTCTGATCTGGATCACCGTTTAGGAGTTATCCCATTTATTTGGCGTTCCCAGTGTGAACGCACATAAATTTTAATTTCGACCACTCCGGGGCTCGGAATCGCACGCCGTCTGAGAGAGCTGCACTGGAATAACATCAAGAATATTTCAAAGTCTTTCACAGAAAAAATAGGGTTCTTAAATCATTCCATCCTTCAAGATTTTCATCCCTAAAAAGAAAAACCAGGGAACAACTCATGGTGTTAAGCACACACTTGGCTCTCCCGTACCCAGAAGAACTCTTGCACATTCCCACGTCACCGCTCAGAGACCAAAGGATTTGATCTGTTCACACGAGGTCGGCCCTTGCCGATGACGTGAATAGGAGAAAGCACACATCTTCTCAGGTAAGCCACACGGGATACGTCATGCACCCACTCTAGACTTTGGGGTTAGGGAAAGGCGGTAGGGAACCTCACCATCCCTTTGCACGGTCTCACACAGCCCGAAGGCTCTCGGGGGTAACTCACCTCCCCGACCGAACCTCCCCATCACACGCTGTGACTGGAATCACCACCTGCACCTAGAAAAAGGCCCGGTGAATCCCTCCTTCAGAATATCCATATGGTGAAACACCCAAGGATATCTGGTCACACAAGGTTTCACAGTCGATGTCACTCAACCAGGACTCTCTAACACACTCAGAGAGTGTTGGAGTCGAGGACATCGACTAAAGAGGAAGGTTACACACCTTCTACTCTACCAACACAGGGTTACACCCGACGCCCTGCGTCACCTTGGTAACACCTCAAACAAGGAGCAGGGAGAAAATCATTTCACACGCAGAGTCTATCAATTCTATTGTATAAATTAGAAGAGTTATAGAGTGTACCCCTCATCACCACATGCTCTGCAGGATCGTAGACATTCAAGGATCACGGTTTCCCATGGTCCCATCTGTCATCTCCCAAAGCCTAACGTGGACCGCCTAGTGGTGATGGGAAGATCTCATAAATCCGTCCCCCACCACCCGCTCCTCCCGCTCCTCTGCTAGCACCACCTCTCTAGCCACTACTTCGATCACGGCGCTGCCCCTGCCATGGTGGTGCGCCTGCTGCCTGCCCGAAGCTCTCAGCAACTCGGGTTGTGCAGTCTCATGCCAAGTGATCTTGCCCGTCACAAGCCTAACACCAGCGCTCTCTAGGCTGCCCTGGTGCCCTCCGAAACCATTGTAGTGTACGACCATGGCCCGGGATCCACTCACTGAAGGGAATCCTCGGCAAAGTCCATACGCCTTTTCGCCACAGTGGTATATGAACACTTCTCCGAAACCAGCATTGGGAAGGCCACCTACATCGAGGTCCTATCCTCAGGAGCCTACTAACTACGGTAGATGCCTCGGCTCTGTCATGACCTCTGCCACTACCAACTGCAAAACGTGATAGGAAGCTCTCTGTCACCAATGCCTGCTCTAGCACCTCGGCATAAGTGAAAATGCCCAAGGGTACTATGACAGCACGAATCTCTCTGCGGAGACCCTACTCGAACTTCCGCACTCGGAAGTCGTCGTCATGGACCAAGTCTGGGTGAAAGAGTGCACGGTCTGCGAAACTAGCCGCGTACTCCTCCACCGTCATCCCTCCCTCCTGAAACTGCAGGAGCTCCTCAATCCGAATGGAGCGCAAGAAGGAGGGGCAAAACTCCTCACGAAACAACAACTGAAAGTTTCCCCACGAAAGCAATGACTTGTCAAAAAAATGAGTCACCAGACTCCACCAACGCCAAGCTACTCCATGAAAAAGTTTGGCTGACAAAGTCACTCTCTGGTCTGTCGGCATCTGCACAAGCCTGAAAAGGCGAACCACTGTCTCTAGCCAAACCTCTGCTGTCTGAGGGTCTGGCTCACCACTGAACCTCTGTGGTCTCTGCCTCTCGAACTCACAGAGCGCGCTCAACCTGTGCTCAAGCTCAGCCTGCTCTGTTAAAGCTGTCTGCTGCTCAACAGGTGGGGGTGCTGCTACCGAACCACCCAGAGGAAGGGGGCTCGTATGATGGGTCCTGGACTGTGTCCTCATAGGTCACAGGGTCGTCGGCACGAACCAAAGCGGGTATCTTGGATGGCTGTCTTCGCGGAGACATCCTGAATATTATCAAGGAGTGCCATGATCAAATGGTCATATATTTATATACCAATAACAATGATGGGGATCTAACTCAAGAAGGATAGTCAAAGAATCAATCCTATGTGATGAAAAAACCATATTTTTCCTTTCAACAAGGGTCTCAGCATGCCGAGTTGACAAGAATGTTATCAAGGTCCTGGTGAATGGATACGTCGGCCGCCGCACCATCACTGGACTCCCTGGCCTGAGATCCGCTCTCGAGACACGTTAACATTGTTTCCCTAAATCCCAACCAATTCCTTTTATTTTAGGGACGTCCAAACAGTGTCCCAAGGAATGAACCACCTCTGATACCACTTTTTCACGACCCAATCCTACCCGGGCTCGAGCTACAACTACCCCAAGCCCGCCTCCATAGGCCAGGGGCTGGGGACTAGCGCCGAAGGCACAATAACCCGGGGAGGCCGTTTCCTAAGTACCTGTACACACAAACGCAGCACACTCAATGAAAAAGTGCATATTAAAAGAGAACAGACGAGTAGAGTAAAAGAGAAACTGCTCTATATATACCACAAATGTGCATCGACCTCTAAACAGTACAAGTAAAATGATGAAAAGAAAAAAGGGGGAAAACACGTGCCCAACCAGAAAGGGTGCCACAACCCGGCAACTGGTAAACAAAAAGAAACAGCTGACGGGTCCCCGGCCTAAAACCCGACTATGACCACCGCACATGGTCCAAGCTCCCAAACTCCTATGCTCCACTGAAGTCACGACCAACCTCTCTGTCGTCTGTAAGGGAACACCAAGTGCGGGCAAAGCCCAAGCAGGGGTGAGTATAAAAATACTCAGTAGGATACCCCGAAGGCTCGAGGGAGAAACAAATGAGGTACCGAAGGGTGAGCAGTAGAGCGAATAGGGAAAAGTAAAGGAGTACAACCGAAGGTGCAGTAAAGAGTAACAGCTAAACCCAACAAGAGAAAGGTAGAATACTAGTCCTAACACAAGGAGATAGGAACGATGAGAAGATTAACTTCTCGTTGATCTTTCGTTGCCTATAGCAGGAGAGTGGACTCATCCAACCATGAGAATCTAGATGTAGAAAGCATGTGGCATACCCCACGCGTCTTCGCCTCTCCTGGAAGGAGAGCAACCAAACCCAAGAAGTGGGTACTGGAAAATGGTATATACAAATCCATATGCTCTGTCAAGAATCCTGAACAAGACCGTAATGGGATCTCCATCCCATTGCTTAGCCCAAGAAAAGTGAGTCGCTAATAGTCCCAGGAATAAACGCCATCGATGCCCAGCATCCTGCACGTCTGCCCCAAACTACAAGTCAAGGGGCTCAAACCACCGCACCTCGACTCTATCCGCTTTGGGTGGAACTTACTCACCCACATGGTTTTAGGTCGCGTCACAAGGACGTATCTCGGTGGGGGAAATAACCCCTCTTACTTGAGAGTTTCGGGTTAAGTCAAACCACACCTCGTCACTGCCCCGCAGTCGAGAGGTCTCCTCAAAGTCAATGTCATTCCATCACTAACCCATATATCCAAGGGTCCCACTCTGGTGATCATAGAGGAAAGCCAAAGACTAGCCTAGTAGAAAGGAATGAGCCTGGAATATCAACGGGCATCCCACTGCCCAGCCCTACTGGAGGGTTATTCATAATATGATATCAGAGGACCCACTGCCCAGCCCTGCTAGAGGGTAAACCATAATACATCATTAGGCGACCCACTGCCCAGCCCTGCTGGAGGGTAAACCTAGAATGATTCATCAGGCGACCCACTGCCCAGCCTTGTTGGAGGGTAGACCTGGAATGAGTCGTCAGGTGACCCACTGCCTAGTCTCTGCTAGAGGGTAAACCTGGAAGAAGTCGGAGGGTGACCCACTACCCAGCCCTGCTGGAGGGTAAACCCAGAACAAGACGACGAGCGACCCATTGCCCAGCCCTGCTGGAGGTTAGACCCTCAAGAGTCATTGGGTGACCCACTTCCTAGTCTCTTCTAGAGGGTAAACCCTGAAAAAGTCGACAGGCGACCCACTTCCCAGCCCAGCTGGAGGGTAGACCTGGAACGAGACGATGGGCGACCCACTGCCCAGACCTACTAGAGGGTAGACCCTCAAGAGTCATCGGTTGACCCACTGCCTAGTCTCTGCTAGAGGGTAAACCCTGAGAAGTCGATGAGTAACCCACTACCCAGCCCCGCTGGAGGGTAAACCCAGAACTGCTTTGGCCATCCTTACAGGATGGTACAACACTAGCCAACCGAACATGGAGTGGGTAACACGCAAGCACCCAACTCCAGAACAACTCACCCAGAGGAGGTTCAGCGCCTGTTCTATCACTGGGTGTCACTAGCACCGCTACTGGCCGATCCATCAAGAACGAAACCAGGGGGAGACCACTCAACCCTGCTGGTCAAACAAATGAGCACAGAGGGACCCTCTAAGTCGCGAGAGGTCAAAGTACGCAAAGTAGAGATCAGCATGCACCTGTGGCCCACACGATGTGTGGCCCCTAGTTAACCCCAACCAACTACATGAACGTCTCAGGTACAAACCACATGTACCTCCAAGAGCTCCCGTATACTCCCATAATATACCACGTCTCCAGCCCAAAGGCTAACGTGCACCCGGCACCCAACGTCAATGCGAAGGCGTAACGTAACAACTCCAACCTACCACCTCAACAGCTGAGGCACATCCAACCACATCTCTTTAGACACTAACCTCACTCTCCCAGGAGTGCACGCGATCACATTCCATAGGTCCGCTACAACATGGTATAAGAACCTCCACTAGGGAACCTTTCATATTTCCACATTTAATAAGATCGCGTAAGAGGCTCCACTCACCGAACGGATCGTACCGTTGTAATCCTCAGGGAAAAACATGCGAGATCGACTACTTCCTTACCTCAAATGGATATCTGACAGAAAGGTCGATAACACCGCCTCATGCCTGAACGGCGTCTCGTGATCCCGAGCCTTGGCCCCAAAATCAGTCGGGTGCATCACACCATTGTGATCCCCTCGGGAAAACACGTCAAAAGCACTACTCACTTGAGTGCAGCGAATATTCGGAGAAAAAGGTGCATTCCGGTGCACCGCACATGAGCGGTGCTTTGTGGGGCCCGCAACCTGGTCCTGAAACACAACAAACAGATCACACTGTTGCGATCCTCTCGAAAAATCACACAAGATGGACTATTCACTTGTCCAAAACGGTCGCCCGGTGATAAAGATGGAAAATCACCGTCGACACCCAAACGGCCCTCATGGGCCCCGCACCATCGTGTCGAATTACAGCGGGTCGATTGCACCAAAATCGGCTGCTCGCACGCCCCGAACGGACGCCCGGTGAGAAAATGGCTAAACGATGCCCACAGCTCAAAGATGGGCCATGGGGACCACGCCTCAACTTCATCCTCAACGCCTAAAACGGCCCTGGGAAGCGTCGTCTCGGCTCCAGGGTCCCAACGCCATTGACGGCGCTCAAAACGGACGTCAGACGCATCCGCTCCATCCAAAACCAGAATTCTCGGGAAGCCCGCTAAGCTGCTTTACGCACGTGTCATGCCCCCCGAGCCTCTTGTATCAGAATTTAAAACTCCCTAAACCACCTCATAACGTCCGCCTCACTGATACGGCCCCACTGCCGCAGACGTCATGAAAATCGGACACCCGTAATGGAAATTACGGGCGTCCGAAGGGGGGGAAAGATCCCCTTGGGCTGGACCGGCCTCGGCCGACCGGTCCGGCCAGCCCAGCTCGCAGCGCTGGCCCATGGCTCTGCTGCGAGGCCTGGCGCCATCCGGTCCAGTGCGGCTGACCCTCGTGGGGTCGGTCGTGCTCCCCCGCTGGGGTCGCGCGCCGCGACCCCGGCGCTCCCCTGCCCGGGGAGCTCGGCCTCGCCCTCACCGTCACCCGGATGCCCAGGCCGCTCGCCCCCAGCACCGGCCTCCGCTCGCCCGGCTGCCCCAGATGAAGACCCCTCGCCGCCCTGCGCCTTAGCTACGCCGCCGTCCGAGAGCCTCGCCGCCGCGCCATCCACCGGAAGCCGGCCGCGCAGCCGCACAAACCCGCCGGAAACCGAAAACCCGCAACCTTCGGCGGTCATTTACGATCGACTTCGAACTCTGATTTTCGATTCGAAAGATGTGTCGGGTATCTCACCAATTATACTACAGGATTATGGGATTTGATTGTTAATTATACAGTAATTCAATGGCATCAATCAACATGAAAGTATAGTTCGAAAATGAAAACGCAAAAACCGAAAACTCCTACCTGTAGGGCGTTGCCCGGAGCTTTGCCGACGATCCGCCGGAGCTACCGCACATCACCGGAGCTGTCGCGCCTCACCAGAGAGGTGGATGAGAGGAGGAGTTACTCCTTGGGAGGGTTTGTGCCAGGGAATGGCAAAGAGGGAGAGGGGAGAGTTAGGGGTTAAATAAATTAATTAACATTTTAATTAATTTAAAACGCCCAAAATAACCCGCATCTGCAACTCTCGACGAGGTCGAGGTTATGCCTCCCCTAGGACAAACACCCCCTCCCGAGCACAACGGTGGTCTCGGAATTTTAATCCGAGACTCCATTAAAAAGTTATAAAACTGAACGCCTGAGGTCGCCAAATTACAAAAACGCCCCTGGGGCCATTTTTCACAGACCGGTCGCGCCCGCAAAAGTTACACCCCTCCTAGGGTAAACGGTACGCTCCGAACTCAACGGTGCCCTCATTTTTCCAATCCGAGAAACAGTTTAAGAGATACTTGGGTTAAGCCGTTAAATGAATAAATTAATCATTTAATTTTTCCGTTTCACGTTCCGAAAGAGAGTGAGGGGTCCAAACGTCCCACGCCAACAAGTTTTATGTTCTTCCTAGGGTAAAAAACCTATTCCGGACCCATCCGTATACTAAGATCTCTGATCCGGATCACCGTTTAGGAGTTATCCCATTTATTTGGTGTTCCCAGTGTGAACGCACTGAAATTTTAATTTCGGCCACTCCGGGGCTCAGAATCGCACGCCGTCTGAGGGAGCTGCACTAGAATAACATCAAGAATATTTCAAAGACTTTCACAAAAAAAACCGGGTTCTTACATCATTCCCTCCTTCAAGATTTTCATCCCCGAAAAGCAAAACCAGGGAACAACTCAAGGTACTAAGCACACACATGGCTCTCCCGTACCCAGAAGAACTCTTGCACATTACCGCGTCACCGCTCATAGACCAAAGGATTTGATATTTTCACGCGAGGTCAGCCCTTTCCGATGACGTGCATAGGATCAAGCACACATCTCCTCAGGTAAGCCACGCGGGATACGTCGTGCACCCACTCCAGACTTTGGGATTAGGGCAAGGCGGTACGGAACCTCGCCATCCCTTTGCACGGTCTCACACAGCCCGAAGGATCTCAGAGGTAGCTCACCTCCCCGAACGAACCTCCACGTCGCATGCTCAGACTAGAATCACCGGATGTACCAGGAACAAGGCCCGGTGATTCCCTCCTTTAGAATATCCATATGGTGAAACACCCAAGGATATCTGGTCACACAAGGTTTCACAGTCGATGTCACTCAACCAGGACTCTCTAACATGCTCGGAGAGCATTGGAGTCAACACCATCGACTAAAGAGGAAGGTTGCACACCTTCTACTCTACCAACATAGGGTTACACCCGACGCCCTGCGTCACCCTAGTAACACATCAAACAAGGAACAGGGGGAAAATCATTTCACACTCAGAGTCTATAAATTCTACTGTATAAAGTAAAAGAGATGTAGAACGTACCCCTTATCACCACAGGCTCTGCAGCATCGTAGACATTCAAGGCTCGCGGTTTCCAGTGGTCCCATCTATCATCTTCTGGAGCCTGACATGGACCTCCTAGTGGTGATGGGAAGATCTCATAAAGTCGTCCCCCACCACCAGCTCCTCCCGCTACTCTACTAGCACCACCTCTCTGGCCACTACTCTGATCACGGCACTGCCCCTGCCGTGGTGGTGCGCCTGCTGCCTGCCCGAAGCTCTCAGAAACTCAGGTCGGGAAGTCTCGTGCCAAGTGATCTCGCCCGTCACAGGCATAACATCGGCGCTCTCTAGGCTGCCCTAGTGCCCTCCAGCGCCACTGTAGTGTACGACCACGGCCTGGGATCCACTCACGGAAGTGCATCCTCAGCTGAGGCCCTGCACCTTTTCGCCATAGTGGTATACGACCACGTCTCCGAAACCCGCAGTGGGAAGGCCACCTGTATCGAGGTCCTATCCTCCGGTTCCTGCTAACTACGGCAGATGTCTCGGCTCCGTCATGCCCTCTACCACTACCAACCGCAAAACATGACAGGAAGCTCTCTGTCACCAATTCCTTCTCTAGCAACTCGGCATAAGTACAAATGCCTAAGGGTACTATGACATCCCGAATCTATCTGCGGAGACACTGGTCGAACTTCCGCACTCGGAAGTCATCGTCATGGACCAAGTCCGGGTGAAAGCGTGCACGGTCTGCGAAACTAGCCGCATACTCGGCCACCGTCATCCCTCCCTGCTGAAACTATAGGAGCTCCTCAATCCGAACGGAGCACAAGCAGGAGGGGAAGAACTCATCATGAAACAAAAACTTATAGTTTCCCCACAAAAGCGATGACTCGTCAAAAAACTGAGTCACCAGACTCCACCAACGCCAAGCTACTCCACGAAAAAGGTTGGATGCCAAAGCCACTCTCTGATCTTTCAGCGTCTGCACAAGCCTGAAAAGTAGAACCACTGTCTCTAGCCAAGTCTCTGCAGTCTGAGGGTCTGGCTCACCACTGAACCTCAGCGGTCTCTGCCGCTGGAACTCACGGAGCGTGCTCAACCTATTCTCAAGCTCAGCCTGCTCTGCTGAAGCTGTCTGCTACTCCACAAGTGGGGGTGTTGCTATCGGCCCACCCGGAGGAAGGGGGCTCGCATGATGGGTCCTAGACTATGGCCTCGTAGTTCACAGGGTCGTCGGCACGAACCAAAGCGGGTATCTTGGCTGGCTATCTTCACGGAGACATACTGAATATTATCAAGGAGTGCCGCGATCAAATGAGCATATATGTATATACCAATAACAACTATGGGGAGATGACTCAAGAAGTATAGTCAAAGAATCAATCCTATGTGATGCAGAAACCAAATTTTTCCCTGAAACAATTGTCTCAGCATTCCGAGTTGACAAGCGGGTTATCAAGGTCCTGGTGAATGGATACGTCGGCCGCCGCACCATCACTGGACTCCCTGGACTGAGAGCCGCTCTCGAGACACGTTAACACTATTTCCCTAAATCCCAACCAATTCCTTTCTTTAGGGACATCTAAACCGCATCCCAAGGAACAAACCACCTCTGATACCACTTTTTCACGACCCGACCCTACCCGGGCTCGAGCCGCAACTACCCCAAGCCCACCTCCATAGGCCAGGGGCTAGCGACCAGCGCCGAAGTTACAATAACTCGAGGAGGCCTTTGCCTAAGAACCTGTACACACACACACGTAGCACACTCAATGAAAAAGTACAGAGTAAAAGAGAAAAGACATGTAGAGTAAAAGACCAAATGCTCTATATATACCACAAATGTGCATCGAACTCTAAACAGTACAAGTAAAGTCCTGAAAAGGAAAAAGGGGCAAAACACACGCCCAACCAGAAAGGGTTACACAACCCAACAACAACTAAAAAAAAGAAATAGCTGACAGGTCTCCCACCTGGAACCCGGCTACAACCACCGCACGCGGTCCAAGCTCCTAAACTCTTATGCTCTACTAATGTCACGACCAACATGTCCATCGTCTGTAAGGGAACACCAAGTTCGGGCAAAGCCCAAGCAGGGGTGTGTATAAAAATACTCAGTAGGATAACCAGAAGGCTTGAGGGAGCAACAAATGAGGTACTTAAGGGTGAGCAGTAGAGCGAACAGGGAAAAGTAAAGGAGTACAACCGAAGGTGCAGTAAAGAGTAACATCTCAACCCAACAAGAGAAAGGAAGAAGACTCTTCCTAACATAAGGATCTAGGAACAGTGAGAAGATTAACTTCCCATCGAGCTTTCGCTGCCTATAGTAGGAGAGTGGACTCATCCAACCACGAGAAGCTAGATGCGGAAAGCACATGGCATACCCCATGCGTCTTCGCCTCTTCTGGAAGGAGAGAAACCAAACCCAAGAAGTGGGTACCGAAACATGGTATATACAAATCCATATGCTCTGTCAAGAAGCCTGAACAAGACCGTAAGGGGATCTCCATCCCGTAGCTCTACCCAATAAAATTGAGTCGCCAACAGTCCGAGGAATAAATGCCATCGATGTCCAGCATCCCGCACGTCTGCCCCAAACTACAAGTCCAGGGGATCAAACCACCGCACCTTGACTCTATCCGCTTTGGGTGGCACTGACTCGCCCGCACGGTTTTAGGTTGCGTCACAAGGATGCATCTCGGTGGGGGAAATCACCCCTTGTACTTGAGAGTTTCGGGTTAAGTCAAACCACACCTTGTCACTGCCCCACAGTCAAGAGGTATTCTCAAAGTCAAAGTCGTTCCATCACTGACCCGTACAACCAAGGGTCCCGCTCTGGTGATCACGGAAGAAAGCCATAGACTAGCCTAGTAGAAAGGACTGAGTCTGGAATATCAATGGGCACCCCACTGCCCAGCCCTGCTGGAGCGTAATTCATAATATGATATCAGGTGACCCACTGCCCAGCCCTGCTGGAGGGTAAACCATAATACATCATCAGGCGACCCACTGCCCAGCCCTACTGGAGGGTAAACCTGGAATGAGTCATCAGGCGGACCACTGCCCAGCCTTGCTGGAGGGTAGACCTGGAATGATTCCTCAGGTGACCCACTGCCTAGTCTCTGCTAGAGGGTAAACCTGGAAGAAGGCGGCGGGTGACCCACTGCCCAACCCTGCTGGAGGGTAAACCCGGAACAAGGCGACGGGCGACCCACTGCCCAGCCCTGCTGGAGGGTAGACCCTTAAGAGTCATCGGGTGACCCACTGTCTATTCTCTTATAGAGGGTAAACCCTGAACAAGTCGATAGGCGACCCACTGCCCAGCCCTACTGGTGGGTAGACCTGGAACGAGACGACGGGCGACCCACTGCCCAGCCCTACTGGAGGGTAGACCCTCAAGAGTCGTCAGGTGACCCACTGCCTAGTCTCTACTAGAGGGTAAACCCTGAGAGGTCGATGAGTAACCCACTGCCCAACCCCGCTGGAGGGTAAACCCAGAACTGCTCTGGCCATCTCTATTGGATGGTACAACACTGGCCAACCGAACACGGAGTGGGTATCGCACAACCAGCCAACTCTAGAACAACTCACCCAAAGGATTTTCAACACCTGTTCCATCACTGGGTGTCACTAGCACCGCTACCGGCCGATCCATCGAGAACGAAACCAGGGGGAGACCACTCAACCCTTCTGGTCAAACAAACAAGCACAGAGGGACCCTCTACGTCGCGAGAGGTCAAAGTACGCAAAGCAGAGCTTGGCACACACCGGGGGCCCACACAACATGTGGCCCCTAGTTAACCCCAACCAAGTGCATGAACGTCTCAAGTAAAAACCACATGTACCTCCAAGCGCTCCTGTATACTCCCAAATTATACCACGTCTCTAGCCCAAAGGCTAACATGCACCCGGCACCCAACATCAACGTGAAGGCGTAACGTAACAACTTCAACATGCCACCTCAACAGCTGAGGCAAAGCCAACCACATCTCTTTAGACACTAACCTCACTCTCACAGGAGTGCACGCGATCACATGCCATAGGTCCACTACAACACGGTAGAAGAACCACCACAGGGGAACCTTTCATATTTCCACATTTAATAAGATCGCGTAAGAGGCTCCGTTCGCCAAACAGATCATACCGTTGTAATCCTCACGAAAAAACATGCGAGATCGACTACTTACTCACCTCAAACGGATATCTGACTGAAAGGTCTCTAACACCGCCTCACGCCCGAACGACGTCCCGTGATCCCGAGCCTCGACCTCGAAAATAGTCGAGCTCATCGCACTATTGTGATCCCCTCGGGAAAACATGTCAAAAGCACTACTCACTTGAGTGCAGCGGATATCTGGAGAAAAAGGTGCATTCCGGTGCACCGCACATGAGCGGTGCTTCTTGAGACCCGCAACCTGGTCCCAAAACACAATGAACGGATCACACCGTTGCGATCCTCTCGAAAAAGCACACAAGATGGACTATTCACTTGTCCAAAACGGTCGCCCGGTGATAAAAATGGAAAATCACAGTCGACGCCCAAACGGCCCTCATAGGTCCCACACCATCATGCCGAATTAGAGCGGGCGGATTGCACCATTGCAATTCCCTCGGAAAAAAAATCCAGAATCGACTGCTTTCACGCCCCGAACGGACGCCCGGTGAGAAAGTTGATAAATACTGCCCGCAGCTAAAAGACGGGCCACGGGGCCCGCGCCTCAACTTCAGCTTCAACACCTAAAACCACCCTGGGAAGCTCCTTCTCGGTGCCAGGGTCCCAATTCCACTGATGGCGCTCAAAATTGACGTCAGACGCATCTGTGTCGTCCAAAAAAAGAATTTCCAAGAAGCCCACTAAGCTGCTTTACGAACGTGTCGTGCCCTCGAGCCTCTTGTCTTGGAAGATAAAACTCCTGAAACCACCTCATAATGTTCGCCTCGCTGATACGGCCCCACAGCCATAGACAGAATGCAAATATGACACCCTTAATGGAAATTACAGGCATCCGAAGGGGGGGGGGGTAAGATCCCCTTGGGCTGGACCGGCCTGGGCCAAGCCGCGCTGGCCTGCCGGGCTCGCAGCGCTGGTCGACCCGGTGTCGTCCAGTCCAGTGCAGACCGACCCTCGTGGGGTCAGTCCTCGCGCTGTGTGACGAGCCGCGACACGCGGGTCGTGCTCCCCCGCTGGGGTCATACGTCGCGACCTCGGTGCTCCCCTGCACGACGAGCTCGGCCTCGCCCTCGCCGTCACCCGTCTACCCAGGCTGCTCGCCCCCAGAACCGGCCTCCGCTCACCCGGATACCCCAGATGAAGACCCTACACTACCCTGCGCCTTAGCCGCGCCACCGTCTGAGAGCCCCGCTGCCGCCCCATCCGCCGTAAGCCAGCCGCGCCGCCGCTCAAACCCGTCGGAAACCAAAAACCCGCAACCTTTGGCGGTCGTTTGTGATCAACTCCAAACTCAGATTTTCGATCTGAAAGATGCGTCGGGTAGCTCACCAATTATAATACACAATTATGGGCTTTGATTTCAAATTCAATGGTAATTGAATGGAATAAATCAACATGAAAGTAGATTTTGGAAATGAAAACGCAAAAACCGAAAACTTCTACCTGTAGGGCGTTGCCCGGAGCTTTGCCGACGATCCGCCGGAGCTTCCGCGCCTCGCTAGAGATGTTGTGCCTCGCCGGAGAGGTGGAGGATAGGAGGAGTTCCTCTTTAAGAGGGTTTGCGCTAGGGAATGCGAAAGAGGGAGATGGGAGAGTTAGGGTTTAAATAAATTAATTAACATTTAATTTAATTTAAAACCCCCAAAATAACCCGCATCCGCAACTCTCGACGGGGTCGAGGTTATGCCTCCCCTAGGCCAAAAACCACCTTCCGAGCACAAAGACAATCTCAGAATTTTAATCCGAGACACCGTTAAAATGTTATAAAACTGAACGTTCGAGGCTGCCATATTACGAAAACGTCCATGGGGCCATTTTTCACAGACGGGCCACGCCCGCAAAAGTTACACCCCTCCTAGGGTAAACAACATGCTCCGAACTCAACCTTACCCTCGGTTTTCCAATATGAGCCACCGTTTAAGAGATACTTGAGTTAAGCCGTTAAACGAATAAATTAATCATTTAATTTATCCATTTCACGTTCTGAAAGTGTGCGAGGGGTCCAAACGTCCCGCTTCGACAAGTTTTATGTCGTTCCTAGGGTAAAAACCCCATTCTGGACCCATCTGTACACTCGGATCTCTGATCTGGATCATTGTTTAGGATTTATCCCATTTATTTGGCGTTCCCAGTGTGAACGCACTGAAATTTTAATTCCGGCCACTCCGGGGCTCATAATCGCACGCCGTCTGAGGGCGCTACACTGGAATAACATCAAGAATATTCCAAAGTCTTTCACAAAAAAAACCAGGTTGTTAAAATTTTGGAATGAAAAATTGAACATGAGTTTATGGTTATGAGATGAATATTAGCAATGAATAGAAAAGTATATATGTGAGTGTTCCCTTGATCTATTCCTATGAGGGTACAGTATAGTATTACATCCTCTACATGATATTGTGGTCCCCTCAATATGATGAGTTCAGATAGAGTTCATTTATCCCTTTGGGATCCTAGTGTGGGATCCTCTGTCGATTTATCTTTCCTTAGTAGGGTTTTTTGTATCATTATGACCCTATTTCATGGGTGTTGATTCCCTACTTAGAGGGTTGATCTAGTGGGGTTTGCAGTATTGTCTTATGTATGATCCCCTACATGGTGGATAGTTATAGATTAGGTTTGTGGTATATTTCAATGGTCTTTGGTGTGATCCATTATCTATGTATTATGGTTCTAAGTCTCTGTAGGTTTTGAAGCATCCCCCATAAGACCTGGATGTGATCCCCTAACTGAGCATTTTGATCTCTATAGTTCTAGATTGGGTTTTTAGTGTCTCCCAGTGGTCCTAGGTGTGATCCCCTATCATAGTGTTGAGATCTTATGGGTTTCAGTATGGTTCATGGGGTCCCCCTTGATACAAAAATTAGATCCACCATCTTAGTATCATGATATGCTTGGTTCCAGCAAGAATTTATTCCTAGAAATCCCTAATGAGCACATTCTCTCAGATATATTCCATAAGGGATGGTGGGGATGTGCCATCGGATTAGTGATACCCGATGAGTGAGATTTATTATATGGGTTCCATTGGGGATGGTCTGGATCATGGAGTGAGATCTCTTGGATGGTTGAAACCTTTTATCCTTGAGTATAATCCTATGGTGGGATATCTAGTTGAGACTGTAAGACTTGGAGTCTGAGACGAGTATATCTGTGTTATTCTAGGATTCTTTATGGTTATAAACCATATCATGATTGACATACCATGTGAAGATGAGCTAACTTTTCATTTATATATGACTTTTGGAGAAGGAGATTCATGTTCTCTCTCTCTTGGGTTTTTGTACCCTCTAGCTATGGCTCAAGAAGACTATTTCCTTTCAGTTTCTACATTTTATTTTGGGGTTTTGGGTTCCTATTATGAATTTTTATACTAAAACCATCTAAGGATCTAACTGTACATGTAATTTAATATGTATATGATAGGCCTTTCAATGGATTTCTAGGAGGACTAGATACAGGAAAAGCATAGTGGGATAGATAGACCGAGGTGTGTACTAGTTGATGTATTTAACAGTTGTCCCCCTGTAACAGCCCAAGATTTTATGAAAAATATTCTTTTTAATTTCACTAATGTCTTGTGTTGTACGCTACACCAAAAGGATCTTTCACAACATGCATCCTTGACTTGCCTTCCATTACACGCAATCGTGACCTTCCTCGATAGTGTGTGTAGTACGCAATAATGAGTTTCACTAAACAGCAATATGCTATTAAAATATTATTAAAACTAGCCGTTATGAATAGTAATAACCACTCTTTGAAATTTTGTAAATTTTATTTTATCAAAATGGACTTTATTTTTGGATTCGTAATATCGAAATTAGCTTAGGGTGAAATTTTGGTACTTTTCGGATAACTTTTATTTTCTGATGAATAGTGAAAATTACTAAATTTTAATTAAAAACATTTTTTTAATCAAAATAATTAATAATGATAAATTATTAATTTGAGTGTTTTTAAAGTATATTTAGAATATATTTTTTTACAATTTAATACAATGTTGGTCATTGGATGTAATTCTACATTTAAACCAGTTATAAACAAGTTTCAATCTTTTGATAGTTATTATCTCTTAAAAACACGCTATTTGTTTTAACAACGAGAATTAATTTTTAAATTAGTTAATGCAACTGATATGTTTTGAATTTGGTAAAATAGACATCATTTTTGAGTTCATAATATCAAATATAGCTTAGGTCTAATTTTTTGTATTTTTATGAAAACTTTCAATTTTTGATGAATAGTGAAACTACTAAGTGGTAGTTAAAAAAATTAATTTTTTCATAAATCTTAATTTTACCGCTTCTGTGAAAGGAATTTCAAAAATCCGAGAGACACGGTTGATGTCAGTAAGTAAAATGTGGTTCAATGAGATGAAAATAATTTTTGGTGAATAGTAACTTTTTACTTTTATTTACCACGGTTAAAAGTAAATAGGGTAATTAAGGGTAAAAATGATATTAATATTACCCTAACACATGTCCTAATCCTATTTGACAAGTTTATATCGACCAAAAACAACCTTAAGTGTAAAATATTATCATTTAGGCCCACTTGGATTAGATTAGGACATTTATTATTATTTAATTCAAAGAAGAGTTAAAAGAGTTAAAATCAAAGTTTATTTACTAAAACATTTTTAATATAGTGTTATAAATCATATAATTTCGACTATAAATATTCATTAGAAAGATAAAAAGATTTCCTACACAATGGTATTTTATTTGTAATTTTTATACTTTAAATAATTTAATTTATTTATGACACAACGATGATGCAGTAATTATCTTTTTAAGAAAATATTAACATAATTGATGTTATAAATGCCCAAATAAATGTAATTTGAGACTTTTTATGACTTAAAATAATTTTCTAGGTTAATATGACATGTTATTGTTGATTTAAGTAACTTTGTTTGAACTTATGATTCTGTTAAAAATTTCATAAAAATCATGTACCAAATAGTGTCAAAATTGACATAAATTAGTTTTTAAAACAAATATTATATTATTAATTGTTATTTAATTACTAAAAATATAAGGTTCGGCCAAATGACTTAGATAAGGATAGATATATTAATAATAAACAACTTGTGGTTCGTTTGGCTTGATATAGTAAGTTTATTAACCATATAGTGTAAGAAAACAAAAAGACACGGTAAAAGTTAAATTATTTAACTTAGAGTTAAATCTAATTGATAAGGTTAAAATAATAACCTAAACTTGTCTAAATCCTATTGGATGAGAGTACTTCGACCCATACCCACTTTAGCTTTGAAATAAGACCATTTGGAACCATTATAAACCGAATTTGACCTTAATATAAAATAATATTTTGAGATATTCCTAAGGTGCCCCTCTCCTCCCTTATAAAAGGGCACCTCCTCCCTCTCCTCCTCACACCAATTTGAGAATTCAAGATCGGCCAAACCCTTCCAAATTCTCTTCTCCACTTTCCTAGCAACATCCTAGAGGTTCTGGTCTTCCTCAAAGACCAATTTTGGTACCCTAAGAGGAGGTCTCAAAGAGGCACTTCAAAGAAGAGGTAATTTCTGTTACCAATTCTTTCACCTTTATTTCTTCTTCCACTTCTTCTTCTAAGGTTGTTTCATTATGAAGTAATAACATCAGTATCACTCATATACTGATATTTTATTATAAGTATTAAACAACCCTATTTCACCATCTATCCATCCTACGGAAAACGAAATCACCGCGCGTGCGTACGTACGGAATACCGTCTCCATGCCGTGGTGTAATCTGTTTTTCCACCAACACCTTACATGGATGGGTATTATGGTGTAAATAATAACTATACATAGTTATTATAACATAATAATGATTCTGATATATTGTATCATCCACTCCAATTCAATTCAATAATTATGGAAATGATATCATCGCTTGTGCGTACGTACGGACTACCGTCTCCACGACGTGATGAGATTCATTCTCCATGTAACCATTTAAGAATGATTATAAAGTATATATAATCAATAATAATGAAATATATGACATTATAAATCTAATGTATTTATGTTTATATATATGCATGTCATCTACTTAAAACTCAATAAGGAAACGAAAACAGCGTTCATGCGTACGAACGGTCTACCGTCTCCATGAACGGTGTATTTATTTCCATTTACTGATCTATTATATATATATATATATATATATTCTGAATATATATTATATATAAATCATGTTTTATATTCTGGAATTAAGTAATCATTATCTAAGTAATCATATGAATAATTACAAGTTAAAACACGAGCGACAAATGAGATGATTTTACCCAAAACGCTACTTTAACATTAATTTACTAAAGAACGGGTAATATAAAGTCATAAGTGTACCATATATGACATAATAACAATGAATATGATTCTGTAATAAGTCAATGACATTATTTAAATCATTATACAGGAGGTTCGGACACTTACGAAGCAAATCGGACCTAAGGTAAGGGAAATATCACAATCTCACTTTTATCCGAGATTGTTTTTACTTTGGTAATTACTGGGGTGTATTTTATCATCCACATCCATGTTCCCTAAATATGTAATATTATTTTCATCCTTCTACAATATTTTATATCCAATTTTACCCTTCGGAAAGTTTTTTGTAAAAGATATGAAAGGAATCTTTTGTCGTTTTTCGTACGATGTACTTTTTGACTTTTCCGACAAAAGTACGAGAAGAATGTTTTTTTTAACTTATACGGAATGAATGGATTTTTAAAAAATTATTTCCAAGAATCATCCTTTACAAGTTTTCAAGTTTATTTTTAATCAACTTCTTTTTGTTTAAAATGGTATGGCATGTTATGAAAGGATAAATGTTTTTGAAGTAGAAAGGATATTTTCCTCAAGAATGGAGTTCAAGAGTTTTATCAAAATTATTTTCCATCTAAGACAATATAGGGTTCTGTTTCTATCCCTATTATTACATGGATTTGATTATGTTGTGATGGAAATATTTTTATGAATTCCTTTATCTTATATGAATTGTTTTATGATGTCACGATGTTTAAGATTCCCATTTTTATTACATGGGTTATGCAATGATGTATGATTTATGATTTTGTGGCACACATAAGAATGGTATCATTATGAGATGGGTGGGACCTATATCTCCCTCCAATTAATTGGGTAAAGATTTTATATCTCATTAGATAGACATGACTAGAATGGTAGGTTATACTGGTTCAGTGAAACAGGACTGAAACGAGGGTGACTCGGTTCAGAAAGGGACTTTGTCCACTAAGATAGTCTTGGAAATGAGTCTTGACTAACAAGAAATGATTCTCTATGATTATGTGTGTATGCCACAATGTTTCATGTTTTAAGTTATGATTTCATTTCAATACTATGATTTATCCCATGTTATGAAATTATGCTCTCTTTTGCAGGTTAAGATTTCCAAAATGTTATGTTCTTATGAATATGATGTGATTGATATTTCTTTTGTTTACCCTTACTGAGAATTTGAGCTCACCCTATTATGTTTTCTTTTCCCCAGGATATAAAGAAAGGTTTTAGGTATAAAAAAAAGAAGATCTTTATGGGATATGTTGAAGATCTTTCACCAGGATTAGAAGATTATATTCCAAGTTTCCAAATACACTAAACTATTACGGTCCTTGTGTGTGTGTTTTTGTTATGTACTAAGTATTCCGCAAAAGTAATGTAATGTCCATGTACGTCAAGCTTTGGGTCTCTACACCCCCATAATGAGTAGGTCATATTCTTTTATCAATTTCTAGTGGGGTTTTATTTTTTTCATTGATTCAGTAATTTTTTGTATTATTATTATGGTATACAGATGTATGCATGCATTTGATGTTAGTTGTATTATTATATTTACATTGTTTCATGGATATGGTTGTTTGTACTTTGGTAAATACAATATAGACTATGGCCTCTAATTACCATGATATTACCACTCGGTGCTGGTCACTATCCCCTGACCTATTGGAGGCAGGCTTGGGGTAGTCACAATCATCTCTTTAGTGGCCAAGTGGTCCCCATTGGGTCATTTTGTGACATAGTTGTATTAGAGAGGGTTCCTCTTTGGGACCGTAGTGTTGAGATTTTCTATCTATGATCTTGTTTTGGGATTTATTACAATAGTGGTTAAGTGTCTCGAGTTCATATTTTAGTCTATAGACTCCATCATTTGTGCGAAACCCTATGTATACATTCACTAGGACTCTAAAAACATGCTTGTTTACTCCGAACATGTAGGCACTAGTTATAAGTAAATGTTGGTGCATGCATTAGATAAGACTAGGTTGTGGTTTCCATGTCCATCTTGAGTTATATTCCTTGATACACTCTTTTACTATGGTTTATCTTGATTGTATTTTAGGATTCCACCATGATGACTGCCAGCTAGGGTTCCATAGTGGGATTGTGATGATGACCCACCCAATGAAGAGGCTTCAGTGCAGGGGTCTTCATCGAAGGTGGTACCTCCATATGTTTTTCTAGTTGTTCCACCACACGTTGATCTATAGGTTTCACTAGAAGTACAATATGAGGATTCATTTAGGATAAGTGAACTACATGGGTTTCATAGGAAAAGACCTCCCAAGTTTTAGGGTGATCTAGATAGGTTATTGATGAATGGTTTGATGTATTCATGCACATTCTTTGAATTGTTAGGACACCTCCCAATTAGATGTTGTTCCTAGAAAATATTCTTCTTGAAGGATCCATGGGGAAATGGTGGATTATGGTGACTCAGACATATATTAATAGGATTCTCACTTATACAAAGTTTGATTAGATCTTTAAGGAAGAGTTTTATCCATCCATGTTATGATCAATGCATATCCATAATCTTCTCTATCTTCAGTAGGGTAGCTTGACTGTGGATGAGTATTTAGAAATGTTCATGGACTTTTCATGAAACTCCTTGTAAATGGTTCAAAATCCGTCTTTCTGAGCATGGACCATGAAGAAGTATTACACTTAGATATCAAGGGTTTAGTGATATCTCTTTGTATTCCCACCTATGTTGCATTTATTGAGTGGTCCTTGGTAGTGGAGTGATTACTAGATGAGTAGACTCTGACTAATATTTCTAGGAAAATAGGAGTTGAGACCATAGTATTTGATACTTGATGTAAGGCTCAAGGATTTTAGTGTGAAAGATGCTTCAGGAAATGATCCCAGTATGGAGGGTTTGGGGTTCAGGACTCCTAGGATGATTATAGTCATCCATGATATAGGAAGTGTTTCTCTTATGATGGGAGTGCACATATTGTTTGGAATTTTTCAACCCATCATGCTTTTAATAGGGGTATGATCAATGGACCTCCCTAAAAGAGATATAAACAAGATCAAGGATTTTTTTCATGATTAAAGGCACATTCAATGAGTGGGAAGAGCATTAGGAGGTGGCTTATAGTTTGATATGTTTCCACCAACACCCCTAAGTGGTCCATGATAGACTAATGGATCTGTAGGATGGGGACAAGGATTGATACAGGCCATAGATGCCTAAGTACTAAAGGATCCTATGTTTATTAGAGGTATGATCTCTATCCTTTATACTTTTTTAGTAGTATTGTTAGATACGGGTGTATGATACCATTTTCATGTCACTTATTGATTGAGGATTATCTAGGGTGATGTAGAGAATCGGTGGATCCTTGTGTGGTGATTCTTTATATGGATTTATACTCACAATAAAAAGGGATAATTCCCCCACTGATATGTGGTTTTTTGACGCAATAAAAATTTTATGGATAAGATAGTGTTGCCCAAATAGGATTTTTTTTTAGGTGTGGAAAAACGGTTCCTTGGACTTATGTGTCTAGGGAATATTGGTTTGTTGAGGTATCAGAGATGGCCCTAGTTTTGGTTAATAATAGGGAAAAGGAAAAGAGGATACTTTGGAAGAAGGGGATTATTGCCTATAAGTTTGAGTATGGTTATAGGTACGACATGTGACTTTACTTCCCTAACTACAGTTAGAACAAAGTCATGAGCCAACTTTCCCTTAGTGTATCCTCTATTTGAGACCTAGAGACACTACTGGAGCCTTTTAGCTTGACCCTTATACTTGGAGGCTCCAGAAGAGAGGATTTGAGGTCATACACTCCTATTAGGTGGTGTGAGATGAATCTAGAGGAGAGAGGGAGCCTCGTATAGAACCTTTATATAGTGGAAAAGAGAGACCCTATGATGTTTATTTTATTTATATTGGTTTCCTACCTTCTATGATCATACTGTTTCTGTTGGTGGTTGTGTTAGAGTTTTAGTCTTATGGGATAGAGTTTTCCCCCATTTTAGAGGATTGATCCCAAGACAAGCAGGATGAGCTCACATATAAGCAGATACATCCAACTTTTATTAGTTAGTTAGTATGAACCTTAGAGCAGTAGATTTTATGAGCTTCCAGTTCCTTATAGTGGTGGTGGAGTTGAGTACATCTTCCCAATGAAATTTTGGATTTAACTCCTCCCCTAGAATTATAATTCTACATAGACTAGCACCCATGGACTAGCCAGATATTTCTTACAACATATCAGTTGGCTCCCATTGAGATTCATGGGCGAGAGGTGTAGTTTGAGGTTTGTAGAAAAAATGCTTCGTAAGACCTAGTTTTTTTCTTGGATAGCCTTATGTTGTTCTCCTAGGAGCAGGATCAGATAATTGATAAATATATCCTTAAATGACTTTTTATTAGTTCATGATATTATTTTTAGTTGGTACCCTCATGTTCTCGGCATCATATTTGTATGCGAGACACCTAGGGATGGATTCTAAACTTTGAGAGTACCAATTTCTTGGGGGGCTCTCATAGAGACAGGTTTGGATTTGGGAGGTGAAATTATTGTGATATGTTTTCTTATACATGGGATTGATAGTGGACTCAACATAGGTTGGGAACATGCTAGTATGAGATCCACCCAAGGGTGTGGTCATGGTAGTGGATGCTCACAACGAGAGTTTTTTGTCTGCTATTTTTGAGTGAGGTAACAGAGCAGTTTAACTCTTTTCATTTGACCCTTTATTTATGATGATAGTACATTTCTTCATATAATGGTGGTTACTCCTCCTCTTTTTCATAAATTTATGGGGAACAATTAAGAGATTATATTCATGCAGTTTTATGTGAATATATATCTATTGGACGAGTTCTTAATGGATTTAAAAATGGTGGGGAGTTGGTGTAAATTCCATGGATTGATGATGAAACTTGTCAAATTATAAGCAAAGGTGATGTGGAGGTTATTTTCCCTTAGTAGTTCACCTATAAGATGGGTGGTTGCACTGATATCCTTTAGCATTGGTTTTGGTGGCCAATGATGAGGAATGTATGAACACATCAGGAGTTATTTATGTATATACTATGGTGGACTTTAGAGCTCGTCAAGGAGATCTTTTTTTATAGGAGATCTCACTCCGTAAATGGTTTTAGGTAGTTATCCTGGTTGGTAGTCTATCTATGTGGTTCTTAGACCCTTTTTCCAATTTATACATCGAGTTAGTGAGGAGATGTACAACTTGCCCCTGTGACCATAGTCGGATTGGGTGCTTCATGTTTTCCACCTTTCACAGCTAAGGAGACATGTGGATGTGTAATCTCATAATGTTTACCTGGTCTAAACTGTGAAATATGTGTGGTATTTCCTTTTTTAAGTACCTAGTGGTGGGAAAGTGGTTTCCCCAGGGGTATGTTTGTTGACAGCATGGGAACCCTCCAGATAGCTCTCTGGTGTGGGAGACCCTGTTGATAGATCTATTTTTCTCCATTATGCGTGGGATTTTTTTTGGGATGAAAGTACTAGAGTGTTTGTAGATTTCAGTTACTCTTTTTTTCATGTAAGAAAATGAAATATTTTTAGGAATATTTCTGAAACCATGAGCATAGTCGACATGGAATTTGAGGGCCCAGAGAGCCTTAGTTTGGTGATATTAAAAATAGTAAATATATTATATCATGTGAATATAGTTTTTCTAAAAAATTGGTTTAAATATAGAATGAGGTCTCGGATCAGAAATCTAAGATAGAGGATGACTCTAAAACATGGGTTTTACCCTAGATGCACCATAAAGTTTTTCTATGTCAGGCACCTGGTTAGAGGTGACCATTGGAAGGGTGTTAAATGATGGAGGTTTATTAATTAAATAAATTTTAATTAATAAACTTAATATACCCTCCCCGTTTGGTTCTCATGTAGGTAGAGGAGAGGGAGGATCCCCTATGAGTGATGGATGAACCAAGGATAGGAGTAACTTCCAAACTCTTTTCTTGATATTAATCATTCTCATGTCATAGTGAAATGATTTCAGGGTGTGGATCTAGACTCTAAGCTTTTTCATTTCTCCATGAGGTGGGGGGATTTCTGAGATTTATGTCTTGAGCCTCTTATATTCATTTTTTATGGTTTCTGGTCCCTATTACGACTTCTAGAGATCCCTTTAGAGTTGATTTGTGGATTTTGGGTGAAACTAAGGGGTTTTGGGTGGCTTTTTGGTATTTCCCATTCAGAAATCCCAATAATACAATGTGTATTGTAGGAACACACATCATGTGTTCTTCATATTCAGGGAAAATGTGTGACATCCTGTTAACATATTTTATGTGTTTTTTATCTTTTGTTTTTATTCCCCTTTTTGTGGATAATGTTATGGTTTTTTGGAGGAATATGGTGATTTTTGAAGGTTTTTGGGAATGATCATGGTTGGCACATGGTTAATGAAAACCATGCTGCCTTTTTGTATAAACCTTTCACCTTTTATTAGAGATCCAGAGGAGGTAGAACGATTGGTTCAAAGATTGTAAACCCGTGTGGAAAAAGAATTAAACCTCTTCTATTAGTCCATGTGGGGGTCCATGTTTGGAACACATTTTTTCAAAACCATGCATCTATTCAAGTGGGTCTATTTAGGGTGCATGGTTAGGCACACAGTTAGTACTAACCATGAGGTTTACACAACAAACTATGTGAATGAGTTTTTAATGCCCTAAAATTTATAATTAAATTTATAATATTCCCTATTTTACCACAAATACATCTTAATCAAGACTATTTCAATACTTTGGTTTTTAGTATCCCTCTAAAATAATTTTGGATCTCCCAACCTCATCTCTTGGTGTATCATAGTGCTGATTGAAGTGGTGATCTTATTTAGGTAAGTTCTTCTCCTTTTGGGATTCGATATCCTCTCATTACTTTATTTTTCCTTCCTAGATAAAATATTATCCTTTTGATTAATTTAATCAAGTATCATTGATTTTTAATTTTAGATCTAGGATCTTCAATCAATTCTCTTCAGACTCCTCTTCCTTGATTCAGTGATGGCCATCATAGGTGACACATCACGGATTCATTACGATTGGATTCTAGATTTTACAAGTACGTGTTTCCATGCCTTTAATTTATTTTCTAAATCATTATTTCTTAAAAATATGTGGAAATGTATTCCTTATTCTTAATATTTTTTCTTATGTATGTTTATTTTGATTTCCTTTTAAGATCTTTTAAGAATGTTCTGTTAAAATTGGGGGCTTAAGATCATGTTTTTATATCCAAATTAAAATGTCTTAATTTGAATGAAATTAGTTTATAAATGAAATTATTTTCAAATGGTTTCAAATTCTTGAGTCTTTGTAATGAATAAGAACCCTCCTTGTATGATTTACCATTTTCTTTGAAATTAGAATTCATGGATGATTTGAAATGAGTGACTTGATCACATAGAAGGAGGGTGTAATCCACTATTTTAAAATGACTTCAAGAATTTGTTAAACTTATTTTCAATTCCTTAAGGATGAGTTGAAATATATTCTTGGTTTAAAGTACTATTTGGTACTTTATAAATACTTTCTAAAGAATACATTTTGATTTGAAGGAAGGGTTTTGAAATTAAAATGATGATTTTTGATGGCCCGATTGAAACTTTATAATGATCCTCTCTTTTGATAATATCTTGATGTGTCTTAATTGATTATTATGATTCCCATTCATGGGTGTTTAAAATGTATTATTCACTTGATGTAGTTCGAGGGTGAGAGTGAGATGTGATTTGAAGGAATGATCCCATGATTGAAATGTTGATGGCATGATCCCATGATTGATATTGATAAGGATTCCCATTGTGATCCTCGTAACTTTATTATCTCACAATCCTATTTTTACTAGACATGGTAACATGGGTAGTAAGATGAGATAACCTATATTTATGAATTTCAAGAGGAATCACACCATATATAGGGGATTCGTAGAGAATATGAATGTTTGGGGATATAGTTGCGCCTCTAGGAAAGCAGGTGTGTGTAGAACTAGTTTTCTTGAGACCTGTGAGACTAGCAACGACAAGAACTGTAGCAACGGCAAGCACTGTAGCAGCGACAGAGTACTGTAGCAGTGGCGGGTACTGTGCAGTACTGTAGCAGTGCAGGTATTGTAGCAGTACTATTCACAGAATGGGCTTCGGGCCAAACAAATAGGTCTACCGGCCATGTAATGGGCTAAATGCCCACTGGGCCTTCGGGCTATGTAATGGGTCTCCCTCTACCCAGTTAAAAGAGGTCTTTGCTTTCCTTTAATAATAAATGAGGCTTCGGCCCCAACCTTTTAAATATATATATATATATATATATATAACTCTTGGTATTAGGTGCATGTTATTATTTTTTTATGATATGACTCTATCTTATGAAATGGTCTTAAAAGATTCTCCAAAAAGGTTTAGTTTTCAAATTATGAAATTGCATGTTTCCAACATTGGTTTGGTAAATGATTTTGAAATTTTTAAACATATATTTTTAATAAAACACCATTGTTAACTAATTTATATGGATTTATATTTCCTTTCTAAAATGTAAATACTTGTACTCAGTTTATTGTACTTATCTTTTATAAAATTTTAATTTACTTATGAATTATCTTCATATACTCTTTAGTAGAATCCAACTAGGCTCTAAATCTCACACCATTCTTGTACTATTTTTTGATTTCATCCTTTATTATCTTATAGAAGGTGATAATTCACTCGTATTCCTTTGTGGAATCATGTTAGGTGACCCATGAGAGGTGCATTGGGACATGTTGGGTGATCATGGATCATTAAGAGATGGGTTTTAGCCATTATGTTCCACTTTTAGTTTTTATAGTGTCACTTTGTACTCTATGATGTATTTATTGATTATTTTATCTAAAATATTTTCCTAAGTGCACTTTTATTATTCTTTTATCTTGTAGTTAAAATCATTCCCAAAGGTTAATTCTTGATTCCTTAGTGTTTATCATCAGCCCATAGAGACCAGGAATGCTCTTTGGGTTAGTTATAGATTGGATTAGATATCTATTTGGATGGCATTTTGGGATGGTTCATTAAAAATGGCATCATAGGAGTTCTTTCCATGAAAGTAAGTATATATATTTGAAATACCTTATGTAATTTTGGGTGATTCATGGTTTGAAGGAGAATAAGGATCTGTCAGGACTCAAGATCTACTTCGTGAATAGGTTCTTGATCACCACCACTTAACTACGAGACTTTAGTAACCAGGGAATTTTGGGAATCTATCCCTTATTTTATGTTATTTTTTTCTTGATCATGAATGAGATTTAGATCCCTGATGGAATTATATTTTATTTTGGGAAACTCTTATTATATTTGGTATTGAAAAGAAATATAGATAGAGCTGAACTATACCTTCATGATCTGGTAAACTATGAGGAATTAGTGTGACTATTATAGAATTAAATTAGGAGCTTTTGTGAAATTGGTGTGTGGTTTACTATCCCATGAAACCAAGACATGAATAGTTCTACCTTAACTCTAAACATGGTTCCCTATCCATTTGTTTCCATAATAACCCCACTCGTGTGAGGTTATTTTGTAGAGTTCTTATTTTGAATGGAGATATTTTTTGTTTCTTATTTTTTTCTCCTATGTAGTTGTTTCATCTTAAACCAATTTTTGTTGATTTTAAATCATTTTAAAAAACCAAATTTGTGACTTAAAACATGTTTTTTTTATTTGTAAAGGGTTTTAAAATTACTAAAAAAAATTTTATAAAATTTTTTGTTCATAAAAAATGATTTTCAAAGACACTTGTGTGATGTGATAAAGAATGTTTTAAGAATAAATTTTAGTTTTTAATGTATTTAAAAGTATAATGGTTTTGAAAATTGAAAAAACATGATTAATATTTTTGAAATAATGGAAGAATTTACATGATACGGTAAATACTATTTTAAACTATGGTGAATTTACACCAAGATTCCATATTTTAAAGAAACTTATATTGTTTTGAAAATGGGAAAATATTGTATGATTTGAAATATATTATTCTTTGATAAAAGTGGGATATGGGTTCATTTAAATAATTTTGTGACCTGATTGAGTGTTCTATGATTCTTGAGTTAATAAGACTTTGTTTTTTGAGGTTCAGAAATGTCTCTGAGAGAGTCCTTCAAGAAGGATAGAAAGTTGGTCCAACAGTCCGGCCCTTGAGGTAGTTCATCGGTTTCCTAGAAATGGAATCTCAAGTTGATAACTCATCCAAAACTCTGAATTTGGTGGTGTATATGGAGACATTCTAAAGGATGGACCCCATCTAGTACTTCTTTAATTAGCACCCACCTTTCTATAATGGTGAACTAGGTTATCTTGTGGAAATAAAGTTTCTTGGAGAATTTTATAGGATCTTACACTCTCTTAAGATTCCTCATTCCCTAAATTTCAATTCAATAAAATCATTATTTGAGGGACCTATACACGAGTGGTTATAATTTTTTATTCACTACCATATTAATGAAATAATTTCATTGAAATTCTTCAATTTAGTCATCATTTTGTGGTTTTATCCTGAGAAAATGAAGAAGGAAGAAGTTTTTAAGTTGGTTTTTAGTTAAGATGAGAAATTGATTCTATATGATTCCAAGAAACTCTAATGTTTGGTATGTTTCTTACTTGGTTTTTTGGTAATTAAATCCTTAAGTCAATCTATTTCAGAAAACTTCTTCTTTTATACTTTTTAACCTCCATTCTTGTAGTTCGGTGGACCTATTATTTTGAGATACTAGAAAGGGACTTTTCATCTAGAGCATAGTGAAAAAAAAACAACATGAAGGGAAGAATTCTTTATTCATTATTTAGGAAGTATTTTCTTCTCGAGAAAATAAGAGGCATGTTGTGTGTTTCTAGTGTAGTGAACCTGGTCGAACAAAGAAGTTGTGTTTGAACATATTGAGAGTTTTTAAATAGTTTGGTCATTTGGGTTATCTTAATAGTTTTTTAAAGTTGGGAGATTGGAAAGGGGTGTTTCGATAAGGGATCATCATCTCCTGACTATAGGGAAGCAGATGGTTCAAGATGATAAGTTTTAAACCATGGTATTTGGAAGGAATCTATCCATATAGAAGGGAGAGATTCTAGTGGTGGTTTATGTTGATCCAGATTGTTTTTTCTTCCATCAGAGTGGAAATTGATTGAGTTTTTAATTGTTGTGGTTAGTCTATTTTTGTAAAACAATTTTTTTAGAGATATTAGTGGAATGTTTTTGGATATTTTTGGATTATCAATTTTGAAATTATTTAGGATTGTGTGGATATTTTATTTTTCTTGGGACCTCTATGGTTGTGCCTTGTGGATATACATTTTTGAATTCTTAAACTTTCTTTTGAAATGAAATTAGTTCCTTGATTTTTAGTGTTCTCCAGATGATGTAGTGGAATATTTTTCCAATAACCCTTGGGATGTTTAAGGGTTTTTTTATTCAAAATACCTTATAATCCATTCCATGTATGTCATCCTATGATCTGTGGTAGATATATTTATTATTGGATGTTATTACTTGGTATCATCTTGTTTTTCCTTGGTGATTTGTGATCAATTTTGATGTAATAGATGATATCCATTATGAGATTATAGTGCCCTATTGTGCACTAAAATTTATGTTTTATCTCTTTCTAAATGGACTTGGATAGACCTTTGGAATACACTCTTGTAACTAGGATGGTTTAATTCTTTGATGGACCTGACACCTAAAGGCGCTGGAGTGTGATTTGATGAGAATGTTGAGGGGTGATGTTCGATGATAAAAATCAAAGGTTACCATTGAGTAATTACTTGATATATAAATCATTTTTATTTTCATGCCTTTCTTTTGGATATTTTATTTCATATGGATCTTTATATTTTTGTCTCTTTTGGTATCATTGAAGTGTTCTGTTGTGTCATTCCCTTGAGAGTTTGGTTTGGGATCTTAGATTCATCTCTATGGTGAGCGGTTGAATATATTATTTTTGGTTTAAGGGATATGTTTCTCTCACATTATACCAAATGTTTATTCATTAAATTGTGGGGAGACCTATTCTAGGTCTCTAGTCTTTCTCTATTTTGAAAGCTTTTGATGATCTTAGTGTGTTGACCTTAGAGTTGTGCATGATGTCAGCCTTTGGGTGTGTCCCTATTCTGGAATATGGACCTTCCACCTCAAAACATGAGTGAGGGAGTTCTTATTTTGAAATATTCTTCTATAATTTGTACTATAATCATATTGGGAAAGGAAAGTGTTTTTATTGGGGAGAATTTAACATCCTGTTACCATCTTTTAGGTGTTTTTGAACTTTTATTTGGTTTCCACTTTGGGTGGATCTTGTTCTTGGTTATTTATTGAAGAAGAGGGTTATTTTTTAAGTCTATAGGCATGATAATTGTTGTTTCATGGTTAATAGAAACCATTCTTCCATTCCCAAGAAACTATGCACCTTTTTTGGGATATCTATAGGAGGGAGCATGGTTGGTTCCCAGATTGTGAAACCATGCATCCAAACTCATATCTTAGTGGATAATATTGCCTACCGAAGACACCCTATTTAACCCCCAAAAATCCCAATCAAACATAATTTGATACTTTATTTTTTGGGAGACCTCTAGAGGAGTTTTGGGTCCCTCGATCTCATCACTTGGTGGATCATACTACATATAGAAGTGGTGATCTTCTTCCAGTAACTTCTTCTTGTTTTGGCCTTTGATCTCTTCTCTTATATTGATTCTTTATTCCAATAGGATATAGAATCCTTGTGATTCATTTAATCAAGGATTATTTATGTGGAATTATTTATATAGAATGTTTGATTACTTCTCTTGACATTCCTCTTCCTTGATTCAGTGATCGCCATCGGAAGCGACACATCTCAGATTCATTACGGTTGAATTATCGATTTTCCAAGTATGTGTTTCAATGATATTATTTTGTAAATAATTTTTGTTTAATAATACATGTAAATGCATTAATGTTTCTTAATATATTTCCTATGTATGTTTATTTTTATTTTGTTTTTAGATATTTTAATAACATTTTTTTGAAATTGAGTTCTTAGGCCATGTTTTAATTTCCAAAGTGAAATTTCTTGACTTGGATGAAATGATTTGATAAATAAAATTATTTTCAAGGGGTTTCAAATTCTTGAGTTTATGAAATAACAATGTACCCTACTAGTATGATTTACCCCTTACTTTTAAATTGTTGTTTTGGATGATTTGAAATGATTGACTTGAACACATGGAAAGAGGGTGTGAACCCATGTTTTAAAATGACATCAAGCCTTTTATATTGTTAAATTATTTAAAATGCCTTAGAAATGTTTTAAAAGAAATTATTTATTTAAAGACCTTTATGGAATCTAATAAATACTTTTTAAATAAATCATGTATGATTACCCATTTTAGTATTGATTTTAAGCAAGGGATTTAAATAGAAATTTATGATGATTGACAGCCCGGTTGGAACTTTATAATGACCCTCTCTTGTGACAATCCAGTTATGTGGATTACTTTACTATTATGATTCTCATTGATGTATGTTTAAAAGGTATTATTCACTTTTGGGGTTCAAGGGTGAGAGTGATATGTGATTTTAGAGCATTATCCCATAGCATTTATTGCATGGTTCCATGATTGATATTGATAAGTATCCCCATTATGATCCTTGTAACTTGATTTTCTCACTCACCTATTTTCTTTAGTCATGAAAAAATGGGTAGTTAGATGATAAAACCATAATTTATTCTTTTATATTGGAATCTCCCCTTATTTAGTGGATCGTTAGAGAAAATTAAAGTTTCAAGCTACGACTTTACATCCAGGAAAGTAGGTGTGCATGGAACTAATTTTTTTGAGACCTCTGAGACATGATGTAATCCAGATGATTGTTCATGATGATTTATGATTATATTTTATATGGTGGAATCAATATAATATCTAGGTTTTACCCATGAAATAAATATACATGATACTTGATATATGAGAGCATTTATTTTTACTACTTGGAAATTGAGTTTCCTTGCTAAATTGATTTATGCTCTTGATTGATCTGTTTATTGAAATGATGCACCTTGAATCTATTATATTGACTCTTGTATATATATTTATATCAGGTGACTATTATTACTATTATTGTATGATTTGAATCTATATTGTGAAATGGTTTTCAAGTATTTTCAAGAAAATATTTTTTTTCAAATAATGAAACCGAATGTTTTAAACTTTGGTTTAGTAAATGATTTTGAAATGTTAAAACTTATTTTTTAAACCCAACACTATTGAAAAAAGTATTTCTATGGATTTAATTTTCCATTATAAAATGTAAATACTTATAATACCTTTAATGTACTTCTCTTCTAGTATATTTTAATTTTATTATAAAGTATCTAAATAGACTCTTTAGTGGAATCCAATTGGGCTCTATAGATTACACCATGCATATACTATTTGGTGTTTGTAGCCTTTTTGATATTATAGTAGGTGATAATGATCTTGCATTACTTTCTGGGTTCATGCTTGGGTGACCCAGGGTTGGTTACTTGGGACATGGTGGGTAGTCATGTATCACTAGGAGAAAGGTTTTGGTTGTTATGTTTCTCTTTCAGCTTTTATATCATCTCTTTGTACTATAAGATATATGTATTGATTAGTTTATCAGCCATTGTTTCCTTGGTATATTATGATTATTATTTTCTCTTGTAGGGAAAATCATTCCCAAAGGTTAGTTCTATATTCCTAGGTGATTTTTATCATCCCATGGAGATTGAGAATGACCTTCTAGTTATTGATAGGCCAGACTAGATGTTGATTTAGATGGTATTCTAGGATAGTTTGTTACAAGATGAAATTTTATGACTATATGCCATGTAATAAGGGTACAAAATGTAGAGTGAGGATCATATATGTTGTTGAGGAAATGGGAAGTCATTCCATGTAAGGGTACATGTTCATGTGGAAGTATGTGTCCAAGTTCCAGGTGTGCATGGATTAGAGGACACAACCATGGGCAGAAGCTTGTGTTGGGCTAAGAGAAACACACCGTGTACCTAGGGTACATTCTATGTGTGGAGACATGATCAGCGAGGACATGTGGGTGAGGTTTCATGCCCTGGTGATTCGGTGGGGTTACATTCCATGTAACTATATGTACACGCTATTTATCCTCTAGGCACACACCATGTATAGAGTGGGGATACTGATAGAGTTTGTTTTTGGAGAGACATGCTATGTATTATGGGTACATGTTGTGTACTACCCTTAATTATTTCTCACTTATGCATATCTATCTTTAGGACTCCGATGGAGTCCCTTAGGTATCCTATCCTGAGTAGTTTTTCAATTAGAACATGATGGTTTCCATGGTTTTGGAGTGAGAGATAAAACATGAGGTGATGCTTGTGGGATACTTGTTATATACTCATAGATGAGTATTAGTAGGAGTGTTCCCTTGATACATCCATATGAGGGTACAATGGGGTATTATGTCCTCCGTATTGGATTTTGACCCCCTTGATAGGATGATTTTAGATAGAGTTTTTGTATCCCTCTAGAAGATTGTGATAAGATCCTCTATATATTTGTATTTTATAAGTGGGGGTTATGGTATTAGTGTGACCCTATTACATGAGAATTAATACCCTACTTAGAGGGTTGATCTAGTGAGGTTTGAATTATTTTCATGTGTATGATCCCCTACATAGATGATAGTTCCATATTGAGTTTTTAGTATCTCCCAGTGGTCCTAGGAGTGATCCCCTATCAATGTATCATGGTTATGAGTCTTGGTAGGGTTTTAGGTGTTCCCCACTAGACCAGGGTGTGATCCCCTCTCTGAGTATTATGATATCTAGAGTTCCATATTAAGTTCATGGTGCCCCACATCAATCTTGGGTGTGATCCCCTATCTATGTTTTGAGATCTTTTGGGTTCCAATATTGTTTATGGAGTCCCCCATGATACATGGGTGAGATACCCTATCCATGTATCATGATCCAACAGTTTCCAATGAGACTTTCTTCATGGTGAGACCTGACAAGAATGATCTCTTGGATGCACACCATCATGAATAGATGTGATGTGCCATTAGATTAGTGATACTCGATGAGTGAGAAGTAGTTTATGTGTTATATCAGGGATTTATTGGATAGTGGAGTGATTTCTCTTGCATGAGTGATACCTTTCATCCTGGAGTAGAATCATGTGGTTGTTAGTATGGTTATGACCATGAGACTTAGAGTTTGAGATGAGTGAATATGGGGTTTTCTAGGAGTCCTTGTGGTTATGTATCATATCTGGATTAACATTCCATGTGGATATGAGTTTACTAGTGATGTATATCTGATCTATGTAGATGGATATTCCTTTCTCTATCTCTTGGGTTTTCATACCCTCTGGTTATGGACTAAACGGTCTGTTTCCTTTTGGTTGATTCCATTTCTCTTGGGTTTTTAGGGTGCCTATTGGGTGTTGTTATAATCACCCATGCTTGAGCTCTTCACACACATGGTGTGTCTTACGAAGATGATAGGCCTTTTAAAAGATTCCTAGGAGGACTTGAAGAAGGAAAATAACACTTGGATAAATAGATCAAGGTGTGAAATGTTGGTTTCTTTTGACTGTAGTCCCCTCTTACTGAACAGGTTGAAAAAAATTATCAGTTTTTGGTGGGCTTGTATTTTTCACCATTCATGATTTCAGTTCTTTTTTTTTCACTTTTATAGTGGGATATAGATATATTCATGCATTTGGTATCAATTTTATTATTATATTTTCACTGTTTCATGGAGATGGTAGTGTCTACATGCATAAAGGTACCATAGGATAATACATCCCATACATTTGAGATACCTACTCAATACTAGTCTCCAACCCTTGGCCAATTGGAAGCTGTATTAGGGTAGTCACACTCAACTCTTCACCAGAAAAGAAGGAAACAGTGGGTCGGGTCATGATATTTTCAGCTTAAATAAGTGAAAATATATAGAAGTACTTATTATTTATTATAAATTTATTTTATTATGTTATCAAATAGATCCTAACTTTTATCCTCATTTCAAAGTAATGGACTCATAATTTTGTGTTATTCTCTGGTTATTGTTAATGTAATAGACATGTTGGGTTTCTATATTTTTACTAGAGGGTGATCCATTTATTCTGTTCTAGAATTTTGGTGTTATTTTTTTATGATTCATGTTAATTGATTTCCTTAAAGGCCATTCAAGGGATTATTTATGTTATTACATAAACATTTTTATATACTATTGAATTTGATATTCATATTCTATTTTTTTAATTGTTTTTAAAATTCATTCCTTATAGATTTAATTAGTTTAAATACTTGTAATGGTTGATCTATATATTTAATTTTATTTATATTTAGAACATCCTAATGCTATGTTTATGTGATTAAATACTAGTGTTTCATGTTATAAAATCATAGTTTATTTTAGTATTTAAAACTAATATTTGTATATTTTATTTACATATTAGACATTTTTCATTGAAGATGGAATAAATGTCAGACTTCTCCAAAGGGTTTAAGTCTATTTTTACTCATAAATTTCAAAATAAATCAACTTAAATATGTTACAATATGGATAATTACATGTTATTTTTTATAAAAAATTATCATAAAGTTTCATAAAATGGATCTTAATTATGATTCTCATGTCGTGGTTGTGTCCTTATATTTTTTAGTTGTGATTTAATTCTTATTGATTCAATGTTCATGTCAGGGTTCAATAGTTATACTAGTGGTCGATCCATGAAAAGTTTTTTGTAAGTATGGGGGGATTTTATTTATTTTTTTGTGATTCATGTTAATTGAGGTGATAATAGGGGGATTAAGGAAAGAAACACGTAGGCTATAGAAGAAAACTAAAACCATTCAATCTTAGATCTTCCATTGATGATTTATTTCCTTTAAATAAATATCATTACAATTCAAGAATTTTTATAGTCATAGAGGATATTTATAGAGTTACACTATAATTATAAGGCCACAAATATTTTCTATAAATTATTTAAGGGGATAGCTTGTCATAAAATGGTTTCTTAAGTGGAGTTTTCATATCAAAAGGAATTTTCATGTATGGATTCATTGATACTTTTTGTAGCCATTGGTTCTAACCTAGAGGTAATTACTATATCAATTATGTGGTGTTCAATTTTGGTGGCTCCAATTCATGTCAATCTATTGTTTCTATACATATAGATTTCACAGGATTTCTTCAGTTTGAGAAAAGGACACTAGAGCCACTAGTTTCAAGAAAACTGATTTCTTGAGTCTAGCTAATGGACATAGACTCAAGTGACAAAGCAATATTTTTTTATAGGTTAAAGTATTGAAGATCTATGTTCAGTGTTTTCTACAGATATTTTTTAGTGAAATAATATTACATATTTGAATTGAAGATTGAAAAAAGGTTTTATGTGTCAAGTTCACATTTATATTATGTTATAATATAGATGAATTGGATTTGAGAAGCTAGTGACTGAATTCTAAAATGATTTTGTTGTTCCTGATGTGGTAAGGAGGGTTCTTCTAAGATCATTCTTGTTCTTGTACAAGTAAACATATTTCTAATATAGATGTTTTCTATTTGTTAATTTAACTACATTTATGTATCTGATCTTCTTTGTAGTCCTTATTGAAATTTCCAATCTCTCCATGTGATTTTCCTTATAAATAATTAATTAAATGTATGAGATAGTGATACTGTAGTGGATACTTAAGGGAGGTTGAATTCATGGAAAGCTGAAGTATGTGTATTTTTTGATGAAACTAATGTACCATGCATAGGTTAGTAAATATAACATGATACATATATGGTTTACATAGGATTACTCACTCAAGGATATATAAAACCATCCAATTCTTGAACTATTTGAGTTGAAGTGTAAAGTCAGAGAAGAAGTATCCATAACTTAATGACAAGAAAAGTATTTCAATTTATTGAGCTATTGTTGAAAAGAATTAATTTAGTGGTTGAAATATAGGAGTGTGAAAATGGATATCAAGTCAGAGAGTGCTTTATTCAAATTAAAATAGATGATTTATTCAATACCATACTATATAGTGAGGACGACACTTAGAGAGGAGATCAAAAACTAAATTTGAGAGGGAATTGGAGCAGACCAAATAAATTAAATCTTCACCAAGGGGAATTCATGTCATCAGTTAGGAAGGTTGGAAATAGTTAAAAGATTGGATTTTTCACTTATTCAAACCACCTTTCACACGAGATCTTAATATCAATTTAGATCTCTCTAAACTCTAATGTTGAAATTAATATTTTTTGTATCTTCTATGAATCGGTATTTTGATTCTAGAAACCTATTTTTTATTTTTTTTATATGCAGAAGGATGCTTTTATCGATTCAATTATTATAATAATAGTGTTCATTAGGGGATATTTATTTCATTACTATTATATTTTATTTTTTTAATATGAACTAATATGTGTATATAGTTAAAAAAAATTGAACCTAAAATTGTGAAATTGAAAATGTGTTTGAAACTTGTTCACACTATCTTGCATACTGTAATTTTTATCTTTCCTGATGTTTTTTTTTGTTTCCTTAAAAATTAGTGTTATGTTTTCATGAAATCCATGTAACATTATTTAAAATTTGTGCTTTTATTGTGGAAAATTATATTCTTGTCAAGGTAATCGGAATATCATTGAGAACGCATCATGTGTCATGTAACAAGAATTATTTCTAAAGACAAATATTTTTTATTATTTGATTTATTTAAATAATGGTTCTAGTACACTTGTGTCCATAGAGGCTCTTATAGTCCATTCATGGACTTTTGAAGGCATTCAAGTCATGAAGAACTAAACTAGATAGCTTAAGAAAAATATTTGAAGGAAAATATAAGTGATTAAAAGGCTAAACATTGACCTTAAACTATAAGGTTTTTTATTCGTCATTTTCTATATTATTTTTCTCTTTTCAATTATTATTTATTTCGTATATATTTTTATTATCATTTTTTTACATCCATTTAAGATAATGACACAAATTACTTATTCTTATTTCTTATTTTCATTTTTTTTTTGTATATTATTTTTCTTATTTTTCATACTTAGATGCTTATAGAGAATATTAAAACTTATGTTTCTTTATGATTATTATTAAACTTATTTCAAAAAATAAGGTGGAATATTTTTTCTATTCTTTTATTGGTAATAATTTATGATTATTAACTCAGATTTTCAACTTCATCTTTTGTCAACAGAGACATCCATTCCTCTATTACACTGAGTTATGTTCTTATATTGAATGACTCAAGTCTTATCATTTTAGTGAAACTAACTTCATGATGAAATATAAGATTATAGGGATTTTAGTGAGGGTATTTCCTTATGTTTACATATTCTTATTTCTTTTTTTTCATTTTTTATATGTTTTTAATCTTATTAATTATATTGATATGTTTTTAGAAAAGTATAAAGTGTGGAAAACCTTACATTTAAACATTAAATTTTCTACTATATGAGTTTTAGTACATGAAACAAGGCTTCATCATCACTTACGTTATTAGACCTTGTAAAATTACTTGAAATTAATAAATTATTGATATTTTTATATATTGAAAGTACTAAAATTAATTATCACTTTCAGGTATTCCATAAAAAAATCTTAGTAGAATCCTTTATTCCCAATATCAGTTATGTTACATATGAATTAATATTTAGGTTCACTTGTTTGACCATGTGAGCATATTATGTTAGGATGATGATACACTTTTTTGGTATTATTTAACTCTAATTCAAGGTTGGTTTATCAAAATTGTATCACTTTATTCCATTTCATGTCATTGAATTAAAGTGGAATCCTGGTTAACAAGAAAGGTGGATTGAATGACTATTCTAGAAACTACCATGAACCTAACTAAACTGATGTCCTCTACTGATATGTGTTAGTCTATAATTTATTATTGATGTGTTTTTTGGAGATTTTTAAGTGAATTTAATCTTCCTCGTGCATTGAGTTGTTACTTTTACCTTCCTAGATGTTTTAATTTTTTATGCATTCTGTTCTCTCAGCAATATAGACATGCAATGACACCTAACCTAGGTTGTTTTTTCTTTGGACTAAAGGAAATGTAAGACAACACTTTGTTTTGATGTTCTTCATTGAGGAACTGATTAATTATCAAGAATGAGTAGAAGAAATTATAGTGTAGATTCATGGGTGGTACTTCCATGAAATGGTCTAGGCATGGAGAGCAGGGCATAGTGGAAAGGAAGATGAATTATGTATGTGTGTACCCCACCACAATACTAAGCCATAGAAATGAAACTGAATTTTTGAAAGAAAAAAATTATAGATGATGTTTCATGGAGTATCATGTAAATTATCTTATGTTTGAACAGGTTCAAACATGTTTGTAACATGTTTTTGAATATGTTTTTTCAAATAAAGCCACTGAGTTTCATATAAGATAATTTTATAATAATTATATAATAAATTTATTATGTATAATATATATTTAGTTTGATGAATATAATATAAAGTTTTAGTAATGACTATTGGAATACCTAGATATAATATTTTATTTAAAATATAATTTAGAAATAGATATTAATTGTTGGAATTAATTATAATTATTGGAAAGACGGATACTGATAAAATTATCATTAGATAAATCTAAAATATAAATCTATTGATAAATATTTTAACCAACATATATATTGTCTATTAGTATTAAAATAATTTCAACAAAACTATTTTATATGTTGCAATAATATTTAGGGATAGATTTTTTACAAACAATTTAGTGAAAGGAAGATTTTTATTGGTAAAATGGTCTAGAAATAGAAAATACACTTTCACCAAAAATATACTCTTGTTGGAAAATAATAATAATTTTGTAGTGCATATATGTATGTCTATATATAATATATATCATTAAATGAATGGATTTAATATATTATTATATGTTTAAAAAAATTAAATCTAATTCTTAAATAAAATAATTTATATTTGAAATTAAAATATATTTTTTAGTTTTTTTAATTTATTATATGTAAATATAATCTAAAAATTAACATACCAAGATGGTGAAAACTATGGTTTAAAACCTTATGACCCCAAAATGTTTATTATCAAAGAAAAAAAGAAATACATGGTATAATGGGTCGTGATATAAAGTGTGTGACACACACACACCACCAAACCCACAAACATTAGAGGGTATACCCTTCTGTCCACCTTTCTAGAGTCCAATTCTCCCCTCGCCACCATCGAGGCCTAAGGGATGGAACCACTCTACCACACCTCATGGGGAATATATATATATATTAATATAACATGAATTATATGTTTATATATATTATTTTAGGTAAATAATGTGTGTGTGTGTGCGTGCGCGCATGGGTGCACTAAACATTATAAAGGTTATGTGAACCAAGTGTTCTAAAGATCGAATTAACTCACTAATTCAAGTGGTTATCTAAATTTTTATTGACTCATATTCCTGAGATCAAATTCCCATGACCTCCCAAAACCCATACTTTTTTATTTTTATGAAAAATTTTACTAGTATTAATATAATTGATGATATATGATATTTTTCATATCACTGAGAAAACTCCACATTATCAATGTTTCCCAAGTTAGAATTGATTAAATTCGTTGATTTTTTATTTAAAACCAACCATTGAACTATTCTCCATATATACCAAAATCATTGCACTACATAAATGCCTATAAAAAATCTATATCTTCATGTTTTATTGAATGAATTGATTCATAAGGCCTTGTAATTTCATCAAAATTGGTTGTTATTTTTTAATGTATCAAATTGATTTTTTCTAAAAATAATCTCTTCTTATATTAATTGATCATTCTTATTGTATGTGTGTGTGTGTGTGTCTATGTGTGCCTACATGAACGTGTATGTCTATATGTATTAAATTAGATATTCCCTAAATCCATCAACTCATGTGGTGGGTTTTTTGTCATATTATATTATACAATTGGAGAAATCCATAGGGTATGACATGCATAAACAAAATTTATATATTATTCCATTGAAAAATGATATTTTAAATCTTATTATAAGGTAGTTAAAGATTGATATGTCATGCATATAGGTTGATGACTGGAGTATGTAACCTTTTTTATGAGATATCATTACAAAAAGATTATATTATACAATGATTGTTTATAGATTTTTTTCATAAAGATGCAAACCACTTTCTCTATGGTTTCCTTGACATTTTTCTTGATGCTAATATTGTACTTTAGACTAGTTTACCTAATTCCAATGACAAAATAGGCCTAAAGGGTCACATAGTAAGTGTATCCATGAATCTAAGTTAATTACATTTTAATTTAAAATTAGAATAAATATTATACTCAAGATTGAGGAATAATATTTATACAGGTTATATTGATCACATAAATTCCATCACTCGTTATTCTAGATTGAAATATATAAATGGAATAAACATTAAATAAATATTATTTTCTAGTTAAAAAACATATTTATTTATCTCTTGTTTTATTTTACAGTAAATTATTTATTTATTTTCATGAATACATTAATAGATATTTATTCACAAATTAGTGATTATAATATTTATTTATTGAATGAATGAATAATATAATGATATGTATTTATTAAATAAATATTTATTATTTATGTTTTGATAAATTCCAAGTAGGAATAAAAGGATGAGTTAATAGACTAGATGAAATGATATATTTTATTTAATATCATTTATATAAATATTAATTTATTTATTTAAAAATATATTTAAATAAGTGTGAGTTAGAACATGTTATAGAATATAATAATATAATTATTATTATGTGACATAGGGTTTATTGAGAGTTACCAATTAAATAAGGGCCTCTTTTCATTTATCAATTATCTAACCCTAAGTCTATTAACTGCATTATATCATTTTATGGAGAAAATATAAGTGTTATTGACAATGATATTCTCTCAAGAGAATATCTCAAGAACTTTGTCAAGGACATGATAGCTAATAATTCTCTTTTATCTCAATAATTATAGAAAAAGAGAATAATTATTCATACCTAAAGGTATTCTTGTTGTGATCAATGATGAGTGACACAAGATGATTGGGACATCCATAGTAGCACCCAAATTTCTGATGGTGATTCTCTAAGGTTCATCGAGAATATGTAGTTACCACTAGTAGGATTATCCTTTAGATCCTTTCATGAAAAAATGGTATGACTAAAATGTTAATCATATTTTTCAATGGATAATGTAAACCAACACAAGGTATTTTTTGTTTATAAATTAATTATAAATTATATGTAAAACTATCCTCTATTAAATCTTCAAAGGTTGTTATTTACACATTCTTTAGGAATTATTTTCAATTTATGCATAATCGTAGTGGAAAGTTATAATTTTCCAACATAACTAGCCATGTACTGTGAGTGCTTATTCGTTAACCAAAAGGATTCACTCCATCTGTAGCAAGTGCAAGATAAAGGTTTCTCAGCTCATTTCAAAATTTAGGATATATGTGATCAATTTTCTTTCACAGAGGATAGTCTATTGGGTGATGATGTTTCCAATCTTGATTTCTTGTATCTACATTCCTTGTCAATTTCCTTACAGTTTTCTCATTTCCATTTTGGTGACTAAACCTTAGAATGATTGGAATGTAGCATACAATTTTTGATAGAATTGATTCATCTTTCATGTATTGATACACACCACAATTATGGTATTTTTTAAGTGATCGGTGGTCCTTACAAAATGATATATAGTCATTGAGACTAGCATGTATTCATTCATAGATCATACCGATTTAATGTAGAATTTTGTTAGCATCATATGTTCATAACGGAAGCTCATTATCTTCTGGTATAATTTCACTCAAGAGATAAAGTAGTTCAGTAAATCTAGTGTAACTCCATCCATTTCTATCTTTTTCATTATATAGATTTAGTGTGGCTGACAATGTTGTATATTTAGCAAAACCATCATACAATGGTGTCTTTGCACAACTCTTTAACTTATGAAACTATTTTAGGCAATCATGAAGTTCATCTTCAAATATAATTTTCATTTCCTTAATATTATCTTCATAATAATTCACACATGTACTAATATCTTCAATATAATCTTCATCATTGTTTACACTTATACTCATATCATATGATCCATAAAATACAATGTTATCCCAACCACTTGCTACATTCATTTTTTCCCTATGTATAGTCCAAAATTTACAACTTTGATATATTCCATGAAAAATCAAGTACGATTACAAATCCTCTGGACTAATTAGTCCTGGATAACAACATCATAAACAAGGACAAAGGATTTGAGAAAGGTCATATGAACAATATTTTGCAAACTTGATGAACAATTTCACCCCATCCTCATAATCCTTTATAATAGAATTATCATCCATCCATTTTTGATTCACATAAATCCTATTAGATTCAGTAATATTCATATTTAAAATAGAAATAAATAAAAATAATAAGAGTTGAATGATGCGTATTAAGATTATTTGTACTAGAGGAAATCATCTAAAGAAGGGAAAATGTGATATTTATAATGTTACAAAGAATATAATTAAATTTTCATCTATTTAAAAACATATAGATCAACAATTTTAACTAAAAAATTTATTAATGGTTATCAGATGGGATGAATTATGAAGGATAATTATGTTTAGGATGAGAAACCTTAAAATATTATGTGTTAAAAAGTTATTTTATTTCTAGATAATCGATTGTTGATGACTATTACCCTCAAAATCAATTTTGGATGAGTATAATTAATTACAATTAAAACTATACACTATATGATTTCATCTTAGTCAAGTATGAAACACCAATTGTATCTAAGAATCTTTTATGTACTTTATTTAAGATGCATTATTTTTTTGAGGAAGGTGGTGCCTCAGTCATAGACCAAGGCACAATTTATTAAATATATTAAAAAAGGAGTTATATGAGTCTGAAGGATGGAAGTTTCTTACAATATTTATCATACAAATGGTGAAATTTAGGAAGCAAGGTATCAGACAAAGTCAAGTCTTGATTGAGACCTCTGTTGTCAAGGGCATCAGCAACCATATTCGCCTCCCGATACGCATGCGTGACGATGTAGTTGATATCCCGAAGCAAATCAATACATCTCATCTAGTGGGTGGTAAGAGGCCATGCGAGATGGATCACACCATTCCAGATAGCCTGGACAATTGTGTTCGAGTAACTATCAATCCAAATCTCCCTCTAGCCTTCTTGATGGGAAAAATTGATAGCATGTATCGTAGCCATCATTTCTAATTCCTATGAGGAGTTCATACCACAGATAACATAGAAGCACCCATGGCACTAGACAAGGTAGTCTCTGAAGATAGCTTCACAACCCATAAGACCTGGATTTCTTTTCAAGGCCCTATCAATGTTGACTCTGATCCATCCAGGGAGCGGGGCTTTCCAGGAAACTTCAAGGGTGTGTTTGGGTTGCCTATAGATTCCATCAATATGAAGTTTTCAGAGAATGTCAAAGTCACTAACAGAATTGTTGCAATGCGCTTTCTGGATATAGGCTGCTTCTTGCACCAAAATAAGGATCCTAGATTTACCTGTATTGAGATTTAATGGACAATTTTTGTGAATAAAAATATTTCTATCATACCAGATCACATGAATCAACTCATCAATAGTAGAGAGTAACATTTTCTTAATTTTCTGATAGGTATCGTGTTCAACACATCTTTTTATCTAAGAGGTGAAATAATCAGAAAAAGACCATCTGCAATTAAAAATATCAGAAATATAGTTCGAAAAGGCAAAGGCTATAGCACAGGAAAGAAAATTATGGTTAATTTCCTCCCTGTGTTGATTGCATAGATGGAACTTATAACATAGTTGTATACCAAATGATTGAAGACACACTTCAGTGGGAATTTTGTTATGAGAGATTCTCCATATAATATTAAGTCGCGAAGGTTTGATCCAAGGTTTATAAAAGGAATTCAACCACCCAAAACAAGGATTAGAGTTCAAGAAGTTGTGACTGTAAAACAAAATTGAGTCGAGAATGCCATTGTGAGAAGGTTCCCAAATAGGGAAGTCATTAGAAATTGAATAAGGGTAATTTTCCATTCTGTTATTAATGTTATCAAGAATATCATATATGCTCGAGTGAATTACATCCTTAATGGTATTATTAATATTTTCAGGAGAAGAGTCAGAGGGTAATAAGGAAATTAAGGGGGTACCCATCCAATTATCAGTATAAAAATTCAATGAAGAATAAGAATTGACCATCCATCTAGCATTAATCATAATCTTTTGATAAATATTCCTAATAGATGGCTAGATATAGGATTGAATATAATTTAAGTTTACTGTTTTATGTTTACTAAGAAATATTTTCATAAGAAACTCAATAGCATCAGAGTTGTTATGAATCAACCTCCAGACAAGCCTGGCTGAAAAAGCATCATTTAACATTTCTATATTTTTAATGGAAATACCGCCTTTCTCCAAAGGTTTACAACATTTCCTCCCGAGAACTGTGACAAGCTTCCTTTCAAGAATATTTCTAGTACAGATGAAATTCTTAATACAATTATTAATTTTTTTTAATGGTACTGGAAGGAAATTTGTATATCATCAATGAGTAAACCATTTTAGAAATGATAGTAGATTTAACAAGGTAGATTTTTCCAGCCATAGACAAGGATTTACCTTTCCAAGTAGAAAGTTGATGTGTGATTTGATCAACAATGTGGGAAAAGTAACTATCTTTGGGTCTTCCCTAGAAGATGGGTACCCCAAGATAAGTGCATGGGAAAGTACCCTCTTTAATACCAAGGTTATTAATAATAAGATTTTTTCTTTGCAATGGGAAGCTTTTCCCAAAAAAACAAAGGATTTATTCCAACATATATCTTGTCCCAAAACTTCCTCATAATGAGAAAGTGCATTTTTTAGCACTTTTATATTCCTTTTATCACCTTGTAGAAACAGAATGATATCATCAGCATATAGAAGATGAGTGGGCATGTTTAAGTTCCTAGAGGCTTGAATAAGTCTTAGTTTTCTCTGATCCACAAGTTGCAGAAGCAGTCTGTTGAGGTAATCCTCAGTAATAGAAAATAGAATGGCTAAAAGGGGGTCCCCCTATCTAACACCTTTGGAGAATTTAGAGTAACGTTGGAAAGAACCATTAATCATAATGGAAATGTGTGCGGAGTTAAATAAAGTTTTGATTTTATTGATGAATTCCACATTAAAACCAAAACTTTGAAGAACTATAAATATGAAGCTCCAGTCAATAGTATCAAAATATTTTCTAATGTCCAGCTTAATAGCAACATTCCCACCTCTGTTGGTTTTTTTTAAAATATTAGTACGTTCCGAGGAAAGACAAATGAAATATTGAATAGATCTACCTTTGATAAACCCAAATTGATTCCAGGTAACGATCTTATTTCATATAGGAGTAATTAGATTAGCAATAAATTTTTTAATGATTTGTTACTAGGTATTAATAAGGGTTATGGGCCAGAAAAAATGTATCTCGGATGAATTATACACTTTAGGTATTAAAGAAATAAATTGAGCATTATGTCCATGTGGGAGATTCCCAATAGAGAAAAAAGCTTTAAAAAAATTGCATACAACGGTGTGTATGATGTCCCAGTGATGCTGAAAGAAACCATTGTTAAAGCCATCAGGACCTGGGGCACTTTCGGGCTTTAGAATAAAAACAATATATTGTATTTCATGGTCAAGAGGTATAGAAGATAGGTAAGCATTATCAGCTTCGTCAACCATTCAAGGAATGACATCCGTCCTAAGGTTTTTATTCACATTAGGACCAATAATGATTTCATGAAAGTAAGAGACCACATGATTATAAATCTTTTCTTCAGAATCAATAAGAGTGCCATCATGTAAAAGAAAAGTTAGAGGCCGATTAATTTTTCTAATTCTTTGTAAGGAGTTTTAAAATTTAGTATTTCTATCTCCATCAGAGAGCCATTTAGTTTTGAATATCTATTTTTTCATGTTATATTTAAGAGATAGTGAGGATTTGAGCTTTAAATTTTTGTTGATCGCAAATTGAGGATCTAGAGAGAAACTAGAGCTTGTGTTACTATTTTGAATTTGTTTAAGATCACTTTCCAAGGATATGATGTATTTGTAAATTTGATTTGTTTTGGTTCTAAACCAACTATTTAAAGCTTGTTTAAGAAATTTTAGCTTATTAATGCATGAATATGAATCATATTGATGATTCATAGAGTTCCAGAAATTTTTCATGAAGGTAGTACAGTCAGGGTCTTCAGACCAAGAATTGTTGAATCTGAAAGGCAGGGAGGGTTTTGTGTTTTTAGTAAGGAGTTTAACAATAATGGGATGGCGATAAAAGTTTATTCTAGGAAGCGTGACATAGGAAACAAAATCCCAATTGTCAATCATGGAAATATTAGTGAGAGCTCTATCGAGTTTTCTAGCAACCACTTTATTGTAGTTCCTTCTGTACCAAGTATATTTAGAACCAGTAAGATTAATTTCCACTAGGTTTCTATCATCAATGGAATCTTTAAATTCATGAGATGAAATGGAGGAATGAGAAATGCCAACTTTTTCACAGGGGGAAAGAATAGCATTAAATTCCCCAGTCAAGACCCAAGGGTCTTGGATAGTGTTAGATAAATTTATAAGATCATCCCAAAGAGGCCTTCTATCTTGGTATCTATTCTTTGTGTAAATCATGGTGCAAGAAATGTGTTTACTATCATATGTAAAATCACAAGTGTACAATTGATTAAAAGTTTTAAAATTAGTAACATTTTGTAAGGTTGTATGATAAAATAACCATAAGGAATCAACTAAATTGCTATCTTTGCAGGCACCCAAGAAGTTATAACCATAAGAACAAATGTGAGAAAATCTCTTGGAAAAGTTCACTTTCATTTCAGTAATATCAAAGATTTTTGGTTTGTGTGTCGTTAAAAATATTTTAAGAACAACAATCATGTCAGAGTTGGAAATACCCTGACAGTTCCAAAATATTATATTCATTTGGAACAATGTTTGGGGTTAGAACCCCTTTTCTTTGATTTACCTGAGCCTTTATTCTGCTTAGATCTTCTGATCTCATGAGAAGGGGTCATTTTGTTTTTGTTTTCTGGGACAGGAGTGCTAACAGACTCTGTTTTACTATTTGAGTCTATCAAGACACTACCTAGATTAGAGGCCAAAACTGTTTTATAATCTTTCTAATCTTTGGTGTTTATGACCTGTTTAATAGTGCTAGTGTTGGCACATTGTGATAAATTCAGAGAAAAATCAAGAATTGAATCCAGCAGTCCAGTTTTTTGGACTGCTTGTGTCTCAGAAAAAACTGTTTTCACAGAAGCAGAAGTTGTAGCAATAATATTCTTTTCCTGTACAGTTCCATGTACAGGAGGCTGACCACAATGTATAGCATTTGAATCCTATTTTAAACCATCAGAAGATGATTCATTACATATAGAAACAGGTAAAATTGTGCTAACAGTATGCAGTGAATCTGTGTTACCAGGCTGTTGATTATCAGTATTTTTCAATATATAACTTTGGTCTAAGGAAGGGATGAAGACAGGTAAGTCAGTACTATTATGATGTAGCAAAACTGTATTATCAGATTGTGCAGGGGGATGCATACAATGTACATCAAGAAAATTATTTTTTATGCAATCATCAGAACATGCATTGCATTGAGAAGTAGGTAAAACAGTACTATCAGAATGCATTAAATCTATGTTACTAGATTGTTGAATATCCGCTTATTTCAAGCTATTTCTTATCTCCAAAGAAGTGGCAGTGATAACATTCTCAGACTTATCAAGATGATCATTGATAGTTACCTTCACTAAGTCAGAGTAATGTTCTAAGTGTGCAGTACCAGCTTCACATACCTGTGAATCCATACTTATTTCAGAAGTGGCATTTAGTTTCACATCAGGGGTGGGTATTTGGTGTTTGCAATTGTCCATAAGATCATCCCTTTTTCCTTAAATGCACTCCTATTATTTTTCATGTTTTTCAAGCCTGGAGGATTCTTCCTTATCTGTTTCATCAGGGTTAGTAGAAGCAGTAACCATCATAATATCCAAATAGTTTTTAACCAAATGTGTTTCATGATCATTATGGCTTTTCACAATGTCCAACACCATAGTCTTAAGCTCTTCATGAAGAGCTTGTTCTTTTAAAATTCTTTCTTCTTCATTATTTAAGATGCATTATACATTGACAATTTATTGGTTTCAACAATCATGTAGAACATCCTCATTTTTCAAAGGATCATTGCATTATAATAGAATTTATTTGGGCAGTATAGTTCTGTATTTCATGATCATGTTATTCAAATAAAATCATTTTATAAAAAAAATAAATTATAAAATAACATGATAAAAAATATGAGTATCCAAACCCTTAAGGCCTAAATTAGAGAAGAAAACCCAAAAACATCCACTGCAAAACTTGAACAATTAAAAACACCCAAACATGTGTATCCAAACCCTTTGGGAATCATGGCCAAACAATGAACCATGAAGGAATTAGTTTCATCAAACCAGGGTAATCACATACCTTATAGTCTCAGTAATTTTGGCTAGGTAAATCCATTTTGGTAGGGGAATGGGGGTGGTATGGTACATGATAAAAGAAGAACTAAAAATGGTGAAACAAGGAAAGATCGACTAAAGAGGAGTAGAAGGGATCAGATACCTTAGGTTTTGAGATGGTTGATTCATTTGATAAGTTTGAGGGGGAGAAGCAGCATGGGTTGAGTTCCGTGAGATCATGAATGGCGCAAAGGAGTCGGGTTATGTTAGGGTTGAATTTATAAGACTGGGAAGGGTTTTTCCAATGCTTTCCAAAAAACACTAATGAAGATGAGTTCTATCAGTGCAAAAATAATAAGCACCGATAAAGGCTTATCTTTAACAATGCTAATAAATATGGTTTTTATCAAAGCTAATTATTTGGAATTGATAAAACCTATATTTATCAATGTTTTTTTATGCACCGATAAAAACAATTTAAAATAAAATAAACAAACATTAAAAAAATATATTTTAAAAATTATTAAATTATCAAAAAATTAAAAATATAATTAAAATTATTAATAAATATATAATATTAAATGCATGAATGTTAAAAATGAGTGAAACTAAAAAATTAAAAATGAATAGACTTCAAAAATATTAAAAATGGATAAGTTTTGTTTATTATGTAAATTATTAAAAAATTAAAATGAATATATATTGAAATTAAGATGAATATATATTCAACATGTACATTACACCCTTAATAAAAACATTAAATGTTAATGAATAAATATATATAAATAAATATTAAAAATGAATAAATTTAAAAAAAAATAAAAAATAATTAACACGATAAGTGGATAAATAATATTAAATGAATGATTGTTAAACAAGATAGAAATTTGGTAATTAAAAAATCAATACATTCCACAAATATTAAAAACACAATAAGTGTTATTAATGATATAGAATATTTAAAAAAATTAAAAATGAATATATGATAAAATAAAAATGAATACGTATTAATTTTATAATAACAAGGACCGTATTAAAAATATTAAATGTTAATGAATAAATATGAATAAAAAACATTAAAAAGGGAAAAATTAAAAAAAATATTAAACATATAAATAAATTAATTTTATAAATTTCACACATATTAAAAATGTTAAAACTAAATAAATAAAAATTAATAAATATTGTACAAATAAATTACAAACATATTAAAGATAGTAAAACATTGTAAATTAATATTTATAAATAAATATTAGAAATTGATTAAATTACAAAAAGAATAAATATTAATAAATATTAAAAATGAATAAATAATATTAACTGAAAGAATATTACAAATGAATAAATAAAATTTAATAGATAATAAACTATTTAAAAAAATGAATTAGTAAGATTAATTAAATGAATTGTAAAAATGTACAAAATAAAGAAAATATTAGCAAATGTATTTAAAAAAGTTAATTATATAAATTTCGAACATTTTATAAATATTAAAACTTAATAAATAAAATTGAATAAATATTAATCATAAAAATTAAAAAAAAAATTCAAAATATTAAAAATTAGTAAATAATTATGTACAAATAATTATTAAAAATAAATAAATTCAAAAAAATTCCAAAATTAATAAATATAAAAAATGAATAAAAAATATTTAATGGAAGAATATTAAAAATTAATAAATTGATAATATTAATTATATAAATAAAAAACTATTAAAATTGAATTATATTGACAACACGAAAATATTAATAATTAAATTAAATTAAATTAAATTATATGCACACAAATATACATAGAATGAATAAATTAAAATAAATATCAGTACATTATTTGATTGATTAAGTGAAAAATATTAAATAATATTCAGATAATAGTTATTTTACATATATTAAAAAATTAATTTGATATATTAACATAATTAAAACATAAATAATGAATGATTAAATTAAATTAAACTAAATGTGATCTCATTATTTTATAATATAAAATTAAGGTAAATAAAGCATTATTATTAAAAATAACATTCAATTAAAAATAAATAAATTACAAAAATAAAAAAGAGAATATATAAAGGTAAACAAATGTTAAGTAATGGAAAAATGTTAAGTAAGGGTAAAATAAAGTTATATAAGGGTAAAAAGAAGTTAAATAGGGGTAAAACAAAGTTATGTAGGGGTAAAATAAAGTTATTCAAGGGTAAATAGAAGTTAAGTAAGGGTAAAACAAATTTATATAAGGATAAACTAAAGATATTTAAGGGTAAACATAAGTTAAGGATAGGAAAAAAATTTATGCAAGGGTAAACTAAATTTATGTAAGGGTAAACTAAAGTTATGTAACGGTAAACAAAAGTTAAATAAGGGTTAAAAAGTTATATAATAGTAAATAAAAACTTTTACATGTTAATTAATGGTAAACAAAAGTAATGTAAGAATAAAAAAAGTTATGTAAGGGAAAAATAAATTTATATAAGGGTAAATATAAGTTAATTAGAGTTAAAACTATGTTTTTTAATGGTAAACTAAAGTTATGTAATGGTAAAAAAGTAAATGGTAAAACAAAGTTATGTATGGGTAAAAAGGAATTTATACAATTTAAGTAAGGGTGATCTAATGTTAATTAAGAGAAAAAATATGTTATGTAATGGTGAACTAAATTTATATAAGCATAAAAATAAGTTAACTAAGGGTAAAAAAAGTTATGTAATGGTAAACTAAAGTTATTTAAGGGTAAATAGAAGTTATGTAAGGTTAATTAGAAACATGTACATATTATGTTAGGGTAAAAAGAATTTAATTAATGGTAAACTAAAGTTATGTAAGGGTAAATAGAAGTTAAGTAAGGGTAAAAATGTTATAGAAGGGTAAACAAAAAATTTTATAGATTATATAAGGATAAATAGAAGTTGATTGAGGGTAAAAAAGTTATATATTGGTAAAATAAAGTTATATAAGGGTAAAGAGAGGTTAGGTATTGGTAAAAATAAGATATTAAAGGGAGAAGTAAAGTTATGTAAGGGTAAATATAAGTTATGTAAGGGTAAAACAATATAATTTAAGGTTAAATATAAACCCGTACAAGTTATATAAGGGTAAACAAGATTTGTGTAAGGGTAAAAAAAATAAAGGGTAAACTAAAGTTATGTAATGGTAAACATAAGTTCATTAAGGGTAAAACAAGGTTATGTAAGAGAAAACTAAATTTATGTACATGTAAAAAGACGTAATGTAAAGGTAAAAAAAGTTATTTAAGGGTAAAAAAACTTTTATAAGTTATGTATGGGTAAACAAAAGTTAAGGGTAAAAAAATTATTTAAGGGTAAACTAAAGTTATGTAAGGTTAAAAGTAAGCTATGTAATGATAAGAAATATTATGTAAGGGTAACATAATTTTAAATAAGGGTAAATATAAGTTATGTATGGGTAAAAAATGTTATTTTATGGTAAATAGAAACTTTTATTGGTTAAGTAAGTGTAAAATAAAGTTGAGTAAGAGTAAAACAAATAATGGTAAACTAAATTTATGTAAGGGTTAATAGAATTAAACAAAGGGTAAAACAAAGTTATGTGAAGGTAAAAAAACGTTCTATTATAAGATCCTAGCCTTAAATATTACATAATCTATTAAATTGTTTTAGAATTCACTTTATTATATTCCCAGGTATCTTTTTTAGTTTATAGTTTTAGAAAATTAATACATATATAATTCATACATATCAACCCACAATCATAAAAAATGGGTACTACTAAAAAAATATCAATTTCTTTCATAATATAAATTTTTTAATAACTAATGAAATCTTTTCCTGAAAAATATTCGGAAAAATTTAGCTTGGATTTCTTATTTTCTCTTACCCTTCCTTAAACCCTGTGAAAAACATTTTCAAATTTGGGATGAGCAAAAAGTCCTTAGTAAGGGAATTTAAAAAAGGAAATAAAATATTATTCCATGAATACATATAAACATTAGAAATAATTTTCACAAATACATACTTCTCACCCATAAAGTATCATATAATTAATTTGTGAAAAAAAATTATTTCTATAAAACATAGAAAATATAAATAAAACCATAATGGTAACTTGGGGAATTACTTACTTAATATCTATAACCCTCATGACTACCATATGATTTGTATCCCTCATGGATAACTTATAATATAACCATCACGACTACCTTATGGTGTAACCATCACGGCTACCTTATGGTGTAACCACTGTAGTTACACTTGGAATAACCATTATGATCAGCTTCCAACAGAAAAAAAAACTCAATGCATAGGAGGGAGATATAGGTCTCACCATTCATCATAAACAATGGTTCAGAACAAAAAAATAGTCATAAAACATGAAAAATTTCATCATAAAAACATTTCTTGAGGAAAATCACTTATTTTAAAATAATAATATACAAATAAAAAGGAAATCATTTTCTTTATAAATAAACATGTAATCCTATAATGAAAACATCAAAACATTAAGGTTTCATGAAAACAGGACCAGATGATCATGTCGTATAATTTTAGAAGAAATGTTATTTTTTGAATTTTGTAAAAAGATACATTAAACTGGATTTTTTAAAATGAAAGTCCCTTACCATGGGTTTGACTTCCTTCAAGCATGTTCAAACCTCCTCTTGAACTTCTCCTCCTTGAGAAATTCCTTAAGGAACTTGGTTTTGGACTTTTGGTCAAACCAATAATTCTTTGACATAGGGAAGAGGCCTGGGAAGGGAATTGGGATGAAACTAAACAATGTACAAGGTTTTTGAGGAGTGAGGAGAAGAGGTGGTGAGGGGTGGTATATATAGTGGAGGAGAGGGGTATTTTTTTTATTACCATATTCATTAGTTTATTATTTTGGCTCAAGACTATGAATTTTTTGAACCTTATGAATAAATATATTAAAATAATAAAGGTGGTTTCTAGATTTTGGGCTTACATTATCCATACATCATCTATGACTCAATAATTCATGAATTTTTTAAATACCATAAATTACCATATTTCACTATTCACAAAAAATCCAACTATTTTAGATAAATCCAAAAAAATCACCCTAACCATTTCTGGATGCATAGAAATCAAAAATTAATTCCATTTTACGAAAATATTTTTCTAAACATCAAAATTTAAATTTTTAATTAAAATCATCATTTATTCAAAAAATACCGATTTTTAAAATTATAACTAATTTTATGACACTTATAAAAATTAATTAAGGTCACACAAAATTATTTTGTAATCATAATACAGCACAATATTAATTTATGAGTATATTTTATAAAGATAAACTTTATTTTAAATCATTATATTAATTACAAAATTGTAAAAAAAATCATGTGTCGTAAAAATACCAACACTTAATTTATCATTTTAAGAAATTTTATTTACTTATTCCAAGATATAAATATATCATATTTTCACTTATAAGATACATAAATTTTATTTATACTTTCATAGGTGAGGTTACTATTCTATTTGTATAGATTCCTTAATTTCTTTAAATACCACTTATTTCATTATACATTTATAATCAATTTCACTCTTTAATTCTAGAATGAAAACAAATTATTTTATAAGTACCAGGTTTGTTGAATCCCCCCATTCTATAAATTGCATCCTTGAAATTTTTAGTCACTTATTAAACAAGTGATTATACCTTTCCATCATAGAATTTCTAGATTCTTATGTTCCTTCTTTAACCATGTGGTTTCTCAAAAAAACCTTAACCTGGTGAATTACATTATTCTTAAATACTTCCACTCTTTGATCAGGAATTTGAACAATATTTTCCTCATAAGAAAGGTTCTCTTTCAACTGAACTACTTCTAGGCTCAAAACATTATATTAATCTGACACATACTTTTTTAGCATCGAAACATAAAAAATATTGTGTACCTAAGATAAACTTAGAGTCAAATCTACTCGATAGGAAAATGGTCCATCTTTATCTAGTATTTCATAAGTTTTAATGAACCATGGACTTTTCTTTCCTTTCTTACCAAAATGCATAAAACTTTTCCAATGATACATTTCAAGGATAACATGATCACCTACCTCAAAATAAAAGTCTTTCCTCCTATAATATACATGACTTTTCTACCTCCTCAAATCTTTTCTCATGTGTTTCTGGATTATTTTTACTTCCTCAGCTAGTTCCTCTACTAATCTTGGTCCCATCAACTTCTTTTCCCTAACTTCATCAAAAAAATGTTGGATTTTGACATTGCTTTCCACATAATGCCTCAAAATTTTCCATCTATATACTAGAATGAAAAATGTTATTATAAGAAAACTCAAATAAAGAAAGATGTTGACTCCAACTGCCCTGGTAATCCGTTGAACAAGAATATAATAGTTATCTTAATGTATTAATTGTTCACTTGGTCTATCCATCAAATTGAGGATGAAAGGCTATTCTGAAATTTAATTCAATTCCAAACTACTTAAGAATGCCTTTCTAAAAGTTATAATTGAGCCTGGGATCAGGGTAATATATAATGGATAGAGTAAATCAATGTAACTTGACAATATCTTTGAGGTACATTTGGGAAAGTTGATATAAATAAATAGTGTCTCTAATAGAAGGTAAATTTTTAGATTTAGTCATCTGATCAATAATAACCCAAATCGCATTGTTACCTCAAGAAGTATTTGGTAGTCCCACCACAAAATCTAGGGATATATTTTTTCATTTCCACTCAAGAATTGGAAAAGGATGAAGCATACCCTTTGTTAGTGGTTTCTCTTCTTTAACCTTTTGACAAGTCAAACATTTCATTGTAAAATCAACAATATCTATTTTCATTCTATCCCACCAGTAATACTCCCAAAGCTCTATGTACATATTAGTGATGCGAGGATGAATTGATAATAAATAACTATAAACTTCACTTAATAGTTCTTTCTTCACCTAGGAATCACAAGGTACACATAATATATTTCCAAATCTCAAGACACAATCATTATCAACATTAAATTCAGGAAACTTACCTTTATTAACCAATTCTACCTTTTTCTATGACTCACGGTTTTCCTTCTACACATTCTTAATTCTTACTAAGAGAGATTACTACACTGATACCTGAAACAAAATAGAGGAATTTATTACACCAACAACTTCCAATCCAAAATTCATCAAATCATAAACCAATAGGTCATGTTACAAACATAACATGGTTAATAATTCATGATGTTTTCAACTCAAGGAGTCCACCACTTTTTTTTCTTTTATAGGATAGTAATTGATCGCGCAATCATAATTATTTATCAGTTCTAGCCATCTTCTCTACCTCATGTTCAATTCCTTCTGAGTAAATATATACTTCAAAATTTTATGGTCGGTATATATTTCACATTTTTATCAATATAAATGACGTCTCCAAATTTTTAAAGTAAAAAACAACAACTTCTAATTTCAAATCATGTGTAGGATAATTTAACTCGTGAGATTTTGGTTTTCCTGAAGTAGAATAAATTACCTGATCATTCTACATCATAATGAAACTAATTTTGATAGATATATTTAGTTTCAAAAAAATTGTTGGAACTTAAAATTAATACAAATAAAACTTAAAATCTACTGAAATTGCTCCTTTTTACCAACAGATATATCATCTTTCATTAAATTTTTTTGGTATAAATCGCTTTTTTGTAGTGAGTGTACGTATTTTGTGTCTATATATATGTATGCATCTTCATAAATTGAAACATATATATATTAAAAAATAAATAATGTTATGAACCAACTCATGTGATCCCTCGATAAAACACATGATCTGGCCCATGACATACCCAAAGTGAATTCCCGATCAACCCAGGCTGGAAATAAGTGTTATAGAATCAAAGTAAGTCTTACAGGAATATTTTTACCCATAAAATCATAGTTATGAAATATCAGAAAAATGGATATGGCCACTCCATACGTCGGAGTTCCATGTGATAATAAAAAATCAAAAATAATATAAATAAAATCAATTTAATAATTTTAAACAATGAAATTAAATTATCCCAATACTCACCCCCCAACTCCCACCATAGAAAAAACCACCACTAGATATCTTTCATACACCCATAATGAATATATAATAGCCATAACTGAAAGCAAGAAAATTCCTATTTAGAGAATACAAAAAAAATAAACTAAATAAAACAAGAAAAACAACCATACCTTTGAGTATCTCCATGAGTCACCACCCGACCAAAAACCAATCAACATTCCAAGAGAGGTAATAAAATAACCAAAACATGAGACTAAAATGTAATTGACAATAATACTAATAATAAAAAAACATATTTATTAACTATTTCTACGAAAAATAATAATCCCTTTTAATTATGTTTTGGAAACCAATATTAACCTCCTCCTCCCCCCATTGAAATTCATTTTGAAACTGAAGTCAAACATCAATATTATATTTGAAAGTTCTTTTTTTATTACTATACTCTTATATATTTACATACACACAGAAACACACTTATATATTACTCTCATTGAAAAAATTCACATATTCTCATATGAATTAGATGCATAAACACACAGACACACATATATATATATAAACCCATGTATATGTGTATAAAAACCTAATATATAAAAATAAATTTTTAAAATATATCATCTTTATTCAAAACAAATCTTGGAACACTTTACTGATTCTTGGCATTTCAAGGTTCGTTATAAATTCCATGTAAAATTGAAATCCATTTGAGTATTTACATTGAAGACCAAAAACACCTTTTAAAATTATATAAACCATTTAAAAAGTTCATTTAGGATTTTTTTTGACAAACACACGGAATGTTTAGTTCATTTAAAATATATTTTAACATGTTCCAAAATTTAGAACACACGTACATTGAAATTAAAATCAAATAAAACATGATTTTACTTTTAATTAATTCTGAATTATATTTTATATTATCATTTAACATCAAAATAAAAATATTAAAAATATAAGAAGTCAATGTTGTATAATTTAAATCTAAATAAAAGGGGAAACATACTGTACATTGAAGAGGAACTCATCATGTTAGATGAACCCCACTTGAATAGAGTTAAAATCGTTCCTCAAAAACCCTAGGAAAAAAAATCAGAAATACAAAACACACCATCCCATCTAGGGTTTTTCCAAGGACAGTTCACAGTGGATGAAGAGAGGAAAAAACAAGAAGAAAAGGATGAGGAAGGAGGAGGAGGCCTCACCTCGAAGATCCGAACCCAAATCATGAGGAATTCACCATTAAATCACTAAATAGGGGAGGAACTAGAGGAGTAGTGTGCAGTCTGGTGATTCTTGGCCATGCGTCACACATACATGAGGTAAGAGGGGGATGGGTGAGTGTTGACGCTCCTTTTCGTCACATTGTCAAAAATAATGGAAAGGGAAATGACTTAGAAAAAAGTGATTCATCCTTTGAAGAAAACATCAAAAATCGACAAAGGAATTAAAAAGGAGTCAAATGAAAATGCACTGCGCAAGTTCCCTTACTATCACGCAAGTATACTTGCGCGCCGCCTAATGGTTGCGCAAGTGAATTGTGCTCCCTAAGTGATAAGCGCCCGGGGTCTTCAGCAGCCTATAAATAGACCCGGTGGGCCCCCCATTTGAGGGGGAAATTTTCTAGAATTCAGATACAGAGCTCTGAACACCCAAGTCTCTTCTTCAGGTCTTCTGAACACTTCTAAGGTAATTCTTTACCTAGAATGGAAGGTCTAAACAAGAGGAGTAAGGTATAGGTGTTAGAATTCACTAACACTTGCGCGCCTAAGTGTTTTACCCTTAAGGGAAAGGGACACACTCGCGCGCCGCCCTACTTCTTCACCAGAACTTGCGCGCCCTCTTCTGGAAAGCCTCTAGGGATAATACCATGGGTTTGAGCCAAGTCTAGCCCAAGTATTACCCTAAGGGCTGAAAATCGCACAAGTACCCATGTGCCGCATAGGTATACCTGCGCGCCCAGGGACTTGCGCGCCCACGCAGTACCTGCGCGCCTGCCAGGACTTTTGCGCCCCTATCTTTTTGGGTGCCTTTCCTGCCCATTTCACCTCTCTTATGCCATTCCACCTCTCCTATTCAAGATTTAGTCTTCAAGACACTCTCCAAATCCATTTGTGGCATGTTTTCTTGATTTTAATTCCTTATCTGAAAGGAAATCTGTGGAACATCTCTCAAAACCAAGTGATTTACACATCTTTATGTCACTAAATATTGAGATTTCATTCATTCAACCTCATCCTTTAAGATGAGAGAACCCCTTAATCTTGGGCCTCCTTTTCAGGAGTAAGCCCCAGTCATAAGTCCCCTTAACCTGGGCCTCCTTTTCAGGAGTAATCCCCAGTTTAAGTTCTCTTAATTTGGCCTCCTTTTCAAGAATAAGCCCCAAGTCCCCTAATTTGGGAATCCTCCTTATGAGTAAGCCCCAAGTCCCCTAACCTGGGCCTCTTTTTTAGGAGTAATCCCCTGTTCCAAGTTCTCATTAATATTGGGCATCCTTCTTAGGAATAAGCCCCAAGTCCTCATTAATTTCTCAAAGTCCCTTAACCGGGGCATCCTTCTCAGGAGTAAGCCCTGGTCTTAATTTCTCTTAACCAGTCCTAATTTACTTTTGATCTGGGCTTCCTTCTCAGGAGTAAAATCCAATCATTAGTCCCCTCCTAATTTGGGCCTCATTTTCAGGAGTAAGCCCCGAGTTAGAGTATCTAAATATCCATGAAGCATATATACCATTATAGACTCTGTTCCTGGATTTCTTCTCTGAAGTAAATCTTAATCATCATCTATTTGGGAAGTCATACATACATAAGCCCCACATTATTTCTTATGATTGAATCTTTCATGGCACAATTATCTGGTTTTACCAACACCTCTTGTTTCTCACACCGGTCATGACTCACGTGAGCTTAGAGTGTAAAAGTAATTATGACATATTTCTTTGAGCCATTAATCATAAACATCATACTCCCTTACTTGAACTATGTGGGTTCTGATTCCTTTTTTCTAAAAAAGGATATGTAGGTAGCCCATCTTCAGGTTCGATCCCAACTCTGAAATAACCCATGTCCTTCTGAATGGCAATAAACTTCAAGTGCCCCACTGAGTGGCTTTGAAACTAGTATGGTCATCATAATGACCAAGATACTTTTATGTATTAAAGGATACCATTGACCAAGAATCTCTAACAAATACAGATGATTCTCTATTGATGAATAACCTCGAATACATATAAAATTTTCACTAAATTTCCTACATATCAATCATTTATTGTCAGATCTAAAGGAAATCTCATTTTATACTTTGTAATGTAATAAGGATTCACGAACATAACTTAAATCTATAAAGAGATTCTCAGAGTAGACAATAATTACCCTCAAAAAGTTGTGATGAGTCCTGCCTCCCATCCTCTCGACCAATGCAAATTCCTAAGCCTCATCAGTCCACAACTAATGAGCACCTACCTTTGGAAAGTAGGTTCAAATGAATATGGAATAATTGGATGTTTCCGGTTCTACGAACAAACCCATTAGAAACCGTTTGGAATACTTGAACCTTCAATAAACGAGGTCATCCCCAATTCCAGTGGGAACAAAAAATGGTGAACCCGACGTGAATACTTAACCAAGTTGAAATGATGTTTTGATTATTTGTTAGGCCCCTATTTAAAACTCAATGAGAGGGCCAACAAGATAATCAATAACATATTTTCTCATCCAAAAGATGTAATGGCCGAACTTATTTTGATTATATCTGTTATATCAAACAGGCACTCTTTTCAAAGATCTTCTGCATTTCCAGAATGGCTTCTCTTAAGTTCACATCTGTGAATAAGTCTGTTGAGAAAACTTCTGCTACAAATTCCACTGCTACTACTCCTGCTGGATCATCGTCCGCTTTGAGGATGATATCACCAACTTAGTGTGTTCAACGCTGGGTATCAAACGTACTGGTTAAGGAGTACCGTCAACATGGTACCATTCTAACTCTGGAGGCTGCCCGACAAGCCCTCCAAGTGAACAACTCACACCAGTCATCTGGGCAACGATGACTAGTGATCAAATAAGTAGGTGGTGCTAACCACCGTCTCCAACCGTTTCGGGTCGTTATCCCCAGAACGCAATCACCATTCACTCCCATATTCTGAGGAGGTGAATGAACAGGCCCCTCCGGGCCTTAATTCAAGAAGACAGGAGTTCTTCCCAAGGGATCCTATCAACAATAGCCACCAGACTCATGTGGCAGTGCGCCCTCAACATGATGAGGGCATCGACTCCAGGCGTTCGGCTTAGGTTCCTCGAACTCGAGCAGGCAAGATGAATCGCCAGAGGTGAAATCCGGTTAACAGTGAGCAGGTTCTCATCTCTGCCATCTCCAAAGAATTCCACCGACCTAACTTGGTGGCAAGCAACGAGCAGGCACACACACCTGTCCGTTTTAATTCCGCTGTCCAGCAGAATCATCTGGAAGCAGCACGCCAATATCGCTAGGCAATTTCAGTTGAATACTATAGGTAGGAACATACACCTGTTTATACATCATATTCTAGTCTGTAGGCTCGTTTGACTATATATGATGGATCCCGCCAACCCAATGTATTGACCACTGGTAAACAGGCACATACACCTGCTTACACTCATCGATCCTTCCAGCAGCCTCGTCTGTCAGTGTTGAAGGATGTTCGTCAACCATGTTTGCTGGAGTGCAATCAGAAGGCACATACGCCTGCTAGTATTGATCAAGCCTACCAATAGTCTCATTTGGTAGCACGAAGAGAGGTCAGTCGGAAAGCTCTGCTGACAAACAAAAGGTAGACTCAACTCTCTGCCCCCACACTTGAGTACTGTCAGGATTCACTGACAGGAAAAGGAGGATAGGAGCAGGAACACACACCTACTCCAAGCATGGAATAGACGTATATCCCCATTCCGGCAGCTGAAGTCACCAACCATATTCTATCAATGGTGAAAGAGTAGAAGAAAATCTCTGCTCATATTCTGGATGCCTTCCAGGATATTATAACAGCTTCAGCAGCATCACAGGGAAAGAAATGAAAATCTATCCCTACCAGTGGAGTGACACATCAACAGTTCACTCCAGCACAGACAAACACATCTGTTCCAGTCCAAGAGGGTTGTGGGGCATACTCCCCCATATCATACGGAAAACCAAGTTAGGCACATACACCTGATTTGAGTAGAGATCATCAGCCTAACCTGGCCATCTTTCCTGATAAGGCACATACACCTGCTCAGAGTAGCCACTTTTTTCAACAAGTGGTTTCCAAGGGGAGTAAGAAGGCGTTTAAGAAGAAGACCCACCCATCACAGTCAAGAGATCAATATCCAATCTGTAACAAGGCCTTGCTCGATGCTGGAGTTCTTGAATCCCTCAGACAGATATCTGTTGGAATTCAAGATTCTACTCCCTCATTTACCAATAGTGGGAACATTAATTCCGAAGGTCTTCAACAGAAACTTCCTCATGAAGTCTTGATTCATGAAAATTCGGTCGATCTTGAAGTTTCATCTTCATATGAGAGCCACAGGAACCCTCTCTGTGGTCAAAAGACCAAGGATCAAGAGATCTCATCTTTTGTTGTAACCCACCATGGTGGTCCTCCCCATGCAAATCATTTTTTTCCATATTTTCAGAAGCCGGTTTAAGGGGTTGCCGGTACCCATTACACCATTTCACCAAATCCTTTTAACCACCTCTCCACATCCAGATGAAATACCAATTTCAAATTTCAAAATCAAATCCACCGCCAGCCTCCTCGAGTTTCGAACCAGTGTCATCTTCACGCACCCACAATCTCTTCAAACCTGCCAACGAATCTCGCGACAGCGCTGACATGCCTCGCGCCGCGCACCGCACGTCAATCCCTCACTGCGCAACAGCCCACACGCAAAACGAAATCCACGCGACGACTCGATCATCGTCACGCGCCACACTATCACCGGAACACCGGCGAGGAGCATCGGCTCCCGTCGTCATCTGCAGCAGAAACCATCGTCGTCGTCCCCGGCGAGCTTCACCGAATCAAAAATCCCCGTCGGAGAAACCTCCCGACACCAGCACATCAACGTCTTCACCCAAATCACCAGGAGAGCAGAGCAAAGGCCTAAATCCTACACCCCCCATCTCGCAAAAAGGAATCAATCGCAAAAGATCCGCGATAAATAGCAAAACCTCCACTCCAGCAACCAACACGAACAACAAAAACCAGAGATATTAAGAGAGATTTGACCAAAAACTAAATCAAGCCGCTCCAGAAAAGCACCACAACATCACCCTGACTCAGAAACACCCGCCGCCACCCGAACAACCGACGACATCAGACACAACAAGACCCCAACGAATTCAGAGGAAAAGAGGAGGAACCCACAAACCGACGTCAAACGAGTGCGACCCCCCAACACTGAAAAAGCTCACCATAGGGAAACTGCAAGAAGCCAAGAACAACACCAGGAGCGCTCCGTAGAGTATGCCGTCGACGCAGACCGGTCTTACACCGCAGATCTGAACCGGCAACCACTGAATCCCAAAGAGAAACCTTTACAGCAAAAGGGAAGACCACAAACCCGCCAGACGACCGCGGAGAGCCTCCACAAACCCACCGAACGCAGGGGAAAACGCCGTGCCTTCCGCAGTGGTGGAGTGGCGACGGCGAGAGGAAGAAGACCTAGGTCAGGAGCCCCTTATGGGCGCATTCTTCATGGTGGTCCTCCCCATGATGATGAATTTCACTGCAAAAGTCCTCTCCACAGTAGTGATGCACATTGCCCGGAAAATTCTCTAGTTGACAATGTAGTTCCGAGAAAGCCCTCTTATCTTGAGGCACTTGAAAATGCGAAACTAGTCATCTATGATGCTTCATCGCTAGCAGGTGAAATACTTTCTTAATCGGAAGATAGCCCAGGGTGTAGGTCATTCTCCGAACCACCCCTAAGTCATGCATCTTATAGTTTGATCAGTGATTTCTCTACCAATCTTGTTTAATCTGATGAAGCAACAAGGAGGCACCATCTCTGGTCAAATCAGGTAGAAGAATCTTCATTAAATGTATAAAAGGAAATGATGAACATGAGAAAACAACTGGAAAAAGTTGAAGTTCCAGTCATGTTTTGGCCCCTGGCTGACTCTTAGTATGACATTCCAGAGATGTTGACGGAAGATGGAATTCATGATATTCGTCTCAACATATGGAAAACTCTTTGTCAGTTGAAAAATAAAGTATTATCTTATGATGAATATGAAAATCATGTTAAGATAATAGAAGGGTTACAATGCCAGATTGATTTGGCATCTCTATCAGTCTCTCAATATCTGAAGGTTGAAAAGCAGTAGATATCCCTTCAGCGTTCATGCCTTGGCGCACTAAGAAGATTGCACCAGTTAATTGCCAATGCCCTATCCAGTATTCATGTCAGAGGATGGGGTGTTCATGGAGCACTACATTTCACTATGCTCTCCAGTCAGAAAAGCCCTCCGAAAATAGTCTCATGCAATGTTATTGCCTGTGGCCGGCCACAGTCAATGGGTTTTGTTTGTAATCAAAAGCTTGTCCAAGAACAAGCCTCAACTAGTTCTTCTCAAAATCTAGAATACAGAGAACAATTTGTTGAATTACTCCTGCATCAAGTGAACTAGAATATTGAATAGGCCTCTCATATGGATCAAGCACATCATCAAGTGATAGAAGTGTCGGAAATCATCCAATGGTCTTTCGAGCCGGGTGATAAAAGTGGATGTCGATTGATGCATCCAGCTACTTTCTGGACTAAGGTCCATAAGATCAGGAGATATTTTAATAAATTATTAGACATAGCATGTCAGGAGCCACCCCATCTTGCCAGACTGGGGACTCTTTTAAACCAACACTCAGAATTAACTAATAGAATTCGAGGAGTTGAGAAAAGGCAGCAGGAACAGCCCCAGTCCACCGAATTGGGGACTTTTTCAAATCATCAATCCCCTCCTCAACGAAATTTGGTCTTCTCTCTATTGGGGAAGAAGCCATAGGAGGAAATAAGAGACAAATTATCAGGATCTTCCCTCCAAATTATGGTTCGTCAAGAAGTTCCTGAGCGATCGAATCAATAAAAGGCAATGCCTCATCAATGACAAGGAAGAAGAAAATATCACAGAAATGATGATAGAAGGGATGCGATGCATTATGCATCAATAAATGTCATCAATTCCATTGTTTCTGATCCACCAGATGAGGCTCACTCAAGGGATTCAGATGAAGAGGTTCCTTCTCAAGAATATGTACACACAGACACAAATGAAGAAGGTGTGCGTACACAAAATCATAGGATTACTCAGAACCTAGGTAATCCTTCAAGTAACCCACTTCCCCCTCTCTGAAAAGGATCCAACAAAGGGAGGGGAAAGAATCAAGTTACATATCCTTCCTCTGGAGAAGGTCAATCGCTCTCACTAGAGAAAAGGTTTGCATAACAGGAGGAAGAAATGAAGGAATTGAGGAGGTTGAATGCAGAACTACTTCAGGGTAGTCTTCTTCCTAAGCATGCTAGAGTCAGTCAGCCAAAGGAGTTTGCTACAGCTACTAATATGGATCATGAATATCCTCCTTTATCAGTACACCCTCATAGGTCTAATCCTATGGGTCAATTGAAACAACAATTGGTGGTGCTGCCATCAGTTGCAGTACCAGCTGCCATACCTGTCCAAACTCCAGTCATTGAACCTACCCAGGTCCAAGTTCAACCGGATGTTTCTCCAAATTTAATAATTACCATTGAGTCATTAACATCTTGGTTATAGACTATTGAAGGAAAGTGTGTGAAGGTTCAACCAGAAAAGAAATATTACCCTAAATGGGTAGATGCAATCTATCCCCATCAAGTTTTGGGAATCTTGTATTCCCTATTTTCAATGGATCAGGCGATCCTGAACAACATTTGACGCATTATGTGTCTTATTGTGATCCTATGATGGGAACTCTGGAGTAGCAAGAAGTAGTGAAACTCAGATGCTTCATGTGAACCTTGAAAGGACCTGCTTTTGTTTGGTACACAAGCTTGCAATCCCGGTCAATTACCGGATGGGAGGATCTTCACGAAAGATTCCTTCTCCAATTCATCTCAACTTTTCCAGAGACAACAGTTTTCGATCTTACAAACTGTAAGCAAAGAGAGAATCAAAGAGTCTCTGATTTCATTGCTCGATGGAAAGGATTAACATATTTTCTGAGCTTAGCACTCCCTCAAGAGGAACTGTTGCCAATCTATGTGGAAAATCTGCGTGATGAATTACGCACGCCATTCATCCCTGTGAAATACACAAGAGGGTTTCGATACCTTACTTCAATCGCTCAGTAGATTGAAGATTCTCTTATATAGGCTAAGGCTAAATCTCGTGTAATTCCATCAGCTCTAGTAAGGATAACGGGTAAAGCAGAGACTGTTATAGTTATGCTTAAACAAGCACCTATACCTGCTTCTACTTCAAAACCTTTATCTTCTTGAAGGGCTCCACCTCCTGAGCGCCAACAACAAAGGTTGTTTCGTCAAGATGATCAAAGAGATCAAAGAAGGAAACAATTTTAGGATCTAAAGAGAAAGGTTTACTCTTTTCGAAATGACCAAGTTCCTGGATACTTCATTTCGGCTCTGGAAAATAATCTGGTTCAATTTCCAAGGCCCAAGAGGCCAAACAAGGAAGGAGATGAAGACCATCCCAACTATTTCCCATTTCATCAAATATTGGGGCATCCCATCCAGTAGTGTTTTGTCTTCAAAGACCTCCTGAAAAAGATGGTGGACTTGGGACAAGTCAAACTAAAAGTCTCTTCAACTCAGGTAGCATGTGTTACTGCTACAGTTCTAGAGGAAGAAGGCAGATGGCATGAAGTCAAAAGCAAAAATGCACAAAAATATGATGATTGGATGGTCAGAAAGACAATCAACCGAACTCATGCTATTTTGATAACACAATTGAAGAAACAAATTGTGCCTTCTTCAATAAATGGCGCAGCAAAACCCTCTTCATCAGAGGGAAAATACTCAAATAAACGGTACAATTCCAAGAAGGAGGAATAATCAGAAGAAGATGAGTATGTGTAAAAGCCTAAGCTGTATTTGACCCTAGCATATTTCATGCCATCAACTTCAAAGCCACGGGCACCGCCCCACCAAACGGCATAGCCTAAATAGGCTAATCAGGCAGACTCTTCATTGGATGAAGAGTTGATCTTCGGTTCTGTTAATATGATTCTATTAACATATCCATATGCCAGTCGTACTTTTGATTTTGATAAGCCATAATTCTCTTCATCAAACAGAGGAATCATAGGGAGTTCTAGAGGCTCAGGGTACAGAGGAAGACGTGGATCTTTCAGCGGCCACTATTCCAATTCTACTCCTGCTAGAACTATATATGCGGAAGAAACTCTTGGTAGAGCCCTTCAGCGAGTTCAACAAGAACAAGAAAGTTATTCCACCAATATCAAACTCATTCCTTGCACAATTATACTTGAATATCAGTTGAAGGTTCCACTTTCTTCTTCTCAGCAAGTAAATAGACCTAATCAGTTTAATCTTCTAAATCCAGGAGTATTACCAACTCCTACCCCGATACAAGATGCATCAACTTCCAAAACATCAACTTCTAAGGAACCTGCTAAACCACTTGTTCCTGTTGGGAAACACAGACATTTAGATCAAAAGTATGATATATTGAAACACCTGGCCCAAGTACCATCCAAGTTATCAATTCTGGATGCTTTGAATCTGTCAAAGGATCTTTGGAAGGCACTCATCGAGGCTTTGTCAAGTCCATAAGAGTTTGAAACTGAAATTGTAGCAGCTGATGTCTATCACATAGAGAATAATCCTGCAGAATGCCATGCAGTGATATCTTTCACAGATGAAGATGAATATGATTTTGTGCATGGACACATTAGACCTTTGTACTTATCTGGAAAGTTCAATGGCGTAGACGTATGAAGATCTTTCATTGATAATGGTTCAGGAGTCAACCTCATGCCCATTCGTACACTTCGTCAATTAGGCCTCACAGAATCTGATTTCTCTCCTTATACCATGATGTTACAAGAATATGATAAAAATGAACAAGAACCACTGGGCGAGATTACACTCAGAACTCAGTTTGGAGATCTTATATCTAATTCAGATTTCATGGTTATTGATCAAGATTCAGCCTTAAACATCTTTCTTGGAAGACCCTGGCTACATCAACATGCGGCTATCCCTTCATCATACCATCAGTGTCTTAAATATTGTTTTGATGGTCAAGTTGGGACATTGTATGGTGATAAGGCCCTGTTCAAGACATGTGAATCACAATACATTGAGGCGGAATTCTATCACATGAAAAGAAAGGATAAATCCACAACAAGGGAGCTTACCATAGTTAATGCTCCATATGGTTTGGAGAATATTCTAGTAAATCCATTTGCACATGTGAGTACAGATTATGTGTTGCCTATTAGTCAAATTGACAATATAGACCCAAATAAAAATACTCTTATGGAAAGATCCATAATTTCAATTACGGAAATCGAGCCAGACAACATGGGAGAAATTGGTGAGACACCAAGCAGTGATGAAAGCCCAAATGGAGATGTCTTCATTTCATATGCTGAAATCCAACAATTCTACACTTCGCCAACCAGGCCAAAAGAAGTGATAGCAACGTCAGAGGTGAACAATGATGTCGATTCTCAATCCATCATCTCTTCTTTATTACCCAAGGAATACCCTTCATCATCAATTGGGTCAGAAATGGAAGCCACTTCTTCAAGATGTTCAAATTTTAACATCTCTTCTGATCATGGAAGTTTTTCTTCATCATTTACTATGCAAGTAGAAACGGAAGAAATAACACATGTTGAAGAAGAAGAGAAAGATCTTAGGGATGCTCCTACAACATTTGAAGAGGGTATCTCTACCACCGTGGATGAACTCAGAGAAATAAATCTGGGTACAAAAGAAGATTCACGCCCCACTTTAATCAGTGCGGCCATGACTCTTGAAGATCAAGAGATGTATATTTCCTTTCTAAATAAAAATCGAGATATATTTTCTTGGAACTATACAAAGATTCCAGGTCTTGATCCTGATGTTTCCACTCATCGTTTGGGTTTACTAGAAGAGCATCGAGGATTCAAACAAGCCGCTAGAAGAACACACCCAACATATGCTTCCAAAATTGAAGCCGAAGTGGATAATCTCATCAAAGATAACTTCTTCAGAGAAGTTCAATATCCCAAATGGTTGCCTAATATTATCCCAGCCAAAAAGAAGAATGGAAAAATTATAGTTTTCATTGATTTCAGAGATCTTAATCGGCATTGTCCTAAGGATGATTTTCCAGTTCCGATTACAGAACTATTAATTGATGCAACAGCTGGCTATAAAGCACTTTCCTTTATGGATGGATATTCTGGATATAATAAAATTCGAATGGCTCAAGAAGATGAATAATCTACAGCCTTCAGAGCCCCTCAGGGTGTGTTTTGTTATCGGTTAATCCCCTTTGTCTTAAAGAATGCAGGCGCAACATATCAGCGTGCCATGCATCGTATCTTCAAACCCATTTTAAGTAAGTTTGTTGACTACTATGTGGATGATTTGGTGGTCAAATCCAAAAAACATTTTAATCACCTGGCTGATTTGGAATTCATATTCTGCAAGATTCAACAATATAATTTGAAGATGAACCCCTTAAAATGTGCTTTTGGGGTAACCTCAGGAAAATTTCTCGTCTTTTTTGTACGCCATCATGGTATTGAAGTCGATCCTGAGAAGACAAATTCAATCCTTGGTATGTCACCTCCTCAAAATTTGAAACAATTAAGAGGACTTCAAGGACACTTAGCCTATATTCGGCGTTTTATCGCCAATTTGGAAAGAAAAAGTTTTCCCTTCACAAAATTGATGAAGAAGGGAGTCACTTACAAGTGGACTGAAGAATGTCAAGAAGCATTCGATATTCTCAACAAGTACCTCTTGAGTCGACCGGTACTTATGCCACCTGTTGAAGGAAGGCCACTTATCCTCTGCATGACGGCTCTAGAGTGATCATTGGGTGCCTTTCTTGCTCATAAGAATGATGCTGGGAATGGAAACAACCTCTACTATCTCAGTTGGACTATGCTTGAAGCAGAAAACCGATATTCAAATATTGAGAAGTGCTGCCTGGAATTAATCTCTGCAGTTAATAAGTTGAGACACTACCTAAAATATCACGAGGTCCAATTGGTATCTCGCAATAACCCGCTCAAATTCATCCTTATTCATCCAATTATTATAGGACATCTGGCAAGGTGGGAAATTATTTTGCAGTAGTTCGACATTCAGTATGTGTCTCAAAAGGAAATAAAGGGCCAAGCTCTAGCTGATTTCATTGCTAAACATCCTTCAGTAGAAGATACATCTTCAGATATTGAACTCCCTGATGAGGAAGTCCTCTCTATTCAAGAAAGTCCTCAGGCATGGGAAATAAATTTTGATGGTGCTTCCAGAAGTCCAACAGGGAGGAAAATGGAAAATCCTAAATTAAACAAAGTTGGTTTAGGAATTGTGCTCATTTCTCTAGAAAATGCATTGTTACCTTATTCCTTATTATTGTGGGAAGGTGGTACCAATAATGAAGTAGAATACCAAGCTCTCATCAAAGGCTTGGAGTTGGCGCTTCAAGCACAAGTGAGTCACTTAAAGGTGAAAGGTGATTCAAACCTGGTAATCAAACAAGTCAATGGGGATTATGCCATCAGAAAAGAATAACTAATCCCTTTTTATGATTATGTCAGAGTGTTAATGGAGGAATTCCCTTCGGAACCGACATTTTCTTATGTCCCACGATCACAAAATGCTCAATCTGATTCACTGGCTAATATAGAAACATCTCTGGTAGATCCAAATCGGGACGAGAAAATCATCAGTATTACCCACCGTCGTACAATTTCACCTTATGTTCAAGCCAGAATAGAGGAGATCAATGAAATTAGTCCCATTCCTGAACTGTATGGTCATAATACAGGATTGATGACACCTATCAGGAATATCTTCAAAATGGAACACTTCCACCTGATAGAGCCGGGAAAGAACAAGTCTGGAGACATGTGGTCAATTTCACTCTTTATGATAGCCCAGATCACTTAGAGAAAGTTCACTAGAAAAGGGTTCTTGATGGAGTTATCTTCAGATGCATTGATGGTGAAGAGACAATGGATGTCATGAAAGAAGTGCATGCAGGAGTCAGTGGTGCCCACCAGTCTGGACATAGACTGTCTGATCAGATTCGAAGGCTTGGATACTTTTGGCCTTCAATGATACAAGATTGTGTTGATTTCACAAAGAAGTGTCATTCATGCCAAGTACATGCCAACTTCATTCATCAACCTCCAGAGTTGCTTCATACAGCTAAATACTTGTGGCCATTTTCCACATGGGGAATGGATGTGGTGGGACCTTACCCTTCTGCTATGGCCAAGCAGTTTAAGTATATTCTTACTGCTACTGATTTCTTTTCCAAATGGGAAGAGGAAATACCTCTTAAGGAAGTCAGTTCTAAATGCATTGTTAGCTTCATCAAGTCTAACATCATTACCAGATTTGGTGTCCCTCATACCATATTGACGGACAATGGCACCAACTTCTGTTCATCCAAGGTGAAGAAGTTGTATCAAGAATACAACATCAAATCCAACCATTCATCTCAGTATCATGCAGCAGCCAATGGCCAGATAGAATCCTTAAACAAGACTCTTTCAAATATACTTCAAAATATGGTGGATAAAGATAAGAAGTCATGGCCTTATAAACTCTTTCATGCTTTATGGGATTATCGAACCACCACCTGCACTACAACACGGTCAAATCCATACTCATTGGTATATAGAACGGAAGAAGTCTTGCCAATTGAGGTTCAATTACCCTCACTCAGAGTATCCATTTGTGATCAATCATCTACAGATGAGCAATCTCAAAAGCGATTGAATGAATTGGAATGGTTAGATTAGAAAAGATTGTGCACTTTGCACCACTTGGAAGTCTATCAGAATCGAATAGCATGAGCTTTCAACAAAAAATTTCATCTTTGTTCATTCACTCAGGTAGAATTGGTATTAGTTCTCAGAACTCCAATTATACCAAGAAAGAAACCTCCCAAGCTTGAGCCAAAATGGGAAGGACCTTACTCAATACATAAGGTCTACTCCAATGGAGCTTATTCTTTAATCTCAATGGATGGAGAACTCATCACTACTCCAACCAATGCTAGATTTCTGAAGAAATATTTTGTATGAACACAAAATACATAATCCATGGTCCATGCATATGACCTTAAACTATTGTCATTTTATATTGTCCAGAAAGACGTTAAACTGCACCATCCATGGTCCATGCATATGACCTTAAACTATTTGTATTACTTTCATCCAACATGACGTTAAACTATGACGTCCTAGCTACATGATGCTAAACTGTACAGAAGTCCCTTACGTCTAGAAAGACATTAAACTGCACCATCCACGGTCCATACATACGACCATAAACTATTTTCACATCTCATACATCCAGCATGGAGTTAAACTGCACCATCCAAGGTCAATGCATATGACCTTGAACTATTCTCACTTTTGTCCAACATGATGCTAAACTGTATCGTCCCTTTTTCGTCCAACATGACGTTAAACTGTGAAAAACTCCCTAATACGTCCAACATGACGTTAAATGGTGTACTCTTTTGTCCTCACTTCATGACATTAAACTACACAGTCCCTCTTTTGTCCAACATGACATTAAACTATATTGTCCCCATAGTCCTAACTACATGACATTAAACTGTACAGAAAGTCCTTTAATACATCCTACATGACATTAAACTGTACTTTGTCCCTGCTACATGACATTAAATTGTGTATCACCAATAGTCCAAACTGTAAGACCTTAAAACTACATAGTCCCTTTATATGTCCTACATGACATTAAATTGTGCATCGTTAGGGTTGTTGCTACCTCTTGTTTCTCACACAGAGAATGAATCACATAAGCTTAGAGAAAACTTCAACCATAACACTCTCTCTGGGCTACTAACCATGTGTAAGTCCCAACACTATTTTTTAGGTCATTTTCCCCAAGGACAACTTGATCACAAATTCATTCTTTAATTAAACTACGCGAACTTTGATCCTTGCCTTCCAGTCTGGGTACGTAGGCAACCTCCTAAGGTTCAAGCCCAAAACCAATCTCTTCACATCAGTTCACCTCCATCTCATACGATGTTGATTCGTGAAACCTCCCCTAGAATCAATATCTTTACATTGGTTCACTTTCATCCTTACTATACGATGTTAAACTATACAACAATTTTTTCCAGTATGACAATAAACTGCAATATTATTTGATACCCTCACCTGAGAGGGAATCATTATTTACATTGATTTTCAATCATGTTTCATTTCAAATACTATTTGCATACATGGAAATTCCCGAACCTTTTATCTTGGTTTAAACCATCATTGCACTAAGGTCCCCTTTCACCCTTCACATGTACGAACCTAATTTGTATAGAGGGTACTTCTAGAACTACATGGGATTAATTCCCATCCTTTTGGGATACATAGGAACGTTTGAGTGTCCCTTGAATCTATCCCCAAGTCTTTTGGGCCTAACCCAAAATTCCTCTTTCAGACCCTTGGTTGAAAAGTCCCCATAAAAACACACATTGTGTATTCCTTATAATGGTCCAAGCTCTATGACCCTAAACTAAGATCTTCAATCCTTTTTTCTCACATGACGTTAAAATGTAGTTCAAGAACTAAATATGGATTGATTCCTATCTTTATGGGATATGTAGTGAAGTAGAACATTTTCATTCAGGACCCAGCCACAACATGATTATGGTTAGTATTGATCTGTGTGTCTCTACATACATTGGACAATACCCATCTTTATGTGTCATAATCCTAACCTTAAATATTTTCAAATCTTCATAACCCTTTTCATAACTTCTAATCACAAAAGTCCTGAAATTCTGAGAGTTCTTTTTCCTAACCATGTAGTGAGTTCCCTTAGGTGGCCTTGCATAAGTAGTCTACATAACGGACTTTTCAGCCAAAAGATGCTATTATTTGACTATGCAGTCAATGCCCTTAGGTGGCCCGGTATAATTCAACCCCCTAACGGGTTTGTTAAATAGTGGTAACTTCATTCTTAGGAGTAAAACCTCTTTTTTCTTTATTTGTCTTGATAATATGTAGGGATACGCAAAAAGTAGCCATCCTTAACATATTTTCCCCATATCCTTTTTCATGATCTGAAAGTATTCAAGTCTATGGTTTATATTCTCCTTCCCTACGTTTGGGTCAGACCTTCGTAGGAGTGATATCCATCCAGTTCTTCGATAATCTTGTTTGGAAATATCTTCTCCATATTCAAGTACCTCTTTCCATACAGAAAACTCTATACTTTGGAAATTTTTAATCTCCATAAACTTTCACTGGCTTTTTAGCACTAGGAAAATAAATTTTTGAGAGTTCTTTTGCCTGACTATGCAGCACGTTCCCTTAGGTGGCCTTGCATAAGTAGTCTACCTAACGGACCTGTTAGCTAAAAGATGCTATTTATTTGACTATGCAGCCAATGCCCTTAGGTGGCCCTGCATAATTCAACCCCCTAACAGGTTTGTTAAATAATGGTAACTTCATTCTTGGGAACTACTTCTTCTAATGCCTTTTAGCTCTTTTTCATATCATTCCTCAGATTCAAATATTCTTAAGTCATAGTTTACATATTTTCCCACATATTTGAGTATGGTAATATTTTTTCAGATAAATTGTCAAGGAATTGAGTTAATTTTAATCCATTTCGGTCAAAGATATTTCAACCTTAAACATTAGCCTCTTTGTGTCCGACGTGCATGACTTTAAACTACCCACAAAAGACAAAGGAACTCTGAATAAAAGTCAAGTTCCATCTCACTAAACAGACATTTTGTATGATTTAGGTAATATTGAGCAATTAAAAGATTCAATTTTTGTAGGGTTATTTACATTAATCCTAGTAAAAAAATCAAACTATGCTTACTAATCCCATTGGCTTAGGTAAAATTTAAAGTAGGTAGTGAAAGAATACAAGAATAAATGATTGAAGATAAAAGTACTCTCCATTTGTGCACAAGAATTATAGGGACATCCACAGATTGGAGCATCTTCTCTTTTTTAGGAAATTACAAAAGACTGTTAACATAACTCTTCACTTGATGTACAACATCCTGAGCTTCATCAGAAGCTACTTGAAGCTCGTGCACTCGACCAGCTTCACTCTTCTCAGCTTGATGGAGTGCCTTCTTGGAATCTGCAATGGCTTTAATACCATTCGTTTGAGCTCCCTCCAATGAATTATTGAGACGGTCAAGTTCCCCAGTAACAACATCTAACTGTTGCTGGAGCTTCACCTGCTGGACGACTTTTTCTTTGATCTTATGCTTCAGCTCCTTCATCTTGGAAGCATAGTCAGCCTCAGCTCAGGATACCACAACCTCAAATTCGCCGATGTTGACTGACAGTTTCACCCTGGTCAGATCTTTATGACACTTTTTCTCATGCTCCCTCCTGAAGATGAATTGTTTCACCACGGTATGGATCTCTTGGTATCCAAAACCACCAAGTCCTAGCATGACGAACTGGGACGACAATCGGGAAATCTTTGATGACAGATCGTCAAGAGGCACTTCATATATGATTTTCCATATGTTGTTCCATGCCTTGCATCGTGAAAATCTGAGCGCCTTAAGCACCTCCGGGTCTGATTCGACATCATCATCATAAGGGGGCACGTAATCTGGGATTAATGCACTTAAGGAAGTGCCATGTTCTTCTCCTTTCCCCGGACCCTGGTTGCTTCACCTTCTACTACTATTTGGGTGGAGGTTGAGACTTCACCTCCAGTTCTATCCATTGAAGATGATAGCCCTGTTTGATTAATTAAAAGTATGGTTAGTTTCATAGAATAATGGAAGTTTGTTGTCTATATTAGAAACTCAATACAATCATTACCTAACAGTAGATCAGCAACCTGATAAGACTCATCTCCATCTATCCCAGTTTCAACAGGATCTTCAAGATGGGTCTCAGGAGGGTTTACTGGGTTTGGCGCCACTTGAGATAATGTTTCTGCAATGGTAGGGTTGACATCAATGTCCACACCCTCTTCAGGAATTGGCAGTTCAACAGCTTCTATGGATGGAACTGCATATTATTTTCAGTCATGATTAGAAGTGTAAATTATAAGAAAATTTACTGGATGAAGGATAACACTCACACCCAAGGTCTTCTAAATCACATTATAACTTAGCATGATCATAAAATTCTTTGAAATACATGCAACGATTCATCATTTCATCCAATGATATTTCAGAATCCTGGTTAGTCTCACCAGTGAGAGCATTTGATGTGTTCTCTTGGCGACCCTCATTCTATGTCCCGTGACCATGGACAGCTTCTTCAGGAAGGATGGCAGATTCAGTTTTTGTGGCCGCCAATGATTCTAGTGCAGGTTCTTCTCTACTTGTAGTAGCAGCAGGAGCATTAATGGGAATAGATGTTGGATCTTTTTCAGAAGCAGCCAATTCAGCCTGAATTTGCGTTTGTTTCACAGCACCCTATGTGGTTCTTAAAGGAGGATCAGTCCTTTCCCTCAGAGAGGAAATTGAAGAATCCCCTGAAATCCCAAGGAAAATGAGCGCTCTTTTTCATGGTTTAAAATTCATGATTATTCGATGGACTTACCACTACTGATAAAGTGTTTAGCGGTGGAATTCCTCCTTCGTCGCCTTTGTACTTTTAGATTTTTGGGAGTGTCGGCAGTCTCCCTTATTGGCACTTGAATTGGTGAATGGAAAGCCATGTCCAACTCTTCATTCATGGCCTGCTGTCCTGGAGATATCTCACTCGGTTCACGAGGAGATTCATCAGCAGCCCTGATGGCAGTACCACCAGGACTGTACTGTGGCGAAGGAACCTCAGTAGTTCCTTTCTTTTCAAGCTACAAGATGAAGAAAATAACTTCCTTAAGTAACAAATCTTCGACTGGAATCAAGTTTCAAAGCAAATAAGGAAAGAAAAATTACATCTTCAGGAGCTACATAATCATTCCACTCCTCATCTCCAGAACCACCAGCCCCCTCAGTGGCGCAACGATCAATCATTTCCTTCACCCGCCCGGTGACAGGAACAGACTCATCAGTGGCATATATGATCATTTCTAGCTCTCTGATGTAAGCCCGCACTTCATTGGGGTTATACTCGTATTGGATATCTGTAGAAGCCAGAAGATTCCCTATTACAAGAAGTTGTAGGCCCTCACACAAATCCAGCGAGGTGGTCTCAGTACCACAGTATAAACTCTACCATGTCTGGACAGCCTCTAGTCCTAGATATGAATGCTTTGAGGAAGGTCTTACAATCTTTGACTTCAATTTCTTCCCAAATCCTGCAACTACAGATAGAGAATAAGAAAATAAGACTTATTGCTTTATAAAGTAGTAGTGATTAAATTACCACAATGAAGTAACTCACCAGGATTTGATGGAGTATGTCTCTTGATTCTAACCATAGGATTATATAGGGAATGAGGCCGCTTTGCCACTTGTTGTGCCTCATCATCCCCATCATGGGAATCCGGTGAATCAGTCCTAGAGGAGGAATCTAGAGAATCAGCTTCAGGTGGGGAAGCATCACCTTCACGAGGAAGGATTTCTTTCTCTACAGTCCTCTTCCTTTTCACCGCCTGATAAACTGGGTGATTCAGCACCCCTTTAGGGTATGATGCTATCCAGTGCTCGGCATAATATGTAGTCAAGATATATTCCACTTTTTCAACTTGTAGATCAAATACCACCACAGTCTTCTCCCTTGACGTCAGCAGCCACAGTTGCCGAGCAACCATCGGATGTTTCTCTAACTTGACATGTACTGGGGGAGATACAACAATATATTGCTGACACTTGAATTGACGTGAAAATCTATATGGAGCATAGGCCTCGCATATAATTTCTCTGTCAATCCTGGAAACTAGCACGCCATCTCTGCAAGCTAGCATGTATGCCCTCAAATCCAAGTGGGTTGTTCCATCATCAACAAACTACCTAGTTGGAGGATTTCCATAGGGAAAGAAGTTTAATTCCTTAAACATTCTCAGCCTCACTTTCATGTCACAGGCATTAAGATCTAATGGAGAAACTCCAGATAATGCTTGCACTGACGGCCTGAAATAACTTCCAGGAATTTGTAATCCATTCTGTACATTGTAAGTCCTGAAGTGAGTGGCGATCCATCCCCATAAAACATGGAATGGTCCCACTATTCTTAAAGGAGATTTACCCATGAAGACATTAAGTAAACTACTATGAATCTTTGCTAAAATGGGGGTATCCAACCCAACCATTTTTCCCTCAGCCAACTTTGCCGCAATGACGAAGGTCCCTGGCCTAACGCCTCCCTTCGAATCCCTGACTGGAAAGAGATAAACGTTGATCCACAAAGACAAGAAGCCCGCCAAATGAGTCATCTTCGAGATCCTTTGATTCACCTCATATCCCCATTTCTCAAACTCTCTTGCTTCTAGAGTTGGACAGAATGTGCCAGGAGCACCCCTCTTCTCAGGTTTTGGGCAAGTGGTAGGACGGGTGGGCATCTTATCCTTGGATTTCTTTTTCTTGTATCCTTTCTCCTTCTGATCCTTTTCCTTTGTCTCCTTTTCTTTCTTCTTCTCAATAAAAAATATATTCATCCACTCCTCTGGATGAATATCCTTTCTAGAATGAGTTAAGGAGGTCTCTGAACTCTTGATCTTGTGGAAGATTTTAAATAATTCCTGAGCTAAAGCAGGAGTCTTCTCTGAATCATTCCAAGTCACCTTGGGAGGAATGAATTCATCATACATGTCGCCCAAAATGGGAGCCCCTAAGATCCTATGGACATCCCACAGACTGATGCCTACTTCTCCATGAGTCAGATGGAAAGAATTAGTTTCTGAACTCCAGTGGCAGAGTATATCTGGCACGAAGTTATCATGTCTATAAACATATATTTGCCCAACCCAAACAGCTTCATATATTGCCACCCCTTTCAGATCCTCGACAAACTCTGCATAGTTACTTGCACCTAGTATGCCCACATCCAAGTTGGATTCACACCTCCCCCAGGACGGAAGTCCCAACTTTTCATCCAGCCATTGGATTGATCCATCTAAGCATTTCGGAAGATTCAAGGATGATAATGTGTTTGTAGATTGGTCTTATGAGGTTTTAAATCTGGCGTACAAGGGCTATGATGCATCATGTGGGCCTTCTCCATTGTTCCAGCATTTATAAATCCTCCTCCACATGAGATATTTGTTGAAGAAAAGTTGGTGTAAATCTGAAACCATGAAAATGGGAGATAGTTCTTTGCTTATGGAATAGTGACTTCTCGCAGATGACCATAGCCATAGAGGGGCAGATAAATGCTTTGGGGGAAGTCACGATGATATTTCTTCACATACTTAGCCAAATCCAGAAGAGTTCTATCTTTGACGGTATAATAATCATGGCCAATGATATCCATCATATCATCAAGACGTTTTATTTCTAGTTCATTAGCTATTCCGATTCTCCTGAGTTCCATTGATTCTACACAAAAGTTGAATAATTAACTCTTAAGTAAGTTGATTTTTCATAAAATTTGTGAAGGAATTCAGAAAAAATGGCAAAGGAATTAAGGTGCGCAAGTCTAAAACTTGGAACGCAAGTATAATGTGTCGCACAAGTATTTGGCACGTAAGTATCACCGCGCAAGTCCAGATACCTTGATAGCAGCGCGACAACAAATGAAAAGTGGAAAAGAGAGCAACTTGCACGACATAGATGACCTGCGCGGCAAGAGATCAAAAATCTGAAGTTCTGTAGAATGCGCAACAAATGAGCGCATATATATAGGCCAGGACGGCCACCTGCACGCCTACAGCCAGTGCGCTCCAGTCCTGTGTGACTCGCACCTGCGCGATGATGGTTGCACGGTGAACACATGTGCGCCTCTTTCCCTTTGGTTTTCTTCTTTTCCTCAGAGTCACATCCTTATTCTTTCAGATCCAACTCTGAGGGGGGGACTTTTGTTGACACTCCTTTTCATCACATTGTCTAAAAGAATGGAAATGGAAATGACTTAGCACAAAGTGATTCATCCTTTGAAGAAAACATCAAAAATTGAAAAAGGAATGAAAAAGGAGTCAAATGCACATGTGCCGTGCAAGTTCCCTTACTGTCGCACAAGTATACTTGCGCGCCGGCAAATGGTCGCGCAAGTGACTTACCCGCCCTAAGTGATAACCACCCGGGGTCTTTAGCAGCCTATAAATAGACCCAGTGGGCCCCCCATTTGAGGGGGAAATTTTCCAGAATTCAGATACAGAGCTCTGAATTCCCAAGTCTCTTCTTCAGGTCTTCCGAAAACTTATAAGGTAATTCTTTACCTAGAATGGAAGGTATAAACAAGAGGAGTAAGGTCTAAGTGTTAGAATTCACTAACACTTGCGCACCTAAGTGTTTTACCCTTAAGGGAAATGGACACACTTGCGCGCCTCCCTACTTATTCACCAGAACTTGCACGCCATCTTCTGGAAAGCCTCTAGGGATAATACAAAGGGTTTGAGCCAAGTCTTGCCCAAGTATTACCCTAAGGGATGAAAATCGCGCAAGTACCCATGTGTCGCGCAGGTATACCTACGTGACCAAGGACTTACGCACCCACGTAGTACCTACACGCCTTCCAGGACTTGCGTGCCCCTATCTTTTTAGGTGCCTTTCCTGCCCATTTCACCCCTCTTATGCCATTCCACCTCTCCTATTCAAGATTCAGTCTTCAAGACACTCTTCAAAGACATTTATGGAATGTTTTCTTGATTTTAATTCCTTATCTGAAAGGAAATCCGTGGAACATCTCTCAAAACCTAGTGATTTAGACATCTTTATGTCACTAAAGATTGAGATTTCATTCATTCAACCTCATACTTTAAGATGAGAGGACCCCTTAATCTTGGGCCTCCTTTTCAGGAGTAATCCCCAGTCATAATTCCTCTTAACATGGGCCTCCTTTTCACGAGTAATCCCTAGTTTAAGTTCTCTTAATTGGGCCTCCTTTTCAGGAATAAGCCCCAAGTCCCCTAATTTGGGCATCCTCCTCAGGAGTAAGCCCCAAGTACCCTAACCTGGGACTCCTTTTTAGGAGTAATCCACAGTTCCAAAGTCTCATTAATATTGGGCATCCTCCTTAGGAATAATCCCCAAGTCCTCATTAATTTCTCAAAGTCCCTTAAACTGGGCCTCCTTCTCAAGAGTAAGCCCCAGTCTTAATTTCTCTTAACCAGTCCTAATTTACTTTTGATCTGGGCTTCCTTCTCAGGAGTAAAACCCAATCAAAAGTCCCCTCTTAATTTGGGCCTCCTTTTCAGGAGTAAGCCCCGAGTTAGAGTATCTAAATCTCCATGAAGCATATATACCTTTATGGACCCTGTTCCTGGATTTCTTCTCTGAAGTAAATCTTCATCTTCATTTATTCAAGCACTCATACATACATAAGCCCCACATTATTTCTTATGAATTCATCTTTCATGGAACAATTATCTGGTTTTATCAATACCTCTTGTTTCTCACACCGAGCATGACTCACGTGATCTTAGAGTGTAAAAGTAATTATGACATCTTTCTTTGATCCATCAATCATAAACATCATACTCCCTTACTTGAATTATGTGGTTTCTTATTCCTTTTTTCTAAACAAATGATACGTAGGTAGCCCATCTGCGGGTTCGATCCCAACTTTAAAATAACCCATGTCCTTCTGAATGACAATAAACTTCAAGTGCCCCACTGAGTGCATTTCAAACTAGTATGGTAATCATAATGACCAAGAGACTTTTATGTATTAAAGGATACCATTGACCAAGAATCTATAACAAATACAGATGATTCTCTATTGATGAAGAACCTTGAATACATATAAAAGATTCTCTAAATTTCCTACATATCAATCATTGATTGTCAGATCTAAAGGAAATCTCATTTTATACTTGGTAAAGTAATAAAGATTCATGAACATTACTTAAATCTATAAAGAGAGTCCCGGAGTAGACAATAATTCCCCTCAAAAAGGTGTGATGAGTCCGACCTCCCATCCTCTCAACCAATGAAAATTCCTAAGCCTCATCAGTACACAACTAATGAGCACCTACCTTTGGAAAGTAGATTCAAATGAATATGGAATCCTTGGATGTTTCTGGTTCTACAAACAAACTCGTTAGAAACCGCTTGGAATTTTTGAACTTTCAATCAACAAGGTCATCCCCAATTCCAGAGGGAACAGTGAGGGTGTATTTTTTTAGGGAGAAAAGTAGGAGGGGTTTTTAGTAAATTCCACACTTTTAATAGCTCAGACACCGAGCCCAATTTGGATGCATGGTTGGGAAAATTTTTCACCAGCCATGCACCCCCTAATGGAGGAACTAGAGTACCCTGCTCGGGTAGGACAAATGGTTTAACAAACTATGCTCTAGTAGTGTGTTTCAGATATGATAAATTAAAAACACATTTTCATTGTTCTCACATGGTTTCTATTAACCATTCACCTAGAATGAAATTCCTAATTTTCCAAATTTTAAATTGGTTCAATTTGAGAAAAAGATAAAAAATAAATAAATAATTAAAAATAATAAAGAAAAACAGGGTTGGTGCATGACATATACATTCATATATATAGACACACACACACACACTTATATAAATATATATATATATATATATATATATATTTCTAATAAATATCCATTTTATAAATACATTAGAAATATTTATATGTAGATATACAATTAGACGTAAATATATAAATATATACAAACTAAATAAATATATATTTAAATATAAAAACATATTTGTTAAATGTATTTAAAAATAACTATATAATTATATGAATAAATATATAAATAAAAAATTTATGTAAATATATATATATATATATATAATAAAATAATGAAGAAAATAAGATGGAGAAGTGGGTGTTATATTTGTACAGAGTGGTCCCAAGATCAAATCTAGGTTCACACTAATGATTAAGGAGGTGGAATTACTAATAAAGGTTGGGGGAAGGATGGTTCATGTGCGAGTCGAGGGATGAGGAAAGGATGTTCTAGGGAGTTCTGATAAAGGGGTGGGCAGGGGGTTGCAATGACATTCCTAAAAAATTATTTAATATTTTTATAGCCTTATCATCCCATTTTTTTTATTTATAAATTAATAATTTATCAGTGAAAAAAATATATCTCATCAAACTAGTGCTTATAAATGCATCCTTTATCAATCTTGAAAAAAAATGACTAATATAGGGGGCTTTATTGGTGCTAAAAAAAGATATGATAAATAACCCTATAATAGAACCTTTTTTGTGTTGATAAAGGGTTCCTTTATCAACATTTTTTTATTTTATTTCCATATAAAAATGTCTTCATTTTTTTATTCAATTTATTATTTACGCATTTCTCATGCATGAAATATTATTTTTAATTTATTTTATATGCTAAAAAAATATGTTTTTCTAGGCTTCCTTTTCTTCTCATGGGATCTTATTTTGGGCTTTTGGCTTAGGTCATGTTTGTTGGCCTATGTTCTTCTGATTATCTTTCCAACTCTGTGATCCTCATTTAATCCCTCAGGATCATGTGAGTTTTTAATGACTCTAACACCATTTTCATTTGAATACATGTGGTCATTCCTAACTGAGAAGTCTAGTGGAGAACCAGGTGACCCATGTTGTTGGTGTGTGATTCCAGATCCAGAAGCCCTTCTTCATCTCCCTCTGAAGCTTGCATGAAGAACCTCTAGATAATGGTAATTTTTCTAAATCTATAAGAATTATTTAATTATTTTATTTCTTTTAATTTTATCTTTAAAAGTTCTTATATTCTTGATCTTTGTTACTTACTATATTTTGTAGTCTGTTTGTTTTGAGAATTAATAAATCATGTGTGTGGGTGGAGTTATTTTCATGCATGTAGGTCCAAAATGGACCAAAGAACATTAAATCCATGTGTTCTTTCTACTTTCTTATTTTTTTTATTTTTTTATTTTTTTTCATTATCACTTTTCATTCGATCTCATCTTGATACACCAAGACTTTGCAACTGATTTATTTTCCTGATCACTTTAATTTATATCAAATAAAACTAAAAAACTAATCATATATTTGGTATCCTAGTCCATTATTGGGGTTGTATGATTTACTTTATCCCTAAAAATCTTTGTATCAGATCTCTCTAAATAAATGATGGCATCTTCAAGGTATGATATAAATAGATTTTATGGAGATGATATATTTAATCTCTATTACATCATGATTGTCACGACCCGCCCTCGGGGCCCGTGCCGTGACTACCCCAAGCCCGCCTTCCATAGGCCAGGGGCTGGCGACTAGCACCAAGGCGTAAATCCCAACAAAAAGGGAAGGCATTGCCTTTGAAAAGTAAACAAGCACCACAGAGTAAGCAAGTGGAAAAGTAAACACTAAGTAAAAATTGTACAAGCTGTGCTGAAAGTAAAAGGGGCCGGAAATACAAGCTCAACTGTAAAGTACAACTGAAAGGAAAAACAGCAATTGAAAGGAAAAACTGTAGCGTCGAGCCGTCCTCTGGAAGTCCCACCTGAAGGGTGGGTAAAGATAGCCTCCACTGCTCCTCGGTTCCACCTAACCGCTCCGAGTACGTCCCCGCCCAGTGGTCCACCTCCAGGTACTGTCCTGCTCCGCACGCCTCCTCCATGATCAGCGTTGTCCGTCGTCTGCAACCAACACCACGAAGTGCGGGCATAGCCCGTGCAGGGGTGAGTATAAGCTACTCAGTAGGGACCCCGAGACCCCCGAAGGTCTCCCGAAATCCACAAAGGATAAGTCACGAAGAAGAGATGCAATCACGAAGTAACATCTGACATGGCTTAGGTATATGTCCATACATATACCTAAGTCATCAATTCCCCGATCGGCTCCAACGTCCGAGCCCTAGCACAACCCAGTCCACACAGGAAAGCAAAACGCATACCCACGCAGGATAGAACAACACAATCCACAAAGGAGAGTAAACAGTAAATCCACACAGGATAGCTCAACACAATCCACAAAGGAGAGAAACACAAGATTCAGCTCACACAGGTATACTCCTTCGGATGACGATAAAGATGATCACTGAACCATCTAAGTCGTCGGACCCACGAAGGATCGATAGGTACTAACCTTGCAGTGACCCACACAGGATCGGACCCACACAGGATCGGGCCCACGCAGGACCTGTAGGAGTTGGCTCACACAGAACCGCTGAGTGTTGACCCACACAGGATCGGACCCACACAGGATCGGGCCCACACAGGACCGGGCCCACGCAGGACCTGTAGCACTGATCCACGTAGGATCGCTGAGTGCAGTAGTCGTCGCAGTTCGCTGAGGATCTCTGCACAGTCGTCGCCGCAGTCCACTGAGGATCTCTGCACGGTCGTCGTCGGAGTCCACGGAGGATCTCTGCACAGTCGTCGCCGTCGAGGGAGCAGTCGCAGCCAGCACTAGGGTTCTCGCACACAGCAAGCTCGTTCGGGAGGGTCCGCTCCACGAGCCGAGAGGCTGATACATCAACTGACACAAAGTCCGAAGTTGATGTATCCAAAAGTTCTGTATCGTCAACAGGAACTCAACGTCACAGACGGCGCGTCAATCGGACGTCCGGTCTGAGAGTTATTGGCATTTTCGTCCCAGGGGCCCGGTTGGTTTTTAAGGAAAAACCAACCCGACCGCACTCCACCTGCGTCCAAACCTCGGGAGAGTATTCCAAAAGATCCGTCTCACTTAGAGGTATTCAACAAAGCTGACGGCACGTCAATCGGACGTCCGTAGCTCAAGATATGAGCGTTTCCGCTCCGAGGGCCCGGTTGGTCTCGTGTACGAACCAACCTGGCCGAACTCAAAGTATTTCGAAACCTTGAGTGCAATATACCGAAATGACCGTCTCGATCCAAGGATCGCGTTGCCGCTGACGGTGAGTCATTTGGAGGCACGTAGCTCAAGATACAGCCATTTGAACGAAGACGTCCGAAGAAGGGGGGGTACGGGCCTGGGCCGACCCGGCCCGACCCCCCCCCCCCCCCCCCTGGGTCGGCCCGAACCGGGTCGACCCGAACTGGGTCGACCCGACCCGGGTCCGACCCGGTTGGCCCGGCCCAGCCCGGCCAGGGCCGGTCCGGCTCGGCTCGGCCGAGCGGCGCGGGTGGAAGCCGCGGGCGCAGCCCCCGCGGTCGAGAGAGAAGCTGCGGCCCACGTGCGGGCCGCGCTGGTGAACCGCGGACGCGGCTCTGCTGCGTCCCGCCTGGGCGAACCGGACCCGCGCGGCCACCGGTCCATTGGCCGCCGCCGGCGTCGCTCCGGTGGCCCGTTTTTCTTCCCGTCTGCGCCGTTGCTCCTCCCGAGATCCGTTCTTTACTGCGGAATCGTCAAACGTCCGCTGCGGCACGTTCCGTCGTCGTCCGTCAAATCCGCACAAAACGAAGAACGGCGGAGGGTCGTCGGGCCGTGTTCGTTTGGCCCGCACCCTCCGCGTTAGAGATAAACAACCGGGAGAAATTTATTCCACACAGGAAACAACAATTTTTAATAAGATTAAAAATTGTTCACGAAAACGGTTCTTTAATTTCTTTAAGAAACATTGACAGGAATAAATTTAAAAGGGGTAATTCCCATAATAAAATCCCTACCTCGTCGATCGTCGCGCTCGGGCGTTCTTCGCGGAAAAGATCGTCGCGGAAGAGAGGGATCGTCGCGTCGTCGCGGGGAGGCGTTGCGTCGTCGCGGAATCCGGCGTTGAGTCGGCGAGCTCAACGAACCAAGAACAACAGATTTAAATTATTAATATTTAAATCTGTGTTTCGATTAAAACCAAAAGAAAAGAACTTAAGAGGAAAATCCGACATCACTCACCTCAAACGGTCGGTGATCGGAGATTGGAGCGTGGAAGAACGTCTCAGACGGAAGCGTCGTCGATTTCCGGGTTCGGCGTTCTTTGCGTTCTTCGCGTTCTTTGCGTTCTTCGCGAGGGAGAAGAAGAAACAAGAATCCTCTCAAATTTTCCCCAAAGATTTTAGGTTGGTCTTATTTTATTAATATGCCAACACACGAAAACAGGTTAAGAAACGATTGAATTAATTCGTTGAATTAATTCAACGAAAGAAACAATACATTTAATTCACGAAAGAAACAGCCCATTTAATGGTCTGTTAAGAATTTAGAAAACGCGTCGGTTGACTTTCATTAAGACGGGTTTTCACGGGTGCGTTTCTTAGCGGAAAGAAACGGCGGGGCTCGTGCGGGCCCTACCTCACAAATATCCTACCAAGGGGGTAAGATATTTATGGATAGCATCCTATCCAGTTCAACACAGTTCAAGCCGCCTTTAAGTGGCTTCAAGTGGCTTCCAAGTGGCTTAAGTGAAATAAAATAAAGTTGTCGCAAAATTATTTTATTTCTTAACTTTAAGCCCGAAAATTAAAAACCACACCCGAGAAAACGCAACTCCGGAAGAGGCATTTCTAAGCGAATACCGGCGTTGCGATTTCATCGGTGCCCTCAGAATTCGATTCCGGGCACCGGTTCAAAAGTTAGAAAAACTCGCTCGCCCGTTCACTGAACGTACCCGAGCCAAACTTCGGAAAATGATTCCGGGCACACCGGGCCTCGGAATCAGGTGCCGTCAGAAACTGCGCTCTTGTAAAATTCCAAAGAAAATTAAGAAAAAAACTTTCCTTGAAATTTACGGGTCTTTACATTACTCCCACCTCAGGACTTTACGTCCTCGTAAAGATACATCAAAAACTAGGGAAACAAATGTGGGTACTGAGCACGCATCTGAGCCTCTCGCTCCCAAGTGCTCTCCTGGAGGTTCCCGTGCTGCCATCTGATGCGCACAAGAGGAATCGATCGCCCACGTAGGACCAGCTCCTGTCGATCCTCTATCTCCACTGGGACCTCCACAAAAGTCGCTCCATCATCCACGTCTAGATCTCCATAGTCAATGATGTGTGTCGGGTCCTACACGTATCTCCTCAGCTGGGATACGTGGAAGACGTCGTGTACCCAGTGCAACTGAGGTGGCAGAGCCAGACGATAAGCCACCTCGCCAACCCTGCTGAGGACCTGGAAGGGTCCGATGAATCATGGAGACAACTTGCCGCCTCGGCCAAATCTCTTCAAACCACGTCGAGGTGAGACCCGCAAGAAGACGTGGTATCCATCCTCGAACTCTAGTGGCCTCCGCCTCCTGTCAGCATATGACTTCTACCGGCTCTGTGCTGTCCTCATCCGCTCCTGGATGACCTGGACCTTCTCTGTCGTGGCCCGGACCATCTTTGGTCCCACAAGTGCTGACTCTCCAGGGTCTGTCCAGTACAAAGGAAATCTGCAAGGCCTGTCGTACAACGCCTCGTAGGGTGCCATCCCGATGGTGGAGTGGTAGCTGTTGTTGTACGTAAACTCTACCAAGGGTAGGTGGTCCTCCCAGCTGCGACCAAAGTCGAGGACACATGCGCGGAGCATGTCCTCGAGAGTCTGAATGGTCCTCTCCGTCTGACCATCCGTCTGAGGGTGAAAGGCGGTGCTCAGACGTAGTCGCGTCCCGAACGCCTCCTGCAACCCCTTCCAATGCCGGGAAGTAAAACGAGCGTCCCGATCGGAGACGATAGTCGATGGCACACCGTGAAGTCGTACAATCTCCTGAATGTAGAGATGCCCCAAGCTCTCCACTGAGCCCTGCTCTCGAATGGGTAAGAAGTGTGCCGACTTGGTGAGTCGGTCAACAATCACCCAAATGGAATCGTGACCTCTGGAAGTGTGTGGTAGTCCAGTCACGAAGTCCATAGATATCCCATCTCACTTCCACTCCGGGACCTCCAAGGGCTGTACCAAACCTGTTGGTACCTGATACTCTGCCTTCACCTGCTGGCAGGTGAGGCACCGTGAAACGAACTCTGCCACAGCCTTCTTCATGCCCGGCCACCAGTGTTGTCGTCTGAGATCTTGGTACATCTTCGCCACTCCAGGATGTACCGCCAAAGGAGAAGTGTGATACGCTCTCAGCACCTCCTCTCGTAAAGCGACTGGTACCAAGGTACGTCCTCTGAAAAGGAAATCGTGCTCTGCTCCAAGAGAGAAACCATCAGGTGCATGTCCTGAGGATATTTGTGCATGCCGTGTCTCACAGTCAACGTCCTCATGTTGTGCCTCTCTGAACCGCTGAAGAAGTGGAGGAGAGACTGTGAGAGACTAAAGGAAGGCTGCTCCGTCTCTATCCACGAAGGATATCTGCAAAGCGTCTAGCTGCTCTGTCGCCTCCTCAAGTAACTGGATGCCCGTCCTCCTGCTAAGGGCATCAGCCACCACGTTCCCCTTCCCAGGAGTATAGACTATCTCAAATTCATAGTCCTGGAGGAACTCGAGCCATCGCCGTTGTCTCAGGTTCAGTTCCTTCTGAGAGAAGATGTACCTGAGACTCCGGTGGTCAGAATAGACTGTGAAGCGCTCGCCCATCAGATAGTGTCGCCATGTCTTCAGGGCAAAGACCACTCTGCCAACTCCAAGTCATGGGTAGCATAGTTCTGCTCATGAGTCCTCAAATGACGTGATCTTTAGGCAATCACGGCCCACTCCTGCATCAGGACACACCTGAGTCCGGTCCCTGATGCATCGCAGTAGACTACGTATCCAACTCCCTCCTCAGGCAACCTCAAGATAGGTGCGCTGGTCAACCTCTGCCTCAGCTCCTGGAAGCTCTGCTGACATCTGTCTGACCACACGAAGGGTTTCCCCTTCTTCTTCAATGCTAAGAGTGGGGCCGCAACTCTGGAGAAGTCCGACACAAATCTCCGATAGTATCCGGCTAGGCCCAAGAAACTCCGCACCTCTGTCACGCTCTTGGGTGGCTCCCAAGCTAGCACTGCCTCGATCTTCGCGGGATCCACTGCAACTCCCGCCTCAGAAATGACGTGCCCCAAGAAGTGGACCTCATGTAACCAGAACTGACACTTCGAGAGCTTTCCATAAAGCTGGTGCTCTCGGAGTGTGTCTAGTACAACACGCAGGTGGTAGGCGTGCTCCTCCTCCGTCGTCGAGTACACCAAAATGTCGTCGATGAAGACCACGACAAATCGATCAAGGTATGGCTGGAAGATCCTGTTCATGGGGCTCATGAACACTGCTGGAGCGTTGGTCACGCTGAAAGGCATAACCAAGAACTCATAGTGGCCATACCGACACCTGAAAGCTGTCTTCTGCACATCCTCGTCTCGAACTCTAAGCTGATGATAGCCTGACCTGAGGTCTATCTTCGAGAACCATCATGCTCCCTTGAGCTGGTCTAAGAGGTCATCAATCCTGGGAAGCGGATACTTGTTCCTCACTGTCACCTGATTCAGGCGACGATAATCGACACACAGTCGCAAGCTCCCGTCTGCCTTCTTGGCGAACAAAATCGGGGAAGCCCAGGGCGAAACACTGGGTCGGATGAACCCCTTGCCCTGCAAGTCCTCCAACTGTACCCGCAGCTCTCGAAGCTCAGCGGGGGCCATCCGATATGCTGGAGTGGATATCGGGGTTGTCCCGGGGTACAGGTCAATATAAAAGTCTACCTCTCTGCGAGGAGGTAGTCCTGGAACGTCGTCGGGAAAGACGTCCGCGTACTGATCCACCACTGCAGGAAAACTGGGACTCCGCACGTCAACTGCTCCCAGGATGAGGCTAGAAAACTGATGAGTGATGGGCTGACCTCTCCTCTGCGTGAGTCCATCCTGTGCTGCTAAGGCTCCCTTCTCGCCGGTGAAGGTGAACCTGCTTCCGTCGGTGCGCACACATCGCACCTTGCGCCTAATGCAGTCAATCTGAGCATGGACCGTAGATAACCAATCCATGCCCAAGATGACGTCGTAAGGCCTCGACGCTGCTACAAGAAGATCCCAGCCGAAGCTCTCGCCTCCTAGAGTAAGCTCACACTGCCGGCACCAGTGCGTAATCGTCGAGTCTGCTCCCGTAGGAGTCTCTAGCCGTAAGGATCGATCCAACGGCTCTGTCGGAATCTCCGAGCTCCGAACAAGGGCAGTGGCTATGAAAGAGTGACTCGCTCCTGTGTCTATCAGAACTGTAGCAAGGGTGTAATAGACACAGATCGTACCTCGAATCATCTCCGGTGCACCGTGGTCGTAGGCCTCCGCTGCCTGGAGCTGAGCCTGTCTCTGCCCGCCAGCTCCCTGTGGTCGGGGCGGGCCTCCTGGTGGTGGTGGTGGCAGAGCCTCAAAGAGTCTCCCACCACCTGATGCTCGGCCAGCTCCTCTGCCTCGTCCGCCTCCTCCCTGCGGACCGCCACGGTCGACCCTCTGCCTCTGCCTGGGTGGTCCCTCCACCGTCTGCTACCCCTCGGTACGACGGGCCGGGCAGTCACGAGCCATGTGGCCCTGCCCGCCGCACTCGTAGCACTGTCTGCCTCTCGGAAGGCTGGCTCCGGGCCGGGTGCCCTGCACTGCTGAGCCAGTGTCCCGAGGTCACCTTCCGGAAGGCCTGGTCTTCCTGTAACCCTAAGTCATCCGTCGGCTACCAGCTGCCGAAGACTCCGCTACCTGCCGCCCTGCGGTAGGTCTCGCTGTGGACTCAGCCAGGAAGCTCTCGATCAGGAGGGCTCGCTCCAGTACTCCTGCCTGGGTCAGGATGCTGAGGGAGATCAGCGATGCCCCAATCTCGTGTCTCAATCCCTGCTCGAAGGTCCGGGCCCGGAAGAAGGGGTCACGTACCATGTCTGTCGAGTAGCGAGATAGGTCGGTGAACCTCGCCGCGTACTGAGCGACCGTCAAGCTGCCCTGCCGCAGCTGAAGAAGCTCCTGGATGCGCACCGCACGGAGGGTGGCCGGGACGAACTCTGAGCGGAAGAGGCTCTCGAAATCCGTCCAGATGAGGGTGGCCTCATCGTGTACCTGGAGCATCAGGCTCCACCAGCGTCCAGCTGCTGCGTGCAGTAGGCTCGCCGCGAGGATCACCATGAGGTCTGCGGGTGTCCTCACTAGCCTGAAAACTTGGACGACCGCCTCCAGCCAGTCCTCGGCTGCCTGGGGGTCCGACACCCCACGGAACCTGGGTGGTCGCTGGTGCTGGAACTCGTGCAGAGCTCCGAGGCATCGTGCGTCGTCATCTTCCAGTGCTGGAAGCATCGGGGGCTCGGCAGGTAAAGGTACCTCCGGTGCCTCTGCTGTCAACGGACCCTGTACCGAGGCCTCGTCGCTCGGCGGGCTGTCGTCGCGCCCTACTCTAGGAACCCTAGCTGGCTGCTGTCGTCGTGCCATCCTGAAAAGGAAACAAGTGCACCATGGTCAGAACAGTATACCTGGTGAGATGACACAAGTAATCACAAAGAAAACTTGAAACACACGTCCAATCAATGTTTTCGTGCATTAAGTCGGAAATCAGAAGTCAGAGTCCTGGTGTATGGATACGTCGGCCGCCGCACCAACACTGGACTCCCTGGACTGATAACCACACTCAATACGCTAAACACTATTGCTTCACATAGAAGAAAGATCAGAGTCTGCGGTAGAACCGACCACCTCTGATACCAATTTGTCACGACCCGCCCTCGAGGCCCGTGTCGTGACTACCCCAAGCCCGCCTTCTATAGGTCAGGGGCTGGCGACTAGCACCAAGGCGTAAATACCAACAAAAAGGGAAGGCATTGCCTTTGAAAAGTAAACAAGCACCACAGAGTAAGCAAGCGGAAAAGTAAACACTAAGTAAAAACTGTACAAGCTGTGCTGAAAGTAAAAGGGGCCAGAAATACAAGCCCAACTGTAAAGTACAACTGAAAGGAAAAACAGCAACTGAAAGGAAAAACTGCAGCGTCGAGCCGTCCTCTGGAAGTCCCACCTGAAGGGTGGGTACAGATAGCCTCCACTGCTCCTCGGTTCCACCTAACCGCTCTGAGTACGTCCCCGCCCAGTGGTCCACCTCCAGGTACTGTCCTGCTCCGCACGCCTCCTCCATGATCAGCGCTGTCCGTCGTCTGCAACCAACACCACGAAGTGCGGGCATAGCCCGTGCAGGGGTGAGTATAAGCTACTCAATAGGGACCCCGAGACCCCCGAAGGTCTCCTGAAATCCACAAAGGATAAGTCACGAAGAATAGATGCAATCACGAAGTAACATCTGACACGGCTTAGGTATATGCCCATACATATACCTAAGTCATCAATTCCCCGATCGGCTCCAACGTCCGAGCCCTAGCACAACCCAGTCCACACAGGAAATCAAAACGCATACCCACGCAGGATAGAACAACACAATCCACAAAGGAGAGTAAACAGTAAATCCACAGAGGATAGCTCAACACAATCCACAAAGGAGAGAAACACAAGATTCAGCTCACACAGGTATACTCCTTCGGATGACGATAAAGATGATCACTGAACCATCTAAGTCGTCGGACCCACGAAGGATCGATAGGTACTAACCTTGCAGTGACCCACACAGGATCGGACCCACACAGGATCGGGCCCACGCAGGACCTGTAGGAGTTGGCTCACAGAGAACCGCTGAGTGTTGACCCACACAGGATCGGGCCCACACAGGATCGGGCCCACACAGGACCGGGCCCACGCAGGACCTGTAGCACTGATCCACGTAGGATCGCTGAGTGCAGTAGTCGTCGCAGTCCGCTGAGGATCTCTGCACAGTCGTCGCCGCAGTCCACTGAGGATCTCTGCACGGTCGTCGTCGGAGTCCACGGAGGATCTCTGCACAGTCGTCGCCGTCGAGGGAGCAGTCGCAGCCAGCACTAGGGTTCCCGCACACAGCAAACTCGTTCGGGAGGGTCCGCTCCACGAGCCGAGAGGCTGATACATCAACTGACAAAAAGTCCGAAGTTGATGTATCCAAAAGTTCCGTATCGTCAACAGGAACTCAACGTCGCAGACGGCGCGTCAATCGGATGCCCGGTCTGAGAGTTATTGGCATTTTCGTCCCAGGGGCCCGGTTGGTTTTTAAGGAAAAACCAACCCAACCGCACTCCACCTGCGTCCAAACCTCGGGCAGAGTATGCCAAAAGATCCTTCTCACTTAGAGGAATTCAAAAAAGCTGACGACACGTCAATCGGACGTCCGTAGCTCAAGATATGAGTGTTTCCGCTCCGAGGGCCCGGTTGGTCTCGTGTACGAACCAACCCGGCCGAACACAAATTATTTCAAAACCTTGAGTGAGATATACCGAAACGACCGTCTCGATCCAAGGATCGCATTTCCGCTGACGTCGAGTCGTTTGGAGGCACGTAGCTCAAGATACGGCCATTTGAACGAAGACGTCCGAAGAAGGGGGGGTACGGGCCCGGGCCGACCCGGCCCGACCCCCCTGGGTCGGCCCGAACCGGTTCGACCCGACCCGGGTCGACCCGACCCGGTTGGCCCGGCCCGGCCCGGCCGGGGCCGGTCCGGCTCGGCTCGGCCGAGCGGTGCGGGTGGAAGCCGTGGGCGCAGCCCCCGCGGTCGAGAGAGAAGCCGCGGCCCGCGTGCGGGCCGCGCTGGTGAACCGCGGACGCGGCTCTGCCGCGTCCTTCCTGGGCGAACCGGACCCACGGGGTCGCGGGTCCGTTGGCCGCCGCCGCGGCGGCGCGCCGGGGCACCGCCGGCGTCGCTCCGGTGGCCCGTTTTCCTTCCCGTCTGCGCCGTTGCTCCTCCCGGGATCCGTTCTTTACTGCGGAATCGTCAAACGTCTGCTGCGGCACGTTCCGTCGTCGTTCGTCAAATCCGCACAAAACGAAGAACGGCGGAGGGTCGTCGGGCCGTGTTCGTTTGGCCCGCACCCTCCGCGTTAGAGATAAACAACCGGGAGAAATTTATTCCACACAGGAAACAACAATTTTTAATAAGATTAAAAATTGTTCACGAAAACGGTTCTTTAATTTCTTTAAGAAACATTGACAGGAATAAATTTAAAAGGGGTAATTCCCATAATAAAATCCCTACCTCGTCGATCGTCGCGCGCGGGCGTTCTTCGCGGAAAAGATCGCCGCGGAAGAGAGGGATCGTTGCGTCGTCGCGGGGAGGCATTGTGTCATCGCGGAATCCGGCGTTGAGTCGGCGAGCTCAACGAACCAAGAACAACAGATTTAAATTATTAATATTTAAATCTGTGTTTCGATTAAAACCAAAAGAAAAGAACTTAAGAGGAAAATCCGACATCACTCACCTCAAACGGTCGGTGATCGGAGATCGGAGCGTGGAAGAACGTCTCGGACGGAAGCGTCGTCGATTTCCAGGTTCGGCGTTCTTCGTGTTCTTCGCGTTCTTCGCATTCTTCGCGAGGGAGAAGAAGAAACAAGAATCTTCTCAAATTTTCCCCAAAGATTTTAGGTTGGTCTTATTTTATTAATATGCCAACACACGAAAACAGGTTAAGAAACGATTGAATTAATTCGTTGAATTAATTCAACGAAAGAAACAGGCCATTTAATTCACGAAAGAAACAGCCCATTTAATGGTCTGTTAAGAATTTAGAAAACGCGTCGGTTGACTTTCATTAAGACGGGTTTTCACGGGTGCGTTTCTTAGCGGAAAGAAACGGCGGGGCTTGTGAGGGCCCTACCTCACAAATATCCTACCAAGGGGGTAGGATATTTCTGGATAGCATCCTATCCAGTTCAACACAGTTCAAGCCGCCTTTAAGTGGCTTCAAGTGGCTTCCAAGTGGCTTAAGTGAAATAAAATAAAGTTGTCACAAAATTATTTTATTTCTTAACTTTAAGCCCAAAAATTAAAAACCACACCTGAGCAAACGCAACTCCGGAAGAGGCGTTTATAAGCGAATACCGGCGCTGCGATTTCATCGGTGCCCTCAGAATTCGATTCCGGGCACCGGTTCAAAAGTTAGAAAAACTCGCTCACCCGTTCACTGAACGTACCCGAGCCAAACTTCGGAAAATTATTCCGGGCACACCGGGCCTCGGAATCAGGTGCCGTCAGAAACTGCGCTCTTGTAAAATTCCAAAGAAAATTAAGAAAAAAAATTCCCTTGAAATTTACGGGTCTTTACAAAGATGAAAGCCATATTTTCACAACATGGAATAATTGATTCTTTACATGGTTCCAAGAAACATATAATCGGTCTATCCAATGATGGATAGACTACTAATACATATCAATATATCTCTATAAATTTATTACAAAAATCACATAGTTCCATTTTATTATCCTTAAGAGACAAAGCCCTTAGGAAAGTTTCCTTTAAGTCTTCCACTGCTATAATTTGGTTAAAACTTGAGAAATTATATATTATTTTATAATATATTGGTTGTATTTATAAAAATCATAAGATGTTTACTTTCAATATTGTATTTGGTACTTCTATTAGGTCTCATTTGACGAATTCAATAAAATTATTCTTGAACTTGCCCATATAAATGTATCTACTGATGATGAAGACAAAACAATGATCCTACTAATTTCTATTGATAATTTCTATGGTAATCTAATTAAAAATATGAAGTATGGAAATTAATCTTTAAACCTATAAGAGGTTAAATTAAATTTACTGTATAAAGATCTTTATAATAAAACTAATATAAAGTATTAGGACAAGAGATTATTTCCTAGAGGTAAGCCTGAAATAGAAATAAGAAGAAAGATAATACTAAGGGTAATAATAAGAATAATAATAAATGTAGTAATAATAGACCTAAATTTATGTCTAGGAATGTAACATTCCATAATAGTGAAAACTTAGACACAACAGTCTGGAATTCTGCAAGCCCAAACATAAACAGAACTCCAAACTCGATGAACCTGTTGATCAATATTTATTTGTTGATGTCGGTTATGATACTATTGAGGTGATTAATGTGTATTCACATGACTTTTCTAGTGATTTGGTGTTAGACTCTAGTTGTACCTTCCATATGTGTCCTTATAGAGAATCCTTTTTTGATTTAGATGATAGAGTATAAGTAGAGGTTATTCATAGCAATGATAGGAGGTGTGAGGTCTAAGGTAGAGGCTCCATTTTGTTAGATCATCATGACAGTTCTGTTTTCACCTTTTTTAATGTGAGGTGGTTCCTTGAACTATATAGGAATTTATTATCATTAGGTGTTTTACACTAGAAATTATGTGTCTTAAATTTTGAATTATAGTTTCTAATGATCTCAATTAGCTCTAGAATAGTTATTAAAGGATCTCCTACTAATGTGATTTATGTTTTGGATGGGAAAACTCACACTAGACAATTAGGTAGACTTTATTTCACTAATACTAAAAATATTTTGGTTTTTTAGAGGATTTTAATGTATTTAATTTCCAAAAATCTTAAGGAACTATTTAAACATGGGTTGTTAAATGAAATTACACATAATAATATTCCATTTTTTGAACATTGTGTTCTGGGTAAGGCTAAAATAGGTAGTTTTAATGGGTCTTATTTAAGGCTAATAATCCTCTAGAATACACCCATTCTAGTTTAAAGGTCCTTATAAAACTGCCTCTCATGGTGGAGGATCAAATGTCATGACCTATATAGATGAACATTCCATAAGAGTATTGATTTATATTTTGTGTAACAAATCTAATAGATTTTAAACATTTAAAACCTAGAAATACCTTGTTAAAAACCAAATTTAAAGAATAATCAAGGAAATGAGAATAGATAATGTCATAGAGTACATAAATTTTGATTTTATATAATTCTATGAGTCTTATGGAATTCTAATATACTGTAATATTAGTGAAACTCCCCAACAAAATAGGCTAGCTGAGCAGATAGACCACACTATACTAAATCATGTATATGGCATGATTTAATGCTTGGACATACCAAAATACTTTTAAGATGAGACTAGAACTACTATTGTCTACCTCATTAATATATTCCCTTAAACTGATAATCATTTTAAGACTCTTGATGAGTTATGGTGTAACTGACCACCGTCTTATGGTTAATTGAGAGTCTTTGGGTTCACAGTTTATTCCCATGTTAAAAATGATAAACATGAATTAAGTGATCTCAAATATATATTTATTGGTTATCATAAAGGGGTAAAAAGTTATAAATTGTGGGTTGATAATATCTATTACAAAAAATACATAATAATTATATATGCTTTCTTCTATGAATCGGTTTTTTCAAAAGCTAAGTTTATCATTGATGACAGTGGCCACACATCTCAAATTGAGAGTGTTCAAAATGATGCTCCAAAACATTTTGAGGTAGTTTATAAATCTTCTCCACCTGAACCTAAACCAAAATTTCAATCTCAATCTAACTCAGATATTAAGTTGTAAAGTTATCCTTATACTTTTTCTAGTGACTACCTAGTAACCAAATATATATCTATGAGGGTTATTAGACCTCCTTCTCGATTTTTCCAATATTATATATCCTCCTTTGATTTCTATGTTTCCCAAGATCTTGAATCTGAGGATCCCTAGATCTTCAAGAAATTTTTTAATGGAAAATATTTCAATAATTGGATCTCTTCCATGGATGATAAGATGAATTCATTAAATAAAAACCACACATGGTCTATTGTGAATAAATTACCTAATTCCAAGGTAATTGGCTATAAGTTGATATTAAAAATAATGGAAGATAACACTGGTGAAAAGAAAATTAAGTTTAAATATATAATTTTAGATAAGGTTTTACTCTAATGAAAGGGAATGGAGTACTCGGAAATTTTTTCATCTATTATAAAACATCCATATATTAGGTTTTTTCTTACTTTTTCTCCATACCATGAATTTCATATTAAGGATCATGATGTTAAAAAACATTTTCTTTATGATGACATTAATGAGGAACTGTATATGAAACCTCGCAAAGGTTATAAGAATGAGTTCCAACCAAACCAGGTATTTTTTCTGAATAAATCTTTATATGGTTTAAAACATGCCTCTTGATAGTGGTATAGAAAGTTTGACTCATTTATGCCTAATTATTTGTTTAGAAGAATTAAATATGATACAGGTGTGTATTTTAAATTAGTTGATAATTCCATGATTTATTTACTACTTAATGTTGATGACATTCTAATAATATGAAAAGATATGAAACTGTTCACATCTATTAAGTCACAATTTTAGTGTTCCTTTCAAATGAAAGACATGGGTGAAACTAAGGAAATTTTTGGAATGAAAATTTTTAGAGATGGGAGTAAGAAATTGTTCTAATTATCCCAACATTCTTACATTATTAAAGTCCTTCAATTATACTGTCTTGAGTATATTAATCCCACTAGTGTTTCTTTTACGAAACACGTTAAGATTTTAGTAACCTAATAAACTGATACTGATATTAATGTTTAATATATTTCTAGAATTTCTTATGTTAAAATTGTTTGAAGAATCATGTATGTCATGATCTACACTAGAATCGGTGAGGACTTTACAATATACACCCTTATTAGATTCATGGACTACCCAATAAATACATACTAGAATGACCTTAAATAGATGCTAAGATACATGTCTTATTCACCTACATTATCTGCATTCATTGGTAGAAATGTTAAAGATAATGAACTTGTTACTGGGTTCATAGAATATGATTATAAAATCAATTTTGACACTAAAAATCACTCATATTCTATGTATTTACCACTTTTGGAGGAACTATTTCATGGAAATGTATCATGAAATCTATGGTGCCTCTCTCAGCTGTTGAATCTGAATACATTTCTCTAATTGAGGCTATTACAGAAGCTATCTAGATTAGTGGTTTACTTTTTGAATTCTGCATTTATAATTTTATTATAATTGTGTATAGTGATAGCCAATCAACTTTACATTTTTCTAAGAATTTATTTTTCCATGGTAGATCTAATAACATTGATATTAAATTACATTTTATTAAAGATGTTATTGATTTTGGAATTGTGTCTGCCAATAAGACACACAATGATAACAATTTGGATCATAGTTTCACTAAGGTTGTAATGTTATCTAAATTTAATAATTGTTTAAATATAATGAATTTAGTTCCAATTCAATAACCATACATGTTATAACATTACCAATATTATATGAAAATGGTGGAGATATTTTATTTTATTTACATATAAAATTTTCTTGATTTTATGCTTTCATTTATGCTTTATGCATTTCTCATGCATGAAATATGAGTTGTGATTTATTTTTTATGATCAAAACATATGAGATACTAGTTTTACTTTTCTCTTCTTAGGATATTATTTGGGGATCTTAGTTTGGTCTATGTTTTCTAGCATGTATTCTACTGATCTTTTTACCAGATCTGTGATCCTTGTTTTAACCATGTGGATCACATGATTCATTGATGACTCCACCACCCTTTGCATTTGGTCCATTCACATGTGTTGAGATTTTTTCTCAGTCTTTTCATCTTAACCACACATCTTTCAATAATTCCCCGAGTTTGTTTCATACACCTTATTCTTTTTGCAGTGTTTCAAGGGAATTAATCCCCCCTTCACTCACCTCTTCACCTAATTCAATAATTTTCTTTCCACTAGGTTTTCTCTTATCATTGTGTGATGAAAGGCTATTTTACCTAGAAATTGTGATTTCATGAAAGATAAAAAAACCATGCCTATCATCCCCTTGACTACTAATCATGTTTTTTCCCTCGTAAAGTAGCAATGAAATCTTTCGTATTGAATATGTGTGAACATTACTAATCTATAAGTACAATATAGAACCATGTGACATGTGATACTGGTGTTTGATTCTAGATATGTTAGCCTTTCTTCATCTCCCTTTGAATCCTACAAGAAAAATCTTTGGACATTAGTAAACTATCTTGATCAATATTTATTCTTTTATTATTTTATTTCTTAATGGTTTATCTTTCAAAGTGCTTATTTTATTGAAATATGTTTTCTATTGTATTCAGTACTTAGTTTACTTTTATAATTAACGAATCATGTGTGTGGGTGGTCTTCTTTCCATGAATGTATGTCGAAAATGGGAGGAATCATTTTAAATCTGTGTGTTCTTTATTCTTTATTTTTTTGTTTTTTGTTATCACTTTGCCTTCAATATCATCTTGAAACACCAAGATTCAGTCATTATTATATTTTCTCAATCACTTTAATTTCTATCAAATAAACCTAACCAAAACCAATCATATATTCAGGATCCTAGGATGTACATTGTTGGGGATAACATTAAGTGTACACCCCCAGTATATTTTTTAGCACATATAAATGTGACATTACTTTAAATGTTCTTGACACATCACCATTTTTTTGTACTAAAAAAGTGATTTTTAGAACTTTTAAAATCCCAATTTGGAGTAATGTAATATACATACATATATACATTCATGCATGTAATTTAATTTCAATAATAATTTATAGGTATGAATGTTTGCATTATTGTATATGTATGTGTATATATACAATATATCATTCAATGGATGAATTTAACATATTATTATATGTTTAAAAAATTAGAATTTCCTTCTTAAATAAAATAATTTAAATTTTAACTTGAAATATAATTTTTAGATTTTTTATATATTTTTATTGGTTTGGGGGAGGGTATAAATACAATGAAAATTCTACCCCTACATGCACCAAGGTAGGATCAAACATGAGTCTTCCCCTCACCACCACCAAGACCCAAGGGATAGAACTAATCGACCACACCTCATGGGGAATAAGTAAATTTCTATATATATATATAACATAAATTATATATTCATATATATATATATATATATATATTATGTAAATAATGTGTGTGTGCTTGCATGCGCATGAGTGCACTAAGCGTTATAAAGGCTTTGTGCACCAAACATTATAAAGATCAAGTGAACTTGCTAATTAAAGTGGTTATCCGATTATTCCTCAACTTGAATTCCTACAATCAAATTCCAATAAGCTCACAGAACCATTAATTTTTTACATTTATAAAAAAAATACTCATACTAATATAAGTGATGATATATGAAAATTTTCTTATCACTCATAAAATCCCTCTTTATTGGTATTTTCTAAGTTATCAATGATTAAAGTTATTTATTTCTTATTTAAAACCAACCAATGAACTATTCTCCATCTATATCAGACCAATTTCACTACATAAATAATCCATATAAAAAAGTAATAAATTCATATTTTAATGTATGTATTTATTCATAAACCATTGAAATTTTATCAAAATCAGTTATTATTTTTATATTGCCTCTCATGTTATCTTTATCAATTAAAAGGGATGAAGATAGATGTAGTGAACGTATTTAGTGAAAGGTACATAGTTTCTTCATTTTATAGTATATAGGTTTTCATTTATCTAAACTTGTGTTCAAGGATTTGGGTTTCTTATTTTCTTCCATTATCTTGTATAAGTGTTATACACTCCTTTGAACCCCAAATATGGCATCAAAGGAAAGGATAAAGGATTGGTTGATTCCTAGGAACTTTTTTTGTTGGTTCCCCAAAACCAAATACTTTTAACTTTTTATTACCTATATATTCATATATTTAAATATTAATAAATACCCTATCAAAATATAATTATTATTTTGATTAAAATTTAATGTGAAAATGTCCTTAGAGTACTTGTCTCGTCAAAAGGGTTTATCAGTTCCTCATTATAAAAGGTATCCTGAAGTTCAATGATAATATTCTTAAACTTATGTCCAATGGTAAAGATAATATCATCTGACTAGACATGGATGATGTTTTGACTATCATGTGCTTGATGATTGTAAAAGGATGAGTCTTCGACTCATAAAGTTTCGCACTTGGTAATCTATAAGATAGGGGTTATGATTATAGACCAGACCTTAGAAATTCTATATTTATATTTTTCATTGATTATTCATATATGTGAATGTGTGTATTGGTCCTTATAATTGAGAATATTATTAATTCATATCTTGATTATTTTAATATGATGCACTGAAAAAAAATATGATGACATATGATCTCTGTGAGGTAAGATATTTTGGTCACATCAGAAATGGTTTTTCTTTAATAATTTAGTCAAGGAATTGTTTATCCATTCCTAATTTGGAAAATAAAATCTTAGTCCCTTTAATAGAAATAAAACTACTAGATTAAGTCTATGGCCAGGATAATTTATTGAAAAGGTCATTTTAGGTTGTTAAAGAATGACATGTCAGGCATAGATAATGATGACATGAGTATGCAACCATCTTGATTATATATCATGATAAATATATTATATTACATAGTGAGAATTTATAGAAAGTTTTTTTCATTGAGGAATTAACCTATTTCTCTATGGGTTCCTTGACGTATTTCTAGATGTCGATCTTGTACTGTAGTCTAGTTTCCCTAATACCACTAATAAAGTGGTTTATAGGGTTACACGCTAAGTGTGTCCTTGAATCTGAGTTAAATTCTATTTGAATTTAATATTAGAATAAATATTATTCTTAATAATAATAAATTGTATTTATTCAAGTTATTTTGATCGCATAAATTCAATCACCAATTGATCTAGTTTGAAATATATACACGAGTTGAATATTAAATAAATATTATTCTCTAGTTAACGAATATAATTATTTACCTATTGTTTTATTTTCTAGGTAATTATTTATTCAATTATGTGAATACATGAATAGATATTTATTCACCAATTAGTGAATATACCATTTATTTATTTATTGAATGAATAATATAATGTAATATTTAAAAAAATACTATTAAAGGATTGATAAATTACAAGGAGGATTGATGGGATGAATTAAGTACCATATGAAATGATATATTTTATTCAATATAATTTATATAAATAATAATTAATTTATATAAAAAATATTTAAAAATTTGTGAGTTAGCACATGTTATGGAATTTAATAATATAATTATTATTATGTGACATTGGGTTTATTTAGATTTACCAATTAGATAATGCATTTTATGCAGTTATCAGTTTCCTAACCCTAATTCTATTAACCGGATTATATCATTTTGTGAAGAAAATAGAAATGTTATGAAAAATGATATTATCTCAAGAGAATCACCCAATAACTCTGTCAAGAACACAAGATACAATCATCCTCCCAAATATCAAGAATGGTATAATAGGAGAAGAATACTTTATGACTAAAGGTATTTCTGTTATGATCAACGGTGAGAGACACAGGATGACTGAGACATCCATGCTAGCACACAAAGTTTCAACAGTGATGCTCTAAGGTTCATGGAGCATGTATACCACTAGTAGAATTATATTTTGGATCCTTTGATGTATAAATGGTATGACTAAAAGTTGAATCAGACTCTTCGATATAGAAAGAAACCCAACACAATGTATTTCTTGTTTAAGAATTAATTATAAATTATATGTGAAAAGATCCTCTCTTAAATCATCTAGGGTTGTGATTCATTTAGTTTTGAGGATTTATTTGAAGAATTTGAAGAAAATTATTATTATTCATAGGCCCGACTACTTTTGTTATACCCCAAAATCTTCAAGTGTAATACAAGAGATCACACATTAATATATAATAATTTATTAATTAATTGATCAAATACACATTCAATTATTAGTTTTTCATTTTCAATATTTCATTATTTAATCTAAAAGTTTAGATAGCATGTTTGTTCACATTAATTTGACCAATAATAGTCCAAGAACCGATGAAGAACTTTGAATATCACATTTAGATTTGTTAGATATAATGATCAAATGACGTGATTACAAGGTGTGTAACCAAAATTACATGCCATGTAGTCCCATCAACCACACGATGACACATCACGATAATCACAACATGTCATGTGATTATTGTTACATGGAATGTATTATTACACATTTCATATTGACTACCATATAGAATGTGTCTTGGCAGGGTTATATGGCATGTATCTAATGTACACATCATGTAACCCAACACAAATTGCTCATATAAATCCAAATTCTATGTGATTAAATCATGTGATATGTAATTTATTACACACTATAAATACACACATATTATTGATTACTAGCCAAGAAACATAGTCTATAAGGGATTAAACAAAATTATTCCAAATATGCACACTGTGAAACCCTTTATTACTTTCATGTAATACATGAAAAGACCCTAAGTGTTTAGTGTGGGTGGACTACAATGAATTACATGTTGTGTAGTGGGGTGTGAAAGCTATGAAATTCATGTTTGTTCACATTAGGTACACGCCAATCCAAGAATGTCATGTGAGTCAAACACATAGAAAGGAAAATTAATTTATGAAAAATTTAACTACTCCCATGAATTACACAGTGAGTATTTCTTAGCAGTCTATGTGGAATTAAATTATTAAATTAATTATTTTCCATGTTTATTTTAATAAAAACCATTTATATGTGTCTTAAATGTCATTAAATTTATAGGAAAATCCACCATTACACATTTGGAATATTAATAATTCTTCATGTGGTCATACATGATATTTAGACTACACAAATTGACCAACAAAACAACATGTATTATAATATCAAAACACTCCATGTACGCTTATATGCCATGTAAGTACATGGTACATGGATTGTACTATTAAAAATGTATATCACACATCATTTTATGTGATAATACTCTATTTAAATGTAAAGACCCAAAAAATTCCATGTAATTTTTTTTAATTATTAGGTATTATTATGAGTCTGCGAAAATTGACGGTGCATGATTCCGAGGCCCGGTGTGCTTGGAATGTATTTTTGAAATTTTTTTAATGTACGTTCAGTAAACGCGTAGGTGATGTTTTATATCTTTTGATTCGGTGATCGAATTAAAAATCCGAGGACACCATTGAATCCACTGCGCCAGGATTCGGTTAAGGGAGGATTCATTTCGACCACAGTAGGTCGAGGGAAAAGTTAGTTTTTGGACTTTATAAAGAAAAGTAAAATAACATGTAATTGTTATTTTATTTTCTTTTTCTTCAATGGATGAGCATCGGTGGTAGGAGTGGTGACTTGTCAATCCATTTAATGGCTTGACTCATCAAATGCTTAGCTCCACCATTGTGAATTAAAATAGGTTCATTAATTTATTTAACGAACCTCATTAATTATTCAATGCATTACTCACCTTTCCCCATCCTATTTAAATAGAGATCAAGGTGGGTTTTTGGCATGATTTCTTCAAGAGAGAAAACTCGGGCGAAGTCCTATGGAACCATACCCCTAGAGGATGAGACTGGATTCAGTGAGTGGTGATGAGCACCACCGAATCACGAAACGAAGACAACGACGAAGGAGGTTCTGTCGATCATCGTCAGTGGACATCTCATCCAGTTAGGGGTTTCTGCTTTTGATATTGTGATATTCCGCCTTCCCCATTCTTGAATTATTAGAAGAACACGAATCAATTTACCGATAGGTTGATCCACGGATCGTTCATTAATCATGGGAGGTTGATGCAGGGTTACAAATCATAAGTTATTTCTAAATTCTATGATTTTTGCTAACACCCCTTGTTAAAATGCAAACGCGAAGGGCACAAGCCAATCCAAACAAGGCCCAAACCCTCTATCGATCTTTTTATTCTTGTGTTTCTCATGCATGTCAGAGAAATGTGATGTAAAGGCAGAGATAAGGGTCATGTAGTGGCGGTGATGACCTGAGAGGTACATAGGCATAGATGACACCAAGAATGGACCACTGGAGCATGTCTGGTGGCCCGTGGAATGAACTGCCAGTGCGCCATGCCGATGGTGGCTGGTGGTGGTTGGAAAAGGCCCACGGAAACCAGCCATAGGTGGTGGGAAGGAGGTGTGTCGTCGCGCACAGCGGTGGCCAGAGGCAGCCGACCAAAGCCGGCCACACAGGAGAAGGGCGGCACCCATAGGCGCTGCCGGTGGCAGCAGCCGCGACAGGAGGGGGCAGCATGGCCCCATGTCATCTGGATACCGGTCAACAACCTCACCAACCATTGAACGTGGTGTGGAAGCACCCCATCAGATGGATGAAACGGCCCCGCATCTGTGGGGTCAGCTGGAGACACAGTCCGCCTTCTGGCAGACCGGGCTGGCCAAACAGGGTAGACCCGTAGCCCAGCGGGCCAGTATGGGTGGGTCAATCCCCACCCAGTGGGCCAACCCCGATGGGCCGGACCTAGTGAACCGGTATGACCATTAATAGGATAGACGTAGGTAGGGTCAGGTAGACCCTGAGACCCGTTGCGTCGGGCCAGCCTGACCGAGTCGGACCAGGCCCAGACCCAACCGGCCCCCGAATATAGAAACGCCCGTAACTGATGAACCGGGTATCTGTTTGACACGACTTCAGTGGCATTGGGACCCCTTTTGTGAAGCAGTCCCTTTGGCATATTCCATTGGACCCGACCGAGATAGGCTGGACTGAGGTTTGATCACCCCTGTTTCATGGAAAGGTATGTAACTAACAGACCGGGAGTCTGATCGATGTGCCGTCTGTGGATTAAGAACCCCTCTAACAAGGCAGTCCTTTGGAGATAATCTAAGTGAGTTTTTATGTAGTTTAATGTGTGACTTGGGTTTGATTATACTTGAACCCTTTGAGGCCCTATTTACAAAAGTGCCCATATCTCACAGATTGGGTGTCTGATCGACGTGTCGTCTAGCACGTTGGGACCCCTATGAAGGGGCGGTCCCTTGGGTATGATTTTTTTGTGAATTAGTACCAGTTGAAATATGACCAATGGCTTGAGGATTAGAGTCTTTTGGAGATCATGCATGCTTCGTGCGGGAATCCAGTGGCTGGCTATGACATGAAGAAGAAGAGAGACCAATACGGGTCAGAATCAGAAACTCCATAGTGGGATGATCTAGTTATATGACTAATCATCCCTACCTCTGTACCAGTGAAAAATATAAGTTAGCACCAGTGACCAATACGAGTCGGTGCCAGCAACCAATATGGGTCAGCACCAGCGACCAATACGGGTTAGCATCTAGCGACCAGTACATGTCAGCATACAGTGACCTATATGGCACAACAGTAGAGTTATTACGGATAGGATGGTCAAGATTTATGACTCGTCATCCCTATCCTAGAAACCTTGAAGCTATACCATTAGAGTGAGCTATCTCTTTTGCTTTTTTCTTCATGATTTAGATCATTCTTGTGATATTACCTTTGTGGTATTTCTTGTGATGTTTTCCTTTGTGTATTACTAAGAGACCTTCAGGGGTCTCAGGTTCCCCTACTGAGTTGTTATAATCACCCCAGCACAGACTTCTACCGCACATGTGTGTATGGTATAGAATTTCAACGCTCTGAGGAAGACTTTTGAGGTTTAGTACATGGTGGAGCTTTGTGCGACGGGAGCAGTCGAGATCCTCTTCTTCGACTTCAAACTTACAGATACTACCCTCCAGGTAGAGCTCCAGGGAAGATGAGACATCTGATTAAATTCTTTTCAGTTTCTTGGGCTTGTATTCCAGCCCACTGTTTTTAGTTTATAGTTTTACTTGTGATTGTAATTTACTCTAGTGCTTATACCTTACTTTTTTTGGTTTTTTACCTCATTTATCCTTTTTGAGTGTGTACAGAGCTCTAAGGAAATACCTTCCTTGTTCGGGAAAATCCTTCAGGTGCTAGTCACCAACCCATGGCCTATAGAAGGTGGGCCTGGGGTAGTCACATCAGGGCCTCATGGAACGGGTCGTGAAAAAGTGGTATTAGAGGGAAGTCGGTTCTACCAGAATAACTAAGAGTCTAATTTTAATGAAGAAATGGTGAAAAGTGTCTTGAGTTTGGTTTTTAGTACAGGGAGTCTAGTGTTGGTGCGGAGGCCGATGTATCCATACAATAGAACCCTAAATTCTGTTTTCTGAATCGGTACATGAAAACACAGGTTGCAAATGTTTTGAAATGTTTAGAAATGTTTTCTTAATATTTCTTGAGTCATCTCACCAGGTATAAATTATTTACTGGGGCACATCTAGTTTCTTATAGGATTCCTCCACAAAGACATCCATCTAGGATTCTAGTTAGAGATTGTGACAGTGTCCCACCGAGTGACGAGGCATCGGTACAGGGACCACTCACAGTGATGGAACCCTTGGGTGGTGTACCAGTAGCAGCACCACCCGTTGAGTAGCAGATTCTACCAGTGGATCATGCACGTCGGCTGAGCACATTTCATGAGTTCCATAAGTAGTGGCCTCCAAGGTTTCAAGGTGAGACGGACCCCCATTTAGTAGAGGACTATCTTGAGGCAGTTTCACGGTACTTTCGATTAGTACAGACACCCTCCGAGCATATGGCGATATTGGCCGCTATCCTTATTCATAGCTTGGAAGGACAATGGTGGATCTCAATGCTCCAGGTGTATGAGGAGATGACCCTCACCTATCTGGACTTTGAGAGCCTTTTCAGGGTAGAGTTCATGCCAATGACGCTACACTCTATGCGAATTAAGGAGCAGTTGCATCTGTAGTAGGGAAGCCAGACTGTGGCTCAGTACTCTAAGAGATTTACTGACCTCTCCTGATACTCCACTGACATGGTATGAGACCCTTACTTCAGGTCCTAGACCTTTGGGAAAGGTATCCAATGATAGATCAGAGACATGATAGTTTCTTTCAGCATCCTGACTCTGAATATGGTGCTAGAGAGAGATTTACTAATGGAGAGCTTCCTTGTTGAGAAAGCACCGAAAGTGAGAGCCCCTACCGGATGATAGGTAGTAGAGTCATCTACAGTTGGCAGTAGACATGTGATAAAGAAGCCCAAGTAGGCTAGACCTTCTGGTGGGTGACCCCTGGATGCAGGGTCAGAGGTGTGAGGCTTGAGAGGCCGAGGGGGACACCAGTGAGGCATGATCTATTTTTCTTGCGGGGGACAGGGTTACAGAGCTCGTGACTATCTGACTCCCCGTGCGGATGATCAGGATATGGTGGAGGGGCCACCGAGTCAGCGGCAGCAGTAGGAGTATGAGCGTTAGCCAAGAAGAGGACAAGGAAGGGGTGCAGGATGTGCAGCAGGAGGTGGTCGGGATCACTAGGCACTATTGTCACCACCCCTAGGCGGTCCACCACGAGATCAGGGAGCAGGTGGATGGGGACAGGCCCGACTATAGGCAGTAGAGTCTCATGATCCTGACGTCCTAGAGATAATAAGAGGTATGATCTGTATCTTCTCTACTTTATAAGTAGTTATTATCAACACAGGTGATAGGTATTCTTTCTTTTCTGAGGACTTAGTTCGAGACTCTGAGATTCCGACTGAGCTTTTAGCTCAACCTTTTTGTTTGTATACTCCTATGGGAGGAGATTTAGCAGTCACACACTGAAGCTGATAGTGTGATCTTACTCTCAGAGGAGATAGTTTTAGATGGGATCTTTTATTAGCAGTGTTGAATCCCTACGACATCATCCTAGGAATGGACTTGCTATTAGCAGTTCACCCACAGATTGACTGCTAGAGACGTACAGTGCGATGTATGCACAGAGATAGAGGCCAGTTTACCTTTGTTGGTGAGAAGGAAAACAGAGCAGCACGAGATGGACTTGCGCTCAGGAGGGTGCAGCCGATTACATATCAGCTGGCTTGCATGACTTTGACATGGTTGATGAGGCGAGTCCATAGTTCCTAGTGGTGGTGGATGAGTATGAGGACGTCATTCCAGGAGATGTCCCTGGACTACCTCCTTGTAGAGAGGTAGAATTCTGCATTGACTTGTCCCCAGGAACAACATCGATATCTACACTAACATATCGGATGGCCTATGAGGAGCTCTGGGAGATAAGGGTATAGTTGGAGGACTTACAAAGGAAGGGGTTCATAAGGCCTAGTGTTTCTGCATGGGCATCCCTGATATTGTTTTCCAAGAAGAAAGATGAATGTTTGAGGCTATCCATGGACTTCCAATTCCCAAACCAGGTGACCGTGAAGAACAAGTATCCTCTGTCGAGGATTGATGATCTGTTTGATCAGTTGAAAGGATTGAAGTGGTTCTCTAAGATAGACCTCAAATCAGGCTATCACCAGCTTTGTGTGAAGGACGAGGACATCCCAAATATGTCCTTCAGATGTCAGTACACACATTACAAATACCTATTTATGTCGTTGGGTGTGATTAAATACCATACATTGTTCATGGTTTTCATGAACAGGATCTTCCAGACCTGCTTAGACTAGTTTGTAGTGGTCTTCATCGACGACATCTTGTTGTACCTAGAATCCGAGGAAGGGAACATTGTACACTTGAGGATTGTTCTGGACACACTCTGGGAGCACTAGTTATATGCGAATCTCTTGAACTATTATTTATGGATACAAAAGTTCAATTTTTGGGACATGTCATCTTAGAGGCTACAGTTGTAGTGGTTCCAATGAAGATCGAGGCAGTACTTTCTTGGGAGCCACCCAGGAGTGTTACCGATGTGTGGATATTCCTTGGATAAGTAGTCTACTATCGAAGATTCGTAACTGATTTCTCCAGAGTAGTAGCACCTATGACTACCTTGACGAAAAAGGGGAAACCCTTCCCGTGGTCAAAGGCATGCCAGGAGATATTTCAACAGCTGAGGCAGAGCATGACCAGTGTTCCCATCCTGAGGTTTCCGGAGGATGGCACTGGCTACGTGGTTTACTGTGATGCATCAGGGATCGGACTCAGTTGCATCTTGATACAGGGTGATACAGTGATTTCTTATGGATCACAACAGCTGAGGCCTCATGAATATAATTATTTGACTCACGACATAGAGTTATTAGAGGTAATATTTGCACTAAAGATGTGGAGACACTACTTGATGGGTGACTGGCTCATTGATTACTCAAACCAAAAGAGTCTCAGATATATATTCACACAGAAAGATCTGAATCTGAGATAGAAACGCTGGCTAGAGTTCCTCCAAGACTATGACTTTGAGATATTCTATACTCCTAATAATGGGAACGTAGTGGTAGATGAACTTAGCCATATATAGAGTTTTTAGTTACTGAACAAGGCTTCAGAGCAGTTAGCCTTGCATCAAATATCCTATATGGATAGAGATGAGACAGTATACCTCCAGTTGATAGTAGTTTCCCCTCCACTCCTTTAGGGATTTAGGGAGGTGCAACTTGGAGATAGAAACTGTGAGACTACACGTGCTCAGATATCCTCAGGACATGAACCTTATGGATATTATAAAGGTGGCGAGCATGCTATCCTTTTCAGAGGACATACATTTGTACCAGTGGTTCTATGAGAGGAGGTTCTAAGATAGTTCCATTAATACACCTTGGTAGTACATCCAGGCATGATGAAGATGTATCAGGACCTCTGGCGTTAGTACTAGTGGCCAATGATGAAGAAATATATGGTGGATTTTTTTTCTTGATGACTCACTTTCCAACAACTGAAGGCCAGAGGCGGCCGACAAAAGTCGGTCGTGCGGGAGAAGGGCGGTTTCCCCAGGTGCTGCTGGGGGAAGCAGTCGCGGCAGGAGGGGGCGGCATGGCCCCGCGTCGGCTGGATACCGTTCGACAACATGGCCGACCATTTCATGCGGTGAGGAAGCTCCACACCAGATGGATGAAATGGCCCCAAGTCCATGGGGTCAGCTGGAGACACAATACGCCTTTAGGCAGACTGGGCCGACCAAACGGGCAAGACTCGCAACCCAGCGGACCAGTATGGGTGGGCCGAGCCCCACCCGACGGGCCGACCCCGACGGGCCGGACTCAGTGAACCGGGCCGACCCTTAATAGGCTGGACGTAGGAAGGTTCAGGTAGACCTTGAGACCCATTTCATTGGGCCGGCCTGACCGAGTCAGACCAGGCCCAGACCCAACGAGCCCCCAAATAAAGAAACACCAGTAACTGACGAACCAGGAATCTGTTTGACACACCGTCAGTGGCATTGGGACCCCCTTTGGGAAGCGGTCCTTTTGGAATATTTCATTTGACCCGAACGAGATGGGATGGACTGAGGTGTGATCACACCCGTTTCACGGAAAGGTATGTAACTAACAGACCGGGAGTCTGATTGATGTGCCGTCTGTGGATTAAGGACCCTTGTGACCATACAGTCCTTTGGAGATAATCTAAGTGAGTTTTGATGGAGTTTAATGTGTGACTTGGGTTGGATAATACTTGAATCCTACCAGACCCTTTTTACAAAAGGGCCCATATCTCACAGACTAGGCGTCTGATCAACGCGCCGTCTGTCACATTGGGACCCCTATGAAGGGGTGGTCCCTTGGGTATGATTTTTTTGGGAATTAGTACTGGTTAAAATACTGATGGCTTGAGTAGTAGAGTCTTATGGAGACCATGTGTGCTTCGTGTGGGAATCTAGTGGCTGGCTGTGACATGAAGAAGAAGAGAGAACAATATGGGTCTGAATCAAAAACTCCATAGTGGGATGATCTATCTATACGATTAATAAACCCTACCTATGTACCAGCGACCAATATAGGTCATCACTAGTGACCAATACGAGCATTTCCAGCGACCAACACGGGTCAGCACCAGTGACCAATACGGGTCAGCATCTAGCGACCAATACGAGTCAGCATACAGTGACCTATACGGGTTAGCATTAGAGTTATTATAGATAGGATGGTCTGGATTTATGACTAGTCATCCCTAACCCTGTAACCTTGAAGTTATACCATTAGAGTGAGCTATCTATTTTTCTTTGTGCTTCATGATTTAGATCATTCTTGTGAGTTTTTATACTCAGTAGGGGTCTCGGGGTCCCCTACTGAGTTTTTATACTCACCCAAGCACGAGCTTCGCCCGCACGTGTGTGTATGGTATAGACTACTGATTCTCTGAGGCAGACATTGGAGGTTCAGTACATCGTGGAGCTTGGTGTGACGGGAGCAGTCGAGATCCCCTTCTTTGACTTGAAACTTATAGCTACTAACCTCCAGGTAGAGCTACAGGGTAGATGCGACAGCTGATTACTTTCTTTTGAGTTTCTAGGGCTTGTATTCTGGCCCACTGTTTTCATTTTATTGTTTTAATTGTGGTTGTAATTTACTCTAGTGCTTATACCTTACTTGTTTTTTGGTTTTTTACTTCATTTTACCTTTTTGAGTGTGTACATAGCTCTAAGGAAACACCTTCCATATTAGGGAAAATCCTTCAGGTTCTAGTCACCAATCCCTATCCTATGGAAGGTGGGCTGGGGGTAGTCACGTCTGGGCCCCGTGGAACGGGTCATGACAAAGTGGTATTAGAGGTCGGTCGGTTCTAGAAGAATAACAAATAGTCTAGTTTTAATGAGGAAATGATGCAAAGTGTCTTGAGTTTGGTTTTCAGTACATGGAGTCTGGTGTGGGTGTGTAGGCCGACGTATCCATACACTAGGACCCTAAATTATTTTTTCTGAATCGGTACATGAAAACACCAGTTGAAAATGTTTTGAAAAGTTTTCTTGATATTTCATGATTCATCTCACCAGGTATAACTTATTAACTAGGGTGCATCTGGTTTCTTATTGGATGCCTCCATGAAGACATCCATACAGGATTTCGGTTAGATATTGTGACAGTGTCCCACTGAGCGATGAGGCGTCGATACCGGGACCACTCACAGTGATGGAACCTTTGGGTGGTGTACCAGCAGCAGCACCACCCTTTGAGTATCAGATGCTACTAGTGGATCACGCATGCTGGCGGAGCGCATTGCATGAGTTCCATAGATAGAGGCCTCTGAGGTTTCAAGGTGAGATGGACCCCCAGGAATTAGGGGACTATCTTGAGGCGGTTTCACGGGACTTTCGATTAGTAGAGACACCCACCGAGAAAATGGAGATCTTGGACGGTATCCTTCTTCAGAGCTCATAAGGATGATGGTGGAGCTCAACGCTCCAGGTGTATGAGGAGACGACCCTCACCTATCCAGACATTGAGAGCCTTTTCAGGGTGGAGTTCATGCCAACGACACTACACTCTATGCGTATTCAGAAGCTACTACATCTGTAATAGGGAAGCTAGACCATGGCTCAGTACTCAGCGATATTTACTGACCTCTCCTGATACTCCACCAACATGGTATGAGACCCTTACATCAGGGCCCAGACCTTTGAGCAGGGGCTCCAATGAGAGATCCAATCCACAACAGTTTCATTCATCATCCCAACTCTGGATGTGATTCTAGAGAGAGCTTTGCTGATGGAAAGCTTCCTTACCGAGAAGGCACTGACAGTGGGAGCCCCTACCAAACGACAGGTTGTAGAGTCATTTGTAGCTGGCAGTAGACATATGACGCAGAAGCCCAAGAAGGCTAGACCTTCCGGAGGGTGACCCATGAATACAGGGTCGGAGGTGAGAGGTTCAAGAGGCCAAGGGAGCCACCAGTGAGGCAAGATATGTTTTTCCTATGGGGGACAGGGTCACAGAGCTCGTGACTGTCTGACTCCTCATGCATATGATCAGCAGACGGTGGAGGGGCCACTGTGGAAGTGGAAGCGGCAGGAGTATGACCGTTAGCCAGGAAGAAGACAATGAAGGGGAGCAGGATGTGCAGCGGGAGGTTGTCGTGGTCACCAGGCACAACTGTCACCACCCATAGGCATTCCACCACGAGATCAAGGAGCGGGTGGATGGGGATAGGCCCTGCTATAGGCAGTAGAGGCTCATGATCCTGACGTCCCGGAGATGATACTAGGAATGATCTGTATGTTCTTTACTTTAGCAGTAGTTATTATTGACACAGGTGATAGAAATTCTTTATTTTATGTGGACTTAGTTCGAGACTCTGATATTCCGAATGAGATTTTAGATCGACCTTTTTGTTTGGATCCTCCTACGGGAGGAGATTCAACAGTCACGCACTGGTGCTGACAGTGTGATCTTACTCTCAGAGGATAGAGTTTCAGATGGGATATTTTATTAGCAGTGTTGAATCCCTAAAACTTCATTCTAGGAATGGACTGTCTATTAGCAGTTCACACACAGATTGAATGCTTGAGATGTACAGTGCGATGTACACACAAAGATGGAGGCCAGTTTTTCTTTGTTGGTGAGAAGGAAAACAAAGTAGCATGAGATGGACTTGCACTAAGGAGGGTGAAGACGATTACATATCAGCTAGCTTGCATGACCTTCGACATGGTGGATGAGGCGAGTCCACAGTTCCCAGTGGTGGTGGATGAGTATGAGAACGTCTTTCCAAAAGATGTCCCTGGAATACCTCCTCGTAGAGAGGTAGACTTCTGCATTGACTTGTACCCATTAACATCACCAATATCTACACAAAAATATCAGATGGCCCCTATGGAGCTCTGGGAGCTGCCAGTGTAGTTGGAGTACTTACAGAGGAAGGGATTCATAAGGCCCAGTGTTTCTGCATGGGCATCCCCAGTGTTGTTTTCCAAGAAGGAAGACTAAATTTTGAGGCTATTCATGGACTTTCGGTGCCTAAAATAGGTGACTGTAAAGAACACGTATCCTCTACCAAGTATTGATGATCTGTTTGATCAGTTGAAAAGATTGAAGTGGTTCTCGAAGATAGACCTCAAATCAGGCTATCACCAGCTCCATGTGCGGGTTGAGGAAATCCTGAAGATGGCCTTTGGATGTCGGTATGAACATTACGAATACCTATTGATGTCATTTGGTTTGATGAAATCCCCTACATTGTTCATGGGTCTCATGAACAAGATCTTCCAGACCTGCTTAGACTCGTTTTTAGTGGTCTTCATAGATGACATCTTGGTGTACTCACCATCCAAGGAAGAGAACATTGTACACTTGAGGATAGTTCTGGACACACTCTAGGAGAACCAGTTATATGGGAAGCTCTCGAAGTGTTATTTATGGATACAGGAGTTCCACTTTTTGGGACACATCATCTTAAAGGATGGAGTTATAGTGGATCCAATGAAGATCGAGACAGTACTTTCTTGGGAACCAACCAGGAGTGTTATTGATGTGTGGAGCTTCCCTGGATAAGAAGTCTACTATCAAAGATTCGTACCCAATTTCTCCATAGTAGCAGTACCTATGAATGCCTTGATGAAGAAGGGTAAACCCTTCCCATGGTTAGAGGAATGCAAAGAGAGCTTTCAATAGCTGAGGCAGATCTTGACCAGCGCTCCCATACTGAGGTTGCCAGAGGAGGGCACTGGCTACATGGTTTACTGTGATGCATCCAGGACCGGACTCGGTTGCATCCTGATGCAGGGTGATATAGTGATTGCTTATGGATCACGACAGCTGAGGCCTCATGAACATAATTATTTGACTCATGACTTAGAGTAAGTAGTTGTAATATTCGCACTGAAGATGTGGAGACACTACTTGATGGGCGAGCGGCTCACTGTTTACTCAAACCAGAAGAGTCTCAAGTATTTCTTCACATAGAAAGATATGAATTTGAGATAGAAATGCTGGCTAGAGTTTCTCCAAGACTATGAATTTTAGATATTCTATACTCCTAAGAAGGGGAACGTAGTGGTAGCTACACTTAGTCATAGATAGAGTTTGCAGTTACTGAACAAGGCTTCAGAGCAGTTACCCTTGCTTTAGATATCCTATGTGGATAGAGATGAGATAGTATACCTCCAGTCGATGGTAGTTTCCCCTCCACTCCTTTAGGGATTCAGGGAGGTGCAACTCGAAGATAGAAGCTGTGAGACTTCACATGCTTAGATTTCCTCAGAACATGCACCTGATGGATATTCTGAAGGTGGATAGCATGCTATCCTTTTCAGAGGACATACATTTGTACCAGTGGTTCTATGAGAGGATTTTATGAGATAGTTTCATTCACCCACCTTGGTAGTACATCCAGGCATATTGAATATGTATCAGGACCTCTAGAGTCGGTACTAGTGGATAATGATGAAGAGATCTGTGGTATATTTTGTTTCTATATGACTCACTTGCTATCAAGTGAAGGCTAAACAACAGGTACCAATAGGCTTGACCCAACCCCTCGAGATACTAGAGTGGAAGTGGGAAGGTATATCAATCGATTTCTTGATAGGGTTACAACATATGTTTATAGGGAACGATACCCTCTGGGTGCGACATCACAAGGTGCCTTCGATGATAGTCTCAAACTATGACACACTCTACACATCCCAGTTGTGTAAAGGATTGTATGAGGCTTTTAGGACTCAACTTCTCTTGAGCACAGCTTTTCACCCACACATAGATGGTCAGACTGAGCTGACCATTGAAAACATGGAGGACGTGATTTGTGCATCTGTCTTAGATTTTGATCTCAGTTGGGAGGACCACTTAACCTTGGTGGAGTTCGCATACAACAACAGTTATCACTCCACCATTGTTATGGACCCTTTTGAGGCGTTGTACGGATGATTGTGAAGATCTCCCTTGTGCTGGACAGATCCAGGAGAGCAAACACTCATGGGCCCAGAGATGGTACAGGCTACCACTGAGAAGGTGCAGGTCATATAAGAGCAGATGAAGACTGTACAGAGCTGAAAAAAGTCATATGCTAATAGGAGAAGGATACCATTAGAGTTCCAGGTGTGGGACCGCATATTCTTGCGAGTCTCCCCTTGACGGGGACTACAAAGATTTGGCTGAGGCAAAAAACTGTCAACAAGGTTTATTGGACCATTCTTGATACTTTGGAGGATTGGAAAGGTGGCGTATCGCTTGGCACTACCACCACAGTTGGAGAGGGTGCACGACATATTCAATGTATCCCAACTAAGGAGATACGTGCATGACCCATCACACGTCATCGATCATGGCGAGTTAGAGATTGGCGACGGGGCGATTTTTGTGGAGTACCCAGTGGAGATAGAGGATCGATAGGAGAAGATCCTTCATGGGATGTTGATACCTATGGTGTGAATTATGTGGTAGTATAGGAATGTACAGGAGAGCACATGGGAGTGAGAGGCTCATATGAGTTCTCATTACCCCTCTTTGTTTGTGTAGCCTTGTTTGTCTTTCAGGGGCATAAATCCCTAAGGTGGGGAGAATATAAAGACATGGAAAATTCCATGTAATCTTTTTTAAATTATTTGGGATTATTAAAAGTCTGTGAAAATTGATGTCGCATGATTTTGAGGCCTGGTGTGCCCGAAATGGATTTTTGAACTTTTTTTAATGTACGTTCAGTAAACACATGGGAAACATTTTCTATCTTTTGAACCGGTTCTCAGATTAAAAATATGAGGACATCGTTGAATCTGAAGTGCCAGGGTTCACTTAAGGGGGGATTCACTTTAACCATTGTAGGTTGGGAGAAAAAGTTAGTTTTTGGAATTTTTAAAGAAAAGACAAATAACATGTAATTATTATTTTATTTAATTTTTCTCCAATAGATGAGCGGTAGTGGCGGGACCAGTAACTTTTCAATCCATTTAATGGATTGAATCATCAATTGCATAACTAAACTGTTGTGAATTAAAAGAGGATTGTTAATTCATTTAATAAACCTCATTAATTCCTCAATGAATTACTCACCTTTCCCCCTCCTTTTTAAATGGAGCTCGGGGTGGGGTTTTGGCGCAGCTTCTTCAAGACAGGAAACTCTGGAAAAGTCCTATGAAAAAATCCACCTGGAGAAAGAGACCAGATTTAGTGAGCGGTGACGAGTGCCACCAAATTACGAACCAATGACAACGATGAAGGAGGTTCCGTCGATCGTTGTCAGCGGACGTCTCATCCATGTAGGGGGTTTTGTTTTTGATATTGTAATATTTTTCCTTCCCCATTCTTGATTTATATGAAGAACACGGATCAACTAACCAATGGGTTGATTTGTGGATCATTCTTTAAACATGGGAGCTCGATGTGGGGTTATAAGTCAACAGTTATTTATAAATTCTCTGATTGCTGCTAACACCCCTTGTTAAAACGCAAACATGGAGGGTGCGAACCAATACGAACAAGGCCCGGACCCTCCGACAATCTTTTTGTTCTTGTGTTTCCCATGTGAATATGGGCAATGTGATGTAAAGTCAGAGATAGGAGTCACGCAGTGGCGGCAGTGACCTGAGAGGCTCGTAGGTGCAGACGGCACCAAGAATTGACCACCGTAGCACATCTGGTAGCCCGTGGAAAGAACCACCAGCGCACCATGCCGGTGACGGCTAGCGGTGGCTGGAGGAGGCCCACAGAAACTGGTCATCAGTGGTGGGAAGGAGGTGCGCCGTTGCACGCCGCAGTGGCTAGAGGTGGCTGGGCTAAGCCGGTCGCGCAGGAGAAGGACTATGCCCGTAGGCACCGCCAGCGGCAGCAGCCGCGGCAGGAGGGGGTGGCACGGACCCACGTTGCGCCACGTCGGATAGAGACTAGTCAAAAACCTATCCAACCCTTAATGTTCCAGACTTTGGTGAGTTCAGGTAGACCCCGGGACCCACTACGCCGGGCCAACCTGACCGAGTCGGACCGGACCCAGACCCAACCGGACCCCGAATAAAGAAACACTCATAACTGATGAACCGAGTATCTGTTTGACGTGTCATTAGTGGCATTGGGACCCCTTTTATAAAGTGGTCACTTTGGCATATTCCGGAGCACCCGACCTAGCCAGATTGGACCGAGGTGTAATAACCCTAGTTTCACGGAAAGGGGTGTAACTAACAGACCAAGCGTCCGATCGACGCGTCGTCTGAGTCATAGGGACCCTTTTGAAAAGGAGGTCCTTTGGATATACTCTAAGTGAGTTTTAACCTATTTTAATGTGTGACTTGGGTTTGATCAGACTTGAATACAATCAGGACCTTTTTAGAAAAGTGCACATACCTCACAGACCGGGCGTCCGATCGACGCATCGTCTTTCATGTTGGGACCCCTATGTCGAGGTTTTACCTTGGGTATGATTTTTTTGGGACTTCGTACCGATTGAAATATGACTGATGGCTAGAGGAGAAGAGTCTTTCAGAGATCGGGAGTGCTTTATGTGGGAATCCAGTGGCTAGATGTGACATGAAGAAGAAAAGCGACCACTACGGGTCACCATCAAAAACTCCAGAGTGGGATGATATTTTTGTAAAACTAATCGTCCCTACCTTTATACTAGATACCAATATGGTTCAGCACCAGCGACCAATACGGGTCAGCACCGACGACCAATACGGGTCAACACCAGTGACAAATACAGGTCAACACCTGCGACCAATATAGGTCAGCATCTAGCGACCAATACGGGTCTGCATACAGTGACCTATAAGGGTTAGCAGTAGAGTTAATATGGATAGGATTATTTGGATTTATGACTAGTCATCCTTATCCCAGTAACCTTGAAGTTTTACTGTTAGAGAGAGCTGTCTATTTTGCTTTGTGATTCATGATTTAGATCATGCTTTTGATATTACCTTTGTGGTATTTCTTGTGATTTTTTCTGCTGTATATTACTGAGAGACTTTTAGGGGTCTTGGGGTCCCCTACTAAGTTTTTATATTCACCCCTACATGGTCTCTACCCGCACATGTCTGTATGGTGCAGACTAATGATGCTTCGAGGCAGACTTTAGAGGTTCGGGACTTGGTGGAGCTTGGTGCAACAGGAGCAGTCGAGATCCTCTCCTTCGACTTCAGACTTACAGCTACTACCCTCCAGGTAGAGCTTCATGGCAGATTCCATAGCTGATTAAATTCTTTTCAGTTTCTAGGGCTTGTATTCCGGCCCATTGTTTTTAATTAACAGTTTTACTAGTGGTTTCACTTTACTCTTATGGTTATAAATTAATTTTGATGTTTGTTTACTTCAGTATACCTTTTTCAGTATGTACAGATCTCTAAGGAAATGTCTTCCCTATTTGGGAAAAGCCTTCAGGTGCTAGTCACCAACCCCTGACCGGTGGAAGGTGGGCTTGGGGTAGTCATGTCTGGGCCCCATGGGAAGGATCGTGATAGTGAAAGTGTGTTAGAATGTAAAAAGATGTGTTTCCTCCAATACCTTACATGTATTAAATTCTAAACAAGATTTTAAAGTAACTAGAAGGGTGCACATCATTTTTTCTATTAGTACACACCATGCACTATATAATATTAACTAAAATTTAATATGTTTAATTTATTTAAAATTATATAGGATGGGAATATCAAGGTCTATTTGGATAAATAATTTCGATAAAAGAATTAATTAATTAATAAGATGATTGATTATTAATTTTTGTATTTTTATCTTACAAAAGAATAAATTGAATTGATTTTTGTATAGTTTAAATGCATAGTTGATGCATGCATTGATGATCATGAGCATTACCGACTAATGTATGTATTGATTTTATGTTTCATTTAATATTTATTTCATGGGTTTTATTATGTGATATAAGTTTTATTATATTTAATATGGTTATCTATAAATCATCTATTATGCATTTATTATGTAAGGTCTTCTGTGTCTATGGATTATTTTATATAACCTATACCTTTGAATCCCCTAACCTATGAGTGGATAATCACATATAAAGGATGGATCAATAAGGAGATGAAGTGGTTCTAAATATGAGATAAAGTGAAACCTACCAAAGAAATACAAATTTCTAAAGGTTTAATACTAAAAATTGAGAAAATTATGACTCAATGATTTATTACCCTAGGGTCAAGGGTTGGTTTATTCTTTTATCGATAAACCAATTAGTAGAAAAATATCATGATCATTCCATATGTTTATTTTATTCAATCCAGTTCAAGGTTATTTATTTATTTTTGAGATTTGTGTGTATTGGATATTTAAATGTGATCACATAACGTATATAAAATAGAAATCACGATAAGATCGAATAAAATAAATATATTATGTATAAATTATTCGATCAGATATGGTTAATTAATTATATAAAATATATATAATATTAAAAAAAATGTAAAATATAAAATAAATAAAATTAACACATAAGGAAAAAAATCCCTCAAGGAAATATTATGTCAAAAACACATTCCATCATCTGAGTTAAGATGAACACGTATTTTATTTTTCAGTCATCCCATGATCAGGTATGCTTTTCAATTACTAGAAAGTCTTAATAAGGATAATGGGTCATCTTAACCAAACTAGTATTAAGTATAATTTCCACAGTTTGTTTAATAGAATTTAGATGGATGTGTTGAGGAAATTTGAGTTTAGCATTTTAGGTTTGTAGATTCCACTTAGCATATCAAGAAGTTAAGAGTCAGTACAAATCGAAAGACTGCCTAACTAAATATTGTAGAATAATTTCCATGTCCACAGTCTGGGTTATTTTAAGGGATATATGGATCCTCACCAATATAATTTTCCACACCATGGTATATTTTGAATTCAATGGTGAGGGATATTTCAATTTGATGACATAGTAGGATCATAATAAAATAAAATTTATTACCTTGCACTTTTGGAAATCAAGATAAAGTACTAAAACCTAATATTATTTTGTTATAAAAAAATTAAATTAATATAATATCAATTTAATTAATATGATTTATATAGGATAAATATAATATTCTAAATTCAAGTATCTTCTAGGAGTGGTACAGGTGTTTGTACATCATACAATGTTAGGTGCTAAAGTCTTTCATGACGGAGTCCCAATTTATTGAAGAGACTTATAAAGAGAAATTTGAGGAGGATATCTCTCTCTAACTAAGAGACCTGGATAATGAATTGGATTCCCAATTCCTCATGATATCATCCATTATTAGTGATCTCTAGTAGTTGAAAAATACATGGATGTGTGTACTGTGTTGTCTCATCTACATGATATTTATCAGTAGAGGGCTAGATAGGAGAGGTATATGATCTCCAAGGCACTCTTTACAATAAACATTAGATAAGGTATGAAATTCAAACCTCATGTAGTCAAGATTATTGGTTATATTGAGAATTTTTAAATTCTAGGTTCCAAGATATCTAAGGAATTGTGCAATGATATTAGTTTTAAAGAGTGATTTTGAGATCTCATATATCTCTTATCTATCCTTCTCCTGATAAAGATCACCAAGGAATTTTTCGCCCACATTTTTATTACCTCACTTACATGGATCATATCTAGTTGTATCATAAATCTTAATATGAATAATATTGAATAATCACTCCCATAAATCCTTACTCTGATTATCCACATAGATAAGGACATGTGACATTAAAAACATACAGTTCTTATGGTGAATAAGAGAAAGGGAAATACGAAAGGACCTAAGACTAACTCCATGTCAAGGATTCTTCACACTTCCTGGCCAAGAGAAGGAGGATCTAGAGTTAGGATAAAGAATAATATTTAATATGGTTTTCAAGTGGAAAGAAGGTAAATTGGAAAAATAACTTCACCCCAATGAATAAATAACGGGAAGATTCAAGTGAATTTATTATCAAATCTAATCTTTTAGTTTATAAAAATAAGGAATTATGTACATCTTTTGATGATTAAATTTGTATCAAAATATAAAAACCTTGTAGATTTATAAATATTTCCAAATATGTGATGGATCTTTGAGCTTCACATGTGGCAAGATTGGTTACACTAGTTATCAAGGACTACCATCTTACTTTGAAAATGAGTTTAATTCCAATATAAAGGAATTGTTACTATGTTCTTATTATTAATAAAAATATTATATTCTTATATAGTTTAGAAATGGATGACTTTATTTTAAAGTTTGGTAAAAATATATTCTACTTTTATAAATATAACATTTTTTATAGAATGACACATTTAAATAATAGTTTTTACATACAAGAATATGAAAATGAATTCTTGGAAATTGATACTGAATCAATTTCACATGAATCATATCACATCCATTTGTGGAATCACCAGATTGGACATGTAATTAATAAGTTCTTCAAAAAGTTATATCAAATGGGTATTTAGATTATTTTGAACTAAAAACACTTGATATATTTCATGCTTGTTTTCAAGGGAAAATGAAAAAAATATCCATTTACTGGAAAGGGTGAAAGGTATTTCAATATTCTTGAATAGGTTCATACAAAAATGTGTAGACCTTTTTAGTTAAATTTGTAAGTGGGTACTCTTAATGCATAACTTTTACTAATAACTTTAGTAGACATGGATATATCTACTTAATGATGTATTAGTATATATCCTTGGAAAAATTTAAGTATTCTAAGAATAATATAGTGAATCATCTTGGTAAAAAAGATAAATAAACTTCATTCAGATCATGCTAGAGAATATATTTACCAAGATTTCATCAATTATTTTAGGGAGTTTCATATACTATCTCAACTCACTCTTTATACACCATAGCGTAGTGGTATTGTGGAAAGGAGGAACCACACCTTGTTGGACATGGTGATATCAATGAAGAGTTATGCAAGTCTTCCATTATCCTTTTAGGGATATGAATTATATAATATAACACTTCTAATACATTGAGTGCTAATTAAAGTTAAAAATGATTTCTTATATAAGCTTTGGTATAAAAAGAAACATTAATTTTCACATATTATTATATGGGGATTCAAGGTGATTGTTAATACTGTATCCAGAAACACAATTTCACTCTATAGCATGAAGTATATAATTATATGATATCATAATGAAACTAAATTATATTACATATACAGCCCTTCAGATAAAAACACCATGATTAATATACATCTCACATTTTATGAAAGGGGGAACATCTTCAAAAGAGATTGACTATGATGAAGTTGAGGATCAAGATACACCAGAGTTAGACAAGGAAAAATTTCCACAAATCCCTATGGAAAGGTTTATTCCAAAGAAACAAGTAATTTATAGGATCATTAGAGAGGATAGAGAACCAGGGATATATTATTTTCTAGTCATAGGGGATGGTGACTCATTATTAGTGAATAATAATGAACTTGTATCCTATAAGGAAGTAGTTTGTAGAATAAAATATACAATATGGAAATAATCCATGAATTACGAAATATATTATATATACCAAAACCAAGTATGTGGATTAGTAGATATTTTAGTGGATGTAAAGCCTATTGGTTTTAAATTGAAATTAAATAAGAAATTGAACATTGAAGGTAAAGTTAGTACCTATAATTCATGAATAATTGCAAAAGGTTTTAAGAGACATAAAGGAATAGACTATGATGAAAACTTTTCACCAATTTCTATGTTTGAATCCATATAAATTATGATTTCCATAAGAGATTACCAAGATTATAAGATTTAGAAAAAAGGATATCAAAGTAGCCTTCCTTAATGAGAACCTTATGGAAAATTTATATATAGAAAAAGTAGAAGAGTTGGTGACTATAAAGGAAGGTAATAAGGTGTTCAAGTTGTAGAGATACCTTTAGGGATTGACGTAATGTAGCATCATGTTACCTTGGTAAGGAATTTTTTCTATTTTTTATGTTCCCTTATGGATTTAAAATCCTTAGATGTGATTTTGTGGATTTACTGCAGGTTGCAGAATAGGTACACATCATGTACCTGAGGTACATGTCATATACTAAATTCTAGATACACATTGTGAATGGGGAGATCATGTTGTGACCTATTACACATCATTTACATGAGGTACATTTCATGTAGGGGTTAAATAGAATATTTTTAACCTGAGGTGATGGGTTTTTCGACATACTTTTCCAATGTGGCCTACACGTCGTGACCCTTCCTACACCCAGGATAACGTCCTGTGTTTAGGATTTTTATTGGTTCTTTTCTCTCTAGAATTCATGGATCTTGACATAAGGCAGTTCTGGTGTGTTTTTTAAAGACTCAATATCTTGCAGATTGATCCGATCAGCATTGGATCTTCATTGGATTTGTAGTGTGTCTCACCAGGTAAGTGTTATTTTTGGTTCTTCCTTTCTTATGATAAGGGTAGCAATCTAGACTTGAATTATTGGATCTGATGACCCAAGTTGGTTGATCTGTTTCATATTCTTCAATATTTGTTGTGATATCTCATTCTGGAGGCCTTTTTCCTTCGTTGGTTGTGGTGTGGTGGGCATACTTCTTTTAGGTATGTGGGTTTACTCTCTTTTTCTGACCTTTTGTGCTTTGATGTGTATCAGTATTGTTTTGGATTGGATTATAGGGTCTCTGTTGGTGTTTTTGGGTTTCGTTCTTGGATTTGGATTTCATTGTGGGCGTGTACGACCCGAAATTTAAGGTAGGTGGTTCTGTCTCTAGCCTATGATAATGAACCTTATTTTTTTTCATTGAAATTTATTTATAAATTGATTTATTAAATTGGCATGATTTTTGTGTATATTGAAATGGGATTTCAAAGAAAAATGGTTTTCCCTATATTTTTATAAATGGATTATCAATGGTTTTAAATGGTTTTCAAGGCATTGAAATGGGTTTGTGAAAAATACCACATGGGTTACCTAGGGTACTTAGGTGGAAGGTTTAGCTTAAGGCCATCATCCATTACTTTGTGATTATCAAGAAGATTTTTCTTGGATCTTTCCTCTATTTCCTAGGCCCATTGTTTTAGGGGTTTGATAGTGACATTTTTAGGGGTTTACTCATGGGGTCTTCCTCTACTTCCTAGGCTCGTTGTTCTAGGATCAGTTTTTTATGAACTTGATTATTATAGTATGAGTGGTTTTCTACCTAGAACTTTAGTATTTCTTAGTGTGTGATACTTGTGCTTCTGTTTTTTAGTGCTTGGATTTATGAGTTAGCCTTGATATGCATGTTTATACTTGTCGAAAAATATTATGGAAAATATGATTTGAAACTGTAATACCTACTTCTGTTTAGAACAATGGAAAAAGAAAATGTTTACCATGTTTTCTATAAAATTTATTTACTTATTATCATGCCATGTTTTATTTTAAAAATGAGAATACATGATATTTTATACAGAGAATTTTTATGGAACACCTAGGTGGGATCCTACTGATCCTATTAGCTCACACCCTATGCACTTCTTTGGTGGTGCGTAGACCATTGTTTGTCTTTTAGTGCAGGGAAAGGCAAGGCGTCGTAGTGAGGCAGTGAGGTTTATGTCAGCTGGGGTGGGTAGTTGATTGTGAGATGGTTGGAGTTCGTGCATTTCATCATTGGAGTAGCTATTGATTTTGAGTTCCTTTTAGTCAGACTTGTCTTTTGGAGTTTTTAGATACTGTTATAGATGTTTTGTTTCCAATGTTTTCTTGTAGTTATGGTATATATATTTTGTTATTCTTATGTTGTTCCTTTCTTTCCATGTACATGTATTCCATGTGGTTGTTCAGGTTGGGAGAAATAATTACCTCGGTTTTGTTGTTTGATGCATATGTGCTTGTTGTTGGCACGTGGAGATCGAGAACGCCCTTCGAGTATGTGACGGATCTGGTCGAATGTTGGGTTAGAGGGTAACCCAGATCGGTTCATTACAGTTTGGTATTAGAGGAAGGTTCTATCCTCAAGAATATTTTCTTGGGATGTATGTTATACTGGAGATAGGATTGTCGGGATTTGAGAGGTATGTTGTGACGAGTTCTTGTCCAGATCTTGTCATAACGAGACTCAAGTTACCATGGGATGTCGGGATATGTGTCTCCAGTGTAGTTTTTTCTGTTAAAATCTCATTTTATGCTTATGGGTTTTCTAGTTTTAGCTAAGATTTGTTATGTGTGTGATCATTCTTATATTTTGGTATGCATCAGTATGCCTCTGAGACATCTTCCATAGGTTCCATAGGAAGGTGAAACTGATGCTCCTCAAGGAAATCCGCCTATGGATCAAAATTTCATCAAGAATATCATATGGGTAGTCCATGCTGTCGATCAAGATGTTCCATGAGTTCAGAACGCAGTGGTTGAAGTAAAACCAGGAGTTCGAGAAGAAAGAGATCAATCATGGGATTTCTTACACAAGAAGTCGCCTTCCTTTAAAGGGATGACTGAACCTCAAGAGGTGGAGGATTGGATGGAAAGGATCAATCAAATTTTTGACTTATTGGAAACACCTGAGAATATCAGGGTGAAGTGCGTAGCATTCAGACTCGAGGGTTTCATCAATAATTTGTGGGACTCAATGGTCCAGGAAGAAAAACATGTGGGATTGGATTGGAAGGACTTGAAAACCCTATTCTTTTAATAGTTTTTTGAAGAGTCTCCAATGTTGGAAAAATATTTGGAGTATCTATCATTACAGCAGGGAGATCATTCAGTGTCGTCCTACACCAACCGGTTTACTAAGATTGTTTGTTTTGCTCCAAAAATGGTAAGGAATGACCAACTGAAGGCGCAGAAGTACCTGCACGATTTGAAACCAGACATTATATTATAGGTGTTCATGTCGAAAATTTCTACCTATACAGAGTCAGTGGACAGAGAAATGATGGAAGAGATGGACATGGTAGGAAAATTCAGCTTTACCGCCTCTTCTCTTACAACTGGTGATAACTTTAGTGGCATGCATATGAAGAAGAGGAAGTGGTAGGACCGTCGTAGGAGTTTTGGAGGTGGGACTTCACAGTGAGCCTCCTCTGCATCGTCCGTTGTAGCTAGTAGTGTGCCTCTAACTTGCTACCAGTTTGGCAAGGGGGTTCACACCAGATGTTCTTTTCCTATACCCATGAATATGTGCAATAACTATGGACGTGTTGGTCATCTAAAATGTTTCTATTATGCTATAAATACACCTCATTATGGTTAGGGTTCGTTGGCTCTAAAGGCTACTATGGTGAAGTCATAAGCTTAAAAGATTACAGATCTCTAGCCACAGGCCTCAAGAGTGAATCATTTACACACAGTAGGTGAGTGTCCAATGAAATTTGATGCAAGTCCAGTAATAGTGATAGGTATTATCCTTATTTCAGGTTCAGTAGATACTTCATTGTTTGATACTAGTGCCTCTCACTCATTTATATCTACACATTTTGTTTATATTCCAAAACTTTCAGTGGAACTTATGCCCTTTAAAATGGAGTTAGTGTCACCTCTTGGAAAGAAGAAAGAGAAAGAGTTTATATGTCCTTTTTATTCATTAATGATAGTCGAGATTAAGTTGATCTAAGAATTTATCATTATTGATCTGGATCTATTTGATGTCATCATTGTTATGGATTGACTTGTCAATCGTAGAGCTGATGTTGAGTGTTATCATCGGCATGTTTCATTTCTTGTTATTGATGGGAGATCTCATGTGTTTCAGGGGGGAGTGGGATCTAAGATTAGGTCGTGCAGGTCCTTCCCATACTGAGCTTAAGAGTTTTTTGTCTGCCATTTTGTTTGATCTCAATGACATTTCTTCTACTGGTGATCTTTCTATTGTGGTCTGAGTCTTTCCTGATGTTTTCCAAGATGATTTTTCTGGTCTTCCTCCAAAAAGGGAGGTAGAGTTTACGATTGACCTGGTGTCAAGAATGTAACAAATATCGATGCCTTCTTACCATATGGAACTAGTGAAGTTTAAAGAACTCAAGATTTAGTTGGATGATTTTTTATAGAAGGGTTTTGTTCACCCTAGTGTTTCACCTTGGGAATCCCCTATTCTCTTGGACAAGAAATTAGATGGTTCACTTTAGTTATGTGTTGACTATCGGAAGTTAAACCAGGTAAAGAATAAGAAAAAATATGTTTTGCCTCTTTTTGATGATTTGTTTGATCATTTGAAGGGAGAAAAGTGGTTTTCAAAGATCGATATTCAGTCGGGTTATCATCAGCTCATATTCTGAGAGTCTAATATACCAAAGAAGTCCTTTAGGACAAGGTATGTCCATTATGAATATCTTGTGATGCATTTTGGTCTGACTAACTAACCTATAGTTTTTATGGAATTGATGAATCATATATTCCACCAATATCTTGAAATTGTTTTGGTAGTGCTCATGGATGATATTATGGTTTATTCAAAGTTTGAGTATGATCACAAGCACCATATGAGTTTGGTTCTAGAGATTTTGAGAAATTAACATCTGTATGTAAAGCTTTCAAAATTCAGTTTTTACATTCAAGAAGTGAAGTTCTTAGGTCACATTATTTTTTAGCATGTCTTACCAGTTGATCCAAATAAGGTAAAAAAAATTTGTCCTCAAAGTTACCATGAAATTTCATTGAGATACAAAGCATATGTGGTATTTCTAGATACTATCGATGGTTCATCAAGGATTTATATAAGATGGTGTCACCTTTGACTGCTCATAACAAGAAAACAGTGAAATTGTCATTATATAAAAAATTTCAGTCTTCATTTGATGAACTGAAATGAATTATGACATCATTGCCTATTCTGATCTTACTTGATCCCGATAAGGGGTACATGGTGTTTTTTATGCATCTGGTGCTAGTTTGGGATGTGTACTAATAAAGGATGATCATGTGGTAGATTACAGCTCTCATTAGCTCCGACCACATGAGAAGAACTACCCCACTTATGATTTAAATCTTGTTGTAGTGATGCATGCACCTTAGAATTGGTGCCACTACCTCTTTGGGAAAAATTTCATGGTTTTCCCTGATCATAAGATTCTAAACTATATATTTTCTAAAAAATACTTGAATCTAATATAGAGGTAATGGGTAGAATACCTGAAAACATTTTACTTTGTCATCACATATACTCCAGGGAAAGGTAATGCTATTTCCAATTCTCTAAGTAGGACGACACTATCAAAGGTTGTTATGTAATCGAAGGAGGATTGGAATATTATGGGACTTTTCGATCAGTTGCAATTGGATTCTTAGTAGGATGTTTCAGGTATGGTTCTGACTAGTGCTCAGTTATCATCATCTCTCCTAGAGTCTATTTTGTAGATTCGGCAGAATGATGTTGAGTGTTAGAAAGTTCAGGAAAACATTTATGGTGGCGAGTTCGTTACTTATTAGTCTCTTTCTACATATGGCATACTTTACTTCATAAAGCGAGTTGTTGTCCCAACACCTGTAAAAAGTTCAGTCATGTTTGATTTTAATAGATCTTCATGGGTCATTCATACAGGTGATGAAAATATATATTATGACATGATAAGATGATTCTAGTTGATGGGTTTGAATTGTGACATTGCAGATTATGTGTTCCACTATTACACCAGCCAACGAATAAAGGAAGAGAACATTAAACCTTATGTCATGCTTCATCCTCTTCCAATGTCAGTTTGAAAGTTGTATGAGGTGTCTATAGATTTTTTTTTGGGTTACCATGGATAGAATAAGGGAAAAATTCTATCTGGGTGGTTGTTGATGGGTTGAAGAAGTCTTCTCATTTCATTCTAATCAAAGGCACCACTAAAGTTAAAGATTTGGGTAAGCTTTATGTTCAGGAGATCGTGAGGTTACATGGGATTCCTTCTTCCATCGTTTCAGATAGGGATCCAAGGTTTACCTCAAGGTTCAGGAGGAGTATTCAAGAGGAAATGGGGACTAAGTTCAAGTTGAGCATAACTTACCATCCACAGACAGATAGTCAGACAGAGCATGTAAGTTAGATCCTATAGGATATGCTTTGTGCCTACGTCTTGGATTTTGGTGGATCGTGGGATAGCCATCTAGTACTGGTTGAGTTTTTTTACAACAAAAATTATCAGTTTTCGGTCAGAATGTATCCTTTTGAGTCTTTGTATGGTTCCCCATGTCGTTCACCTCTTTGTGGGGAAGAGGTGGGAAAAGTGTCCTTGGTTGGACCAAGTTTGTCTCATGAGATGTCGGTAAAGATTCAAGATGTGAAATAATGTCTTGTTATATCCCAAATTTGATAGAAATTGTATGAAGATCGGTGATTTCTTTCATTGTATTTTTTCACTGGTGACTGGGTTTTCATGAAATTTTCTCCTCATTTGGGTCACTATTGACTTGGAAAACAAGGAATGTTAGCTCTGAGATATTTTGGACCATTTGAGATCACTGAATGTATTGGGAATGTTTCTTATTAGTTAGCATTGTCATCTCAGTTGATGGGTATTCATGACGTTTTCCATATATCTCAACTCAGGAAGTATCACCCTGATCCCACTCAAATTTTGAGTTGGGAAGAAATTGAGTTAGATCCAGATGCTTCTATTTTGGAGAAACCATTTGATATTGTTGAGTCTCAAGAGAAATTCTTTTGTGTGAAGTTTATTCCATTGGTCAAAGTTCTATATAAACAAGGATCAGATTCTCAAGAGAGTTGGGAACATGATTCATTGATGAGGGAGAAGTTTCCTCATCTTTTTCCAGGTAGTACATCTTCCACATGACTTCATGGGGATGGAAAGTCCTTATGGTGGGTAGATTGTAACATCCCTTTACCTTTATTGGGTATGTTATACCTTTTTATAATTTCCCTTATGGTTTTAAAATCCATTGATTTGATTTTCTAGATTTACAACAGGTTTCAAAATAGGTACACATCATGTACCTGAGGTACACATTGTGTACTGAGTGCGGGATACACGTCATGAATGGGGAGATCATGTTGTAACCTAGTACATGTCATTTACATGAGGTACATGTCATGTAGGGCTCAAATAGTGGATTTTAACATGAGGCAGTGATTTTTTCAGTGTAATTATCCAGTGTGGCCTACACGTCATAACCAAGGGGTACATATTGTGATCTGGCCCATGCCCAAGTTAAAGTCACGCGTTCGGGAGTTTTTCTCGGTCTTTCTCTCTTTAGACTTTGTGTAAGAACCCGGACCTTCTTTTAAGGTATGGGTTTTCTTTTCATGTTTTTTTAAAAAAAAGATAAGAATATTTAAATTTAAGGAGTACACGCTGTGTACTTAGGATTACATGTCGTGTACCCAGTTTCCATGGGTGATTGTGTACTAACCGTGTAACGACTGATTACTTGGTTGTTTGGGGTGAACTAGAGACCGCCTAAAGCAGAGGCCAGTTAAGGCAATTACACATCGTGTACTTTTAAAGAAAACACCATGTAATTTTAAAGAAAACACCATGTACTTTTCTTTTTAATTGTTAAATCGGATCGAGGTCGCGTCTAATTGGCAGAACGCCATTCTTCGTGACTCGACTCGTCCAGGAGTGACTGGAGCTGACGAATCTTCTCTGAGCCCCTGACTCTCCATCCATTCTCTAATTCGATCACCGTCAATTGTGTTGGAATCACCACAGTGAGATCTTCCTTCTTCCAGAGCCTCATTTCCTGGTTCTTCTTCTTTCGTGATACATCCTCAGTTGAACGTTTTTAGTGTTTTTGTAGATCTATGATGTTCTATGGATATTCAAGGCCTGAAGTTCACATATACCATTCATACAATGTCGAGGTAGGTGTTTGTGCATTCCCGTAGTTATTCCTTGAGTTATATGTGCAAAAGTTCCCAATACTGTTGTTCGGGGTATTGCGCGCTTGGGGATTTTAACCCTATTAATGCCTGCTATGTATTGTTTTCTTGAGTATAGGTATTTAATTGTAAATTGGGTTGATTTCCATGCTTTGGAAGTGTTTTCCCATGATTGTTTGGATATTGACCATTTAGTCTTGCTTTTCCTATTAGGATGCTTTGTTTTCCATGCCTAGTGTTTTTAGGATGGAGTGACTTTATCTGACATGTTGTGATATGTAGTATATTGTTTAACTAAGTAGTTATTGAGGTTTACTTTTGATGCCATATTTTTTTTGTGCTCGATTGACTTACATAGGGCCGTGGGAACCTAGTGTAGTAGACCATAGGGGGAATGGATGTTGAGGGATTCCCCAGAGTGTCTGTTTACTTTTACGTTGTGAGACCATAGGGGGGTGGACTTTGTACTCCATCAGAGTGTCTGTAGTTCCTCATTATGGGTACAAAGGTGGAATTGGATGTTGAGTTCTTCCTCAAAGTGTCTATATTTACTGATATGAGACCAAATGGGGAATTGACGGTGAGTGCTTCCTCGGAGATTCTATGCGAAAGATGAACCAGTGGGGTTAGACTATGAGTACTTCCTAAACGGTTGCTTGTGGTTGTTTTGGTTGAACCAGAGGGGTTAGGTTGTGAGTAATTCCTAGAGGGTTACATATTATTGTTGTTTTCTTAACTGATAAATGAAAATTAATGTAATTGAAACTGTAGGATTGTTTACTTTTGAGTACTTCCTTGTTTATTGATTCATCTTGCTTATTTCCTGCCATATAAATTCACTGACTATTAGGCACATATATTTGGTTAGTTTCCTACTAGGATTAATCTCACACCCTATTTGGGTCATGCTTTTGGGTAAAAATATATTATATTATTTCATGTCTAGATAAGATTATGTTCCCTTCTATGTCAGGTACTTGACTGCTGTGGAGCAGGAGAGCATGGGACCAAGCTGAGGCTTGCAATGCTGTGGAGTTGTTTATTTGCTTTTCTTTTGTACTTTGGTTTAGTACTGTATTCCAGCATTGTGACTTGTTTGGATTATTTCCTAGACATTTGTATCATGAATCATTTATATATTTTTCTCCAGTTTTTTATTACTTTTTGTCTACCACTATTTCCTTATTGCATGTTATTACTGCTTCCACTATTGTATATCTTTATATTTTCCCTGCGTTACTTTTCCAATGAGGGCATAGTTTCCACACTATCACACCCAAGGCCCTCAATGAAATTTTGGAGCATCTGGAATTTGGGGAAATGTTCTTGAGACCATGTGACCAACTGGGTACGGGGCACCTTTGGGCGGCACCCGGAACCAGGACGTTGCAAAGTGGCATCAGAGTAATTCTTTCTTATTGACTTACTGTTTAGATCCTATATTCATAGATAGGATGGAATAGTTAGTTGGTAATAAGTTGTGCCCGGGAGTAGCTAACCTGTGTACAGGGAAAATTTAATTTACCTTGATTATTGAAATTTTTCGGGTTTTCCAATTTTACAGTTGATTTCATTTCACCATCAGGTGATTCACATGTTTTGTGTTGTTGTTGTAGAAATTATTGAGGTTATATTTATGTTGCAACCTGATGAGATGAGGTTATTCCATCTCATTCATCTTATAGGCACTTGCTAAAAATCACATGCCATGTATTCTTGTCATGCCATTTAGTGTGCATTATCAATTTCATGTCGTTGTGATAGATGTTGTGCTATATATGCTTAATATTGTGATAGATGCCTTGATAAAATACATGCTATTTGATAGGTTATTTATTGTGTAAGTTTTTGTTTGAATGAACGCAAAACATTGGTTCTTGAGGTGTTATGGGCCCTCATGGATTGGAAATTGGTGGATCATTACATTTTTTTCTTTGTATATGGCGTATATAAGATTCCAATATTTTATTCATGGGAGTATGGGCCCTCACAGATCAGAATTTTGCACTTTGATGTTTGTTTCAGTGGTTTTCTAGGATTCAGGAGTAGTTTCTGAGGCTTATAGTCTGGAAAAACCCAGAATACATAGTGTGTATTAAAGAATATATGCCATGTGTCCTTCTATTCAGGAAGGAACTATTTTTTTATCAAGTACACACAGTGTAGTCTCTAACTGTTTCACTAGTTGTGTGGGAAAAGAATCAGGGTTGCTAAATCTTTAGTGGGACATGCCATGTACCAGATGTACATGTCGTGTTGTAGAGGCTATGTATCCAGCTGTGGGACTAATGACATGGGTGGATGAAAATCATGAAGTACACGTTGTTTCCATCTAGAACATGCCATGTAGCATCAACTGTGTAACCGGCTGTGTGTCTAACAACATGGGTCGATGATGTTCTTCTAGTACATGTCGTGTCTGGCACAAACACGCCATTTATTCTTGTCCAAGGAGAACCGTGTGGGTTATTCATGTAGAATAACTTAGGCAGGGGAGCATGATTCAATTACATGTTGTGTCTTGGAAGAACACTCTGTGTGTATGGGGTGTTACATGACTAGGGTTGGTAGGAGTACACTCCCATGTAAAGGCTTAAGGGAACACGCCGTGTAGGGTTTATACAAACTGCGTAACCATGTTTTGAAAAACTTGAGTGCTTTCTTTCTCTTGTTCCATTCTTTCACTTCTAAGTTTCATTCTTTGATAATCTGTATCTAAAGTGTGCATTTGACCTTGCAGAGTCATGACACCAAGACGCCCTCCGTTTGTACACCACTTACAGGGTAGTGATTTGACACCAGACATGGCTAATCGAGGACTACCAACATATCATCCTGTAGTGCCAGTCTTGGCACCAGCCATTATTCTGTATATAGGTGCTGATGCACAGTTCTGATAGGACTTCATGAGGTTTATGCAAACCATCTGAAGAGTACCGCATCCTTCCCCATATATGGCAGAGTTGACGTGGGTTTTTCAGCAGTAGCATCCTCCCACCTTCATAGGAGATGGAGGACCTCAAGATGAAGAATCATGGTTATAGGCCATGCTATCTATCTTCGAGCATATGGATATGCCTTTAGATAGGAGGGTGAAGCTCACTACGTATATGCTTCGGGGATCTTCCAAGAGATGGTGGGATGTGATCTCATAGGTAGGACGCCAGCAATTTATGGATCTGGATGAGTTTTAGTGTGCCTTATATGACTACATTTACCCAGAGACCTTGAGGGCTGACCGAGCCTGAGATTTCATGAGTCTGGAACAGGGTACTATCTTAGTCATGGTGTACTCTTCTCTCATCACAGAGCTACAGTGCTTCACACCCATTATATGAGGTGATGAGTTATTTCTATCATGGAAGTTTGAGGATGGTCTCAGGCATGACATCTGATCTCTAGTAAACATCTTCTGGATGACTTTCATAACTTCTATAGTCAACTGGGAACTGATCACAGAGCACAATATGAGGGATTCTGGAGCTATGAGCTAGGGGAGTTTGGTATCCAGATTTGGTACCCCTCAGACTGAGAGTAGGAATTTTTGTAGGGAGTCTACACACGGAGATCGGAGTAGGCAGGATGCACCTTCAGGTAGCCAAGTGGTATGCTACCAGTGAGGGAAGAGCGGGCATACGAGTCCACATTTCCTAAGAGACCCAATGGAGTGTCTATCATGCGGTAATATGGCTCATCTTCAGTGATTTTGTGAGATATTGTCACCTACAGCTATTGATAGGGGTTATATTTTGACTCCTCATAACAGATTAGGACCACCAGTTTCTCATCAGTTTGGGAACTGGAGTTCTTCAGGCCGTTCAGGCTGAGGTGGAGGTCGTGGCTATAGTGATCTAGTGTGGGGTTTTCAATAGCCATAGGGTGGATCATCTCGGGTATCACAGGGCCACAGTGTAGGTCATTATTTTCCGATAGAGAAGGTCCAGCAGGAGCACAATCCCAAACCCTATACAGTTTGAGGTACTATTCTAGTTGCCTCAATTTTATCTTCTGCACTTTTCGATAAAGGGGATTCCCATAGTTTCATATTTTTTTCTGTTGTGGAGAGCCTTGGGATCTTAATCTTTACTTCTGATAATATCTTGATGCTAGACACTCTATTGGGAACTAGAAAGGCTATGGAGCATCAGTTCAAGGAGTTCCCTCTTGAGGTTGGTGGGTGTCACTTCTTTTGGGACATTTATGTCTTAGAGATGAAAAACTATGATTATAAGGACTCGGCCTTAAAACAATACATAATCATGAATTAAATGAATAATTCACATTGAATATATTTTCAGTTTTAGAGTTTCAGAGAATTAGGCCATAACATATACATGAAAACTTGAATATTAAATGTAGACAAATCTACTCAGTTTCCATTTTTTTTCACAAAATAAAAACTCTTGAACAAAAGTGCCTTGTATAGTTCTATGTTTTAGATAGCATGAAATTTCCTTGATCCCATCCTTGACCCTATTCCACCTTATGTCCTGTGAAAAACATTTCAAAACTCGGGATGTGCATAAAAAGCTCAAAAAGGGTAATAAAATAATGAAATAAAACATTAGTTCATAAATACATAAAAAACATAAACTATTTTACTTACCTCATGAAAAAATAATATTTATAAATAACACATAGAAATCATAAATCATAAAGTTAACTTGTGGTGTCCATAACATACTTACTTTGTAGCTATCACGGCTACATAAGGAGTTACTTTGGAATACCCATCACAGTATATTCCCTAAATCTATTAGGAGAAACATTCATGTTTACCTCCATCATGTTACCCAATGCATTGGAGAGATATATCAGGCTCACCTACCCTAGGTTTATCACAGAACCACCTATATACGTAAACAATGGATAAGAACCATAACATAGTCATAACATATAACACAAGCATAAAGGAAAGATAAAATTTCCACATTTCAATCACAATATATCATTTAAATATATTGAAATAAAAAATAAATTATCAAAACCATTTTCAATACCAAAATACATTAAAATAGTATATGGTATTTATTTTTCTTTAGAAAACATTTCAGCTTGTTAAGGAATCCAAAGATCAAATAATACTTGCGGCGGAGGAACGGTCGTTGTCACCGCTTATGTTAAAATAAACATTCTTTTTTATCATTTAGTAAAATGCTTCGTAGAGAAAATATTATGTTTGAATAAAAGTAAAATTCAAATTATTTTATACACTGTATAAAATAATGTTGTGTATAAAACAAAATATGCCTCAATGAAGGAATATTGAGATGAAGTCCCTTACCTCGTGTCCGACTTGACCCGTTTGTTCTTTAATATCCAGAATAATAAACTAAAGTTAATTTATACTTACTTAAGAACCTTTTTCAAGTTTATTATTCCTTTTATATCACTTATTACCATGTTATAAACATTATGTAACTATTTAAGTTAATAACGTCCGTTTTGTCGATATTTGGTACTTGAGTCAAAAATGAACACCTTATATTTACAAGTTGTCCATGTGGTCAAAAGTTCATTATATCCAGAATGATATTCATTATTTAGATATCATATATATCATATATATCCAATATATATATATATATATATATTTAAAATAGTACATATCATTTGGAGTTAATAAATGAAATGCACCGTTCATGGAGACGGTAAGCCGTACATACGCATGAACGCTACTTTCATTTATATTTCTTATTTTAATGGAATTAAAACATAATTATACATAGTTATATTATAATTGTAGTATAATATCATATATAATATCATTAAATCCATCCTTTATACATCCCACATAAGTCATTAACAAGTCATATCACTTTGAGGGGGTGGTAGTCCGCACTTCCTCTAATGAGATTACCGTATTTACCCACTATGGAAACCATAAAGTAATTATAAAAATGGAAAATACAGAAGAAAAAAAGAAAACATAAACATAATATATATCATATATAAATATAGTTCCATCATAATGGCCACCATGAGAGGCGGTAGGAGATAATTAAACAATCATCGTTTCGTGAGGCGTTTGTTTTCCATGCACAGAAACATTGTGTTCTTCACCCATTAGATAGAGGTGTGTGTAAGTGAAGTTCTAATAATTCTCATAACAACAACCTAGTATATTTAGGATACTGTTTTTGTTATAAAATAAAGGAATAAAAATATTTTAGGGGTTGGAGAAGTAAAATAAAAGAAAACAATTTAAGATAAATTGTTACCATTAATTTGGGTAACTTCCTTTGGTTTGAACCAAAATGACTTCTTGAAGTGTCGTATGCCTAAGGTAAGGCTTCTAAGAGGAGGAGAGGGATTTAGGGAGATTAATTGGTCAGAATTTGTATGAGACAAAAGGCTTGAGAGGTGTGAGGAATTGGTTAGAAATGGTCTCCTTTTATAAGGGAGAGAAGGAACTCATTAAGAAAGTGTGAAAATAATATTTTATTATATAATGATATTTGGTTTCTAATGGTCCAAAAATCATTATAGTCAAATATAAGATGACTCGTGGTCGAAATAAAATCATCCAATAATAATTGGACAGGTTTTGAATGATATTTTAATATTTATAATCTTATTTATTTAAATGATTTATTAATGAGGTAAAAACTACATCATTATTGTGTCACAAATAATTTAATTTATTCGATGTCTAAAAATTATAAAAAAAATTACCATGATGTAGAAAATATTTTTATATTTCTATAGAATATTTATATTCTAAAAGATAACATATATAACACCATGTAAAAATTAATTTACAAAGAGATTTTTGTTTTTGTCATTTTTGTCTTTACTTTAAGTTAATTAATCTAAAGTGTCATCATCACTCACAAGTGGCCACATGGGGTCCCAAAATCGACCCAAGAATGCCCATGGTCGGCTGTGAGTTATCCAATAAGGTTAGGACAAGTGTTAAGGTAATTTGGAATTATTATAATATTCTTTTTACCTTAAATTACCCTATTTACCTTTAACCGTGGTAAATAAAAGTCAAAAGTTACTATTCACCAAAAATTATTTTCATCTTTTTGAACCAAATTTTACTTATTGATATTAACTGTGTCTCTCATATTTTTTGAAATTCAACTCACATAAGCGTTAAAATTTCATTTAAATGAAAAAGTCAGTTTTTTAACTACTACTAGGTGGTTTCACTATTCATCAAAAATTGATGTTTTTTAGAAAACAACCAAAAATTCCGCCTAATCTATATTTGATATTCAGAATTCAAAAATGATGTCTATTTTAGAAAATTCAAAACATAAAAGTTGAATTAATTGATTTTATAATTAATTCCCACGGTCAAAACAAATAACGTCTTTTTAAGAAATAATAACTACCAAAAAATTGACACTTCTTTATGTCAAATTTCAAAGTGAAACTAATTCAAATGAACAACATTGGACTAGATGGTAAAAATATATTCTAATTAAACTTTAAAACCGATTAAAAATATAATCTAACAATATAAATGAATTAGATTAAAACACAGTTTTGAATTAAAATATAAAATTTTTCATTATTCATAAAAAATAAACTGTATCAGAAATATTCCAAAAATTTACAAAAAGTAAATATCGATGTCCTGATTCTAAATAATAATTTTATTTGGTCAAATAGAATATATAAAATTGACCAAAACTATATTTAAATAGGGGTCTCCATCAAAAGGCGATAAATCGGCCTTTTAGTATTTATACTTAAAATCAAATTTTTTTCTTATTTTAAGCCTATAACTTTTGTTGGATAAATGTAAAAACATTTAAAAAACATGTATAATCATATTGTAGTTATTTCTATCCATTCCCTTCAATAAAAAATCTAGGAGTTAACTACCTTTTAAAATAATATTATTATATTATTAGTGTGCAATATAAGATTTCAAAGAAACCCGTTGTTGCGTATCGGGTACGCTATCAAACATAGCAACCCCTTTAAAGTAAAAAATATATTTAATTCAAAAATATTAATAAATATTAAAATGTATTATTCTTTATTTACTTGGGATGTTACATCCTTCCCCCCTTTTGAAAATTATGTCCTCGAAATTTTTATTCACTTATCAAAATAAGTGGGGGTATTTATCCCTCATAGCATTTTCAGTTTCCCACGTTTCCACTTCAACCGTATGGTTTTTTCCAAAAAACTTTACCTGGTGAATTACCTTATTCCGCATCACTTTCTCTCTTCGAACAAGAATCTGTACTGGTTGTTCCTCATAGGAGAGATTCTCTTCCAACTGAACTACCTCTAGGCTCAAAACATGAGATGGATCTGGCATATACTTTCTCAACATCGAAACATGAAAAACATTGTGTACCTGGGATAGACATGGAGGTAAATACACTCTGTACACAACTGATCCAACTTTCTCTAGGATTTTATAAGGTCCAATGAACCTCGGACACAACTTTCCCTTCTTACTAAAACGCATCACACTTTTCCATGGAGAAACTTTGAGAATGACATGATCACCTACCTCAAAAGAAATATCCTTCCTACGGTTATTCGCATAACTTTTCTATCTGCTCTGAGATGTTCTCATGTTCTTTTGAATCAACTGAACTTTCTATATCATCTCTTCTACCAATTCTGGTCATATCATCTTCCTTTCACCTACTTCATCCCAAAAAGTTGGAGTTCGACAATTATTTCCATATAATGCCTCAAATGGGGCCATCTGTATACTGGAATGAAAACTATTATTATAAGAAAATTCAACCAAAGAAATATGTTGGTCCCAACTTCCCTTGAAATCCAGTGATCTAGCATGTAGTATATCCTCCAATGTCTAAATTTTTTGTTCTAACTACTCATCTGATTGTGGATGAAAAGATGTACTTAAATTTAATTCAGTACCCAACGAATTATGAAGGCCTTTTCCAAAAGTTAGAAGTAAACATGGGATCACGATCAGATACAATGGAGAGAGGAACTCCATGCAACCTGAATATCTATTTAACATACAACCGAGAAAGTTGATCTACAGACTAAGTATCTCAAATAGGAAGGAAATGAGCAGATTTAGTCAATCAATCAACTATAACCCAGATTTCATTATTACATCAAGATGTTTTCAGTAACCCCCCAACGAAGCCCAGGGATATATTTTCTCATTTCCACTCTGGAACCGGTAAATACTGAAGCATCCCTTTCTGTAACTACTGCTCTGCTTTAACCTGCTGACAATTCAAACACTTCATAGTAAAATAAGAAATATCTCCTTTCATTCCATCCCACCAGTAATACTCCCGAATATCTCTATACATCTTAGTACTGCCAAGGTGAACTAAAAACGGAGAACTATGAGCTTCACATAACAACTCATTCTTCAACTATGAATCACAAGGAACACATAATCTTTTCCCAAACCTCAAAACACAATTATTATCAACATTAAAATCATTCAACGTACCCTTCGGAACCAACTATACCCTTTTCTGTAACTCATTGTGTCCCGAATGCACTTGATTAATTCTATCTAAGAGAGATGATTTTACTAATACCAGAAACAAAACAGAATAATTTCATGCGCCAACAACTTCTATTCCAAATTTTATCAAATCAAAAACCAATGGATCTCGTTCCAAACATATCATGGTTAATGAACCATTAATTTTTCGACTCAAAGCATCGACCACTTTATTAGCTTTTCCCCGATGGTAAAGGATCGTACAATCATAATCCTTGATTAATTCTAGACATCTTCTCTATCTCATGTTCAATTCTTTCTGAGTGAATATATACTTTAAACTTTTGTGGTCAGTATATATTTCATATTTTACTCCATACAAATGATGCCTCTAAATTTTTAAAGAAAAAATAACAGCAGCTAATTCCAAATCATGAGTAGGGTAATTTAACGCATGAGGTTTCAACTGATGTGAAGCATAATCAATTACATGATCATTCTGCATAAGGAAACAACCAATTCCTTTAAATGAAGAATCATTGTAGATAACAAACTCACCATTTCTGGAAGGAAGTTTCAAAACTGGAGCATTCACCAATATTATTTTCAATTTCTGAAAACAATCATCACATTATTTTGTCCAAATGAACTTAACACCTTTTCGAGTTAACTTAGTCATTGGGATAGATAATCGTGCAAAATTTTCAAAAAACCTCTGGTAATAAACTTCCAAACCAAGAAAACTACGAATCTTAGTTATATTTGTGGGTTTTGGCCATTCTTCAACAAATTTCATTTTAGCAGGATCAACAGTTATGCCATTTTTTGAAATAATGTGACCAAGGAATGAAATTTGTTGCAACCAAAACTCACACTTTATGAATTTCCCAAATAGTTTCTTTTCTTTTAAGGTTTTAAAGACAACCCTTAAATGACTTTCATAATCCTCTTTACTTTTTTAATAAACCAAAATATCATCAATGAACACAACCACTAACTTATCCAAGAACTCAAGGAAAATTCTATTTATAAGATCCATGAATATAGCAGGTGCATTGGTTAAACCAAAAGTCATAACTAGAAATTCATAATGGCCATATCTAGTAAGAAACATGGTCTTCAGAATATCTATTTCTTTTACTTTCAACTGATGGTACCCTGATCTCAACTCAATCTTTGAAAAATACTGAGCTCCATAGAGATGATCAAACAAATCATCGATATGAGGCAAAGGATACTTGTTCTTAACAGTGATGTTATTCAATGATCTATAATCAATGCAAAGTCTCATTGAACCATCTTTCTTTTTAACAAACAAGACAGGAGCACCCCATGGTGATGTGCTAGGTCGAATGAAACCTTTATCTAATAACTCCTGCAATTACTTCTATAACTCTAAAAGTTTAATTTGAGCAATTTGATAAGGGGGTTTTGAAATTGTCTTAGCATCAGGAACTAAGTAAACAGTAAATTCAACTTCCCGATCAGGTATAATACCAGGCAACTCATTAGGAAAAACATCAAGATACTCATTTACCACTGGTACATCATTAATCTGAATAGTTTCTTCATTTTCAACAATATGTGCAAGGTAATATTCATTTCCATCTTTTACTAGTTTCTCAGCATCCTGACATGTTATCAAAACCAAGGGTTCATTCTTGTACACAAAATGAAAATCATTCTAAAAAGAAACCTCTTTAGCTCTGTAGTCAATCTTAGCATGATAAACATAAATCCAATACATGCCCAAAATAACATCAAACTCTACTAGAGGTAAAACAATAAGGTTTGCAGGTAGATTCTTTCCGCACACAAGGACAGAAAGGTTCTTATGTTTTCTTTTTGTCTCAAAATTTCCTCCAGTTGTGTTTACCATAAGTTCAGTATTCATATCATGATATGGAATTCCCAATTTACTAGAAAACTTCTCAGTAATGATAGAGTGTGTAGACCCTGAATCAAACAACACATTGGCATAATCTGAACAAAAAAATAGTGTACCTAATACTAATTATTTTGATAGCCCAACATCTGCTGAATTAGTTGCAAATTATTTCACCACATCTTTCTTCTTGTATTATGGATTCTTTCCCTTATTTGAGTTCTTTTTTGGATACTCATTTTCATAATAACCCATTTCATTACACTTAAAATATCTTATTGATTGTAAATTAGATTTTGTTTCACCATTACCCTGATCTTTTTCAGTGCAATTATGAGCCTTATGTCCCATTTTACCACATCAGTAGAACTTAATATAATTCAAGACATTCCCCAGCATTCTTTTTACCACAATTTTCACAAATTGAAAACTTAAGTTTCTTACCATCCGACTTTTTTGAAGATTTCTTCCCTTTTTCCTGCCACCTCGACCTCTTATTATGTTGTTTGTCAAAGAACACATGATCATCAGAAAACTCCATTTCCACCTTCTTCGCACAACAAAAAAGTTTTTCATAACTTTTGAACTCGCATGAAGCTAAATCCCTTAGATACTTTGGCCTTAATCCTGAGTAAAAATGATTGATTTTACTATCAATATCTCGTATGAAATTTGGAGAATACATTTCCAGTCGAGTGAATTTTTCTTCATAAGCAGCCACTGAGTCATCCTCCTACCGTAATTCCAGGAATTGTCTTTCCATGCTGAGATGAACCACCTTAGGAAAATTTTTCTCAAGAAACATACCTTTGAATTCATCCCAATCAAGAGCATCAATATCCTCACTATCCCTGATATTTTTCACCATTGACCATCACTGATCAGCTTCACCTTCAAAATGGTAAACATCAAGACTAACCTTTTGATGTTCTAAACACCCCATGACATCAAATATTTTCTCCAATTCTTTAATCCACCCTTCTACTAGCACAGGGTTCGATGATCCTCTGAATGATGGAGGATGTTGCCTCATTAAATGCTCAACTACTAACATATTCCTCTGTGGTTGATCTGGCTGATCTCTTGTGTGGATACTACCACCATTTATAGCTGAAGTCAATGGTACCATCACTGCAACAAACTGTTCAGTTCCGATTCCGACCATCTCATGTTGTTGATTTGGAAGGTCGTCTTCCTCCTGATGTCATCCCAACATAGCTGCCATGTTTCCTCTACGGAAAACCATTCTGAACATAGAAATATCTTAGTCGAAGCAATATGGTAATCTGTAAATGATATATATTTAACATAAATTAATTTATGGATATCAATTTAAAAATACCCTAACTCCTAAAGTTATCTAAACCGACCTCTGATACCAACTATAAGGACCCATCCTTAAAACAATACATAATCAAGAATTAAATGAATAATTCACATTGAGGATCTTTTTAGGTTTAGAGTTTTAGAGAATTTGGCCATAACATATACATGAAAACTTGAATATTACATGTAGACATATCCACTCAGTTTCCATTTTTCTCACAAAATAAAAACTCTTGAACAAAAGATTCATGTCTAGTTCCATGTCTTATATAGCATGAAATTTCCTTGATCCCATCCTTGACCCTATTCCACTTTATGTCCTATGAAAAACATTTCAAAACTTGGGATGAGCATAAAAAGCTCAATAAGGGTTATAAAACAAAGAAAGAAAACATTAGTTCATAAATACATACAAAACATAAACTATTTTACTTACCTCATGAAACATAAGATTTATGAATAACACATAGAAATCATAAATCATAAAGGTAACTTGTGGAATCCACAACATACTTACTTTTTAGCTATCACAGCTACATAGGGAGTTACTTTGGAATACCCATCACAGTATATTATCTAAATCTATTAGGAGAAACATTCACATTTACCTCTGTCACGTTACCCAATGCATTGGAGATCTATCTCGGCCTCACCTGCCCTAGGTTTATCACAGAACCACCCATATACGTAAACAATGTCCAAGAACCATAACATAGTCATAACATATAACAGAAGCATAAACTAAAGATAAAATTTACACATTTCAATCACAATATATCATTTAAATATATTGAAATAAAAAATACATTATAAAAACCATTTTCAATACCAAAATACGTAAAAAGATTATATGGTATTTATTTTTCTTTTGAAAACATTTCAGCTTGTTAAGGAATCCAAAGATCAAATAATACTTGTGGCAGAGGAACGGTCTTTGTCACCGCTTATGTTAAAAGAAATATTATTTTTTGTCTTTTAATAAAACGCTTCATATAGAAAATATTCCTTTTGAATAAAAGTAAAATTCAATGTGTGTTATACAACATTTAAAATAAATTTTTGTATAAAACAAAATATGCCTCAATGAAAGGAGATTGAGACAAAGTCTCTTACCTCATGTCTGACTTGACCCGTTCGTTCTTTGATCTCCTGAATAATAAACTAAAATTAATTTATACTTTCTTAAGAACCTTTTACAAGTTTATTATTCCTTTTATATCACTTATTACCATGTTATAAACATTATTTAATCATTTAATTTAATAACGTTCATTTTTTCGATATTTGGTACTTGAGTCAAAAATGAACACCTTATATTTACAAGTTGTCCATGTGGTCAAAAGTTAATTATATACCAAATGATATTCATTATTTAGATATCATATATATCATATATATCCAGTATATATATATATATATATATTTATATATATTTATAACAGTACATATCATTTGGAGGTAAGAAATGAAATGCACCGTTCATGGAGACGGTAAGCCGTACGTACGCATGAACGCTACTTTCATTTCTATTTCTTATTTTAATGGAATTGAAACATAATTATAAATAGTTATATTATAATTCCAGTATAATATCATATATAATATCATTAACTCCATCCTTTATACTTTCCATATAAGGCATTAACGAGTCATATCACTTTGAGGGGGCGGTAGTCCGCACTTCCTCTAATGAGATTATCGTATTTACCTACTATGGAAACCATAAAGAAATTATATAAATAAAAAATACATTAGAATAAATAAAACATAAAAATAATATATATCATATATAAATATAGTTCCATCATAATGGACACCATGAGAGGCGGTAGGAGATAATTTAACAATCATCGTTTCGTGAGGTGTTTGTCTTCCATCCACAGAAACATTATGTTCTTCACCCATTAGATGGAGGTGTGTGTAAGTGTAGTTCGAATATTTCTCATAAAAACATACTAGTATATTTAGGATACTGTGTTTGTAATAAAATAAAGGAATAAAAAGATTTTAGGGGTTGGAGAAGTAAAATAAAAGAAAACAATTTATGAAAAACTATTACCTTTAATTTGGGTAACTTCCTTTGGTTTGAACCAAAAGGACTTCTTGAAGTGCCTTCTGCCTAAGGTAAGGCTTCTAAGAGGAGGAGAGGGATTTAGGGAGATTAATTGGGCAGATTTTAGATGAGTCAAAAGGCTTTAGAGGTGTGAGGAACTGGTTAGAAATGGTCTCCTTTTATAAGGGGGAGGAGGGGCTCTTTAGGAAAGTGTGAAAATATTATTTTATTATATAATGATATTCGGTTTCTAATGGTCCAAAAATCATTATATTCAATGATAGGATGACTCATGGTCGAAATAAAATCATCAAATAGTAATTGGAAAGGTTTTTTATGATATTTTAATATATATAATCTTATTTATTTAAATTATTTATTAATGAGGTAAACACTTCATCATTATTGCGTCATAAATAATTTAATGTATTAGAGGTCTAAAAATTATAAAAAAAATACCATGATGTAGAAAATCATTTTATCTTTAAAATTAATATTTATAGTATAAAATATAACATATATAACACCATGTAAAAATTAATTTACAAAGAGATTTTTGTTTATTTCATTTTTGTCTTAACTTTAAGTTAATTAATCTAAAGTGTCATTATCACTCACAAGTGGCTCCATAGGGTCCCAAATCCGACCCAAGGATGCCCACGGTCGGCCATAACTTATACAATGTTTTTAGGACAAGTGTTAAGTTATTTTGAATTATTATAATATTCTTTTTACCTTTAATTACCCTGTTTACCTTTAACTGCGGTAAATAAAAGTCAAAAGATACTATTCACCAAAAATTATTTTCATCTTATTGAACCAAATTTTACTTATTAATATTAAATGTGTATCTTAAATTTTGGAAATTCGACTCACAGAAGCGGTAAAATTTCATTTAAATGAAAAAGTCAGTTTTTTTACTACTACTAAGTGGTTTCACTATTCATCAAAAATTGAAGTTTTTAAGAAAACTACCAAACTTTCAGCCTAAGATATATTTGATATTCCAAATTCAAAAATTATTTCTATTTTACAAAATTCAAAACATATAAGTTTCATTAATTAATTTTATAATTAATTCTCGTTGTCAAAACAAGTAGCGTGTTTTTAAGAAACAATAACTATAAAAAGATTGACACTTGTTTATGTCCAATTTCAAAGTGAAATTAATTACAATGACCAACATTGTATTATATGGTAAAAATATATTCTAATTAAACATTAAAACCAATTAAAAAGATAATTTAACCATATAAATAAATTAGATTAAAATGAAGTTTTGAATTAAAATACAGTATTTTTCATTATTCCTAAAAAAATGAACTTTATCGAAAAAATCCCAAAAATTTACACAAAGTAAATATTGATGTCCTGATTCTAAAGAAGAATGTTATTTTTTCAAATATAACATATAAAAGTGACCAAAACAATATTTAAAGAGGGGTCGCCATTAAAAGATGATAAATCGATCTTTTAGTATTTATGCTTAAAATCGAATTCTTTTCTTATTTTAAGCCTCTAACTTTTGCTAGATAAATGTAAAAACATTTAACAAAAATGTATAATAATATTGTAGTTATCTCTATTCATTATCTCTAATACAACTTCTATAAGTTAACTAACATTTAAAATAATAATATTATATTATTAGTGTGCAACGTAACATTTCAAAGAAACTCGTTGTTGTGTATCGGGTACGCTATCGAACATAGAAACCCATTTAAAGTAAAATTAATATTTAATTCAAAAATATTAATAAATATAAAAAAGCATTATTCTTTATTTACTTGGGATGTTACAATGATTTCACTCTTGGGATGGACTGGTTAGTTCGCTTCCAAACTATTTTTGATTTCTATCACTGCATGGTGAGTTTTATGTCACCAGAGGGTGGTATGTTTCTACATAAGGGTGAGTGGGATGTCCAGGTGAGTAGAGTGAGACCCAATCATCATGGTTTGAGAGAATTTACAACCCATATGGCTAGACTATATCTAAATTACCATGGTACTTCATATATGGACTTTCCTATAGTGATGGATCATTTCAGAGATTTTTTTCCAGAGGAATTTTCAGGTTTTCCTCCAGAGAGAGGGGTAGAAATTTCTATTGAGCTCATTCTGGGAGTGTAACTAGTTTCCATTCCTCCTTATAGGATGGATACACAAGAGTTACAGGAGCTCAAGAAGTCACTATAGGAGTTACAGGCAAAGTATTTCATCTAAACCAGTACTTCTCCTTGGGGTTCGCATGTTCTATTTGAGACGAAGGTAGACGGTACCCTCAGACTTTGTTTGGATTATCAAAAGTTGAACCAGTTGACGGTCAAGAACTAATATCCCTTGTCAAGGATTTATGATCTCTTTGATCAACTTAGAGGATCCTAGGTGTTCTCTAATATTGACTCGATGTCCTATTATCATCATTTGTGTGTTAGACCATCTAATATACCTAGTACATCCTTTCAGAGCATGTATGGTCTATATGAGTATGTGGTTATGTTGTTCGGTCTCATGAACATGCCTATTTTTTCATAGAACTGATGAACCTAGTGTTCCATCAATATTTTGATTCCTTCATGGTAGTCTTTGTGGTTGATATCTTGGTGTACTCTCACACTCGACACGACCATTCCACACATCTTGATATAATTTTGAGTACACTAAGAGAGCATCAGTTATATGCTAACCTCTCAAAATACCACTTTTGGATGGACTAGATTCACTTCCTGGGTCATGTTATCTTAGATACAGGGGTATTAGTAGACCTAGAGAAATTGAGATCATTAGTTTCCTAGAATAATCCAAATAACTTGTTTGGGTTACAGAGATTTCTAGGGATGGTTGGTTACTACAGGAATTTTATACATGACTTTTCACGTTTATCCGTGCCACTGATAGGCCTAACTAAGAAGGGTGAAAAGTACATGTGGTCAGTTTCTTGTGATTCAGACCTTTAGAAGCTGAAAGGGATGTTGACTTCCGCACTGATACAAGTTTTTTCATATCCAGGAAATATTTATACATTTTCACTATGATGCATCAGTTATCAACCTAGGAGTAGTTCTTATGCATGGGGAATGAGTCGTTGCATACGGGTCTCGGTAGTTGAGGCCACATGAGAGGAATTACCCGACGAACGATCTCGAGTTGGATGAAGTTGTTCGTGATTTACATTATTGGAGACACTATCTGTTGGGAGAGAATTTTATAGTTTTCACCGAACACAAAAGTCTCAATTATATCTTTACTCAGCGTGATCTGAATCTGAGATAGTAAAGGTGGGTTGATTACCTTCAGCCTTTTGACTTTGAGCTTGCCTACATGCCTGGGAAATGAAACGCGGTGGCTGATGTATTGAGCATGATGACTCAGATATGGGAAGTTCAGGAGGCCATATGGGAATGGTAGCTTATGGATCTGTTCTCTGAGATGCATTTGGAGGTGCATGACAAACATGGGTAGACTTTTCTTTCTTCTGTAGCTGTTACCTCTACTCTGCTTGATCGAGTACGAATGAGGTAGCTATTAGATTTAGAAGGCCTGGTTCTATGGGAGAGTGTGTCAGGAGAGGAACCTATTCCTAGATAGACCATAAGTGAGGATTATATCTTACCTTTTTAGGGGCATGTATGGGTGTCAACATACATAAGCGAAGAGTTAATGTGGGACTTTCAATCCTCAGTTTGGGCAGTTCATCCTAGCGTCACCAAAATGTATTGTGATCTTCACCGTCAGTATTGGCGCCCAGGTATGAAGAGAGATGTTGTTGGTTTTTTGATGAGGTGTTCCACCTATCAGTAGGTGAAGGCAGAGCATTAATGAACAGTATGACTATTGTAGCAGTTACTCATTCCTGAGTGGAAGTGGAAAGATGTCGCGATGGACTTTGTGACAGGTTTACTGAGGTCACCTCAAGGGAATGATGCACTTTTGGTTGTCATTGACAGACTTATGAAGGTTTCTTACTTCTTTCTGATTATGTAGACCTTTAGTGTTGATGAGATGGGAAGGTTGTACATATGGAAGATTGTATGACTACATGGGGTTCCACACTCCATTGTGTCAGAAAGGTACACCCGTTTTACTTCTTAGGTTTGGTAGGGACTATAGAGGGATTTGGGTACATAGGTACTTCTGAGTACAGCTTACCGTCCCCATACTGATAGCCAATCCGAGTGTACAATTCAGGTGTTTGAGGACATGTTGAGAGCATACATCCTTGATTTTGTAGGTTCTTGGGAGAAGCACATACATACTGTGGAATTTTCCTAAAATAATAGTTTTCAAAAAACTATTCAGATGGAACCTTATGAGGCTTTGTACCGTAGTCCATGCCAATCACAACTATATTGGTTGAAGGCAGGAGAGGCAGTTATGCTGGGACCTCATCTTGTCTAAGAGACCACAGAGTAGATAGAGTTGATTAGGAAGAGGAATACTATTACACAGTCACAACAGAAGTCTTATGATAATTGATAGAGATGACCTCTAGGGTTCGAGGTCATAGATGAGGTATTTCTACATGTCACACCAAGGTTGGAACACGGGAGTATTAGGAGACAGTGTAAGATTTCACCGACATATGTCAGACTGTTTGAGGTTTTGGAGATAGTTGGACTGGTTGCCTATCGGCTACAGTTACCTCAGAGGTATTGGGCTATGCACGATGTCTTCCACGTTTCTCAGCTATGGTGTTACTTCTTGGACTCGTCTCATGTTTTTCAACCTGAGTAGGTTTAGCTGGAGGTGTACACATCGTTCGAGGAGCATCCTATCCAGATTTAGTATCGTAGTTCAAAGGTTCTCTATGGCTGGTCTATTACTCGGGTACGAGTGTTATGGCAGCACGGGTGAGTACATGATGATACTTGGGAGAGGGAGGTCAATGTATGATCATAGTGGCTGGAGTTGTTCAAGGATTCTTCTTCTACGCCGCATTTCAAGGGAAATTTGGGGAAAAATTGCTTTAGGTGGGGAATTTTGTAAAAACCCTGAACTTATTTTCAGGTATGGGTTTTCTTTTCAGGTGTTTTTGAGAAAAATAGGATAATATATAAATTTAAGGAGTGCTCATCCTGTACTTAGGAGTGCACACCGTGTACCTGGTTTCCAGGGGTGACTATGTACTGTCCATGTAACAGCCAAGTACATGGCCGTGTGGGTTGACCTAGAGACCTCCTAAAGAGGAGTTCGGTTAAGGAAAGTACACATCATGTAATTTTTTTTAATTGTTAAATTAGACTGGGGTCACGTCTAATTGGAAGAATGCCCTTCTTCTCAACTCATCTCGTCCAGGAGTGACTGGAGTTGACAAATCTTCTTCAATCCCCCAACTCGCCATCCGTTCTCTGATTCGACCACCGTCGATTGCATTTGAATCACCACGGTGATATCATACTTCTTCTGGAGCCTTGTTTCCTGATTCTTCTTCTTTCATGTGATATCCTCGGTTGAACATTTTTAGAGTTTTTGTAGATCTACGGAGTTCTATAGTGATTCAAGGCCTGAGGTTCACATATATCATTCATACAACGCCGAGGTAGGTGGTTTGTGCCTTTCTATAGTTATTCCTTGAGTTATATCTGCAAAAGTTCCCAATACCCTTGTTTGAGGTATTGTGCAGTTAGGGATTTTAACCCTGTTAATGTTTGTTATGTCTTGTTTTCTTGAGTAGAGGTATTTAATTGTTAATAGTGTTTTTTCAATGCTTTGGAAGTTTTTTCCCATGATTGTTTTAATATTGACCATTTGGTCTAGCTTTGCCTATTAGGCTGATTTGTTTTCCATGCCTAGTGTTGTTAGGATGGAGTGACTTTATCTGACATATTGTGATATGTTGTAGAATATTTATCCAATTAGTTCTTGTGGTTTACTTTGGTTTCCATATTTTGTTTGTGATTTATTTACTTACATAGGGTCATGGGAACCTGGTGTAGTAGACCATAGGGGGAATGGACGTTGAGGGCTTCCCCATAGTGTTTGTTTACTTTTATGTTGTGATACCATAGGGGGGTGGACTTTGTGCTCCCTCATAGTGTCTATAGTTCTTCATTATAAGACCACAAGGGGAATTGGACATTGAGTACCTCCTCATAGTGTCTAAAGTTACTGATATGATACCACATGGGGAATTGATGGTGATTTCGTCCATAGAGAGTTTGTGTTAAAGCTAAACCAGAGGGGTTAGACTATGAGTACTTCCCAGAGGGTTTCTTGTGGTTGTTTTGGTTGAACTGGAGGGGTTAGGCTGTGAGTACTTCCTAGTGGGTTACATATGATTGTTGGTTGCTTAACTGATAAATGAAAATGAATGTAATTGAAACTGTAGGACTGTTAATTTTTGAGTACATCCTTGTTTATTTCTTCATCTTGCTTATTACTTTCCATCTATATTCATTGGCTGTTAGGCATAGATCATTGAGTGGTTTCCCATTGGGATTCGTCTCACACCCTATTTGGATCATTATTTTGGGCCCAAAAAGATTATATTTTTGTAGGTCTAGATAAGGGTAAGTTCCCTTCTACGCTATGTACTTGACTGCTGTAGGGTTGGAGAGCATGGGACCAAGCTGAGTCTTGTGATGCTGTGGAGTTGTTTACTTGATTTTCTTTTGTACTTTGGTTTAGTACTGTATTACAGCATTGTGACTTGTTTGGATTCTTTCCTAGACATATGTATCATGCATCATTTATGTATGTTCTCTAGTTTTTAATTACTTTTAGTCTTCCACTGTTTACTTATTACATGTTATTACTACTTATGATATTGTAGATTTGTTTATTTTCACTGCGTTACTCTTACAATGAGGGAATAGTTTCCCCACTATCACACCCAAGGCCCTCGCTGCTAGTAGGAAGCCTCTGGAATTTGGGGAAATGTGCTTGAGGCCATGTGACCAACCAGGTACGGGGCACCTTTGGGAGGCACCCGGAACTGGGACATTACACTTTGGGTCTTTCAACATAAGGTAGTGTTTGTGTGTTTTTGAGAGACTCAACATCTTATGAATTGATCTGATCGGCATTGGATCTTCATTGCGTTTTCAGTGCATCTTACCGAGTAAGTTTTCTTTCCAATTCTTCCTTACTTATGATCATGGTAGCACCCTAGCCTTGCATTATTAGATCTGCTGACCAAAGTTGGTTGATTCTTGTCATCTTCTTCTATATTTGTTGAGAGATCTCTTCTAGAGGCCTTTTTCCTTTATTGGTTGTGGTGTAGCAGACGTCCTTCTTTGAGGTATATGGGTTTCCTCTCTTTCTCTGACCTTTTGTGTTTAGATTTGAATCAATCTTGTCATGTATTAGATTCTAGGTTCTCCGTTGGTGTTTTTGTGTTTAGTTCTTGGATTTGGATTCTGTTGCAGGCTTGTGCGAATCGAAATTTGTGGTAGGAGGTTCCGTCTCTAGCCTATGATAATGAACCTACCTTTTTTCTTTGAGAATTGCTTTATAAATTTATTTATGAAATTTAGAATGATTTTTGTGTGTGTTGAAAAAGGTTTTTGAATGAAAAATGGTTTTCCCTATCTTTTGATAAATGGATTATCAGTGTTTTTGAATGGTTTTCAAGTCATTGAAATGTTTTTGAGAAAAAGATCACATGGGTTACCTTGGTTACTAAGGTGTAAGGTTTATCTTGAGGCCATCATCCATTGATTGGTGATTATCAAGGAGGTTTTTCGTGATCCTTTCCTTTGTTTCCTAGTCCTGTTGTTCTACGGGACTGATAGTGACATTTTAGAGGGTTTACTCATGGGGTATTCCTCTACTTCCTAGTCCTGTTGTTCTAGGATCAGATTTTGTGCACTTGATTCTTATGGTACGAGTAGTCTGCTACATAGACCAATAGTATTCCTTTGTGTGTGATACTTTTTCTTCTGTTTTTTATTACTTGGCTTTCTAATTTGGCCTTGATATGCATGTTTATGCTTTCCAAAAAATGTTATGGAAAAATATGCTTTGAAACTTTTATACCTGCTTTTGTTTAGAACTATGGAAAAGGGAAATTTTTACCACATTTTCTATAAAAATACTTTACTTATTATCATTCCAAGTTTTATTTTAAAAATTTTTATATATGATTTGTTATAAAAAGACTTTTTATGGAACACCTGGGTGGGATCCTACTGAGCCTATTAGCTCACACCCTGTACACTACTTCGGTTGTGTGTAGACCTTTTTTTGTCCTCCATTGCAGGTAAAGGAAAGGCATGACAGTGAGGCAGTGAGTTTAGTGTCATCTGGGGTGGGTATCTGATAGTGAGATAGTTGGAGTTCATCCATGCCATCGTTGGAGTAGCTGTTGGTTTTGATTCCCTTCCAGTCGGACTTTTCTTTTAGAGTTTTTAGCTGCTATTATAGATGTTTTGTTTTTATTGTTTTCTTAAAGTTATAGAATATATATTTTTTTAGTATTCCATAGTTCCTCTCTTTCCTTGTATATGTATTCCATGTGTTTGTTCAGGTTGGGTGAAATTTTTCCCTTAGTTTTTTTAGTTTCTATGCCCAGGTGCTTGCCGCCAGCCTGTAGGGATCAGAAACTCCTTTTGGGTATGTGAAGGATCAGGTCAGGTGTCGGGTTTGAGGGTAACCCGGTTCGGTTCATTACATGTAAGTATCTACATCATGGTACATTCACTTTGATGAAGCAATATAGGAATTTAGTTTCACAGATAATGAACGTGATCCCTGTGCCTATAAGTGGTTTTGTGAGAGTGAATTAATTTTCCTTACATTATTTTTTATACGATACTATTTATAAGAAATGGTGTACCATAAATACAGTCAATTAAGATGTGGTTGAAAAAAATCTTCTCCATGAAGTACATAAATGAATCATTCTATTTTCTAGGGATCGAGATCATTCATGATATATCTAAGTGGATTATGGACTATGTTAGGGTATATATATTGACAAGGTACTAAAGAGATTTGGTATGGAAAAATATAAGAGGTAATTTTTGAAAATGTCACGTGACATACATCTCTATATGAAAATGTGTCATCATGCATAATAGGAGAGAAAAAAAGATGATTAGATCCAATTATACATTTTCAATAGGTTTTATCATGTATGTCATGTTATATATTAGTCTTGATGTTGTTTATGCCTTGAGAAATCTAGATAGATATCAAGAAGATCCAAGAGAATATTCTTGGATGGAATTCAAAACTAACTTAAAGTATCTGAGGTGTACTAAAGATATTATCCTAGTTTATAAAAGATATGAAGAACTCTTCATCAGTGGATAAGCATATTCCAATTTTAAGATAGATCTGAATGATCTGAAATCATTATCAATACATGTATTCTTTCTTAATAGAGGAGTTATGATCTAGGAGACCACAAAGTATATAGTGGTAACTAATTCTATGGTAGATTCTAAGTATATTGTGGATTTTTTTGTAGCTAAATAAGATGTATAAACACACGATCTTGATGTGGATCCTATTAATAAAGATGATATCCCATTGTATTGTGATAATACTATAGTGGTGGTCTTAGCTAAGGAGACAAGGTTGCATCAATGAGAAAATAATATAATTTGTAAGTATCACCTATTGATGGATTTTTCTTAGAGAGGTTAGGTTATAGTTAGTAGATTTTCCATGATGGAGAATATGATAGACCCGTTGACTAGAGCTTCATCTCAATAGATTCATGAATATCATGTGAGAGTTATCAAACAAAAAGTCATTAGCAATTGGTTTTAGTGAAATTGAGAATTTGTTAGAGTTTTTTCATAGAACCAATTGTTGTATACTTTAAATTACCTATATTTTTAAAGATTTTAATATTAATAAATATCTTATAACATGGTGATTGTTCTTCAAATTAACATTTAATGTTATAAAGTCCTTATAGTATTTTTCACATAGAAAGGTTATAGAAATACCCTAATATAATGAGGACCTTGAAGTGCTATAAAAATATTCTTAAACTTATATCATGTGGTCTAGATGCCATTATCTGATAGGAGACAGATGATTTTTTTACTATTAGATTTTTGACACTATTAAGAGGATGAGTCTCTAACTCATGAAGTTTCATACTTGGTAATCTTCATGATAGGAGGTTTTGAAGACAGATCCACCAATAGGAATTCCACATTTATATGTGTCACTAGATATTCCTCTATGTGAACATGTGTATTGGTCATTATACTTGAGTTTATTGTTAATTCATCTCATGAGTCACATAATTTTATATATTAATGAAAACCATGAGGACATATGTTCACAGTGAGGTAGGATAAATTGGGTGCATCAAAAGGGATATGGAATTAATGAATATATCAAGATAGGATTTTTCACTTTCAAGTTTAGAAGTTGATATCTCAATCTCTCTGATAGAAATGGAACTATATGGTTAAGTAAATGGACATGGAAATTTATTGATGAGTTTATTTTAGGTATTCAAAGAAATATATACCATCCATATAGTTTGATCACACAAGTATACATCTTTCTTGATAATATATCAAGACAATGAGATTATATTACACAGTGAGTGTTATTATGGGGTTCTTGTTATTGATATATTAATGTAATTCTCTATAGGTGACTTAATTATTTATTTAATTACATGAATACATGAATAAATATTTAATCACTAATTAGTGAATATAATATTTATTTATTGAATAATATAAAGATATTATTTGGTTTTGATGTGATAACTATTTTTTGTATTAATTGTGGAAAACTATATGAATACTTTCTCTAAATGTTATACTTGGGAATGTCCGGATGGAGAAAGTACACCAGCATTAATGGATATTTGGATTCAGGCCAGTAAGTGTCAGTTCAACAAAAGTATCACAGTTGAATAAAGTATGTTCAATGAAATCCTCAGGTGTGATCTCAAAAGATACAACTGAGTAGACCCGTTAGAATAAATTGGATGGGTTAGGTTTAGGGGATGGTGCATTTTAGAGTTTGAGTGTTCTATTTGAATATATTTTTTAAATAAATTAATTAATATTTATATAAATGATATTAAATAAAATATTTCATTTCATCTAGTCCCTTAAATCAACTTTTCAATCATCCTTGGCATTTATCAAACCTTTAATAATAAATATCTTTATATTATTCATTCATTCAATAAATAAATATTACATTCAATAATTAGTGAATATATATTTATTCATGTATTTACATAAATAAATTAATAATTAACTATATAATAAAATAAGGGATAGATATTTATATTTTTTAAATAGAAAATTATCTATTTTTAATATTCAACTCAATTATATATTCCAAACTAGAAAAACTAGTGATTAAATTTATGTGATCAACGTAGCCTGAATAAAAATTATTACTCATTCTTGAGAATAATATTTATTCTAATATTAACATAAATAGAATTTAACTAAGAATCATGGATACCCTCTGTGTGTGACCCTCTAAACCAGATTCTCAGTGGAATTAGGGATAATGACCTAAATTCTAAGATCAACATCTACAAACACATCAAAACATCCATAGAAAAATAGGATAATGTCTTAAAGAAAACAACCATCTATAAATACTAACTTTGTAATATAATCACTTTGCCTCAATATCTTGTCAAGCTGGTTACATACTCGGGTGATTTTTTTTCAGTTTTTTGCATCGTCATCTTTAATGGTTATTGTTGTCAATCCCTCGAACCCTCATTCCCTACTCTGACCTCTTGTACCTCAGCGACTCTCTAAGTCGAAGCTAAAGTAGTGGAATCCTAGAGATTTTGGGTTCTGCGGTTTGGTGGTCAAAGGCTTCCAGGCTCTTACAGAGTTTGGTTTGCTCCTGGTCTTCTACCTCGACGAAGGTCCTAGCACTCGGAACCCTTGGACTCTCTTTCCCTGCTCTGATCTCAATCTCTACTATGCCCCTCTAAGACGGATCGAGAGTAGTGCAAAACAGGATATTTTGGGATGTGCGGTTGGCGGTTTTCGGTGTGCCTGGAACGTCTCTTTGACGATGGCATTTTTGTGATGCATCGGAAACGTCTTTCTTCTCCATGACATCTGTGTTTTATGGTTTTTTCGGCATTTTTGTTTTGTGGGATGCCAATTTGTTCTTCGGTGATGGTGGTTTGATGGAGCGAGGAGTTATTCTGGTGGTGGATGTTGGTCGTTTGATCTTCGTGTTTCAGATTATGTGGTTCTGTTTCTGGTTCAATGTTTGTTCAGTGTTTCTTCCTCATAATGGTGATTTAGTAAATGATGGAGCGACGTTGTTGGCGACAGCCTTCATATGGGGAAGACGGTGACTTGGAGTATGGAAGACGTCAAGGGTGATGATTTTTTTTATGTATCAATGTTTGAAGATGCGACATCGATGGTCGGTGGGTACTAGCCCGCGATATCTGATGAAGGAGATGAATGTGATGACGACATGGTTCAATGTCAGGGGCGCAGATCGAGGAGGCTCATTGATCGAGGATCCGTGTCCCAAGGAATCACATCATGGCTGTTTGAATTTTGAATCAAATGTGTCTTTCATTTAAGCGGTTCTTTGAATTTGGGGTTTTGGTAATCTCTTGTTGGTCCGGTACCCGCTCACCTAAAAAACAGATTTCCAAAATCAAATAAAAATTTAATTTTCAGTCAATGACTCACGATATGCATTAAAAATAGTCTCAATTATAAGGAAAAATACACATATTCAAAAATAATAATATCCAATGACATGTATATATATGGAATTCCTATTGGCGGGTCAATCATCCTAACCCCCCATCTTAGAGATTACTATGTCCATTAATTTATGAGTCAAAACCTATTCCTCGTATAATAATCAATCAACTGATAGTTAAAATATCATCCATGTCCATTCAAATAAAATTATCTAGACCATAGGACACAAGTTTAAGAAAATTTTCATAGAGATTGAAGACCCTCATTATAGTGAATAACTGATATAACCTTTCTATAAGAAAAATACTATAAAAAGATTATCACATTAAATGTTATGAAAAAGAAAAATCATCATGAAATAAGGTATTTATTAAAATTAAAATATATAAATATACAAGTTATTGAAAGTAAAAAGTAGTTGGTTTTAGGGAACCAACTCTAACAAGTTCCCAGGAATCGACCAATCCTTTAAACTTCACTTTGATTCCTTATTGGGTTTAAAGGAATATATAACACTTATAGAAGATATCATAAGAAAATAATAAACAAAAATCCTTGAACACTAAGCTAGATAAATTAAATTATGCATACTATAAAATGAATAAATGGTATACCTTTCACCAAAGATGGCCATTACATCTATCTTCATCCTTTGTGCTTAATGAAGATCACATGAGAGGTAGTAAAAAGACATTACTACTACAAAAGTATCAATGTTTTATGATGAATCACTTGATGATCAAGTGTGATCCTCTCAAAACACACAACATGTTGCTACCACATAAAGAAAAAGGGTGAGGGTTAAGAGAGCTACATGATTGAGAGAGTTTCGGCTAGCTACACACAAGAGTCACTCACACCCATCAAATGGGTAATGCCTATTTATATAGGTCCCTCAAGTATTATCCTTGAGTTAAATTACATTAACTCATACGTTATGAATTAATGTATGTGGTTACATCAAAATCAACCTTCAACTATACCAACCCCATACATTTCCTCTTATAAATTCTTTATTTCTAATATCCAACTTAGGAAGATTCAATTGATAACACTTATCATTAGGTAGTAGCATATTATCACTTATAATATTCAATATAATATCCTTTTTCCATGGTATGTGATATTCCTTTTGTTTATGTATGTCGTACATTATGACTTCCACCAATTTTATAATATGATATTCCAAAAACTCACCATATGATTTAAAGGAATTAGGTATTATCTCATTAAATACATATAAATAGACATGTGTGTGTATAGACACACATTAACACACATAAACTTGCACAATAATAACGATCAATTCATATAAATGGAGATAATTGTAAAAAAAATTAATCAAAATAATAAAAAACTGAATTCAATGACATTCCATGGGTTTATAATCAATTCATCCAATAAAACATGAATATCTAACATTTTTTACTAGGATTTATGTAGATAAAATAGTTTGGTAATGAAGGAGAATAGTTCATTGGTTGATTTTAAATAAAAAAACAATGACTTTAATCAATGTTAACTTAGAATACACTGATAAGGAGGGGTTTTCTCAATGTTATGAAAAATATTGCATATCATCTCTTATATTTGTACTGGTAAAAGTTTTCATAAACTTAAAAAAAGTAAAAAATTTGTGAGTTCAGGGGAATTTGATCTTGGGAATTCGATTTGAGGAATAGTCAAATAACCAGTTGAATTAGTGAGTTTATCCGACCTTTATAATGCTTGGTGCACACAATCACTATAGCACTTAGTATACACATGCATGTCTATTCATACACACATTCTTTGAGTTAAATAATATATAATAATATATAATCTATTTTATATTAATATATATAAAAATATATTTATGCCCCATGGGGTGTGGTTGAGTGGTTGCGTCCCCCGGGTATCGATGGTGGTGGGGGAAGGTCTCAGGTTTAAGCCTCCTCTGGTGCATGTTGGTGTAGAATTTTCTTTGTATTTTTCCCTCACCCATGAACCGCTGTAAATATATATATATATATACATATGAATTTATAATAAATATATTAGAATATAATTATGTATATAAATATATTATTAATTATATTAAAATTTAGATCATATTTATAGATAATAAATTATAAAAAAATTTAAAAAATATATTTTAATTTCAAATTTAAATTATTTTATTTAAGATTAATTTTTTAAAACATATAATAATATGTTAAATTTGTCTATTGAATGATTTATTTTATATATGCACATACATATGCAATCATGAGTACATTCATACATATAAATGATTATTTAAATTAAATTACATGTATATTTGTATGTATGTATGTCTTTATATTCAATTACTATAGATTGATATTTTAAAAGTTCTAAAAATCACTTTTATCTATGATAAAAAACTGCTCATGTACGGATAACCTTTAAAATCCCATCACTTTTTTCATCACTAAAAAATGATGATTAAGGTACCCTTTATCATCGCTAAAAAAATCACAGATATTGGGGGACTTTATCAATTATTTTTTTAACATTGATAAAGGCCACATATATCAACGATTTTATATTATTCTAATAGAGGATGCCTTTATTAGTGCAAGTTTTATCATTTTTTTAGCATTGATAAAAAATTCATTAATTAGTGCAAAAATCACTGATTAAACTATAAGTTTTTCCTAAATTTTTTTGAGGTAGGTTGTTTCAGGCCCCCACCACTTTTATCAGCATTCCCCAACCCACCCCCACCCCTCCCCTAACTCATGCATGACCCAACCCACTACCAACCTTTATTAGCACTCCCCCCCCCCCTCTCAACTCAATAATGTGCACCTGGATTTGAGCCTCAGGCCCCCTATGAAAAGCTAACGACCTTACCGCTACTCCATCTTGTTTTCTTCTATATTTTATGATATATATATATACATATATTTTTTTATTTATATATTTTTTCATATAATTATATATAATAATATAATTTTTTTTAAATATATTTATAAAATAAGCTTAGATATTTACATATATATATTTATATATTTATATATATTTATTTATTTTCATATATATATTTATTTATATATTTACATAAATTCTTATATATGTATGTATATATTTATATGTTTAAATATATATTTATAGATTTTTGTATAATTTTATATTTACATATAAATTTTTTATAATGTATTTTTAAAATGATTATTTATTGTAAACATATTTATGTGTCTAAATATATATATTTATATAGGTGTGTGTCTCTATATATATGAATGCATATGTCACACCCCAACCCATATTTCCCATATTATTTTAATTCTTTATAATTTTTTATCTCTTTCTATAATATCATGTTGAAGCAATTTAAAATTTTGGTAATTTTTAATTTCAATCCAGGTGCACAGTTGACACATGATTAGTAGAAAACATGTGGCAACCATGAGAATGAATCTTCAATTTAACATAGTAAAAACACATGATTGGCACATGGTTTTTATAATCATGCATCCTTCTCAAATGGGGTTCTTCAGGTCTTATATTAGGGGTTTCACATTTGGTGCATAGTTCTTCCAGCTGTGTGGCCAAACTGTGCATGGTGTCCAGATTATTAAAAAAGTGGAATTTACTAGAAAACCCTCCCTTTTTCCTCAATAAAATTATGCCAATACTCTCAATAATATTAATGTGATTTTATAGCTGAGATCCCCCAGGTCATGTGCTTCTCATCTAGATCCTTTTCTCTTTAGAGATTTCAAGGTGAATTCTTTATGATCCAATTTCAGATGACCGAGCTAAGGCCTCCTTCTTCCTCTTCCTCTTCTTTTTGCTTTTTTATCTCTTCATGTATTGTGAACCATATAGTTCTAAACCCTATATGGTATGGGGTGTTATAAATTTATTTATTTTGGTTCCTAGGGTTTTTGAGGCCCGATTTGAAGCCTAATCTAGTGGTGTTTAGTTAAGGTGATGAGTTCCCCTTTGATTTAAGGTAGGTTTACCCTTGTATTTGGCCTTTAAATTTTGGAACATTTATTGATTGTATTTATAATATTTTTCTTTGATGTTAAATGATAATATATAATATGATTAATAATTATTAAAAAGTAAAATTAAGTTTTACTTCATTTTCATTTCAATGCTGTAACGCCCCAAGATTTTACTATATAATTTTCCTTTAAATAAACACAGTGTCGATAGCTTATTTCACAAAAAACACCAAACTGAAAAACATATAAGAAATATCAGATGAATGTTATTAGAAAAATTTAATAATAATAAAACCACTAGTAAATAAAATGATTATAACCAATTATAAATGCATACAAATAGGTTTTAAAAAATTTTATGTTTTAAAAGAACATTTTTCAATAAAAAAATTTTCTTTATATATATTTTCATTTAAAGGAAATTTACATAAATTTTAGAATTTTAATTTGGTAAAAAAATCATTTTTTAATTAACAATATAAAAATTAACTTAGGAATAATTCTAGAGATTTTTCTAAAATAATTGATTTTTAGGTGAATAATAAAAAATACAAATTTTGCTAAAACCGTCACTTTTATAACATATCATAATAAAAGAACAGATTAAAATATTTATAAAACTTTTTCTATTAAAATTATATAAAATAAAAAATCATTAAAAATTACTATGATGAATTTTTAAAACACATGTTTAAAATTTTGGAATCTTAAGTAATATTTCACACTAAAAAATAATTTTATACGCTTATATTAAGAATTATATTTTAAAACTTTTTAAAACTAAATATAAAAAAATAGATTTCATATTTGAGGTCAAAATTTCCATATTATTTAATAAGTTTAATTTCATTTTCAATTATAAAAAATTATATTACTATGATTAAAGTAAATTACTACGATAATGATGAAGTGGTTATATTCAATGAATTGTTTTATTAACATTGTATAATTTTTATCTAATAAATTAAACTAATAAATTTTAAATATTGATTATAATATAATTTTTTAACATATATATAAATATATTAACACTCATTCAATTATCAATCAATACAAAATATGATTAGGGAATCTTGTGGTGAAAATAATTATTTTTGCAAAAAACTATTTTTCTATATATTAAATATTTTGAAACAAAAGTTAATTTTTACATATCTAGAAATTTAATTATATTAAATTGATATTAAATTTATGTCCATAATATAAATTTTTTTTAGGAAGGTTTATTTTATTTTTAGTAATAAAACATAAATTTCTTATGAAAAAATAGTTTCCATAGTAAAAATCAAAAAAGGTACAAGTAAAAAAGTATAACTGTAAATGACTTCAAATATGTTTAAATCATGTCTAGAAATTATTGGGTGAGGATTTATAGACCCAATATCACCAAAAAAATCCTTTATTTATAAATTTTGGATTCACTGGCCCGTCAATACTGCAATAATATTATTGAAAGGTAAAGGGCACTACCAAAAGTGCCATTTTTTTAATTATAAAAGGGGAACACTTATAACCTTTAAATTATCCACTTTACCATAAAAAAATTTATTTAAACCCTGAGCATTTTTCCTCTCCTATAAGTTAATTGCACCTTATAAAGCCTTTATTCACCAAACGTTAACCTCAATCCTTCAATTCTAAGAAGTGCATCAAGAGGAAGTTCAAGGTCTCCACGCAAGTGTTGATTAGAGTAGATCACTCAAGAGGTGGGTTGAATTGAGTATCTACAAAAATTTCTGATTAAAAAGTATTCTTAAAAAGTTTTCCTCAAAAAGGTTAAATACAGCCCAGTTAATCAAGGATATACTATTATAAGAGTTTGACTGTTTAAATAACTTCTTATAATATTTATTAGTTCTTAGTAATCGTAATGTCAATTATTAATATTACTTTTGAAGCTATTTTACTAAGACAAGACAATTATAACTTCTTTCCAAGATTAACTATCAATGTGAATTTAGTGATTTATGAGTTATATAGTAAAGTATTAAAAATAGAGAAGACTAAATTAAGCAGCATAGCGGATATGAAACAAGTAGTTTAGTATCAAGCTAAGACCAAATCCACTCCACTTGGTGATCATCTGCCACCAAGTATTTTATATAAATAAACTTGATCCACACCCTAGATCGGGGTTAGACAACATTTCACAGGACTTTCCAGGTCACACAGGGACCTCTTCCATAGTTCTTCATGGGAAAAAACAACCAGGCCACATAGGGACCTCTTCCACACTTATCTGTGGGTATAAACAAGTGTAAAAAGATGTTTGAGTAAGGATATATTTTATCCTTCAGTTTGATTTAGGAGATAGAGTGTGTTATTATACAGAAACACACACTGCTCGAAAGTTAATAAAATGATATACAATAGAGCAGAAGTATTGAGATAGGTTTAGAAGTTCTATGGGAGTTAGTCTTTGAAGCTCTGGACTTCTTGAGATGAAGCATTTGCAGAACTCAAGTCCTTGTATGGAAAACAGAGTGTCACAAGTCAGATAGATCCGGCTTGATCTCTTCATGATGTTTTATAGTACGAAGATGTTCTTGGTATTTCAGTATGCTTTGTGTATTCTTCAGTAGCGTCGATTTTTATGAGGAAAATATTCCTTCAAGAATTTTCAAAGTGTATTCTTTTTTTTCATTCTCACAACCACCAGATTGTTCTTCTTTTAAGTAACGTTCCACCCTTCTTTTTCTGGGTCGCACTACTCTTTTATCTTTAAGTGCATGTGTTGGAGCTGACATGTTTCATGTATTCTGCACCTCATACCTCGTACTATCAGATGATATGTCTATAGAGAAACATTATTTTGTCAGTGCATTAAAATCTTCAAATATGACCGTCAGATATTAAATTTAAAGACGAAAAAACATATTAGGAAACGGTTTCACTGTATGTCATGGAAACGGTGTCTCATCCACACAGTGTATGGATTGTTCACAGTGTCTTGATATCACGGTGTCTGGTTCATGGTGTATTGTTCACAATATTTTGATGTCACGGTGTCTTGTTCATGGTGTCTTTATGTCACAATGTCTTGTTCACGGTGTCTTGTTCACAGTGTCTTGATGTCGTAGTGTCTTGTTCACGGTGTCTCGCGGTCACGGTGTCTGGTTGTCATGGTGACTTCTTGTACACGATGTCTTCTTGTTCATGGTGTCTCAGACTTAATAAAATATATTTATTCAGACTTAAGCATTGATATTTATGGAATGTATTAAACTCAATCATTTTTTAGAGAAATCATTATAAATTGAATCAAAAGATAGTGTATAGTAACCAAACTGAGTGTATAACACTTTAGAACTTTGAATAGCTTTTACTAAACAACTTTACATTTTATGTGAGATAGATTACATAGAGTTAACAAAGTTTATAGACTAAATAGGATTTGTGATCATTAAAACATTATTATTACATGAGGAGTCCAACAATCTCCCCCCTTTTGATGATCACAACCCATGTATATTAAGAGTGTATATTTTATTCACAACATAGTTCGAATGTGCATATAATATATATAGATTGAGTGTTATCTTACCCTATATTTCTCCCATATATATTTATTTCTCATATATTTCTCCCCCTTTTGGGATTATCAAAAAGTAGCAGGGAAAGGAATGACAAAAGAGACAAGCAAAGTGCAGAATGTATTAGATAAAATGAGGGGAATTACAAAAAGTAAAACAAATATAACAAGATTCTCATCAAAATAGAATAAGAATTATCTTTCTTCACTGGATAGTCTTCTCATTTCCTTTAGCAGCAGTAGTAGAAGAGGAAACCATAGGATCAGAAGTTGAAGTAGAAGAAGGGAGTGAGCTGGTTGATAGAGAAGTTAAAGGAAGACCTTCAAAGACAGAGGGTTCCAGAGTAGGTGTAGTAGAAGACCAAGTAAATTCTTGTTCAATGATCACATGCCTGATCTAACTCAGTTCTTTACTAGCAGACATAGAAGTGGAGGCTATGGAAGAGGTGAATATAGGAAAGCCAGGTCTTAGAGGTGCAGCCACATGAGTAATAATGGTTGTACTCTGTACATGAAGATAGGGCCTTAGAAGCTTAATAAAATCCACAATGATATCTCCACTATACTGCGTATATTTCTCGAATTCATCCATTTTTTCCATAAACTTATCCAACAGACGAGTGAACTCTGTGATCTTTTGGACTTGAGTCTTGAAATCTTGAGTAACATGAGGAATCCTTATATTTTCTACAAGATATTTAAAATGATTGTTCATATCAGTCTTTGAGAAGATCATGTTGAAGTATAAATCCAATTTCTTTACAATTTCTTACTGAGCATAATTTGTAATTTTTGAATGGATTTGGACCAGATCAAGAACTCGGTCACTGTTCTTGACAAATTCATATAGAGAATATTTATAGAAACCACTAAGCACAGTCTGAAGATCTTCTTTGACCACTGTTCTGAGAAGATCACTGTCTAAGGAAGGTTGAGATGATTTTCCATATACCTTAGATTCACTAATAGCTAAGGTCAGAGATTAAAGTTTATTTATCACTTTTTTAAGGCACCTTGTATACTAATCAGTGAGTTTGTTAAGATTAACCACAAGCTCTCGCATTTCTTTCACAACCTGTTTATTTCTTTCTGTGACCTTTTCAGCTAAGGAAGCTAAATGATGTTGAATCTGAGAGAAAATATTTTGCGGGGTTTGATAAACAAAAGGCTCCACAGAAATAGAAGAGGCTCTGATTTCGAATTCATCACTTTTTTCATGTCTTCAATCATACCTCTTAGAGTCTTCACTTTATCACTGAGTAGTATGTTTTCAGGAATCTCATGAAGCATTTTGGGTTGAATCTACCAAATAACTTTTTCCAACAATATTGATGCATCTTTCTCACTAAAATTCATTACAGGAGCTGGTTGGGTATTCAAGAATTTTTCAACTCCAGACAAAAGAGTAGCTCCAAATTCCTTTAGATCATCTTGACTCACCAAGGATGGTTATTCTAGTTGGGTATTTGTGACATATTTCAATTGGAACATATTAGAAAGGTCAAGGCCTTTTATTGTGACTTTTTGAGAGTCATCCACATCATAGAAACTAGGGAACTTATACCGAATGTCTACAAGGATTAAATCAATCGGGTTTGGTACTTCAATAGATTCTAGATTTGGGGGTTTCTCCCCCTCAACAGTTTCATCCTTCTTCGAACTAAGAGGATTAGGGTCTTGATATATTTCCAAAAATTCAGCTCTTGGTTCCTCACCCATTTCCTACTTAGAAAACTGAAAAGCTATCTCCATTCTTTCCTCAGCTGAAGTAATGACTTCAAGAATATATTGGTCCACTAGGAGTTCCTCCAGGGAATCTCCTTGACTAACTGGTAATTCTTCTTCTATAATATTTTCCATAGCATCCTTTTTAGTTCCATTGGAAACAGATTCTGTTTCAAACTTGGGTTGATCTTCTAGACTAACAACATCTTTAGAAGTAGGGACTTCCTTTTCACTTACTACATGAGGGACAAAAGTATTGTCTTCCTTATCAGAAATAGTTTTCCTGGGAGGCACAACAGCCTATTCTTCTTCTTCTTCAGAATACTCAAAAAATTTATCTAGTTCTAAACCAGGATCATAAATATATTTTGGTCTTGAGGGATGTTCCACTAGATTTAACTTTTCATAAATTCTATCATTTTCTTCCATCCATGCCTTTTTTCAAGGATTCCAATTGATTTTTATCCTCTTGATGATGACTCTTGAAAGACAGAACTCATAGTCCTTGATAACTTCTTCATTAGGTCCAACCATACCTTTGGCATGAAGCATGGCTGAGATAAGCTGAGAATAAAATAGGGAGGTAATACGAGAATAAAACAGGGAGGTTGACTTGGATGTGGCTTTGATCAGCTCACACATATGGTGTATGACATACTTACAAAGGTTTATCTTATGCCCATTTTTCATAATATGAATCAGAAACACATCCTGATATTTTAGTACAGCAAAGTCACCTTTTCTGGGGCTAATCAAGTTCTGTATAAAAATAAATATAAGTCTAGATTCTCCATCTAATTCAGCAGCAATGGATCTCCTCTTGGTTTCATTTCTGGTTAACCTTTTCAAAGCATCTTCCAAATCAAAGAAACCACTAGAAGGTGGAGGTCCTCTCTGATAGTCCTCAAAAATTCCTTCATGAGTTATCCTAAGGCATGTAGCCCATAACCTCGAAGAGAATAAGTATTTTTGTCCATTTATCCATCTTCTCACAGCATAACCATCTTCAAAATAAAAAATAGAACTGAATATACTGATAAAATTGAGCCACAATCATAGGGTATATGGGCCTATGTTTCTTCGAAAAAAATTCTAACCAGACTTTCTATTTTAAAAATTTCAAAACCAGAGACTTACTCGATAGAAGTAACTCAGGGAATATCTCTTTCTCAGGTAATACTACTCAATTCACCAGATTTGGATTTAGGGGACCTTAGGGTTCTATCTTGGGTGCGATTTTCTTCTTCATGGAGCTAAATTTATCAGGAGTCAACGATGAAGGGTGTTTCATCATGGGCATTCACCAAAGGTTCGAGAGAGAGAAGGGTTGATGGGTTGAAGAAAGGGTTACAAAATGAGTGAATAGAAGAAAGCTCAAGTGAAGGACAAGTGATACTTCCTTTATTTTATCATTTATGAATACCAAATGTTGCAAAAAATAAAAGCGCAGGAAATTAAAGAGGTGAAATGAATAGTTACCACAATACGGTTTTTACTTTGTAAATAAAAACCATAAAGAATTTTTATGGTGAGACCGTATCATGTCCTTACGTTGAGACAGTGACTGGTCCTTACGGTGAGACAGTGACTAGTCCTTACGGTGAGACAGTGAACAAACTTCACGGTGAGATAGTAATCATGAAAATTCTAACTGTGAGACCGTAAACAGTATGTTATACAACAGTAATACATAAAAAAGTAAGATATAAAATAGTGAGATATAAAACAGTGGGAAATTTACTTAAGATTTATCATTCCTAATTCATGTATGATGTAGTATATTCGTTCAGAATTTAATGGTTTGGTAAATGTATCAGCAAGATGATACTCAGTACTAATGAATTTCAAAGTGATATCACCTTTTTGATAGTGATCTCTCAAAAATTGATGTCTTACATCAATATGATTTGTCCTAGAATGTGAAATAGGATTTTTTGAGATGTTAATAGAACTTGTGTTGTGACAATTTATAGGTACATTCATGAATTGATATCCATAATCTAGTAATGTGTGTTTCATCCACAAGATTTGTGCACAACAACTGCCAAAAGATATATATTCATCTTCTTCAGTAGATAATGAAATAGAATTTTGTTTCTTACTACACCATGATACTACTGACTTTCCTAAAAAGTGGCATGTTCTAGAGTTGCTTTTTCTATCTAACTTACATCCACCGAAGCTAGCATCATAATAACTAACTAATTCAAATGATTGTCCTCTAGGTTAGAATAGTACTAGATTGGGTGTATGCTTGAGGTATTTGAAAATTTTATTTACAGCATTCAAATGATATTCCTTAGTATTTGCATGAAAACGAGCACACATACACACACTAAATATAATTTCAGGTCGACTAGCAGTTAAGTAGAGTAAACTATCAATCATTCCTCTATATGTGGTTTGATCAACACATTTTCCATCTTCATCAAGATCCAACTTAAATGTGGTACTCAGGGAAGTTTCACTAATTTTAGTGCTATCTAATTCAAAAAAAAATTCCAAGATCTTTATTATATTTATTTGAGTTAAAATAATACCATCATTATTTTGAAAATTTTTAAATCCAAGAAAGAATTTTAGTTCACCCATTAAACTCATTTCAAATTAATTTTGCATCATTTTAGAAAAATCAACACATAACGAATTTCTTGATGATCTAAAGATAATGTCATCTACATAGATTTGAACAACTAAAACATCATTAGAAATTCGTTTTATAAAAAGGGTAGGATCAGCTATACCTTTTGTAAAACCCTTGGAAATAAGAAAAGTACTCAACCTATTATACCAAGCTCTTGGATCTTATTTTAAACCATATAAATCTTTTGATAGTTTAAAAATATGATTTGGAAAATGGGGGTTTGTAAATACAAGGGGTTGTTCAAAAAAGACATCCTCATCTATATACCCATTTAATAATTCACTCTTAACATCCATTTGATATAGTTTGAAATTTAGATATGCATCATAAGTAATAAGTATTCTAATGGATTCAAGTCTAGCTACTGGTGAAAAGGTATCTTCATAATCAATTCCTTCTTATTTACTATAGCCTTGTGCAACCAATCTATCCTTGTTTCTAACTATGTTACCAGCTTCATCAACCTTATTTCTGAACACCCATTTAGTGCCTATGGTGAATGTGTCCATAGTCTTTCAACAAGTTTCCAAAATTTGTTCTATTCAAATTGATTAAGTTATTATTTCATATCCATCACCCAAAATTCATCATTGATAGCATCATTAATGTTTTTAGGTTCAAGTTGTGATAAGAAGACTTGATGTTCAACCTGATTTCTAAGAGAAGCTCTATTTTGAGTTCCTTTGTCTAGTTCTCCTATGACAACATCTAAGGGATGGTTCTTAAGAGTTCTAACAACTCTAGAAAAAGAGGGACTAGTGATTTCAATCTCATCAACAGGTTTAGGTTCATTGTTACTTGAGTCTAAGGAGTTTTCAGAACTGAAATTTTTCACAGGTTCTTCCATAGAAAGGTTTGAGAATTTTGAAATAATTTTCAGATTTGATACATCATCCTTGAGGTTATCTAGAATGGATTTAGGCTCATGTAGATCTATTTCATCAATTTTGACATGAACAGATTCTTCCACACATTTTTTTCTTTTATTTAACACTCTATAGGCTTTACTAGACATGGAATATCCTAAAAATATACCTTTATCACTTTTTGATGCAAATTTTTCATGATTTTATTTAGTATTAAGAATATAGACTTGGAAACCAAAAACTTTGAAGTAATTAACCTTGGGTTTTTTATTGTTCCATAACTCATAAGGAGTCCTCTTAAGAATAGGTCTGATTAACACCCTATTGATTATGTAGCATGCTGTATTGACTACTTCAGCCCAAAAATAAATAGGTAGCTTATATTCACTAAGCATTGTTCTAGAAATCTCTTGTTGGGTTCTATTTCTTCTCTCTAAAGCTACATTTTGTTGAGGTGTTCTAGGGGAATAGAAATTGTGACTATAACCATTTTGTGATCAAAAATAATCAAACTCTTGATTTTCAAACTCACGACTGTGATCACTTCTTAAGGATTTAATTTTAATTCCAATAAGATTTTCTACAGACTTGGCATATTTAGTAAAATAAGTGCAGACTTCACTTTTGTGAGCCAGAAAGAAGGTCCAAGTATATCTAGAAAAGTCATCTACAAAAACATAAATATAGTGCTTCCAATTTAAACTAGAAACTCTATATGGTCTAAAAAAATCCATGTGAACCAGTTCGAGAGGTTGAGAAGTTTTCACTTCTTTATTTGGTTTGAAGGAAACTTTGTGTTGTTTTCCCTTTTGACAGGGATTACACACTTTGTCTTTTGGAAACTCAAGTTTGGGTAAGTATTTAACTAAGCCTTTTCTAGTTAGATTTCTAAGGGAGTGAATATTATAGTGTCCTAGTCTCCTATTCCATATCCAAGACTCTTTATGAAATACACTTAAGCATGAATCAATTTGAGAAGCTAAATAATCTAAGTTAATAGATTAAAAATTTTCATTTCCTAATGTAGAAAATATTAATTCTTCTTTATAATTAAATACATTGCAAGAATCATTTTCAAATCTAATATGAAATCCATCATCACATAATTTTGAGATACTAAGAAGATTATATTTTAATCCATCAATAAACAGTACTTTAGAAATCAATACTGAGTTAGAGTTATCGATTTGGCTGAGGCCAATAATCTTTCCTTTAGCATTGTCACCAAATGTGACATGTACTCCATCTATTTTTATTAGGTTCTTGAAGCATGAGTAGTCTCCTATCATGTTCCTTGAACATCCACTTTCCAAGTACCATATACTTTTACAAGATCTCTTTAAGCAGATTTCCTAAAAAATGATCAAGAAAAAACATAATTTGGTACCCATACTCGTTTGGGTCTAGTAATATTAGTAATAAGTGCTTTAGGAACCCATATCTACCTTATAGGTTTCCTATAAGCATTATGTAATGTATTTGAAAAATGAACTCTATTTGGTCTAGAAAAATTTGAAACAGTAGAAAGTGTATCATAACTTGAATTAGATGATTTGTCTCTTGAACTAGAAGTAAAACTGTATGTCCTAGATTTAGAGACAAAATTTGTTCTACCAAGGTTTCTTTTTCCAGGTTGATAACTAATGCCAGTGTTGTACTTAGGGGAAATTTGTTTACCTAACATTTGAGTAAGGGTATTTTTCCAATTGGTAAACTTTTCTAGGTCATTATTCAATTGTTCATTTGACATTTTTAATTAATTTTTCTCTTTGATAAGTTGAGAATTTTTCTCTTTTTCAGTTGTGAGTTCAGATTTAACAGTCATAGTAATAGTATGTTGTTTCTTAAATGATTTATATTTTTCTTTTAGTTCATTGCATGTTTCCTCAATCATGTTAAAATATTCAAACATTTATTCATTAGTCATATTTTCATAGTCACTCTCATTTTCAGAATAGTATGAATTATGTACAGGAGAGTCTAGTGTTACCTCAGACGTGTTTTTCATAAAACACATATTGGATTTTTTATCATGTTCATCATGTGATGTTTCTGAGTCACTTGAATTGTCCTCAGAATCACTCTAGGTTGCTTTCATTTCCTTTTTATACTTTCTATATTTGTCCTTGTATTTCTTTTTGTACTTGAGCTTTGGACAGTCAGCCTTGATATGTCCTTTTTGCTTATATTCATAGCAGACAATCTCATCAGTTTTGTCACTTCTTTTCCAATTATTCTTCCATATTCCTTTTTGGTCATATTTTCCCTTGAAGTTAGGATTTTGGGAAAGTTCTTATTCTTGTAAAATCTTTTTAATATTTTGGTTAACTGATCCATATCCTCATCACTGTAGGGTGATGATTTTTCACTATTGTAACTTTCTACAGAAGCTTCCAATTTCCCTTTGTCTTTGTGTTTATAGGTGGTGGTCTTGAATGCAATAGATTTGCTCTTTGGTTCATCCTCCTCCTCCTCCTTGTTGACTTTTATCTCCTCTTCATACATCATCAGTTTCCCAATGAGTTATTTTATAGTTAGCTTGTTGATGTCGCATGATTCTCTAATAGAGACAGAGTTTCCCCTCCATCTATCACGAAGACATCTGAGAATTCTCATGACCTGTTCCTTGGCAGTGACTTCTCTTCTAAGAGAAATCATTGTGTTGAAAATCTCATTTAACATAATATACATGTCAGAGATAGGCTCATCATGTTTCATTTTAAAGTTATCATATTTAATAGTATAACTATTAAGTCTTATTTCTTTTACACTAGATGTTTCTTCATGTGAGACAGACAGGGTATCCCAAATTTCATGGGCAGTTTTACAAGCAGAAATTCTATTGAATTATTCATCTCCTAAGGAGTAGTATAAAGCATTCATAGCTTTGAAATTGTTATTGTAGGCAATTTTGACAGGTTCATCCCATGTGATTCTATCAGTATCATGAATTTTATATTCATCTATAATGGAAGACAAAATTTCAAAACCCATACACTCTAAATGAATTTTCATTTTAATTTTCCATTGAGCATAGTTGGTTCCATTAAAGAATGGTGGTTTGTTGGTTGGAGTACCTTCCAATATATTATCCATAATACATAAATACTTTGAAAGAGATAGAAATTTAGAATTAATAGAAATTTATAGATCTTTAATCACAATTGAGGTAGGTTAAACAGAGACTTAATAAACAACCTATGATACCAAATATTGATCGGAGTAGATCACTCAAGAGGGGGGTGAATTGAGTATCTATAAAAATTTCTGATTAAAATGTGTTCTTAAAAAATTTTCCTCAAAAAGGTTAAATACAGCCCAGTTAATCAAGGTTATACTGTTATAAGAGTTTGAATGTTAAAATAACTTCTTAGAAGATTGATTAGTTCTCAGTAATCTTAATTTCTGTTATTAATATTACTTTTGAAGCTATTTTACTAAGACAAGACAATTATAACTTCTTTCCAAGATTAACTATCAAAGTGAATTTAGTGATTTCTGAGTTATACAGCAAAGTAGTAAAAACAGAGAATACTAAATTAAGTAGCATAGAGGATATGAAACAAGTGGTTCAGTCTCAAGCCGAGACCTAATCCACTCCACTTAGTGATCACCTACAACCAAGTAGTTTATATAAATAAACTTGATCCACACCCTGGATTAGGGTTAAATAACAGTACACAGGACTGTCCAGGTCACACAGGGACCTCTTACATAGTTATTCATGGGAATAAACAACCAGGCCACACAGGGACCTCTTCCACACTTATCCATTAGTATAAACAAGTGTAAAAAGATGTTTGAGTAAGGATATCTTGTATCCTTCAGTTTTATGTAAGAGACAGAGTGTGTTATTATACAGAAACACACACTGCTTGAAAGTTAATAAAATGATACACAACAGAGCATAAGTATTGAGATAGATTTAGAAGTACTCTGAGTGTTATTCTTTTAATCTATGGACTTCTTGAGATGAAGCAGATGCAGAACTCAAGTCCTCATATGGAAAACAGAGTGTTGTGAGTCAGAATGATTCTTCTTGAGTTCTTTGTGATGTTTGATAGTTCGAAGATGTTCTCGGGATTCCAGTATGCTTCATGTGTTATTCAATAACGTCAAGTTACATGAGTCAAATCTTCCTTCAAGAATTTTATAAGTGTATTATTTGTTTTCATTCTCACGGACACGAGCTTGTTCATCTTTTTAGTACCGTGCCACCCTTCTTTTTCTGGGCCGTACTACTCTTTTATCTTGGAGTGCATGTGTTGGAGCCGATAGATTGCATGTATTCAGAACCTTGTACCTCATACTGTCATATGATATGTCTACAGAAAAACATTAATTATGTTAGTGCATTAAAATATACAAATATGGCCATCAGAGATTAAATTTAAAGATGACAAAAAATATTAGGAAAGGGTGCCACAGTATGTCATGGAAACGGTTTCTCATCCTCACAGTGTCTGGATTGGTCACGATGTCTTGATATCATGGTGTATGGTTTACTATGTCTTGTTCATAGTGTCTTGCTCATGGTGTCTTGATGTCACGGTGTCTTGTTAATGGTGTCTTTTTCACGGTGTCTTGATGCCATAGTGTATTGTTCACGGTGTCTCATGGTCACAGTGTCTGGTTGTCACGGTGTCTGCTTGTTCACGGTGTCTGATTGTTCACGGTGTCTCAGAATTAAGAAAATATCTGTATTCAGACTTAAGCAGTGATATTTATGGAATGTATTAAACTCAATCATTTTTCTGAGAAATCATTATAAAGTGAATCAAAAGATAGTGTATAGTAACCAAATAGAGTGTCTAATACTTAAGATCTTTGGATATCTTTAACTAAACAACTGTACATTTTATGTGAGATATATTACATAGAGTTAACAAATGTTATATACTAAATAGGATTTGTGATCATTAAAACAAGATTATTACATGAGGAGTCTAACAGTAAGTATTACTTACAAATTACCCTTTTCTTATTAATATTTCTATTCCATATGTACCCTAAAAAAGTGATATAATGACCTTAGTATAATTATTCTACTTAAATGTTTTTATTTTAATGGAACAACCCTTATTTATCCATTACCATCCACTTATAAAAATGAAAGAACGCTGATCGTTCAAATGTGCGAACTACTATCTACATAGAGAAACATTATTCCTTTTTTATATAGTATTTTATTCATTATAAAAATCTCTTAAAATATGATTCAATACCTTAATAACATATTAATAATATTATTAGACTTTTGTAATAATTATACTATCACTTAATTACCCCTATAATCATGTTTATCCATTTATTATAGCATGTTCTTGTTTTGGTCGGTTTAACCGCCAACATGAATGATGCAATAAATTTATTTTATAGATGTATATGGGAAATTAATTATTATTAATATTGGATGATAATATATGAATATTTATTTTTCTAGTTCTATAATGGTAATATTAATATCTAAACCGTTATAATGATATAACCCTTCATTCTTAAAAAACAACCAAAACAAGCTCGTTGTCGACTTCATTGTCATAAATGATAACTAAAATACTTATGAAACAATATTATAACATTATAAAATATTACAAAAAATCTATTAAAGATCCTATAATTCTATTATAATGATTAACATTGAATCCATAAATAATAATAGACACTGTCATTATGAAACTAGTACAAAGCGAACCATCAAAATTAATAACATACGATGATGAAAATAAAATATAACTAACAAATATAATCATAATAGATGATTATAAATTATGTTTATAAAAGTTTATAGATATTAATAAGGTTATAAAATAGGTTATTAATTTAATTATTTTAATTATATAGGATATTCAAGCACTTTCATGGAATTCAAGAATTATTATAAGGTTTTATTTTGTTATATTTTCAATTCCATGGGACATGTTTAATATTGTGCACCATGAATTATTTTATATGGTATATTCACTATCATATTTCCTTCAAGTATAATGAATATATTTAATTTAATTATATTTTAATTTCTATTTTATGGTAACTTTATTATTTTGTTTTGATTCTTAACTTAACATTATAGTAACGGTTTTTTCATCTCGATTTTGTCTCATTGAAATATGTTTCATATTAACCACTTATTTCCTTTTTTGGTGTAAATATTGGGAATGGATTTCATTTTATAATAATTTTTAAGAAATATAAGGTGATTACAATCCCATATCACATTTTATCTTGCATGGGATTTTGATTCAAAGGATACCACGGTTGTAAGGGTTTCTTGTTCTCAATTCCTATTTCTTGAGACATGTTTATTTTTGTACACCAATTTAATTTTAAATGGTGTATGTACTACATAATTGATATATTAAATCATGAATTATATTTTATTCATGGTATTTCGTGTTCAATTATATGAACTCTCTTTCAAGGGGTTTTTATTTAAATTTTACTCAAGCCATAAGGGTTCCATTGCCAATCTTATTTTCAAATCAAAATTGTTTTCGAAAGATTATCCAATTGGGGAATTTTTATTGCTTCCAAAACCCCTCATAATTTTCTTTTTTATTCTTGGGGTCTTAAATTTACTCTAAAAATCTCACTTCCCCCTTGATTCATATTTTCCCCAAGGTGTTTCTTGTAAATGAAACTGACCACATATTTTCTTTTCGGTTGGGAACCCCCTATCTATGTCCATATACATTAGATGCTTTTGAGAATATCCTTTTATAATCATCAATAATTGATTAAGTTCGTTTTATACTAATTTTAATTTCATTAAATATTTTTAAATATGTTTTTAAATTTTTTTATGGTTCATTTTCACCAAAGTGTGAAAAGAATGTCTTTTTAATGTTTTCTGCATGAATACATCTTTCTGTATTTTTGTCTTTTTTAAGAAACTTACTCTCTACACTTTCTTAGTTTCTAATAAATTGTAATCCTCCATGTTATATAATATATTTATTTTTTTCATAAATATTTTTAAAAGTCTGAGGATATTCCTTATTTACAAAGTGAGTTTTCTAATGCTTTTAAAAAGTGTTTTTCACTTATGTCAACATATTTTGATATATTTTATGGTTGATTAAGGATATACTCCAAATTTTACCATCCACATATTTTATTTTGATATCATATGGAATATTATTTTATATCATATTGGTGATATATCACTACCACTTTCATTCCTAACCATCCACTATTAATAGGTATAAATTTAATCCAATTCATTTTCATTATGAGTACCATGTTTGAATTTCATCGATTGAAGGGTGTTGACCTCGATACCATACATCAATTTATTTGGAAAATTATTGAATAAATAATACATGTTTTATTTAAAAGGTTTAAACATCATATACTTTGTTGAAGGTTATTTACCTATAATATTAGTGGATATCATTAGATACCCATTTAGTTTCCATGGGTTATCATGTTAAGTTTATTGGTTGAGTTATGAATCTTCTCCTTATGTGATTCCATTTGGAAATAATATGAAACCCATTTTATTTCCTTATGTTATCATGGTATGATGAATGAATGATATCATATAGAACACATATGTATGTATTTTCATTAAGTGATGGTTGGGATCTATATATCCCTCCAATGCATTGGGTAAAGTTTTATGACTCATGAGATAATGGTGAAACGAGTAGTGATGCTCAATCCAAAATGTGAAACAAGATGTAATGAATAATACATTATGAGTAATATGAATTAATTCCTGATACACTATGGTAAATAGGATATAATTCATTATCCACTATAGGAAATAGGTTTTGATTCCTAATCCACTATGGGAAATTGGTTGTGATTCCAGATCCACTATATTATGATTCCTATAATTATATTTTTTCCAAATTCTTTTATGTGTTTTTTCAAGGGAATGTTACATTTATATACTATGCTCTTATGATTATGATCTATGTATCTTGGTTATTATCTCACTATTCCACACTCTTTTTCCATTGTATATACTTTTTCATTTTAGATTACATATTTTTTTATGCTTATGGACAACTCTTATTATTCAATGTTCATGTTAATAAAACTTATCTTCCATGATCATGTCTTCCCATATGCTTATGATCCAATCCTTGATGACACGTTAATTACTTTTTTCCTTATTGATCATTTGATCTTGTTACTTTCTTATATTTCTATTCCTCAGGTTATGAATATGAGTATAACCTAGTAGATGTCTGAAAGGATATATAGTAGGGTGAAATTATAGAGAAATGTTCACAAGTATTTTAAAATAAATGGATTGTGTAGTTAGTCCTAAAAGACACTAAACATTAGATTATTGGGATTGTTTGGCTATTTTTATGAAAGGATTATTGATCTAAAAAAATAATTAAGTGTGGATGTTTAGTTGGGGTCTCTATAAAGGTAGAGGGTTTATAAATTTTTGTACATATTAAAATATATAAAATTACACCCCTAACCCATTGTCTTGGGTAATGGAAGAGGTGCTACTGAAATTAGGTAACATCCCCAAAACACCAACGGATGGAAATAAATTAAAAGGATATACATAATCTTTAGGGGATGATTTACACTCACATACAACAACCTGTAAAAGATCACCCAGAATAAAGGATATACATATGATGTATGAATCAACATAAGAAAAACTCTAAATAATAAAATCAAGAAAAATAAATAGAGTGAAGTAGCTAATATCAGTACAAAAAATAAGAAAATGTGACAAATTATAAGAAATAAGACAAAGCTCCAAACATGGAACTATCTAGAGATCTATATAATAGCAACCCCTGAGCTCCATGCTCTATAATCAAAGACCATGACATTCCCCATGATCCATAAGAAAAGTTATAGATCTCTCTCTTTATCTACATCATTCCAAAAATAACTACATATGCACCAAGGTGATAATCCATAGGATGAGTTTACAAACCCATAGTAAATCCACCAAAGGATTCCCACACATGACACTAGAAAAAAACAATGTTAGAATAATTTAAATAAAATAAGTAGAAGTAGTAAAAATAGTTTCCATGAGAGTTTCATAGAAGAGAGAGAAGTGCAATATCAAATAGTTTATAATAATAAATAAATTTTAATAAGTTTTATAAAATCATCATCGAGAAAATCCAAAAATAAATTACCAAATTTAAATCAATTATTTTTAAATAGTAGAAATATTTTATCCATTCAATCCACTTAGCATGTCCATTTCACATCCATACACACATACACACATGCATGCATCCAACCAGGAGAAATCATAACTCGCAAGCATAATCCTATCCTACCAGTCAATTAATCACTTGGAAATGAATCCAAGGTGCCCTTATCTAGTACTAAACCCTTTTCCGAACCCAAAAAGGCATCTTCCAATGTAATATGAACTCATATAATTTTAGGGTATGCCAAGGTCTCATAGTCATTTATTTCTTAAAATTAATTAATATTTTTAAAACATTTAATCAAACATCTTGTATGTGTTAAACCAAAACCACAATTTAAGACCATGGATAAAATGGAGTTATTCTAAAACAAGCCAAAATACAACATATCCAATTCATAAACCAAAAGTATTTTCCAAAAATAAGTCATCCAAAGTTTCCTTTAAAAATCCAAGAACATAATTTAAGAAAATCTAGGCCTTCAAGTTCGAGAATAAGTGTAAGAAGATAGACAGGGAGTACACCTTCCTTGAATCAAATTTCCATGATGAAATCACACCATCATCGCATGGATCTGGGATCTCCTTCACATTCCTTCAATGGATTCCAAATAATATTATCAAAATTATCCCTAAAACATATATCCAGGCATGGAAACCACGATATAGGGTACCTCTTCTATGAAAACATGATTATGAAATAGATATATGGAGAATGAATATCTTACCTTCATTCTCCAAGATCCAACACTCTCTAATACATTTAAATCAATAACTAGAAAGAATAATATCTACCAAAATTATTAATGAAGATACAAGTTTCATGATACTAGCCTAGAGGATGAAGAGTAAGGGTTTTCAAGGATGTTTTAGGTATTTAATTGAATTTTTGTATTTAATTTTTTTGACTTCAAGGTTTGTTCACAAGGTTTGGGAAACTATGCACTAATTATTTGAATCGGATCTATCATGAAAATTTTAATGTTTCATGGTTTTCCATAAAAAATTTCCAACTATATGCCTACCTATAAGACTACTATAACTCTTTAATGGTTTCCTATGGAATCTACATGGTATCCCCAAAATTTTCTCAAACCATGCACCCTCCAAAACCTCACTAAAATACTTCAAAACATCCATAACCTTCCCAAGGCCTAACCTAATCACACAAAATCTTAAAAATAATCTATAAAATACATAATAACATAAAATATTGGGTGTTACATTGTCCTCACAATAAGTCATTTTTTCCTCTAAATTCTTGAGGCTAGCAGTGAAGAGACATCAAGTCAAACTAGTAGTCCAGCATAATAAGATGTTAGTTCAAGTGTTTTTTATAGAATCATCTATTCTATAACCACTAACATAATAAAATTGTGCTTCAAAACTACATGAGATTATCATTTTTTTCCCAAGTTATGAAAGATAGTGAGAAATGATTAGACCAATCAATCAAATAATGACATGAGAATATGAAAAAGATAACTAGAATTTGACTCACCTATTGACATCATAGAGATAAAGGGATAACATAAACTACATTGAATTGGGAATTCAATGCTAAGAAAAAAACCTCATGGATATGGTTTTTGATTTCAAATTTTTTCCACACACTAAATAACTAACATCCATTAATTACCTAGGAAACAACTCTTTAACTCTAAAAATCCATAAAGAACACATGATCCTTTATTAAATTCATTAGAAAATAACAATAACAATGTTGATAACTCAAAACTTATAATATATCTATTTAGAAAACCCAGCCTTCCATGAATTACTAAAGTTCATCGCATACTTCCCCCTAGAATAAATATCAGCTCTATTTCCCCCATTAATTGAAGATAGAACCCTGTAATCATAGATAAACCATTTTCCAAATGTCAATACATTAACCACTAACCTAGAAAGGAACTAAGTTTCATTCAAATATAAGGATAGTTGGAACACAATGAAAGGTCATTAGTTCCCCAACATACCCTATGACCTGAACTTTAGATACATTATTCCCTAAACATGAATGAAAAACATTGACTCAATTAGTTGGTCAATGTGAACTTTGAAGACATCAAGATTATTAATACAATTTGTTTCAAGGTCTATGAAAATTCACCCTTAATACTATAAAGGTATAGATAATCATTGTAACATTCCCACTAGTTAGTTTACGACATTCACTATCATGTGTACCTTCCCTACACCTTGATGAATAATATTCTTAAGGTTATACAATATAAGGAGGAATCCGAATTGGGTCCCAATACACTAGATATAGTTTTCATCCTCTATACACCTCTCAGTGGATCCCCACCATTAAGGTTTAACTTAATGGTGAGATAATGAAAATTAGACCACTAAACTTTCTAGGACATGGTTATACATATCTGGAATAAGAGTTAGCTAAAAGAAAACCATGAAATCATCTTGAAATGCATAACTCAAATTCATATTAGTGATTTAATCCATGAATAATCCATGATCCAAAATTTTACTAACTCAACACCTAGATACTAGAGAGATATAATAGTCAGTACTCAACTAATCATGAATAAATAGATATATTTGTAGAATTCATTGTTGATACTTTTTATGATAAAACATGAAAAAAACATGGAAATAACCTAATATTATTACCAGGTATGAGTCATTGATGTATCTAAGGAAAATTTATCAATTATTACTAAATCCATGGACAAGAACATTCATGAACCTACACCATGGAAAACTTCATAGGAAGATATCGTCCCTGAACTGTGCTCAATAACCCACATGAAACCCATAAATTTGACCCATAAAATATGGAAATACACAATAAATGGTTCTTAACCCATCTCAAATAATACTTATTGACTCATGTCCCAACCTTGATTAAATGATGAAGATCTCTTTCAGAATGTGTAAGGGTAACCCACTAATCAGAGTAATCAATATACCATTTAATTTGAAGAATCATAATATTCCATAGATTATAAGAATCACACTTTAAAGAAAGAAAATTCCACCCAAGTTTGATCATGTTTAAGGTCATTTAGCATGGTGACCATTCTAGATGCCCAAATATCCCAATATTCATGAGATGTTATGATGTTCATCCTATGATACAACACTCCTATAAACATCTATTTCTCTTCCATAAATTATTTCCATTACAAAAATGATAATAATAACCAGTAATGAAAGGATGATAGAATACAACCATCGCAATCATAACAACGCACAATATAGATGTAAGCACAACAAGTATAGTTTCATGAAGAGATAATCATCATAAAAAGATGACATAAATATAATAACAACCACATCCAGCACAACCACTTCCCAATAAAATACCCCACCATATATTTCTCAAGTACAATAACTCATTACTACCCATTCCAACACACAATCAAGGTTTCCAATCACCAATTCATCACATAAAATCTTTCCCAAAGAACCACATGAAATGTTCTCAGTTTCAAAAAAACAACAATAATATTTTCAATGAATATGGTATTTTATAAAAAACCTAATTAAAGAAACACTTTAAATCTATTAAAAAATATAAACACTAGTAAAACCATTATGAAATTAATTTTATGGAATCTCCTTAAAAACCAACATGCACTAATACCACCTTTATAAAAAAAATATTTCTAAAAACTAGACAATTATACATTTAAAAACATTAAAAAGTTTCCTAGATTTTTTTAAAACTATTTGTCTCAAATTCCACTAAAATAAGGGTATTTAAATATTATAATAAATCAAAAAAATATGAAAAATTTCATAAAACATTCTAGAAAATACTTTTGTAAAACTTGTATGAAATCCAGAAATTTTTTTTAAAATAAATCCTACCAAAATCAGTCTATTATTTGAAAACCTCTTTGTTATAAAAAAATGGATCATCAACTCATATCGAATAAATATGAGAAAAAAATTCATGAAACCACCAATAAGAAACACAATATTCACCAATCATCTCATATACATGAAAAAGTAACAAAATTTATTATTAAGTCATGATTAATAAAATATTTTAATGTAAAGACCAATTATTTTATGTACCAAAATCTCAACCATAAGAAATTATTTCTAGAAAGGAAAAAATTATGTGAGAATTATTCTACTACAATATTTAATTCTATTATGTTCTGAGGTTATTCATATTATTTAAAAATTTATTTTAAAAATCAAGCATTATCAATTTATGAAGAATCTATACAACCAAAATTAAACATATTATTAATTTTACATGCTTTCAGATCCAAAGAACTATTAAATAAAAGGTTTGAAAACACTTAAAATATTACATCATTTTATTCCTATTAACAAATCAAAACTTTATTTTTTTATAAAATTAAATTAACTAATTTCATACATTATATTTAATAGTAATAACATGTCATTTTTAGGTATTCAATATGAAAAAAATATTTAAATGCTTAACATGCTTTCATGGCCCGTGATTTAATAAATTTATGTGTTTTAAAACAAAACATTACAAAAGTATATTACAATTATATTATAATAATTTTACTTTCTATGGTATTCATTATACTATACATGATTCACTAATTATGAATATAACAAATTATAACAATGACATGTTATTTTTTTAATTTATCATGAAATTAACCAAGGAAATAATAACTCAAAATTCTTACAGTCTAATTTTTTAATCATATAAATAAAAAATTCAAATTAAAAAACTAAATAGATACATTTCATGTCATTAAAATCATAAAATGTTAGGCTATACATAAGGAAGTCAAACATGTGTAAAGGTTTGTTATCGTATTAATATATAAATAGTTACTAAGCATAAGAAAAAATATGCTAGATAGTAATCTTAGACTTTAGGAAAGCCCACCTAATACCAATGATAAAGAATCCTAGAGGGTCACACACTACGTTTCTATGATAATATCAATTAAATTATATTATAATTTAATTAATGGAATAAATATTATTCTCAAGACTGAGGAATAATTTTATTCATATTTTATTGATCTCATTATTTAAATAAATATTTATTCACCAGTATGTGAATAAATATATATATATTTATTTATTTATATTGAATATTTAATAAATATTCATTATACAGTATGTGAATAAAATATTTATTTATGAAAAAAAATTATCCAGTTATTCAATAAATATCTAAGAGTTTAAACCGACCGGGATCGAGTCTGGGGACAAATATTAATTAACAGGATAGTTAAATAATATTTGTTACTGTGCAAGTTGTCACAGACTACGAAATAATAATAATATTATTATTATTATTATATGAAATGGGGATTCTTAAAGGTTTGAAATGTTATTTAATGGACAACATGAAATTGAATAATATTTTAAACTAAACCCTATCTCGATAAATATACAGTTATTTCTATTGTATATTGTATCGAATATCTAAAATAGGGAATTGTTGCACACAAATAATTCTCTATCAATTCATCATTTCTCTCTTACCCTGAATAATGAGAAATTTAAGAGATATCCCTTCAAGATCAAAGGATCAACAATCAACATGAGTAACATAAGACAATCGACTCACTGCGCTAAATCCCTGAGATTGATTTCCATTGTACAGAGATGAAAGGATCATGTGTGTATCACCACTAGAGGGATTTTATCCTTGGATACTCACAACACATCAAAGTCAATAAAAAAGGGCCCTTTTCAAACAATAGATTTCATTAACAAATAAAGATTCCTAAGATAAGGTCATCATTTCTTTCGATATTAAATAAATTAATTATAAATTTTACTTCCTCTGTACCAGGAACTAAAAAACAACCAGACCCTATCATATTAAAGTCTCACATTCTATATTTATACAAGTGAAAAAAAACTATGTGAATGAATGATAGTCCTGTGGCCCCCCAAATTTGAAAGAATCCAAATAGCAGTAGTAAGACAACATAAGTATTAAGGTAAAAACAACTATTAATTTCATCTCTCCATAAACCCAAAATGTATTTTAATTAATTAATTACTATAAAAAAACATGTACTAAATAAAATTCCTAAATTAAATATAAACATAATATTGAATTCCTATAATATTTCTAATAATAAACAAACAATTATACAAGATGTAATATTTTAAACCAAAAGCTAAATTTGATCACTAAAACAAAAAACATAACATATAATGCAAGTAAGAGATAAATAGAAATTATTTTACTTATATAAGGATTACTATATGAATACAGACAATATGATTAAACATTGTAAAAAATAAGGATAAAAATAGTCAGTGAAATAGTCTTTTTTATCCTTGAAAAAAAATCAAGTAATTATGGAATTAATCATCAACCTCCCATGAACATGAAAATAAAATAATTATTGTATGAAAAATAGAATAAAAATGGGAGAATAAAACCTTGATAATGAAGGTTTAAAATTATAAAATTTGGAACTCTTCACTCAACCAAATTTCCTTTGATTTTTTATCTCAAGTAGGACTAAAAAATATTCAAAACATAAACACCTATAAAAATAAATGTTAGTACTCATATTTTAATTTTATAATCCATCCCCTATCTTATTCCCTTAAATAGAATATATGAAAAGGTTTTAGTCAAAGTTCCCAATGGGGGTCGTGTTTCCTTCTTTCTTTATCGAGCTTCCAACTAGGATGATAATGTTAGTTGATTAAAGATAACAACCTCACCCACATTTTTTCCATTATAAATAGATTTCTTTACCTCTTAATGACATGTTTCAAATAGTCAAAAACCCATTAAGTTGTTTCCCCTAACGCAACATTTTATTTTGTTTGACTAAGAGGTATCATTTATTAAAATTGATTACAACAACTATCATTTATGACAACCAATCAGAACACATACCAAAAAATGCATGTGCAACTATCACTCATTATGATATTTGAAAAAATAAGATGAATACTTCTAAAAAAATTACTACACTTAAATATTAGAAAATAAAACACTTCAATATGTGGCATAAAAATATTACAAATAAGAAAACTATATTTTTTATACACAAATTCCTTGTTATAATTTTCAGAACATAGGGTAACTAGTGTTTTTTTATTAACAAAATGAACACTTTCACTTAAATTTCAATAGCAAAACCAGATAATCCCTTTTAAAATAATAAATATACAAAAACATGCACAAAGAACTTAATGTTACATTTGAGAATACTTATTAATAAATACTTATAAAACTTATCAAAAATGGTAAGCTATTTGAAAAAACACTTTAGAAACACTAATAAAAACATGGAAATACATAAGTCAAAAATATATATAATTTATAATTATTAAGTATCATTCAATAAGTACGCTCAAATAGTGTGTTCATATAGTTTACAAAAACACATATTCTCAAGGATTCAACATGTGTTGTGTAAACTACATGTTGAGCTTTATCAAAACTAGTATCAAAACAAAATTATTTGTTAATGACTTATAAAATGAATAAAATTATTCACTAAGGAACCAAATGGTAATTTAGTTTAGATAAACATCAGTAGCTGAATATATGATAATTTCATCAACTATAGTTCTTAGAGTTCAAGTAAAAAAACACTTTGAACCCATTCTATCTATATTTCTACATCAAAATAATAAAATTTAAGTTTAAAGAAAGGGATGAATTAAAGAAAAACAAGTCAAAATTTTAATTTTTTATTCCCCAATTAATGGAATTTGTGAATACATGTGAATTATTCCTAGAAAATATAAAGGCCATGAATTTGATACACATGCTACAAAATTAAACATCATGTAAATGCCTGTTACAACAGAAAAATGGGGATAATTACGTATCATTCTATGGGGACTTCTTTTCGACCACCTAAACCTTACATTAAACACATATTTGACCCAGGGGAAGCCTATTAATGACCTAAATGCTTATAAATAAATTGGTCGTACATGGGATTTAGTTATTCCATTCTGGGTGGAGAGGATCAACTACCGGGAGGCTCTTTTAGGGTTCTAACCCATATTTCTACATATATAGGTTTCTATATTCTGTTTTGATTTTATTTTATTGATTTCAACATTGGATTAATTCTAGTTTAATTCCAATATTTTTCTTTTATTCATTTTTTTGTTACTCCCTTTCTTTGTTAATATCTCTTATATGGATTTGGGTTTAATCATTGTTGGCGATCAACTGATGATGGTTGGATAAAACCCATATGGGAGAGCGGAATTAGTTAAAGGGGACGTGTAACATCATTATTTGATTCTATTTCTCTAATAAAGATGATTTTATTCAAAAATTTCATGTTTTTATTGCACGTCGATTTTATTCATCATTTATCCATTGACAATATTCCATCAATAATGAATGAACCCCAACATGATTAAGATGATTTATTCATGACCATTTATTGAAATTACTCTTTAGATTTTAAAAATATGAACTTAATGTATGTTATCTATTTCAATTCATCTGACCATGATGAATTGGGATTCTAGGGTAGTTGTATTGAGAATGAACATTTCTTCTTTCAATTAAATTTCTTGGTTTCACAGATATTTGATATAACTGTTTTTCAAGTGAAGTTGAATTAATTTATTTAGAAAAACAATCTTTGGAAACTGGTTCCCCTCTCTTATACATTTCTTTTTTAAGTCATTTATTTGATTTTAATCATTATTTGAATAAAATAAATCATAAATTGGAGTGACCTAAACTTTAGTCGAGAGTTCTCATCGATGTGTTCCCCACTCTTTGTGGGATCGACCCCACACATTTTTTATACCATGCCTTTTTAGTTAGTATATTTCAGATTTCAAATAATTTTATAACTTGAACACACTTGAAGGATTTAATGATGCCTTCTAGGTGCATCAACATGCCTTTGGGGGATCCTGGTATATAATTTTCATTGATTCTTGCATCATATTTTTTTATTTTAATGTACATTCTATCAGTGGATATGCATAATCATGAATAAAATTCTATCTCAAATATAAAAAATAGTACCTTATGAATACAATCACCTATAATTACATGTACCTGGACTAATAATTAAATATCAAAATTCATGAAATGAAACTATTTTTATATAATTGGTAGTAAAAAATATATATGTTGTTTTTTACTTGAATAATTATTCCCCTTGAATCCTATCAACAATCACATGAATCGTGATTCCAAAAGGGATGATAACCCAATGTCAATTGAAATTACAAATTTATTTTGACTGTGGTCTACGCAAAAGAGTACGGATCCTAAATCAACTTTATCTAGACCCAAATCCTAGCCATGATATATAAAATTTAAATTCCCTTAATAAAGTTAAATCAAGAAAAAAATATCATAAACATTTAATATAACAAATTGAATAATTATAAGTTTCCCTATTTCTTATGGTGTTGAGGAGTAGAAGATGGATGGACTAGAGTATCTACCTTCATCTCGCTTGATGGTGGAAATATCTCCACTGCATCCCAGTTCCTGGATCGATTCTGTTCAAAATGAAGGTTGTGTGTTCCATATTTTTGGAAGATGACATAGGGACCTAATGGGAGATTTCTGATAGTTGGTGTGGATTCTTTTCTATTGGGGTGCTAGCGTGCAGGAGGCACCATAGTGGGCGCTATGGGAAACGAATGAAGGAGGTGCAACAACGGGAAGCTGTGCGTGACAGGAGTGACTGTGTGGGAGTTCAAATGGTAGGTCAAGCCATGGATAGCCCAGGACAATGGAAATTAAAAGTCATTGGAAATCTCCCCTTGGGTCTGCCTGAAATGGTGGACGATGGGGGTCATTAACGCGCTATAGGTGAGGGCATGAAGCGACAAAATTTGAGATGTGGGTCTTTTTTTAATAAAATTGGGGCATTTTTTTATTTCAGTAAATGGGTGTATGAAGTACCAGATGAAATGGTGATTTTCAAATAAACCCAAAAGTGAAAAAAACAAATGGTGATTGTGTGGGAAATAGATAACTCCACATAGAGTGGCGTTAAACTACCTTCCCCATTTCCACCCCCAATTTCCTATTATATATATAATTATAAATATAATATATGTATATTTATAAATTAGCAATTATAAATATATATATATATATATATAATATATTTATATAATTATAATTATAAATAAATAAATACTAAATATATTTAAAAATATATTTTGAATCTATATATAAATAAATTTTAATAATTATATAATTATAAATATATATGTACTTATATAGTTATAAATATTTATTTATAGAGATAGATCTATAATTATATAATTATAAATATATTTATAAATATAATTGTAAATATATATATTATTTATATATATATATATATATAAATTCATATTTATAGATATATATTTAAAATTATATAATTATTTAAAATTATCTTTATATTTATATATTTATATATTTATATATTTATAATTATGTATATATTTTTAATTATGTGTATATACATATAATTATATTTATTTATAATTTTAAATATACATTTATATAAATAAATTTATAATTATAATTATATATTTATAAATATATATATATATATCAAAATTAAACTTAAAATTTTTATGTGCTTAGAAATATTGATAAATATTTATTTTTCTAACAAATTTTAATGCATCCTTGAGTTTTATTTTCAAATATGTGTTTTATTATAGTGATATTTTTTGTTATTTAATAGTTTATAACAACATATTTTTCTAAAAGTGAATGATTTATTGGTAATGATAGTTAATAGTGATAAATTCATTTGTTGTTAAATTTGTTTGGGTATTTGTATAGTAAAACAACAAATTCAAGTGTTGGTAAAATATTTGTTGGTATATAGAAATTAATAAAAATTGATATATCTGTTAGTAAAAATAATTTTCGAAACTTATAATTGATATAAATAGAATCAAATATCTATTGGAATTAATCACTTTTTCCAACAAATATATTACTTTTCACTGAATTTATGTTGGTTCAAGTCACATTTTTTTGTAGTGTATATATATTAATATTTATTTACATATATTATTAGAATATATAAAACAATATATATCTCTTTATTAATACACATATATTTATATATTAACATTATATATACATTTTTATAGGTATATATATTCATATAGTTTTATAAGGTAAGTAAAATGGTTAGATATTTTTTAAAATAAAATGGATAATAATTATTTCCATATGGTTTATATATTTAAAAATGTATTTAACATGTACATATATTTAAATATTTATTTATACAATTAAATTATTATATGTAAATATATAAAAATATGTATATATTTAATTATAAATAATACTATAATATGAAAAATGATAAAATCTGAACACCATAATATTCATATGAAATTAAATCATGAGAATAAATTTAATCTCCACCGAAAAAGAAAAGAATACCCTCTTAAAAGAAACTAAAATTCCATCAAATATTTAAAAATTAAGGCATCCTAAAAACTTAATTATAGAGTAATTTTTGATCTTTTGACCATTAAACATCATGGACTAGGGATTTTATAACCAAAGCGGCATAGATATTTTCATATGCTTCAATTTAACATCTTGTACAGTCTAAACAGACACCCGGATCAAAAGTTATTGGTGTTTGAATTTCAAGCCATGTTTTCAATTTTTCATAATATCTTAGTTAATTTATTAATTTTTTCTATATTAAAACCATTTATAAATGTCTATTAATCGATACTAATCATAAAATTATTAATTAATACTTATTTTCAATTATTTTATAAATCATTTTTCACTAAATATATTATATATTAAGTATAAATTCTTATTTAGTATTATATAAAACATATTTAAGAAAATATTATATATATATCAATAAAAATATATTTTTATATTAAAATATGATTTTTAATAATAAATAATTTTTTTAAGTACACTTTTATCAATGTTAAAAAAATATTACCTTTTGTCAACACTTTTTTTAGCATAGATAAAGGTTTCTTTTATCACCACCGGCTAGCGAGTGAGCTTTATAGGGCACAAAATTACAATTATACCCTCACCCATTTCAAATTCAGAAGGGGGTAGCCCACTCCCATTGGTGATTGGATCGCACAATAGGGGGAGCATATTCCTCCTTCTCTCTTTGTCTCTCCTCCATTTAGGATTATTTTAGAGGCGTTTTATCAGTGATTTGAGGTGAAACCTCTTCCATAACCTCCCTTTGATCTCCTATATTCTTCTTTGATTTTGGTTTTCATCAATAAAAATTGGTGGTTGATTCCACCAAAGCATTGTGGAATCACCAATTTCTCAAGGGGATTTTATTCAGACTTGCTAGAGGGAATCTTGATACCACGTACGCACATCATCGCTCACTGTTTCATCGATGTATGGGGTTATGGTGATTTTTCAAAGCTTTTGGATTAAATTAAATTAAAATTGTAATTTTTTATCACTACTTGTTAGAGATTCACCCTGGAATGTGTTCTAGGGTACACTACAAGTTTTTGGAAAGCGTTGGGTCGTGATTCTGATGCAATGAGATTGGCCGTTGAGAATTTAGGAATTATAACTATTTTAAATTAATCATTAAATTAATTAAAAATGTTATAATTGATTTTTAGAGATGTAGTGGATTAGGTTTGAGATTTTTTTGGGTGTTTACCACATCCATTGTTTGAGTTTTTGGAAACCGTCTATTATGTGGTAGGATTTCATGTGTTTATATCTATTTAATTAAAATGTAAAATTTTGGAAATTAGTTTTAATTAATTAATTAATTAATTATAAATTTATTATAATTAATTAATTATGGATCGTTGGTTGTGAGACAGGGCCTTGGATGTTTGAACAAGGTCCAGATGGGCTTGATGAGCCTAAGCGGTGCTGTCAAACTCCTTTAAAGAGGGAATTAACTTAGTAAAAAGGTAGTTGGTCTTTAATACCTACCCTTATAGTGTATGTTTCGTATATGTGTCATGTGATATGCGGTGTCTCACCATTGAGGGAAACCACCCCCTTTAATGATTAAAATTAATTGTTTAATTTGACCAAATTTCTATAACTATGATTCAAAAAGTGTCGGGCCATGTGGACCTTAACACCAGTTAGATTACCTCGGTCGTTGATGATTGAGGCCTTGATTACTTGTTATACCTAGGAACTAATGGGGGAAAGGCTTGGATGGGCCATGTGATCTAGTGGACCTTGAATATGTTGCATAGATCCCATAATAAGGAGCGAGTATTTGAACCAAGTGATTAGACTGGTATGTCTGGGTAGAATTATGTGTTGCCTTACAGCCTTCAGACTAGTTGATATGGGTGGGGGTGAGTGTTACACCCTTCTAGTGTGTGAGAACTTGTGAAATGAGCCTTTTTGTTTTAATGATAGGTGTGGTGTGTGGTATGGCCATGGGATTACATGGGTGTTTATGATGGATTTGAGCCTCCTCCCTAGTGAGGTCTTTGTGAGCCCTTGCTATGAGGCCAAAGAGGCCTCAATGGGGCTTGATAAACTGAGGTATGATATTTCATTCGATATTAAATTTTTTACCCAAGAGATATATTTGAGTGTGAGAGACCCTTGAGAGGTACCCTTCCTATAACAAGATTACAAGGAACCAAATGGGTTCCCTGGTTATAGGTTGACCCGAAGAGAGTGCGTATGGAAATCAGGTAGTGATGATCATGGGAATCACATTAGAACCCAAATCAATGATTTGATCCTGTTTAGGTTATGATGATTTGGATCATGTTCTTGGTAGTTTGACCATGGTAAGCAACATGGGTAAGGTAGAAGTCCACTAGGTTTTATAATACGTGTGTTTTTATATATATATGATTTACATTGTATACACTCTAAGGGGTGTTTTTATGATATAAATGGAAAAAATTGTGGGGAGTTTTAGTAAACACCGTTAGGTAATCCATGATGTATTAGACATATGGGATACCATGGGTGATATCCTTGGATCCAACCTATGTCCCGATACGATGTGACAATGGGGGTACCCAAATGTGATTTCTAAGATCTGTCTTTTGAGATTTATATGATACCGACATGGATACCTAGATGTGATTCCTATGATCTATCCATGGAGCCATGTTAATAATGCCTGAGATGCTAGGATTTTACCTTTAGGTCTCTATGATATGCTTAGGATGCCTTGTATCTGAACATGGATCCTTTCATGGTTAGAGACTCATTCATTGATCAGGATTTCACTTGATTTCCGAAGAAATGCTCTTGGGAATTGACCTTGGGTTTGACAATGAGGCATGATTAATTTATGTTCACATATAAATTATGGCATTGGATGAAGAAGTTATTGTAGATAGGGGTCGTTTACTTGAAGATCAACATGGGTTACTAGTACCAGGGTAGGACTTGGCCCCCCTGAGTGGTTATAGTCAGCACGGTCATCATGACATGCTCATATATACTCTGACATTGGATAAAGTAGGTACTGTGGTAGTTGTTTATTTCTTAATGTTTATTTATTTATTTTAATTGAGCATGTCACATGCACATATAGACTGCATTTACTGGTCATATATTGGACCATGTTGGTGGTACCCTAACTGAGTTTTTTACTCAAACCCTTCTTGAGTGGCCATTGCACTTGGGTACCCAAGTATAACTCCAACTTTTTACAAGAATCTATTTGGAAGAAGCCCATGTTAGCATGATCGAGAAGGATAACTTAGATGGGGTTTAGATATTGGGATAGGGTGAGGCTCGAAGATTGTAGTAGAGTCTATAGTACCTTTATTTTTATTTTGTCTTTATTTGTATATGTGATCGACCTGGTGAGAGTTCCTTGATTTTATGGATGCTTTCTTCCATATTCATGTATTTCTCAAAGACAATTTTATTTTATTTCTTTCTCGTATTCTTAAGGATGTGATTATTCATTTATAATGACTTTTATTTTTATATGTTACTACGCACTCTGATCAGGGGATGTAGTCTCCCAATGGTACTACCCTAGACCCCCATTATTGGTCGGCAGGCTTTATAATATGAAGAGGCTTGGCTGATGTCACATGGAAAACTAGTACAACTAATGTTCATAGAGTGATTTGGGTTGAGGATATTGGAACCAAGGATGTTCATTGATAATAATAGAGTATGATTTGTGTTTGTTTTCAATCTGCACATAGACATGGAGTTTACAAGGAATGTGCTCATATGATTGATGATGAAATAATTATTTATGGTGGTGTAGTTCCCTAGTGTTTTCCATATTTTTGGGCCTGAAAATTAAGAGTTTGATATTGGAAAAAGAACTTTTTCACTTAAGAGTGAACGGTATGAGAAACAGAAAAGAAAATCAGAAAAATAAGGGAACCACATACCTCGGAACATGGACGATGTACCATATTCTAGGAATGGTTTGAAACCATGTAATAGGCAACATTAATGGTATGTGGAGTGGTTCACAGAACCAAAAAAAATTTGCGGTGAAGGCATGTGGTATGTGAAATGATGGAGTTTCATGGGATTGTTGTGGTTTGCAGTAAAGGAGCAGTACATGGTGGAGCCTCTACCAAAATCAAAGATATGGTAAATCTTGTATTAATGGATTTTTTTGGATCCGTTTGTGCCTATATAGGGAGAAATAATCCCTTTCGTTAACTAGTGAGACTGAGATTAAAATTTGGGAGAAACCTAGAGAAGTTCGAAGTGGTTTACAGGAAGAAAAATACATGAAGGGAGTAGTGTTTCACAAAGTAGAAAACCATTTGTGGAGGAAGAACTCAGTTTGAAGATGAAGTAAGGAGGTATTTTGAGCAGGAAGGTACATGGAGGAGATGAGCAGTATGTGGAGTAAGGAAGTATGCGGAGTAGGGTAGTTCGCAAAGAAGATGGATGGTATGTGGAAACAGCAGTGGTACGTAAAGGAGGTGATATGTGAACCATACCTGTTAATCAATACGTGGATAAGGTAAAGTGGTATGTGGAACACCCAAGAAAGCCTGAAAATTGACCAAATAAGTTTTCGAAATTAATTTCCATAACCTATCAGTGTGTGGGGAAGTAAATTATATTTGTGGGTGAAAATGGGAATTCAACAGAGCATCCATTAACAGTTGAGGATGCATGATTTAATACTAAACCATTGAAGAGACCTTCAATTTGATAAACTGGGTACAAATTATTCTAAGGTAGTGAGATAGGGGGGTCAACATAGTTGATCTGAGGGTCGCAATGGGATATCCCTAAACTATGGTAAAGGTAGTTTTCCTAGTATAAATTGACTATGCATGAACTTTTATACTCCACATCTAGTGAAGATTAGTGGTTGTTGGTACGACTGACATATTTCCAGTGTATGCTCCTTGAACATATCCTTTAGTAGTGAACCAAGTAAAATTGTCGTGTCATTGTTTTTCATGTGATTGTGTGCTTTCTGGTCTTTCTTTTCATACAGTTTTAACAGGTTCCTATCAATGTGGAAACAAGATCCATCAGCTTAAAAGAAAAATCTGACACCCTAATTCACCCCTCCCCTCTCAGGGTGTTTTTGGGTCCTTCAAGTGGTATTAGAGGGTGGTTTTTGGTTTTAAATCTATCTTTTTCTATAATGTAGAATTAAATCAATGTTAGGGGAGTCACCCTCTTTGATGGAAGTAATTTTTAGATTTGGAAAAATATACAGAGATCTCATCTATGATCTCTTGGAATGGAAGTGCAATTTTCTACTACACAAGGAATGCAAGTCACTAATCCTACGGGGTAGTATATGACTGATACAAATAAGAAAATTCTTGATACAGATTCTAAAACATAGAATGATCTCACTAAAGCTCTTTCTGATCAGATCTATCTAATGTTAATGATTTGAACATATGTTAAGTCAATGTGGGAGAAACTCAAAAATATATATGAAGGATACAATAAAGTGAAGGAGGAAAAATATCAAGTCCTACAAAATGGGTTTTAAGACATGAAGATGCATACTGATGAGAATGAAGATTCATTCTTTAATCAAATTATAGAATTTTTAGGATCAATTTGAGGTCTTAGTGAAGAACTAAAATAAATTGATATTGTAAATAAAATCTTGAGAAGACTTCCACCCCTTTACAATGAAAAGGTTTAATCCCTTGAGGAAATGGATCTTTCTAAACTTTCTTTGGATGATTTTCTGAGAATCCTAGTGGCTTATGAGATGAGAGGAAAACTAGAAGATTCTATAACTCCTATAAGTAAGGAAATGTCATTCAAAGTGATGGAAAAACTGAAAATTTTAGGAGATAGTGGTGGTTAAGATGATGAGGAAAAAGAAATTAATTTTCACATTAGAAATAATTTCAAGAAGGGAAAAGGGAAATTTAAAGGTAACTTACCTATGGCTTGTTTTTATTGTGCTAGAGTTGGTCACATTGACTCTCAGTGATCAAGAAAGTTCGATGATGAAGAGAAGGAAGCTGAAAACATCAAGAATCCTCAGGAAAGTTTTTTCAAAAATGGAGACTTTAAAATTGTAAAGAAAGTATAGTAGAAGGTTTTTGTATATGAAGAGGAAGATGATGATAATGAATTATGTGAAGAAGAAAAATCCAAAATTTAAAACTGGAAACCATGCCTCCATGATGACTACCATGGAAAAGTAAGAACCATCAAAAGATTAATCTAGAGAAAATCAATTGACAACTAATGATGATCCCAAGTTTTAACTTAAGAATTGTTTTGGTAAGATTGAGAATAAATGTAAGAGATGTAATAATTGGAAAGAAATTATGGAAGAATCATCGGGATATGTTGATCAACTTGAAGCTAAAATTGAACGGCTGGAAGAACTAGTGAAAGTTCAGTCATCAATATATGAAAGCATAGAAGATGTATTGGAACTAAAGACTAGAATCAAAGAATAGACTAAGGTCGTTAATGACCCTACCTCAAGAATAGAAGAGAAGTCCAAAACTGTTGAGGGACTTGAATAATAAGTTGTTACTCTTATGAGTAAATTCAAAATTGAATCAAATTCAAAATAACCAAAGAATAAAATACAATTTGGAAGGTTCTCATATTATGAGCTACTGGAGAGATAGAAATGTGGTTCTGATGAGTTGAAAAGATTTTTCAGTGATCAAAGACCCACATGCATGGGAAATAATGTAATTTGTTGTGATGGAGAAATGTAAAATGCTAGAAATAAAGTAAACTAGAATAATGGAAAGCTGAAAGTTGATCATCTTGAAAAGCCACTAGAAGTGCTGAAAAAGAAACCCTTAAATAAAACAGAAAGAAGAACTAAAGATTATCCTTCAGTTTCTAGAAATGAAATGAAATCAAACTATTTTCCTGAGGAAGAAGTCATGAGGAGAAATACAAGTGGGAATACATTTCCTCTCATAAAGTGTTAGTTTTGTGGTTATCTATTCCATACCATGTCATACTACGAAGAGGTAAGGATCTATATGAATGGGGAAGAGTTAGGAGTTCAACAAAAGAGAAAATATTCATATCTTACTTCTTATAGAATAATTTATTTATATGAATATTGTTTTCATTATTCTATCTTTTTACATAAAGCTATGTATTGTAGGTAGAGTAATGATAGGATAAATTCATACAATTCTCAGAGGCAGGTAAATACTTGAGAACCAGACAATGTGGCTATTTCAAATAGGTTTTCTCCTTTGGAAGAAGAGTATGAATATTAAGAAACTATGCATGTGGAAGAGATAATTGAAAGTCCATTAGTGTCTTACACTCCTTCCACCATCTCGTGGAAAGAAAATAAGAAAATTGAAAAGTCCAACCTTCTAGAAATTACTATCAAAGCTACAAAGAACAATAGTACCTTGATCCTTGATAGTGGATGTTCATCCTAAATGATGGGTAATGATGACTTATTAACAATTTTTAAGAAAAGGGTTTATGGAACAATAGGGTTTGGTAATGATGGTGTGTTGAATATCAAAGGCAGTGGGAGTAATGAACTTGCTAATGGAGAGTTAAAGAATACTGAAGTACATTACATTGATGGTTTGTGTCAAAATCTCCTTAGTGTGAGTCAACTCCGTGACTTAGGTCTTATAGTTACTTTCAATCAAAAACGATACACTATAAAGGCAAGGATAGGTAATTATATCATGAAAGGATTCAAGATATAAGGCAACTTGTATCAGGTTGACAGTAAAGAAAATATTCGTTACATGCCCGTTGAAGAATAAAAAAACTTGTGGCATCAGAGATTGGGACACCTAAATTAGAAATACATGGAAAAGATATCAAAGATGAATATTGTCATGGATATTCCCAACCTAAAGCATGAATGGGAAAAGGATTCTGATGCTTACATACGTGGAAAGCTGTATTGCAGTTCCTATCGACCAAAGAAGAAAATGTCATAAAATCTTCTTGATCTTATCCATACACAAGTATCTAGACCAATAAATGTTTCCAAAACTCATGGAGAATGGTACTTCATTATACTCATAGATGATTATAGTATAATGGAATGTGTGATGGTTATACATAGGAAATGCAAAGTGATTGATTGCATGAAAACTTATCATCAAATCACTGAGAATGATACTGGATGGACCATCAAAGTTATGTGATATGAAAATGGAGGGGAATACACATCCATTGAGTATGAAAATTACCAATAGAAACGTGGAATACAGCATGAGTTAGCTATTGTGAGAACTCTATGAAAAAATGGAGTTGTTGAGTGCCATAATTGATAGGTGAACAACATGGCTAGAACTATACTAATTGAGAGTTGTATCTCTCACCATTACTGGAAAGAAGTTGTTCAAGATGCAGTGTACATTAAAAATAGAACTGGGATCTACATGGGAGAGATGAAGACACCATATGAATTGTGGCATGGAAGAAAGCCCTCTTTGAAATATTTTCATGTTTTCAGAAATAAATGTTTCATCCAAAACAAAGAAGGAAATCAAGGGAAGTATGGTGACAATGCAGACAAAGGAATATTCCATAGAGACTCAATGAATATTGAATCCTACAAGTCTTTCAATAAGAATTTGGGAAGGATTATGGAAAGTAGTGATGTTAATACCATTGAAGAGAAAACTAAAAATGCTTCAAGGAATTATCATGTGGATGTAATAGAAGATGAGAAAGAATTAGAATATGGAACAAATACAAATATAGAAGTAGAGGAAGGTGTAAAAACTCTCAGGGGTCACAACAAGATGTTGATTTAGAAGAAGAATCAGAAGTGGAAACTATGACTAAAGAAAATACTGTTGAACCTCACATAAGAAATCAAAGATTATAAATTGATTAGTCTGACATCATAGGGGACTAGATTGAACCCACACAAATAAATAGAATGAGAAATACTACACAATATGTATTCATATCAGTTTTGGAACCATCCTCTTTTGAAGAAGATGTAAAGGATGAATCATGGGTTAAATCCATGAATGAAGAGCTAGATCAGATTGATAAGAATGAAACATGATATCTAGTTAAGAGAACTAAAAATCACAATGTGGTTGGTACAAAGTGTATTTTCAAGAATAAATTCAATCAACATGGAAATGTGACCAGAAACAAGGCATGATTATTGTGTAAAGGATATTCACAGATTGAAGGCATCGATGTTAAAGAAACATTTGCTTCAGTGGCTATATTGGAGTCAATCGGGAAATTTATTACCATTGAAATCCAAATATTATATAAAGTGTATCAAATGGATGTCAAGGTATCTTTCCTAAATGGTGTTATTTAGGAATAAGTATACATTGAACAACCGGTGGGTTTTCTGCTTGGAAATTATGAAATGAAGGTCTACAGATTAAAGAAATTACTCTATAGACTGAAGTAGGCACCACAGGCATGGTACTTCTGACTGGATTCTTAACTCAAAAAGTTTTAATGAAAAAGAGGAGTGGATCAGAATCTCTATGTGAAGAATTATAAAAAGTATCAGTTCATGGTATTAGTGTACGTTGGGGATATTATTTTCTGTGGAAGGAGGTAGGGATCAGTGGATGAATTTTCCAATCACATGAAATCAAAATTTGAAATGTTGATGATTGTTAAACTCACATAATTTTTAGGGAAGCAGGTGATTCAGAAGAAGTATTGTGCTTTAATTTCTTAAGAAAAGTATGCAGGAGATCTACTGATAAAATTTAATTTTCATGATTCCAAACCAATGATGATTCTGATTGCGGTTAGAACAAAACATAGAAATCATGAAGATGGGACTTCTTTGGATCCCACAATGTATAGGAGAATCATTAGAAGATTATAGTACCTAATAGTAACACAACCAAATATTTTCTTTGCAACATGCTTAGTGGCATGATTTTATATTAATCCAAAAGAATAACATGTGGTGGTAGTTAAAAGAATCATGAGGTATATTCAAGGTACTCACAATTATGGATTATATTTCTCTAGAGTAAGTGATGATGAATTATCAGTGTATTATGATGCTGACGGGGCTAGATATGTAGTAGTTAGAAATTCTGTAAGTGGTGGAGCATTCTATCTTGGTAAGAAATGTGTGGGTTGGTTGAGAAATAAATAAGAAGGTACTTCTCTTAATACTTCTGAATCTGAATATATCTCCGCAAAAAAATCTTTCACTCAACTACTTTGGATGAAGCAGCAACTGACTAACATTGGTAATGAGGTGAAATAACCAATGGTGTTTTACTATGATAACAAGATCAAAATTGATCTTATGAAGAATAATGTTCATTATTCTCATATGAAACATATCTAAATAAGATATCACTTCATCAAAGAAAAATTTGAACAAGGTGTGATTAAAATGGATCATGTGGGAACTGATGAGCAAGTGGCTAATATTCTTACCAATCCATTGGCAGAGGCTATGTTTGTGAAACATTGGTTGAACCTTAGTGTTCAACCAACTCCAACTATATAAGGAGTTCACAAAATTTTCCCTCGCCTCAGTTGTTTTAACTATCTTAATATGATTGTGGAATTGATGTAGGTTTATGGGGGAGATACGATCCAGGGGAAGCATGTTTTTTATCTCTAAAAGTCTAGATTTGGTTCTTTGGGTTTATTTCCAATGGGGGGATTATAATGGATAAATTCAATGGAAAGTGAACTGGATTTTTCTAGATATAGGAAAGATGGTAAATAGAGAATGTCAAAAATGAAACTATAGGGGAGAAAAGAAAATAATGAGAACTCAATTCATGTCCTCTCTCTTGTTTTCTACACCAATCAATGCTCACGTAGACTTAGAGTGATGGATAAGTTGTTTTATAAAGGTTCGGGTTTTGATCGTGGCTGGATATTTAGTGAATTTATCTGGAGATTTCCAACAAACCCAAAGGGGGGTATTATTGGAACCAAGGTTTTTCATTGATAATAATGGAGTATGGTTTTTGTTTGTTGTCAATATACACATGTATGACCATGGAGTTTTTAAGGAATTTGGTCATACAATTGAGGCTAAAATCAGTATTGAAGGTGTCTTAGTTTCCAAGTGTTTTATGAATTTTTGGGCCTCAAAATTGGGATTTTGATGTTATCAAAAGAAATTTTTTCATGTAGGAGTGACTGGTATGATAAATGAAAAAGAATTTAAGAGAAATAAGGGAACCACATACCTCCGAACATGGACTGTGTACCATGTTATATGAATCATTTGTGGCCATGTACCAAGCAACGGGAATGGTATGCGGAGCAATTTGCAGAACTAAAAATGGTTTGCAGTGATGGTTCGCAAATAAGGTGTGTGGTATGAAGAATGCAGGAGGTTCACGGGATTTCTATAGTTTGCGTGACAGGATCGGTACGTGGTGGAGGATATAACAAAATAATAGATTTGGTAAATCTTGGATTAACATATTTTTCGGATTCATTTGGTCCTATATAAGGGGAAGTATTCCCCTTCATTAACCAGTGAGGCTGAGATTAAAATTTAGGAGAAATACATAGAGGTTCGAAGTGATTTTTGGGAAGAAAAATACATTAAGGGAGTAGTGTTTCACAAAATAGAAAGTCATCCCTTGAGGAAGTACTCAGTTTGTGAATGAAGTAAAGAGGTACGCAGAGCAGGGAAGTATGCGGCGGAGATGAGAAATATGCAGAGTAAGTAAGTACATGGAGTATGGAAGTTCACTGAGAAGATAGACGGTACATAGAAATAGCAGTGCTACACGAAGGAGGTGATCTGTAAACCATACCTGCTACTCAGTATGCAGAGGAGGTAAAGTGTTACTCGGAACACCCATGAAATCCTGAAAATTAACCAAATCAGCTTACGAAATTAATTTCCATAACCTATCAATGTGTGGGAAAGTAAGTTATATCTGTGGGTGAAAACTGGACTTCAACATAGCATCCATTTACAGTTTAGGATGCATGATTTAATGTTAAACCATTTAATTGACCATTAAGTCGATAAATTGAGTACAAATTCTTCTAAGTCAGTGAGCTATGGGAGTCAGTGGAGGTGGTTCGAGGGACACAGTGCAGTATACCTAAACTTTTGTAAAGGAAATGTGATAGGGAAAGAGTGATTATACCTAAAATTTTGTACTCCAGAACTAGTTATTATTAGTGTTTTTTGGTACAACCAACATATTGTCGTTGTATTCTCCTTGGACGTAGTCCTTAGTTGTGAACCAAGTAAAATTGTTGTCACCTTGCTTTGCATGTGATTGTTTGCATTCTTATCTTTCTTTTCAGATAGTATTAACATGTTCCTATAAAAATGGGAACAAGATCCATTGTATTAAAAGAAAAATTTGACACATTGATTCACGCCTCCCCTCTCAGGGTGTTCTGGGGTCCTTTAGAGGCATCGATTTAACATTCAAGTCTTTGAATGTATAGGAAATATAAAGTAAAAATTACTTGGTTCTAGGGAATCAACTCTAATACTATTAACTATTATTTATTTCCCTTTAACTAAAATAGATATTTTAGGTGGATCATGTGTACATAAATAAGGATACAAAGAAGAAATTTTAGAAGGATTTTTCAAGGGAGAGTTTTTTTACGCACCACTACTTTTTAGGTAGAGGGATAACCTGTGGCTCAAGAGTGACTCCACAACCATTTTTCAAACCATTAGAAGAAACACTATCCATCTCTTGTGAAACCTAATTTCTATATTTATTTTCTATTCGTATTTACATTCCTCTGTCAACTTCATCAACACTCACATATATTAGGAGATGATCTCTTTAGCAGATGGGATTTCCAACAAGGGAGTGATCATCATGGACCTTGTTTGGTCCAATTATATTCCTATTTATTTATCTTATAACCATGAAAATGGATCATTTTAAAACTCTATCTTTTAGAATTTTTTAATTATTTATTTTTCAATAATGGAGCCATGGTCTGAAGAGGTTTTTCCAGGTGTAATATTCATTGAATATTTAAGTTCAGGAATAAAATGGATTAAATGCCCCTAATATTCAATGAATAGTTTTTAATAAAAATAAATGTATTAAATATGGCCAATGTGTTTTTCATTAAATGAAATGTTTTGGACATAGTTATAAAAGGGGGCCTTGGGGAGGATCCTCTATCATCCAACAAAATATAGAGAGATTATTTTTATTGTGAGATCCTTGAGAGATATAAGAAAGAAATAAAGGGAGGTGTGGGTGGTGTGGGTGGTGGAAATTCATATAATCCATTTTCTCCATGAAATAAAATTTCCTTTTTCTCTACCAATTCTCTTTCTTAGGGATCATTGAATAAAAAAAGTGGTATCAGAGGAGGTTCAATGATTAAGCTTTGGGGACATGATACCATTTTGGTGTCTGTGAGTTTTTCTATAGGTGATCCGATGTGAAACATCATCGTACAATCTCAACCATTGATAACATTTTTTTCACATCTTGATCAATCACTATCTGATTTCGGTGACCTAGGATTTGAATCCATAATTTTTTACTATTATGGATGTAACAATATAGTCTATTTTTCAAAATTATGTTCTAATTTTCACAAAATTTAAATTTAATGGAGGGACCATCCATGGGATGGATTATCATGTTAACTTCCTAAAACTACTTGGTTTGGAAGTCTCAAATGGAAGATCTCATTAATTTTAAAGATATATTTAACTCCATTAATAAAAAGGGATTAATCCATAATTCCACCAAGGGAGTCGAGTGAAAGAGGCTGAATAAGAAAACGATCAGCATAATCCTCCAATGGATTGATCACAACATCGAACACCACGTTTCACATGAGACCAGTTCATATGAACTCTAGATGAAGTTGGAGAATACATACAAATTAAATACCACTCGAAAAATGATTCTATTTTTAAAGTGGTTGATGAATCTTCGACTATAGAGTGGGAGATCTATAATCTAACACACCAAAAAGTTCTAGATCCTAGTGAATCAACTAGTATCTTCTGGTAATACTCTAACTAATGAAGATAAATAAAACCGTCTAATTTCAAAACTTTATGATAGTTGGGATACACTAGTGGTCTCTCTCAGCAACTTGACACCATGAGGTAAACTTACCATGGAAATGGTAAAGGATGAATTTTTCAATGAAGATCCCTGAAGGAAGGAAACAAGTTATAACTAGACGTAGGATCTCATCATGGATAAGCAAGGGAGACATCAAGGAGGTGGTTGAGGGGTAAGAAGCAGAGGTAAAAGTAAGAGTATAGGAAGGTCCATCGATGGAAGGAGGCCAATATATGAATTCTATAATTGTGACATAGTGGGATAATTAAAGAAGACTTTTCAAAAGTTAGAACCAGATTATGTCCAAGGTAGTAAAATACAAATAATAAATGAGGATGTGCACATGACCATCACTAGATAAATTGTGATTTTATCCAAAGATTAATATGAGGCATGAATTCATACATTAGTCTAGGACACATAATAGGAGGTAGACAATGAAGGATCATAAAACGCCACTCCACATCGTGAGTATTTATTTAATTATCAAGCTTGAAGAACCTTTGTGCTGTTTTTTTCTTAACAAGGTTTTGTTTTTATTGGAAACTAATTTTTTTTTAAATAATGTTTTTGAAAATTAAGTAAAATATGTGTTTTTAGAAGTTTATAAATTGTTTTTTTAGAAGTTTCTGAAAAACTGAATAAATAAAGTGTTTTCCAAAGTTTTTTATTAGATGATCCATTGGACAGAGTTCATCGGGTGACATATATGTTTGAAATTTTGAGTTTGAAAAAAGATGAAAATCATCAAACAATGTTTTTATGGAAATTCATAAGTTTCTAAAAATAAAATTCAAAAATATTTCTATGTTGTTGAGACTTAAAAATGTGGGAAGTTATAGAACTTTCAAAAATAATTCTGACGATTCTTTTTTGATCTCAATGTTATCAACATCATGAAAAACCTCATGATAAAATATTTTGAATAAAGGAGGATGTAAAATTTTTCCAAACATGGGTTTCTGGATGTAGATATTTGGATGCAAAGTTCAATCAAAAAATTATAGACATGTATAGCGGGATGAAACTCCTTATATAGTATACTAGATAGAGAAATACCAAATTATGGAGAGTAAAAAAGGTGAAGTTTTCAGAATAAGAAGAACCAGATGCATAAGTTTTAAAAATACTAGAAGTTTGAATTTGATGAAGTTCAAAGAGTTGAAAAGTTTTTGTTCAGATGTGGTTCATCATATGTTAGTCATATGATGCACTTGATCATATGTAAATCATGTGATGTTTCTTTTTTAATAAAGTCTTCTTTTAGAAGTTTTTGAGTTCTTTGTTTTTATAGTGTTGCAAATGTGAAAGAAATATAAAGAGTGTCAAGATGTAAGATTTTAATATCTATGTAAATAAAAAGGATAAGATCTTCTTTATTATCAACCAAATATATAAGGATGTTTGATGCTAATGAAAGATAGAAAAGTTTATGTTTTTTATTAGTCATAACTGATCAGTTACTGAAGACCACTATTAGTTACTATACATATCTGATTGGATAGGAGGCAGTTTGTGATTTTACACAAAGGTAATTTTTTATCAAAGGAATCAGAGGACTTGGAAAAATAATATTTCAGGAATCTGGAAGTGATGTGGTTGGTGAGATTGTGTCATTTTGAAAAATATGAAAGAAGAAGAAGATTCATCAAATAACCTTTTGACACAGATAAGTCATCAGAATCTGAGTTCCATCGAACACAATATGACTAGACTAAAGAGAAGAGGAATAGTATGATCAGATATAGAAAGTAGATGAAAATTTGACACATATAGAATTTGTTTCCAGATAGTCATTTTAGGTTTCTGAAGTCTTTAGAGGTTTCAACAATATAGTCAATAATGTTTAGTTGGCTCAGATCATCAAAGAGAGTAATCATTTATTTGTTTTGTTTTTAGTAGATTAAGGGAAAAATATGTGGGTAATTTCAATTGATCATGATCATCAGACTATGTAAATTGAGGTTTATCAGACATATAGTTTTATGAAGTTTGAAGATAAAAGTTTTTATTAATGGTTGGGGTCAAATAATATGACATTTTGAAGTGCCAGACCATTAGATGAGATCTATAAAATGAAACTTCTTGTAGAACATTAAAAAGTTATGAATTTAGTAAAGTTAAGAAGAGTGAATTTTGAGAAGAGTAGTGAAGATTCAACAAGTTTTGAGAAGTCACAAGAAGAGTTGAGAATATTTAAAATGATAAAAATGAATCTCAAAGGAATGTGAAATTTGGTGTTTTGGAATTTGAGTGAGTGGGAAGTAGGAATTGGTTTCCCGAACTTTCTTCAAATAGAGAACCTATAAATATAAGTAAATAGTACATCATACCAAGTTATTGTTTATAGTTAGACAAAAATCTAAAGTGATTAATATTTTGTGTTATAAGAGTTTTTATGAACAAAAGATTCGTTCAAGAGATTGGATTATAGAAATTTTTTATTACTAGACAGAGGTGTATCAGACTGAGGGTTTAAGAAAAATTATGTGAAGATATATTTTGTTAAACCAGAATGTCGGTATGATTTGTAATAGTTTCATATTGAAAAGGTATCGAACTAGGTTCATCAAAATGAGGCCATCAGACGTAGGTACATCAGACTGATTCTCAAGATAGAACTTTTATAGACAAGAAATTTTAAAAATTATTCATTTTTTGTGGCTTAATTTTTGTAAGCATATAATTGTAAACTTACAAGATTCAGTATAATCATTAAAATTGGGAGATAAAAGGTGTCCAATAGGAGTTGACACAAGTTTTATTAACTTCTTAATAATAGTGAATTTCCATTAACCCATGGTAGTGGCTACAGAAAATATTTAGGTCCTTACACTGAGGATAAACCTTGTAAATCTTGTGTTCCTTTATTTACATTCCTATTTTTTCATGCATGTGATTTTACTAAAGGTTAATAAGGAAGAAAATATAATAAGTATCAGAAGTTATGTTTTTTAAAGTTCAAATTTCTAAAAATGAACAAACTAATACACCCCCCGGTTGTTATATAATCCTTTGGAACTTCAATTGGTATCATAGGGAGGTGCCCCTTTTGAATATTTATCATGGATAATCTTGATTTTTTCAACAGTATATGAATGCCTACTTTAAATGGAAAAAATTATTATAGCTAGAAAAATAGAATGATTCCCTATCTTCTTTCACTTATACTCAATTTTTTCAATGCTATGAAAATTATTTTTCTACCCATTGAGAAATATGCTCCAATGACTTTTTCTAACATGAGAAATATTGAAGTTGATAGAAAATATGGAAATGATATTTTTATGTCTTTATTAGAAAATATTTATATTAAGTTGATGGGTCTCAAAGCAGCAAAGAGTATGTGGTACAAGCTTGAAAGTATTTTTGAAGGGAATACTAAAGTGAAGGAAGAAATTTGAAAATCCAGCATGGCATGTTTGAAGACATAATAATGAGATATGGGGAAACTATTGATGATTACATCACCATAGTAAATGATGTTTTTAGAAACATTAGAGGTTTTAGATATGTATTTAAAGATTATACAATTGTTAATAAACTCATTGTAATGGCCTAGACCCTCATGGTCTATTACTTTGTCAAAATACAGTGTTTGGGGTGTTCTGGGAGTCAATGGTTTCTCATTTCAAGAGTTTTCCAAATTTATAGTTTTTCTATTGGTAGGTCTAGGCATCGGTAGGTCGAGGTGTCAGTAGGTTAAGTCGTTAGTAGGTCAAGGCATTAGTAGGTCGAGGCGTCAGTAGGTCAGAGCATTGGTAGGTCAGAGCATCAGTAGAATGGGCATCGGTGAGTGGCATTGGTGACTCGCTATTGGTGACTCACCCATCGGTGATTCATTTCTAGTTTTCTCAAGTTTTTCAAGTTTCACCTCTTTGATGTTTCCTTTGACGTTAAATGAGTTAAATTCCATATTTAATGAGTTTTTGTTCCATTTCAAATGGTGTTTATCTCCTAAAAAGCTAAATCTTTCCTTCACTCCTAAAATGTATGGTCTTGAGTGTGATCTGGATTTAATGGGATTTGGAACTATTCTCCCCATAGATTTAGGATTTGGTCTTTCTAAATCTAAGATCATCTCTTCCTTTGAACCATTCCATTTTCTCTTAGTGTGCTGAGAACCTTTCTTCCCTAAGGAGTCGTGTGCCTATTCTATAAAATTCTATTCAATTTTTCTCTGGAGTCTTTCCTACTACTCACGTGACCCCATATTTTGGTACAAGGAGTAATTTTTATCATTTTTTGTTCCAAGTAGGGATCCCTTCATCTCCCTTTTATTTTTTTTTATCATGTGGGGTGGGTGTAGTGATATATTCTTATGGTTACAGTTGAAACCAATTTAACAAAGATAATAAAAAGTAATAAATGATAGTCTAGGAATATAATTATGATGATCGCTTTGTTTTATATGTTATACTTGATCCATGTCATGTTTTTTAAGGGTTGTATGCCTTCTAAAAATCATGGTCGTTGGTGGCCTATGTTTTCTCACCTGTATGACTTGTGAATATTTGTGGTTTTTTCCTTGTTGAATGGATAAAATATAGAGATGTGATTAATCATATATGTTTTGATAAATATATGGATTCCCCTGGATAAAACTTGTTTTGTGATCACCCATGAATAATGAAAGTGGAATTGAATAATGAGGGTTTCTAACTCTGAATACAACTTGTTATTTGGTGTTGCTCTATGTTGTGTATGGATCTATTTGATCATGTGTTTCGTGTTAGTCATGTGGTGTTGTGGTGTTTTGGTTGGGAGTGTGGTTGTGTGTATGGGGTGGTAAGGGTGGTGTGATGGTATTTTAGGTTGAGAGATTTATTGATTGTGAAATGGAGGAATTTTTTATGCAGTGGGACTGCATCTTGGTATTGGTTGGGTAGTGGGGCTACATATTTGGGTTGTGTTATGTTTTTATTACTGGGTGTGCGGGATGTGGCGTTGTTGTAATGAAGCAGGGCTTCCGAGTGTGGTTGTTATGAGTTTTTTTGGTGGTTTTTTTGTTGAGAGGAAGTACAGGGCGTTATTACATTGAAAAATGATGGTGGGAGTGGTTAAACGGGTGTTTAGGAAATGGGAATGTGCAGTGGGACTGCAATCTGATTGAGTTTTGTTGTTTTTCTAGACGTGGTGATTTTAGTGCAGTAGGGCTTTATAGGATGGTTTAAGAGGGATAATTTTGAAGAAGGATTTGGTTACCTTGTGAGGTACTTTCTCCCATAGTTTTCGTACTTTCATAAATTGGATGTGGGTTAGGATGTTACTTGTGTTGTGTTGTGTTTGGTAGTTTCTCAGGTAGGGATGGAATAAATAAATAAATAAATTTATAATACAGAATGACAATTGGTTAAAGTAATTGGTTGGTGGTATGATTTGAGTTGTGGCTTGTAGTGAAGTGGAGTTCATTTATCAACTTACGGAAGTGACCATCATTCGTGGAGGTGTGTGCAAGCAGGGATGGTAGTAAGGGAAGTTTTGGTGTGGGTTGGTCATTGTTTTGAAAACTCATAGGTTGGGTTGAGTGTTTGGTACCTATATATATATATGTAGTTCCTTGTTATTTTTTATACATACCCCACCCATGTTGAGCACTACGTGCCAAACACCCACATTGTTATGGGTGAGGGTGTCCTTTCCCAACATCTTGATGGGAGGATGGATGGCTGGTTATTGGTTCTTCTATTCTCCCTCTTCTATTCATTGATATCCTATGACTCTACGGGAAAGTTTTGGTGTGGTTGTGAGGCCCAGGTGTGTGCGGGTAAGTTGTAATTTCCTAAGTGTCTTCCGGATGAGGCCCAGGTGTGTGCGAGTAGGAATGTGGTGTGGTTTGTGACCCAAGTGTGTACGGTCAGGTTATGACGGTGGGGATTGTGGAAGTGCATGGTAGTGTCAGGACGTTCATCATTAGGGATGATCAGTTAACTAGTGGGAAGTGGTGTGGGGTACCCTAATATCAATGTGATTACTAATTTACTTTACTTTACTTAAATTATTTGTTGAGTGTGCCTTGGTGAGGTTGGGTAAGATAGTATACCTTGTTAGGTGATTTTGAGTTTCTATTATTTTTCTCACAGGGGAATTAGTGTGATTCTCCCACTTGCACATGAGTGAATTTGGTTTTTTTACTGAGTATACTTGTATGCTCACCCTATGTATATAAAACTATTTTCAGGTTTCCAGGGAGATTTCACGGACCATGATGAACCTAACTAACTTAGACTTTTCATATAGTTGATGTGTAACTGTTTAGTTTTATTTTGGTATTTACTTTGTATTTTTCATTGTATTTCTAGTAGTTTTACTTTAAACATGGATGTGGGATGTATTTTGGCTTATTTTATATATATTTCTTGTAGTTATTTTGAGTATGATACATCTTATCTCTCGATCATGGTTACTATAAAAAGTGTAATGGCTCCCATTTTGTGAGATTGAATACCCTTGGTTCTGGTCTCCACCCCGGGGCCTATTGGAGGTGGGACTTAGGGGTTCATTATCTCTTCTTCATCTTGAAGAAGGATGGTCACAACACTTTTTCATCCCTTCCCTCTTCTTGAATAAGTAGGGTCATAACACTCATAAAATAACTTTCCGAACATGTTTGATTCTGAAATTTTTTTCATTAAAAGATTAAGATAGTTAATCTCTTGATGAAATACATAACATTATTATTTCTTATAAAATGAGAAAATCTACAGTGTTTAAAAATAATATGAAAGATGAAATGTATTTTAAAGCAATGATAAAGATGAAAATTCAAGATGTTTAAAATGACGATCCTTATGATTTTGAAAATAAGTAAGATGATGAGTTGAATGAAAAAATATTGCCTCTTATCTCTAAGAACAATCGAAGAGGTAGAATAAATTATGGAGGAAAACTTCCATTGTAAGAACCTGAACCTTCTTTTCAGGTATGTTTTTCCTTTCTGGTCATTTTTTGGGAAAAAGAGGAGAATCTGGAAATTTTCAAAGTACACTCCATGTACTTTAGGAGTACACGCTATGTACTTTGATGCCGCTTGAGGCCGTGTGCTGGCCGTGTCATGGACACATACACATCCATGTAGGGGTGATGTGGAGGATTCTTAATGCAGAGTACAGAAAAGCCTAGTACACACCATGTACTCAAAAAGTACACACTGTGTATTTTCTTTTTTTCATTAAACGGACCAGGGTCGCGTCTTAACCCCAAAAACATATTCTTCTCCAGATTCTTCGACCGAGAGAGAACGTACGGCCTCAGATCTTCTCCGAGTCTCTGATCCGTCACCGGTTATCCAAATAGAACGTCGTTGGTTGCAATATAATCGCAACGGTGAGTTCTTGGTTCTTCTTTGTCCACGTTTCCTGATTCCTTCTCTCGTGTGAGTTATATGAGTTTGAACGTTTTAGATTTTTTTGTAGATATACTCCATTCTAGGCCGATTCACAGGCCGAGGTTCAAGTATATCAATCTCCTAGGATCGAGGTAGGTGGTTTGTTTCCTTAAGTTGAATGTATTTGATTTTTTGTGAAAAAAAGTGTCGGATTCCCATGTTTTGGGTATCTCGGGTTAGGGTTTTGATCATGTGTTATTATCTGCCTTAGATTTCTTGTGTTCTTGAGGCTATATGATGAATAATGATTTATTGTTAGCATGTTTGAGTATCACCCCATGGGTGCTTCCCTTGTTTTGGTTGTTTATCGTTGTTTGGATTAGGTTGCCTGTGAGGCAGACCTTGTTGCATTGATTTCCTTCCTTGATATAATTGATTGCATGTTTTGACTACTATTTATATGCTTTTGATGCATTGTAGTTATTATCCAAGTAGTTTTTTAACTTACTTAGGGCTGCTGACAGTCGATTACGCATGACTTGACTGCTCAGGGCTGTGAGAACCTGGTGCGGGAGACTAAAGAGGGAATTGATGATTAAGGGAATCCCTATAGAGTCAGTTGCAAATTAGTATTGTTTGAAGGACCTACAGGAATACGACTTTGTGCTTCCTCAGAGTGTCCTTAGTTATGTATTGAGACTACAGGGGGAATTAGATGTAAGTGCTTCCTCAGAGAGTCTATAGCTATCATTACTAGACTGCTGGGGAATTGACGGTGAGAGCTTCCCAGAGTGTATGTTCCTTGTATGGTTACTCAACTAGAGGGGTATGCCAGTATGATCCACCCAGAGAGTTAGTGTGGGTATTTTTTGGTTGGTTGTATTGATTCCACCAAGCCAAAGAACAAGCTTGGGTTTTGTACTACTTGTTGTTTAGGTAGTCTACTGAGATACATGTTGTGTTACTTATTGTGCCTTGGAAATATAAAGTTATTTTGATAGATTCCTTGGTTGATAATTTAATTATTGAATTAAATTAATAAATGAAGGTGAATGTAGATTTTTAGTATTGTTTACTTTAGTGTATTCATGTTTCTCTTTTGCATTTATTTCCATTACTTTTGCTATATTTCTCACTGACAGTAGGGCACAGATCTTGTGGTGGTTGCCTACTGGGATTAATCTCACACCCTGTTTGGGTCCTTCTTTTCGGCCCAAACAGGTTATATGGTTGCATGTGTGGATAGGTATTGTGTCCCTTCTACTTTAGGTACATGATTTCTGGTTGGAGCTGGAGAGCATAGGACTGAGCTTAGGCTTGTGATGCTGCTAGAGTTGTTGTTTAATTTTAGTACTTGTTGTCAGTTGTATTTCAGAACGTTGTTTTGTTTGCTTCTTTCCTTAGATAATTGTACCTACTGCATCATTATCATCATTACTATATATTAATTGTTTTCGGTGATTAGTTTCAGTTATTGTATGATGTTTACTACTTCCTCTATTGACTGTTATTTTCCTTCCCTTGTATACTTTACCAAACAAGGGAATGGTTTCCCCAATGACTCACTGAGGACCTCACTACTAGTCGGCAACCTCTGGCGTTTGGGGAAACACACTTGAGGTCATGTGGCGAATCAGGTACGGGGCACCAGTTGAGTGGCTCTGGATTCGGGTTGTTACAAAGTGGTATCAGAGGAGGTTCTTTTCTTTTATTTTCTATTAACTTACTATTTAGTGACATTATAAAGGGATAAGATGGAATATGGAAATGATAAATAACTGTTCTCGGGTGTTCTAGAAACCGTGTATAGGGAAAAAGCTAGGTTACCTCGAATATTGCAATTTTTGTGTTTTGCAAATGTTACAGTTTACTTGAATTCACTGTTGGGTGGTGCACTTGTTCTGTGTTGTTACTGTTTATGTGATTGAGGTTCTATTTTGTTGCAACCCGATGAGATGAGGGTATGCCTTATCATTCATCATATAGGCACTTGTTATAAAATCACATGTCATGCATTTTCCATGCCATATATATTTCATTAGAAATTGCATGTTGTTGTGATAGAATTTGTGATAGACTATGCATGTTGTTGTGATAGTTGTTGTGATAAAATACCTGCTATGTTGATAGGGTATCGTTTGTTTAGAGATTCTTTATCATGGACGCTAAAATTTGGTCTTAGAGGTGTTATGGGCCCTCTAGGATCAGAATTTGGTGGATCATGAGTTTTTTATATTGTTTACTTGTTATATGCATTGTTATGATGCCAAGATTTGATTCACGGGGAGTATGGGCCCTCACGGATCGGAATTTGGAACCTTCATTCTTTCTTTCTGTGTTTTCTGGGATTTGGAGCAGTTTCTGAGGCTACTGTCCAGAAAAACCTATAATACACAGCATGTACTTTATGAATACACATTGTGTAATTTTCAAACTGTGTCGCTGACTGTGCGAGCAGGGACATGGGGTTGTAAAAAAATCTTCCCAGAACACGCTGTGTACTAGTTGTGTAGGACGTGTGGTTTAATCCTAGGGGTCCATCCATGTAGTTAACAACACGGTCAGTGGAGTCTTTTCTTATACACTTCGTGTACTCATTTAGCACGACGTGAAGTTTCGGCTGTGTGTCAGGCCATGTCTCTAACAACACGGTCCAGGTAAGGCATGTCTAGTACACGTCATGTATCCTTTGAACACACCGTGTCGTTTTTTCTTAGAGGAGCTGTGTGACCTAGCCGTGTAGTTGAATACATGGGTTGGGAAATCCGCAGGACAACACGCCATGTACTATGTTGAAACATCATGTAGTAGTGGTCCATGTACCAGTCTTTGTGACTAACGACACGGACAGGGGAAAAATCTTAAGGACACGCCGTGTAGTGGAAAAACACGTTGTGTAGTTTCCTGCTGGGATAGTCCATGTTCCTAGACATGTAGGAGTAACCAGGAAAATAGAAAAAGGGTTAGTACACGCCGTGTAGTTTGATAACACATCGTGTATCTGGGTGGTTTACACAGCCATGTATGGCCAAGGTACACGCCCATGGTAAAGTTTCAGGAAACACACCATGTAGTGGTACTACACGCCGTATAGTCATATTTTCTCCTAATCTCAGAGTTTTTCTCTCTTGTTCTGTTTTACTCTCTTAAGTTTCAACTGCGTTTGTCTTTAATGAAGGTTTGTTTTTGACCTTTCAGAGCTATGGCACCAAGACATCCTCCCGTTGCACGTCAGGAACCAGGAAGTGACCGTACGCCTGATACGGTAGATCAGGGACTACCAGTAGTTCCGCCTATCATTCCAGACATGGAACCTGCAGTGATTCCAGAAACTGGTGTCGAAACTTAGTTCAGAGAGGTTTTCATGAGATTCATGAAGACCTTCTAGGGAGATCAGCATCCTACCCCATTTATGGCAGAGCTGACGTGGGTTTTTCAGCAGCAGCATCCTCCCATGTTCACAGGGGATGGAGGACCACAGGTTGCGGAGTCATGGCTAGAAGCCATGATATCCATATTCAAGCACCTGGATATGCCTCCGGAGAGGAGAGTGAAGCTCGCGACTTATATGCTGCGAGATTCTGCCAAGAGATGGTAGGATGTGTTTTAGCGGGCAGGGCGCCAATAGGCTATGGCTTGGGATGAGTTCCAGCATACGTTCTATGACTACTTCTACCCGGCGATGCTGAGGGCTGACAGAACCAGAGAGTTCATGAACCTACAGTAGGGTACTCTAACAGTTATGGAATATTCCTCTTGCTTCCCATATTTACAGTTTTTCACTCCCATTCGGGGGAGTGATGAGCTGTTTTTAACAAGGAAGTTTGAGGAAGGCCCCACACCGGACATCAGGTCATCGGTGAACGTATTTCAGTTGACTTCTATTACTCTGATAGTCAACCAGGCACTTATCATGGAGAGAAATATGAGGGAGAATTGAGTTGTGGACCAGGGTGGTTCAACATCCAAGGCTGATTCCCTTCATATAGATAGTAGGAAGCACCACTGAGATTCTACACGAGGTGACCCGAGGAAGCGAGGTATTCCTTCTGGTAGACAGGATCTTCCCTATGGCAACCATGTGGTGTGCTATCAGTGTGGAAAAAGAAGGCATAAGAAGCATCAGTTCCCGAGATACCCAATGGAGTGCCGATCTTGTAGCAAGATGGGTCATCTGCAGCGTTTTTGCAAGGTTCCCCTTCCAGCGGCTAGTGAAGGAGGATCAGTTTCGACTCCGCGTACAGAAGCAGGATTACTATTTCCACAGAAGACTGGGGGATGGAGTTCTTCAGGTCATTCAGGCCAGGGTATAGGCCATGGATGCAGTGGTCAGGCTCAGGGAGGGCCAACTCGGGGATCTCAGGCTGCTACACAGGGCCGCAGGGCAGGCCAGACTTTTGTGGTAGAGCATATTCATCAAGAGCAGAACCCTGGACCTTCTATAGTTCGAGGTACGTTTCTAGTAGCCTTAGTTTTATCCTCTTCACTTTTTTATATAGGAGATTCTCATAGCTTTATTTCTATGCATACTATAGAAATCCTTAGACTTACTGTTTATACTTACGAGGATATGATGACGCTCGACACTCCCTTGGGAATTAGAACTGCTAACGTGCGTCAGTGATTAGACTTCCCCCTTGAGGTTGGTGGGTGTCGTTTTTCATGGAGTCTCTATGTTTTGGAGATGACAGGCTATTATTTCATTCTCAGGATGGACTGGTTAGTTCCCTTTCAGGCCTTTGTCGATTTCTATCGCAGTAGGGTGAGTTTCACATCATCAGAGGTCAGATATTTTCTTCACAAGGGTGAATGGGATGTCCAGGAAAGCAGAGCTGGAACAGAGCATCATGGGTTAGGCGGTGTTATGGCCCAGATTTCTAGCTTATATCTGGATGATCAGGGAACTACCCAGATAGATTTTCCTCCAGTGGTTGATCGCTTTCCAGATGTCTTTCCAGAATACTTTTCAGGTTTTCCTCCGGAGCGAGGGGTAGAATTCTCTATTGAGATTATGCCAGGAGCAGCGCCAATGTCCATTCCTCCTTATAGGATGGATACACCTGAGTTTCAGGATCTTAAGAAGTAGTTGGAGGAGCTGCAGGAAAAGGGTTTTATCTGACCCAGTACTTCTCCTTGGGGTTCGCTTGTCCTTTTTGAGAAGAAGGTAGACGACACCCTTAGGCTTTGTGTGGATTATCGGAAGCTGAACCAGTTGACAATCAAGAACCAATATCCATTTCCTAGGATTTATGACCTCTTTTATCAGCTTCGAGGAGCCAGAGTGTTCTCGAAGATCGACTCGAGATCCAGCTATCATCAGTTGCGTTTTAGACCATCTGATATACCTCTTATAGACTTCTGGAGTAGGTATGGTCGGTATGAGTACTTGGTTATGCCATTCGGTCTCACAAACGCGCTAGTAGTTTTCATGGAACTGATGAACAGAGTTTTCCATCCTTACTTGGATTCCTTCGTGGTGGTTTTCATGGAAGATATCTTGGTGTACTCTCACACTCGACACGACCATGCTACCCATCTTGAGATCGTTTTCAGTACACTGAGGGAGCATCAGTTATATGCTAAGCTCTCAAAGTTCCACTTTTGGATAGATGAGATTCACTTCCTGGGTCATGTCATCTCAGAGACAGAAGTATCAGTAGACCCAGAGAAGGTGAGAGCAGTGGTTACCTAGGAGCAGCCAAAAAATTTCTTCGAGGTACGAAGTTTATTGGGGATGGATGGTTACTATAGGCAGTTTATACAAGTCTTCTCATGCTTATAAATGCCGTTTATGGGCTTGACTAAGAAGGGGGGTGAAGTATGTTTGGTCAGAATCCTACGATTCATCCTTTCAGGAGCTGAAGGGGAGACTGATTTATGCACCGATTCTAGTTTTTCCAGAGCCGGGCAAGAGTTATACAGTTTTCTATGATGCATCTGGCATTGGTCTTGGAGTAGTGCTTATGAAGGATGATCATGTTGTTGCATATGGATCTCAGTATTTGAGGCCACATGAGAGGAACTATCCTACGCATGATTTGGAGTTGGTTTTAGTTGTTCATGCCTTGCATTGTTAGAGACATTATCTTCTAGGAGAGCATTTTTTGGTATATACTGACCACAAGATCCTCATGTATATCTTCACACAGCATGACTTGAATATGAGACAGCGGAGGTGGGTTGAGTACCTACAGTCTTTCAATTTCGAGCTTGCTTATACGCCTGGGAAATCTAACGTTGTGGTAGACACACTGAGCAGGAGGACATAGATACAGTCAGTTCAGGAGGTCAGCAGTGAGTGGAAGCTTATGGATCTGTTCTCTAAAATGAATTTGGAGGTGCACGACAGACAGGGTCAGACTTTTCTTTCTTTTGTAGATATTACCTCTACCCTTCTTGACCAAGTTTGAATGAGACAACTATCAGATTATGAAGGTCTAGTCCTACAGGAAAGCATGTCAGTAGAGGACCCTCTTCCTAGATGGACCGTAGGCGAGGGTGAGATCTTGCATTTCCAGGGATACGTATCGGTTCTAGCAGATATACACGAGGAGCTGATGCAAGACTTTCATTCCTTAGTTTGTGCAGTTCATCTTGGCTTCACCAATATGTATCGTGATCTACACCACTAGTATTGGTGGCCAAGTATGAAGAGAGATGTTGCTGGTTTTGTCATGAGGTGTTCCACATGTCAGCAGGTGAAGGCAGAGCACCAGTGACCAGTAGGGATTTTACAGCAACTACCCATTTCTGATTGGAAGTGGAAGGATTTCATGATGGAATTCTTGACAGGGTTACCAAGATCACCTCGAGGGAATGACGCGGTATGGGTTTTCATTGACAGGCTCATGAAGGTTTCTCACTTCTTGTCGATTAAGGAGACCTTCAGTGTTGATGAGCTTGGATTGTTGTACATCTGTGAGATTGTATGCTTTCATGGTGTTCTGAGTACTATCATTTCAGATAGGGACACCCACTTTACATCACATTTCTGGTAAGGACTACAGAGGTCTTTGGGTACACATGTACTTCTGAGTACAGCTTACCATCCCCAGACAGATGGCCAGTCAGAGTGCACGATTTAGTTGCTTGAGGACATGCTATGAGCATGCGTCCTTTATTTTAGAGGTTCTTGGGAGATACATATACCTCTAGTGGAGTTTTCCTACAATAATAGTTTTCAAGAAACTATTTAGATGGCACCTTATGAGGCCTTGTATGGTAGGTTGTGCCGATCACCCTTGTGCTGGCTGGAGGTAGGAGAGGCAGCTATGCTGGGACCTCATCTTGTTCAGGAGACCACAGAATAGGTGGAGTTGATTCGGAAAAGCATGGATACTGCACCGTCTTGGTAGAAATCTTATGCTGATCAGCGGAGACGACCTTTGGAGTTCAAGGTCAGAGATCAGGTTTTCCTACGTGTTACCCCGAGGTAGGGACACAAGAGGATCAGGAGACATGGAAAGCTTTCACCGAGATACATCGGGCTGTTTGAGGTTCTGGAGAGAGTCGGGTTGGTTGCTTATAGGTTGCAGTTTCCTTAGAGGTACCAGGCTATACACGACGTCTTCCATGTTTCTCAGCTTTGATGTTATTTCTTAGACCCGTATCATTTTTTTCAACCCGAGGAGGTTGAGCTAGAGCAGGATGAATCGTTCGAGTAGCATCCTATTAGGATTGTTGATTGTAGTTCAAAGGTACTTCATGGCCGGTCTGTTCTTCTGGTACGGATGCTATGGCAGCACGGCCGTGTATAGGATGAGACGTGGGAGAGGGAGGCCGATATGCGATCACAGGGGCCAGAGTTGTTCGGGGTTTCTTCTTCTGCACCATGCTAGGGAAATTTGAGGATGAATTTCTTTAAGGGGGGAAGTTAGTGAGAACTCAGACCTTATCTTCAGGTATGTTTTTCCTTTCTGGTCATTTTTTGGGAAAAATAGGAGAATCTGTAAATTTTCAAAGTACACGTCGTGTACTTTATGAGTACACGTCGTGTACTTTGATTCTGCTTGAGGCCGTGTGCTGGATGTGTCATGGCCACACACACAGACATGTAGGGGTGATGTGGAGGCCACTTAATGTGGAGTATGGAAAAGTCTAGTACATGTCATGTACTCAAAAGGTACACGCCGTGTACATTTTTTTTGTTAAACTGACCGGGGTCGCATCTTAACCCCAAAAACGTCTTCTTCTCCAGTTTCTTCAACCGAGAGAGAGGGTACCACCACGGATCTTCTCTGAGCCACCGATCTGTCACCGGTTATCCGAATCAAATGTCGTCGGTTGTAATAGAATCACAGCGGTGAGTTCTTGGTTCTTCTTTGGCCATGTTTCCTGATTCCTTCTCTCGTGCGAGTTATCTAAGGTTGAACTTTTTAGATTTTTTTGCAGATCTACTCCATTCTAGGCCGATTCACAGGCTGAGGTTCAATTATATCGATCTCCTAGGATCGAGGTAGGTGGTTTGTTGCCTTACATTGAATGTATTTGAGTTTTTGTGCAAAAAGTGTCGGATTCCCATGTTTTGGGTATCTCGGGTTAGGGTTTTGATCCTGTGTTATTATCTGCCTTATATTTATTGTGTGATTGAGTCTATTTGATGAATAATTATTGCTTGTTAGCATGTTTGAGGATCACCCCATGGGTGTTTCCCTTGTTTTGGTTGTTTATCGTTGTTTGGCTTAGGTTGCCTATGAGGCAGACCTTGTTGCATTGATTGTCTGCCTTGATATAATTGATTGCATGTTTTGTGTAAGGTTTATATGCTTTTGATGTATTGTAGCTATTATCCAAGTAGTTGTTGAACTTACATAGGGCTGCTGACAGTCGATTATGCATGACTGGACTGCTCAGGGTTGTGAGAACCTGGTGAGGGAGACTAAAGAGGGAATTGATGATTAAGGGCTTCCCTAGAGGGTCAGTTGCAAATTAGTATCATTCACAGTTCCTACGGGAATAGTAATTTGTGCTTCCTTAGAGTGTCCTTAGTTAGATATCGATACTATAGGGGGAATTAGATGTAAGTTCTTCCTCAAAGAGTCTATAGCTATCGTTACCAGACCGTAGGGTAATTGACTGTGAGAGCTTCCCAGAGTGTCTATGCCTTGTATGATTACTTGACTAGAGGGGTATTCTAGTATGAGCCACCCAGAGAGTCAGTGTGGGTATTTTTTGTTGTTTGTGATGATTCCACCAAGCCAAAGAACAATCTTGGGTTTTTTACTGGTTGTTGTTTAGGTAGTCTGTTGAGATACCTATTGTGTTACTTGTTGTGCCTTGGGAATATAGAGATGTTTTGACAGATTCCTTGGTTGATAATTTAATGATTGAATTAAATTAATAAATTAATGTGAATGTAGATTTGTAGGATTGTTTAATTTAGTGTATTCTTATTTATCTGCTGTATTTATTTCCATTACTTTTGATATATTGCTCACTGACAGTAGGGCACAGATCTTGCGGTGGTTGCCTACTGAGATTAGTCTCACACCCTACTTGGGTCCTGCTTTTCGGCCCAAACAGATTATATTGTTGTAGGTGTGGATAGGGATTTTGGCCCTTCTACTTCAGGTACATGATTGCTGGTTGGAGCTGGAGATCATAGGACCGAGCTTAGGCTTGTGATGTTGCTAGAGTTTCTGTTTACTTTTAGTACTTGTTCTCAGTTGTATTTCAGCACGTCGTTGTGTTTTATGATTTCCTTAGATACTTGTACCTACTGCATCATTATCATCATTACTATATATTCATTGCTTCTACTGTTTAGTTTCTGTTATTGTGTTTTGTTTACTACTTCCACTATTGACTGTTACTTCCTTTCCCTTGTATACTTTACCAAACGAGGGCATAGTTTCCTTAATGACTCACTAAGGCCCTCACTGATATTCGACAGCCTCTGGCATTTGGGGAAACACGCTTGAGGTCATATGGAGAACCGGGTATGGGGCACCAGTTGAGTGGCTCCGTATTCAGGTCGTTACATCCGTTCAAATATTTTTAGTGTGGTGGAATCAGATATTTCTATATGAATTTCCATAAAAATAAAGTTAGTGAATTAGAAGAGCATTCAAAAGAAAAACTACATTGTAATAAGTTTGAAAAAACTTTCAAGAAATAAAATCATTACTTTGGTGGAAAGAAGAAGTTTACTTTAAAAAGAATAAGATTTATGATTAAGAAAGTAGAATCTGACTTATATGATATTAATTCATCATAAGTTAAAAAGTTACAAAATAATCAGAACCTTCTATGAAAATGTTGAGAAAAAGGAAGATTCATTAAATAGTGAATAAGAAGGGGGTGAAGAATATTACAGAGAGTTTCATCTCAGATAAAAACTTGTTGCATGTATTGAGAAAACCAAAACTATTGAGAAAGAGTTTCATATAATGAATAAAGATAGTGGAAAATATATTTTTAAGAATAAATAGAAATACATACAAGAGATATTAAGTTAAAAACTGAGAATTACTAAAAAGGGAAAGATGATTGAAGATCTCAGTAAAAAGTTGGCTGCAAAGGAAGGTGAATTTAACAAAACTCAATAAAAAATTCTGGATCTTGAAAAATCCTTAAGAAAATTGAATGATAATTTTAGTAAGGCTTCAGAAATAAAATTTGAATCATCAAATATATAGAGAAACCTCACTCAAAAAATCTAGTGAAATCTACACCAACTAAAATAAAAGGTTCGTCTAATTTTTCAAACATTTCAAGTGTTCAAAAAAATTTGGGGAAATATTGGATTGAGAAGGGATGTGAAAAAAATATCACATCAACAAAAGTTGAAAATTACCCTAGAATAAGGTTGTCACATTCCCAAAGGTAACTAAATTTGAAAAATGTTTTAAACCTCAAAAATCTTATTACAGGGAAATATCATACTTCTATATAAAAATAAGATTTAATGGTTTCTATTGGTGTTTTGGAATTTATGGGAACATAGATTACAACTATTGATAAAACATATCTCTTCTAAGAAATAGGTTTTAATGGAGTGGAAGAAATGGTGTAAGCATAATTAGTATCATTCCTAAGCCATATGATGTAATAAAATTCAAATCTCAAGATTTTATAAACATTCCAATAAAAAATTATTTTGATTTAATGGAGGAAATATGTGGAAGATATAACCAACCGGGTCACTTTTCTAAAGAATATATGACAACTCTTCTAGGAAAAAGTTTTTTTTCATGAAAACAAAAGAAATTTGGAAAGAAAAAATTTGTGGAAAGAGATTTTTTTTGAGGCGGACTTAAAAAACTAAAAATTGAAACCCATAGATACTTGATAGTGGTTTTTTATCACAAATGACAGGTGAATTGAAAATATTCAATGATGTTAAAAAACATGATGGAGGAGTTTCAACCTTTGGGAATGATAGCTCCTTAAAAAATCAAAGGAATTGTAATGGATGATATTGAAGATGAAAAGTTGAAATATAATGAATTTCTATTTGTTGGTGGGATACAACATAACTTACTTGGTGTAATTTGAATTTTTAATGATGTAAAAGAAGTGATTTTTCAGAAAACATTCATGCATCATCAAAAGTGTGGAAGAAGGAATAGTTGTTATGAGAGTAGAAAAAACCATCAAAAATCTTTTTTAGATTGGAGAAAATTATAACTCGTGTTATCTTAGTGTTGAAGATTATAATAAATTTTGGCATTATAGACTTCAGTACATTGGGAAAAAAATAATGGGCAAACTTTCTAAAGTTAATGTTGTTCATAATTTTCTAGATTTTAAAAGAAGTGAAGATGGTATTTTCATAACTTGTCAGAAACAAAAAATGACTAGTAAAAGTCATAAGAAAGTTAAGATTCAGTCTACTAGACCTATTGAACTTATCCATTCATATATTTGTGGCATGATGAGACATCAATAAATAAAAGGGGATTTGTTTTACATTATCACTTTAACTAATGATTTCACTCAGATGACCAACATCATGTTTATGAAACATAATTCATAGGTTGTTGAAATGTTTATATTTTTCATAATGGTAAAGAATTCACATGTGATTTTTTTTAATCTTATTTGAGAAATCATAGAATCAAACATCATTATAGTGTTACATAAACCCCAATATATAATATAGTAGTAGAAAGGAAAATATAAGTTTGGTGTAAATGGGAAGAAGCATGTTAGCATAATAAAATTTTCAATATTCTACTAGAGAGAAGATATTAGTATTGTTGTACACTTAAAAAAGAGTTGTTTGTTGCTGCCAGAATCCCACATGACTTCCTATCAAATGTGGTATATCAAAAACTCTTCATTGAAATACTTCAAAGTATTTGGAAGTACATGTTTACTAAAAATAAAAAATTTGGATCTTGTAAAATTTGATGAGAAAGATAAAGAATGAATTTTTATGGGATATTCATCCAACAGAAGAAGTTATAAATGTTGGAACAATAATTTACAAAATTTGGTGGATTCATATGATGTGAAATTTGTTGAAAATATAAATTCCTCAATAAAGGATGTTGAAAATGTCAAGGAAGACAAACTGAAAATTTTCAACAATTGTGAAAGTGAGTCAAAATAGATATATCAAGACTCTAATAAATCGTGTGATGAGAAAACTGAAGATATAATAGAAACTTTTAAATTTAATACCTTATAAAAACACGTTGAAATAGAAAATATTATTTAGAATCAGAAAGCTTTGGTTTAGACAAGAAGAAGTTTTATATTAGAAAATCATATAACAATCATTTCACAAATTTAACTAGAATTAGTTTCAGGAGTAGCTAAACTCAAAGAATGGGTTAATGTGATGAATGAAGAGTTGGATCAGAGTGAGAAAAAACACTTGGGAACTTATTCCAAATATAGAAAATAAAAATATTATGGTAACTAAATGGGTATATAGAAACAAGTTGAATGAACACAGAGAAGTTTCAAAAAACAAATTAAGAATTGTTTGTAAAGCCTATGCACAGGTGGAAGGTGTGGATTTTAAATAAACATCTGCCCCCATTGTAAGATTATAAACTATTAGAATGTTTCTAGAAGTGGCTATACATCGAATCCATAATGTTTATTATATGGATGTAAAGTTATCTATTCTAAATTGTGAAATTGAAGATTTTACATTGATCAACCATGTGGGTTTCACTTGATGAAGATTGAAGAAAGGTTTGAAAATTGAATAAATCCATGTATAGGTTGAAACAAGCCCCATGATCTAGGTACTCCAAACTTGATAAATGTTTAAAAAAGTGGAATTTTACTAAAGGAAAAATTGACAACAACTTATATGTGAGAGAAGTTTTCTCTAGCCCTTTAATTATAATTGTGTAAAAAGATGATACAATATTTGAATGAGATTAATAAAATGTTTTCAGTGAATTTTTTGAGGAAATGGAAAAGAATTTTTATATGTCAATGTTGAGAGAATTAAATTTATTCCAAGGTTTACTAGTTCAACAAAAGGAAAAATACATTTTTCTATCTCAATAAAAGTATGCTAGGGAATTATTTCAAAATTTGGGTATGGAAGAATCTAAATAAGTTTATGCTCTAATTTAATTTGGGATAATTATGAGTAAATATTAATTATGAAAAAGTGATAATCATTAAGAATATAGAAAATTGATTGGAAGTTTACTTTATCAACTAACTTCAATACCTAATATTGTTTATGTTGTGACTTTGGGTGTCAGATATTAGAGTGATCTGAAAGAATCTCATATGGTGTCCGCAAATAGGATTATGAGATATGTTAAATGAACAACTTTATATGGGTTTATATATAAATTAATTTATGACATTAACTTTAATGGTTATACTAATGCTAATTGGGATGGAGGTTGTAATGATATAAAATAAACATTTGGAGGAACATTTTTAATGGGAGAATGTTGTGTGAGTGGGCATAATAAGAAACAAATTTCAGTAAGTTTGAGCATAGTAGAATCATAATATATTGCAGCTACCGAGTCTTGCACTCAAATGTTGTGGATGAATGTTCAATTTGAATATTTCCAAGTTGAAGTTTGAAAACTATTGATGATAATTTGTGATAATCAGAGTGTAACTGATCTTTCTAAAAATCATGTCCAACACCCAAGATACAAACACATTGATATTAGGTTTCACTTCATAAAAGAAAAAAAAATTGGTGGAGATGTTTTGATGTAATATAATTCAACGAAATATCGAATTGATGATGTTTTCACAAAAGTTATGCTAAGGGGTAGATTTGAAGAATTGAGGCCCACAAATTCATCTTCAACCTCCACCAAAGACTTCCTAAACATCTTAAGGAAGTCCACCACCATGAGTTGGATTATGTCAACAAAGGGGGACAATTTTTACAACTGTTGGGAAAAACTTCCTCTATGTAACATTGAAGCATTTTTCAGGTGATTTTGTTTGATGACAAAGTGGGTTTGTTTGTTGATAAATTGGGTTTACATGGTGAGTTGTTGAGTTCCAGATATATTGTTGACAACCTATGTTGATAAAGAACCATGAAAAAGGAATGGATAATCTAGAGGTAGTACAAAAAGAATAGATATAAGGTAGCATTGTTTTCTAGTATTTTCCAAATTTTTGGGCCACAAAAATGGAAAATGGGGAAATGTGTTTTTGGAAAAGTAAGTTTCATGAAAGATTGAATGTGGTTAGGAAACATACGCACACGAAATGTTTCAAGATCAGAACACCAAAAAATGGAAAATTCATGATGGGCACGAAATATTTGGAAATGTACACGAAAGATGAGGTTGCGCGAAAGAAACTTGTGTGCCCAATGCGACGTCAAATGGGGTTTTGCATGCTCAAAGTGGATATTGTGAGACACATTGAATATTCCACATAGGGGTAAATAACTCCTATAAATAATAGTTTACCCCTCTCATTCGAAGATGGTCAAAACTTAGAGAGAATTCGAGCTCCAGATCGCATAATAATTTTAAGCAAATTGAGTTGTGCGAATGATTTGGAGTTGCGCACGAGCTAAGGAAGTTTCACATAAGATTTTAGTTTCACATAAGATCAAAGTTATGTACAATGTGTGTTTCATGAAAAAAGTTGAATTTTGCATACAAGGAATTAAAGTTATGTGTAAGACGTAGTAATTGTTGCATGAAAAGATTTGGAGTTGCCCAGTAGTACTGTGGTAAAGATGTATTAATCAGTTGATAAAAGTCGAACATCAATAGAACATCTACCTACAGTGGAGGATTCATTAATTATAGATAATGAATGGACCTGAAAGTCCATAAATTGTAAGTGTATCCCTTCCATAATAGTGAGAAAAGGAATAGGAAGAAGGTTATCCTTTCTACATGAAAAGAGCCAGCGAAAGGGAAACAGGGGCTGACCCTTCGGAAAGTAGTGAGCTGACCCTAAACATTGTAAAGGCAGTGAGTCTGGGAATATAAGTGATCTAGCCCAAACATTATTGGCAGTGATATTTAGTATATTTGGTACATCGGAACATTGTCATTGTAGGATCCTTGTACGTAGCCCAGTGAGGGTGAACCAAGTAAAAATATTTGTGTCTTCCTACTTGAATTCATGCATCACATTCAAAGCATCATCATCATCAAATACATAAGGAAAGAATAAGATAAATAGTAAAAAATAAGTTAAAAAAAAGTGACCCTTATAATATTGGGGTCAATATCCAGTGGGTCATAAAGAATTTATAAATAGAAGATCCATACCCTGATTTACCCCCCCCCCCCCTCAGGGTATTTAGGCCCTTTTTGGTCCTAACAATTGTTATTAGAGGGAGGTTTCTTTTATCAGTTTTGTTTACTCTGACTTAGTTCAGTTGATTACTCGAGTTGAAGATTTATCCTGCTCTTATCTTGGTGTTCCATGGAAAAGGGAATAACTTCATTGAAGAAGAATAAGTCTTATGAAATTCCCCAGTGTGGAAGTGTTAATGGAAAGTGTGTGATTCAGTTAAAGGAATCATGTAGTGAACAGAAGAATGGTTTGGATGAATCATATAGTGAAATTACTTACCCATTCAATGATGTTGAAGTAATGAGTGAAGAAATTGATATTCTAAGTGATGTTGGAACTAATGATGATGAAGAAACTCCAAGAAGTCGAAAAGTGGATGTTTTCCATGAGACAAAGGAATTGAATCAAAAATTGGATGAAGAAATTAAATGTAAAGATATATGGATCCAAGTACTATAAATTGAGGTAAATAAGTTAAAAGGCTTAAATTAAAGGCTTATTAATGTGGCTACTAATCTGAGGGAGAAGAATGATTCCCAAGATGATGAACTGTAAAAGTTTTCTATAAATAGAGAAAATCTCAAAGATAATGTTAAGGGAAATAATCTGAACTTAGATGAAATCCAGAATCTAAAATCCAAAAATGATGATCTTTCAACACAACTATCTGAACTAGTTCAGAAGAATCAAATACTATAATAAGAAATGCATGTTGTTCTGATTCTATCGCTCAAGAAAAATTTAAAGTAAAAGAGAAAAGTGATGTGGTCTATAAGCTCACATGTGAATTGGAAGATGAGATTTTTAGGGGGAAGGATCTCAAGAAAGAACTCAATGCTCAAATTGAATCAAGGGATATGAAGATTCAACAATTAGGATAAGATCTTGAATTAGAAAAGAAAGAAGTGGAGAAATCTATTGCCAAAGGAATTCCCCAAGTTAAAGGATGTATTTCACTTACTATTTGATTATCCTTTGGATACTGATGATGTAATGAAAAGTAAATATATGATTTCTGAAAAGAAACAAGAACATATTTTATTGTCTCAAAGGCCATATAGTTTGGGAAAAAACTGGCATTGGATTTGATGAATCCCCTCCAATTCATGACAAGAAGGGAGCCATGAACAGTTCCAGAAATGGAGAAAATCATGTAGATGCTAGAGACAGACCTAAGAGTACATTTAGAGAAAGAAGTGAAAACATGTGCTATTTATGTGGGATTCATGGCCACACATAAATATTTTGTTCAGAGGCTTTGGAATACATTTCATGCTATCAATATAGAAACTTTTCTAAATCTGAGAATAAGAAGAATCATCTTCAGAAGTCTGAAAGAATATTATCTCAGAAGAAAGTATCCATGAAGTGCTTCTATTATAGAAGAATGGTACACACTATGAGTATGTGTCAGGAATCCCAAGAGCTCAAAGTCATAAGAAAAACTCAAGTAGAATCAACATCTCATATGAGAAATGATGAAATGAGGTATTCCTTTAATGGAAGATGTTTCATATGTTCTAATGATGGGAACTTTACCAGACAGTGTAGCAAGAAGAGAGAGGGGAAGGAAAAGGAACCCATAAGTAGATACTCAGCATGGGAAATGTATAACAAAAAATATTATATGGGATGACAACATGGTGAGCTAGAGAATAGGTATACGACCTTATGAAATCAAAAGGATCTCAATAAAAGGTGTATAAATAACCTCCTCTGTTACACTCCCAAAAACTCTCATGTAATGGATGTGGACAATCCTTGAATAAAAGGGAGTAGTTTTCCCAAGTGTAATTAAGAATAATGTAAAGTAAATGGAAGACTCAACCCCAACAAGAAAAGGTGGTGTGACATGAAAATTTGATAAAATAAATATGAATAAATAATGTCTTGGAAAATTCGCATGTCATGCCACACAGTAAGAAGTGAAGGAAATAGAAAGAGCTCATCAATGGAGGAAGAATCAAGAGAAGATGATCAGTTGTGAGATTCCTTCTCGAAGAAAGAATCATAAAAAATGGCATATTGGTGGAGCATCAAAGAAGGAATTTTCTACTTGTGGGTTTAAACCCAAAATTGAGAAAAAGTCCAGGCATGTTGAATCTACATATCAGAAAAAGACTCATCATGTGGGTAATGAATTCTTATTCATATGGCCCGAACAATTGATGTTGGCCAGGTAGTTGAAGTAGGAAAGGAATGAGTCTGATGCTCTGTAAGAAATAGTCAAAGAGTTGACCCATTAGTATCAACTGTAATCTTCATCTTGAGGACTCCAGAAGTACCCCTCTCCCTATGTGTATAAATTCTATTAACTGATGTTCAAGTGTTTCAGGTTCAAGGGGAGATATGATCCATGGGGAAGTGGCATCAAAATATTAAAATTATTGATGTGATGTGATCCATAATTTCAACTGATTCAAATCAGTTACCAGATTTGAAGAAGGAATCTAGAAGAATTACATAAAAGAAGTTAATGTTATATAGATGCATGAGACAGGTGTAAGTAATTGATCACAATAGACAATGATTGTGTTATTAAGTTTATCTCTTATTTCCTACACTAAATTTGACTCAGTGGGCTTAGAGGTTTTGTTGATGGATCATTGAAAAGTGGCACATGAGAATAAATGATGCAGAATAAGGATAATGATTTTGGGTCAAAACATTGATCTCAACAACAGGAAGAGTTGCACATCATAGGGGGGATCTCTATCTCCTAATCAGATTCCATATTTCATGGGATATAAAGGATGAGTGTTTATGTTCAAGAATAATGATTGGGGTACAAGCAGCAACACTCAAGTTTTTCAGGATTATCTATTTTTTTCTAATAATATGGTATCAGCTGACTGTTTTCAGGATACCAAAAAGATGTGAGAGAATATCAACAATGTTTTAACAAGAAGCTGAGAAATTTAGTTGAAAGAAATTTTTTCACTGTACAATGAAACTATGATAATATTCTCATTAAAAGTGATGGAGTGGTAAGAGACTTAGTGGGAGAATAAGTTAAAATTTTAATTCATAAGTAGATACAGATAATGAACATAAGGAATTCAAGTCTATATTTTGGAAGAATCCAAACAGTCGAGATGAAATTGATAGGCATAATATCATTGGTGATCAGACAGTGTCAGTGCAGATGAAGAAGATAAGAACTCTACAGTAATCATGATACTTATCACAATTTTTTTTAGCTAAAGAAGACTTTAAATCGGCTAAAGAAAGCACCAAGACCATGGTATTCAAGGTTGTATCAGTTTTTGAAGAATATTAGTTTTTTATGTGGTATAATTGATTACAATCGGTAGGTTAACAATGATCGTAATCAAAGGATGATGGTGCTAGTATATGTTGAAGACATAATCTTTGAAGGATCTAATTAAGCACATTGCAACAAGTTTTTTGAATTATGAAAACGAGTTGTTGAGAAGGTTTGGAATGGATAATTTCTAGGAGATGAAAACTTAGGTTTCTACTCAGATGAAATTATCAAAATATGATAATATAAAGGTAGTGGATATCATAAAATATAGGCAGATTATTGGAAGTTTAATGTACCTAACAGCAATAGGACCTGATATTATTTTCACCACATGTCAAGCAGTGTGATATCAGAGAAATCCCAAGGAAGGACACATGATTTTAGTGAAAATAATACTTTGATATATCAAAGGAACTATGGATTTATGTTTGATGTATAATGAAAAATCTTAGCCAAATTTGTTGGGATATAAATATACAGATTGGGTTGGTTCAGTAGATAACAAAAAATTAACATCATGAGGTGTTTTCTATCTTGGTGGATTGTGTTTTTCTTGTATAATCAAGAAGAAAGATTTAATTTCATTAAGCAATGAAGAATCTGATTATATTGTAGCCACTCAAGCACACACATAGTTATTTTGGATGATGCATCATCCTGATGATATGGGAGTTGAAGTAAAATATCAGATCAGAATATAGTGTGATAACTCAAGTGATATAAATCTCAAAAAAACCCATCCATTACTCAAGGACAAATCACATTGAGATAATGTATCATTTTATCAAGGAGAAGGTTGAGCAGGTAATCGTGAAGTTGGAGTATGTGCCTACAGAACTACAGGTTGCAGACATTTCGATAAAGGCCTTACCCAAGGAAGCTATTGAGAGGCATCGACTGGATCTAGGAGTTTAGTCAAATCCCCGTACTTGAAAAATCATGGATGTGGGACCCCCATCCTTGAGGTATGGTGTGATTTTCCCTAATGTAATGATATGTGTTTTTACCCTTTTTCAGACCACAAAGGAGTGACCTTTGGGTTCGTTGACAAAGGGCGAGAAAATAGTGATTATTCAAGGGGGAGACATTGTGGTTATTTGAGAAATTATGAATGATACGGGGAGAATATAATAGGTGGAGTAGTGAGATAGAGGGAGCTACAGCTGATAGGAGTTAAAGCTATAATCAGTAAGGGGGAGTATTAAATCTGAAGATACTAGATGTGATCGATCAAATAATTGATATCATGATAGTTTAGGTTTGTGATAAAAGCATAAGAGTGGCATTGGAATGGTTTCAGAATGTTTCCAAAAATTGGTATCAGTTTGGTATCAACAATTGGTGTCATAAATGAAGTGATTCATTGATAAAATTTTCATTTACTCATGTTTCTCACATCAAGCATTGCTCATGTGGGCTTGGAGAATGTGTTGATTGATTCTTTGATTTCTATCAGAATCGCAAGAGGCGAATTGTGGCATAAGTAAGAAGAATCTTTAATGAGGAATCAAAGTTCAAAGATTCATTTTTAGAAGAGTTTCCAACAGACCCAAAGGAGGATATTGTTGGGTAAAAATTCCTCTAGGTAACATTGAAGCATTTTTGAGGTGATTGTCTTTTTCGAAAAAGTGGGTTTGTTTTTTGATAAAGAGGGTTTACATGATGATTTGTCGAGTTCCATAGATATTTTTGACAAACTATGTTAAAAAAGAACCATGAAAAAGTAATGGACGATCTGGAGGTGGTATAAAAAGAATAGATACAAGGTGGTGCCATTTTCCAGTGTTTTCCAAATTTTTGAGCCTCAAAATTGGAAAATGGGGAAATGTGTTTTTGGAAAAGTAAGTTGAGCACAAGATTTAAGGTGTTTTTGTAACTTGTGTGCAAGTAATTTTTTGGGATCAGAACACCAAAAAATGTCAACGTCATGATGGGAATGAAAGATTTAGAAATGTTCGCGAAATATGAGGTTGCGAGAAAGAAACTTGGGTGCCCAATGTGACGTCAAACGGGGTTTTTCGCGATTGAAGAGGACCTTTCATGAAACATTGAATCTTCTGAGCATGGATCAACAACACCTATAAATAAGAGTTGAATGACCTCATTCAAAAAACCTCAACACTTATAGATAATTTAAGCTCCAAATCGTGTAAAAATTTAAAGCAAAGGGAGTTACACGAAAGATTTTGAGTTGCGCGCAAGCTAAGGAAGTTGCGCGTAAGATTTGAGTTTCACATAAGATTGAAGTTATGCGCAAGGGTTGTCTCATGAAAAAAATATAATCTTGCATGCATGGCATTAAAGTTTCACGCATGACACATTAAGTGTTTTGAGAAAGATTTGGAGTTTCCCAATAGTATTGTGGTAAAGAGGTATTCATCAGTCAAAGTGGAACATCAATAGAACATCTACATACAGTGGAGGATGAATTCATTATAGATAATGAACAGACCTACAAGTCCATAAACTTTTATTGGATCCCTTCTAGAGTAGTGAGCGAAAGAAGAGGAAGAAGGTTATCCTTTATACTGGTAGTGATCCAGTGAGAGAGAAATAGGGAGTGACCATTGGGAAAGTAGTGATTTGACCATAAACATTATAAAGGAAGTGATATTGGGCATAAAAGTGATCAATCATGAACATTATTGGTAGTTAAATTTAATGGATTTGGTACATTGGCACATTTCTATTGTATGCTCCTTGGATGTAGCCCAGTGAGGGTGAACCAAGTAAAAATATTTTTGTCTTCCTGCTTTCACTATTACATCACATTCAAAGCATCATCATCATCATCAAATAAATAAGGAAATAATAAGATCAATAGTAAAACATAAGTTAAAACAAAGTGAACCTTATAATATTGAGGTCAAGATCTAGTGGAGAAGGAAGAATTTATAAATAAAATATTCATAACCTAATTCACCCCCCCCCCCCTCAAGGTATTTAGGACCCTTTTGGTCCTAACAATTGGTATCATAGGGAGGTTTATTTTATCAGTTTTGTTTACTATGACTTAGTTCAGTCAATTACTCAAGTTTAAGATTCATCCTTCTCTTATCTTGGTGTTCCATGGAAAAGGGAATAACTTCATTGAAGAAGAAGAAGTCTTGTGAAATTCCCCAGTGTGGAAGTGTTAATAGAAAGAGTGTGATTTAGTTAAATGAATCATGTAGTGAATATAAGAATGTTTTGGATGAATCATACAGTGAAAATACTTACTCATTCAATGATGGTGAAGGAATTAGTGAAGAACCTGATATTCTAAGTGATGTTGGAACTACTGATGATGAAGAAACTCCAAGAAGTCAAAAAGTGGATGTTGTCCATGAGAAAAAGGAATTGGATATGAAATTGGATGAAGAAATTAAATGTAAATCTATCCAAATCCAAGTACTAGAAATTGAGGTCAACGAGATAAAAAGATTAAATCAAAGGCTTATTGACGTGGCTACTGATTTGAGGGAGAAGAATGATTCCCAAGTTGACGAACTACAAAAGTTGACTATAAAGAGAGAATAGATCAAAGCTGATGTTAAGGGGAAGAATCTGAACTCAAATGAAATCCAAAATCTAAAATCCAAAAATGATGGTCTTGCTACACCGCTATCTGAACTGGTTTGGAATAATCAAAGGCTACAATAAGAGAATGCATGTTGTTCTGATTCTGTTGCTCAGGAAAAATTGAAAGTTAAAGAGAAAAGTGACATGGTCGATAATCTCACAAGTGAATTGGAAGATGACATATGTAGGGGGGAGTATCTCAAGAAATAAATCAATGCTCAAATTGAATCAATGGATATTAAGATTCAAAAACTAGAAGAAGATCTTGAATTAGAAAAGAAATAAGTTTAGAAATCTATTGCTAAAGGAATGCACAAGTTAAAGGATTCCTTTCACTTACTATGTGATTATCCTTCGGCTGATGATGATGAAATTAAAAGTAAACATTCTATTTATGAAAAGAAACAAGAGCATATTTTCTCATCTGAAAGACCACATAGTCTGGGAAAAACTGGCGTTGGATTTGATGAATCCCCTCCCGTGCATGATAAGAAGAGAGATATGAATAGTTCTAGAAATGGAGAAAAACCTGTAGCTACTACAGACAGACCTAAGAGTACATTTACAAGAAGTAGTGACAACATGTTCTATTTCTGTTGGATTCATTTCCACACATCAAGATTTTGTTCAAAGGATTTGGAATAAATTTCATTCTGTGAAGATAAAAAAATTTATAAATCTAAGAATAAGAAGAATCATCTTGAGAAGTATAAAATAAGAGTATCTCAAAAGAAATTATCCATGAAGTGCTTCTATTGTGGAAGAATGGGATTCGCTATGAGTATGTGTTAGGAATCCCATGAGCTCAATGTCATAAGAAGTACGCAGGAAGAATCAACTTTTTATCTGAGAAATAATTAAATGAGGTATGACTTTAATGGAATATGTTTCATATGTTCTAATCATGGGCATTGGGCCAGACAATGTAGTAAGGAGAGAGAGTTGAATGAAAAAGAACCCAAAAGGAGATCCTTAGCACATGCAATGTATGAAAAAAAATCTTATACTAGACGACAACATGGTGAGATGGAGAATAGTTATACAACATTATGAGAATAAAAAAGAGATGAACAAAAGGTGTATCAATCACCTCCTCTATTAAACTCACAAAAACTCCCCTGGAATGGATTTAGAGAATCCTAGAAGAAAAAGGGAGGAGTTTTCATAAGTGTAATTACGAAGAATGTAAAGTCAACGGAAGACTCAACCCCAACAAGAAAAGGTGGTGTGACTCGAACAATTGATAAAAAAATATGACTAAATAATGTCTTTGAAAATTCACATGTCATGCCACATAGTAGGAAGTGAAGGAAATAGAAAGAGCTCATCAATGGAGGAAGAAGCAAGAGAAGATGATCAGTGGAGAGATTCCTTCCTGGAGAAAGAATCATGAAAAATGGAATATTGGTGGAGCATCAAAGAATTAAATTTCTACTAGTGGGTTTAAACCTCAAATTGGTAAAACGTTTAGGCCTATAGAAACTACATATAATAAAAAGACTCAACATGTGGGTAATTAATACTTAGTCATATGGCCAGAACAATTGAAGTTGGTCAGGCAGTTGGAGCAGGAAAGGAATGAGTGTGATGCTCTGTATGAAATAGTCAAAGAGTTGACCCATCAAGATCAAATAAAATCCTCATCTTGAGGATTATATAAGTACCCCTCTCCCTATGTGTATAAATTCTATTAAATGATGTTCAAGTGTTTTAGGTTCAAGGTGAGATACGATCCAAGGGGAAGTGGTATCAAAAGATGTAAAGTAGTGATGTGATGTCATCCATAATTTCAACTGATTCAAATCATTTACCAGGGTTGAAGAAGTAATATCGAATAATTCCATAAAATGAGTTAATATTATATGGGTGCATGAGACAGGTGGAATTAATTGAGAAAAATAGACAATGATTGTGTTATTAACTTTATCTCTTGTTTCCTACACTGAGTTTGACTCAATAGGCTTAGAGGTTTTGTTGACGGCTCATTACAAAGTGCCACATGAGAATAATAAATGATGCATAATAAGGAGAATGATTTTGGGTCAAAATATTGATATCAACAATAGGAAGAGTTGCACATCATAGGGGGATATCTCTATATCCTAATCAGATGAAAGATCTCATATGATATAAAGGATGAGTGTTTATGTTTAAGAAGAATGATTGGGGGACAAGAAGCAACACTCATGTTTTTTAGGATTATCTATTTTATTATAATAATATGGTATCATCTGATTGTTTTCAGGATACCATGAAGATGCGAGAGAATATCAACAATGTTTCAACAAGAAGCTGAGAAATGAAGTTTAAATAAATGTTGTCACTGTACAATGAAACTGTGATAATATTCTTGTTAAAAGTGATGGAGTGGTAAGAGACTCAGGGGGAGAAAAAGTGAAAATGTTAATTCATAAGATAATACAGATAATGAGAATGATGAATTCAAGTCTATATTTGTGAAGAATCCAAACAGTCAAGCTGAAATTAATAGGTAGAATATCATTGGCGATCAGACAGTGCCAGTGCAGATGAGGAATATGAGAACTCTACAGCAAGCATGATACTTATCACAATTTTGGTTGGCTGAAGAAGACCTTAAATTGGATGAACCAAGCACCAAGAGCATGGTATTCAAGGTTGGATCAGTTTTTGAAGAAGATCTATTTTTGAAATGGTATAATTGATTACAATCGGTAGGTTAATAATGACAGTAATCAAAGGATGATGGTGCCAGTATATGTCAAAGACCTAATCTTCTAAGGATCTAATGAAGCACAGTGCAACAATTTTTCTAAATTATGAAAATGTGGTGTTGAGAATGTTTAGAATGGATATTTTCAAGGAGATGACAGCTCCAGTTTCTACTCAGATAAAATTATCAAAATATGATAATGGTAAGGTAGTGGATATCACAGAATATAAGCAGATTATTGGAAGTTTACTATACCTAATAGTGACAATACCTGATATTGATTTCGCCACATTCCAAGAAGCGCAATATCAGAGAAATCCAAAGGAATTCCACATGATTGCAGTAAAAATAATAATTTGGTATATCAAAGGAACTGTGGATTTTGGTTTGATGTATAATGAAAAATCTTAGCCAAAGTTGTTGGGATATGCAGATGCAGATTGGACCGGTTCAACAGATGATAGAAAATCAACTTGAGGAGGTTCTTTCTATCTTGGTGGATTGTGTATTTCTTGTCTAAGCAAGAAGAAAGATTACATTTCATTAAGCACCACAGAAGCTGAGTATATTGCAGCCACTCTAGCATGCACGCAGTTATTGTGGATGAAGCAGAAGCTTGATGATATGGGAGTTAAAGTGAAGCCTCTGATCGGAATCCAGTGCGATAACTCAAGTGCTATAAATATTAACAAAAATACTATCCATCAATAAAGGACAAAGATCAATGAGATAAAGTATCATTTTATCAAGGAGAAGGTTGAGCAGGGAATTGTGAAGTTTGATTATGTGCCTACAAAACTATAGGTTGCAGACATTCTGACAAAGGCCTTACCCAAGAAATCTTTTGAGAGTCGTCGAATGGTTCTGGGAGTTCAGTCGACTCCCCGCACTTGAAAAATTGTGGATGTGGTACCCCCTATCCCCAAAGTATGATGTCTTTTTCCCTAATGTACCGATATGTGTTTATACCCTCTTGTAGACCGAAAAGGAGTGACCTTTGGGTTCATTAACAAAGGGGGAGAAAACAATGATCGTTCAACGAGGAGACAATGTGGTTATTTGAGAAATTATGAATAGTATAGGGAGAAGATGATAGGTGGAGCAGCAAGATAGTGGGATTTGTAGCTGACATGAGTTAAAAGCTATAAGCAGACAGGGAGAGTATTAAATATGACGATGTTAGACGTAATAGATCAAAGAATTGATATCACAATAACTAAGGATCATGATAAAAGAAGAATAATGGTGTTGGAATGGTTTCAGAATGTTTCCAATAATTGGTATCATTTTGGTATCAACAATTGGTGTTATAAATGAAGTGATTCATTGATGAAATTTTCATTTACTCTTGTTTCTCACACTGAGAATTGCTCATGTGGGATTAAAGTGTGTGTTGAGTGAATCCTTGATCGTTGTCAGAATCTCAAGAGGCGAATAGTGGCATAATAAGGAAGAAGCTTTAACGAGGCATCAAAGTTTAGATAATTTTTTTGAGAAGAGTTGTTAATAAACCTAATGGGGGAGATTTTTGGGAAAAAATCCCTCTAGTTAACATTGAATCATTTTTGAGGTGATTGTGTTTGTTGAGAAATCCGATTTGTTAGTTGACAAAGAGGGTTTCCATGATGATTTTTCGAGTTCCATAGATATTTTGGAGAACCTGTGTTGAAAAAGAACCATGAAAAAGGAATAGATGGTCTGGAGGTGGTACAAAAAGAATAGAAACAAGGTGGCACCGTTTTCTAGTGTTTTCCAAATTTTTGGGTCTCAAAATCAAAAAATGTGGAAATGTGTTTTTGGAAAAGTAATTTGCAAGTAAAATTGAAGGTGGTTTGAAAAAATTGCGTGCAAGGAATGTTTCAGGATCAGAACATTGAAAAATGGAAAACTCATGATGGGTGAGAAAGATTTGGAAATGTGCACGAAAGATGAGGTTGCACAAAAGAGACTTGTGCGCCCAATACGACATCAAACAGGGTTTTGCGGGCTCGAAGTGGATCTTGCGCGACACATTGAATCTTTCTTATAGGGGTCAATAACGTCTATAAATAAGAGGTGACCCCCCTCATGCGAAGAATCTCAACATGTAGAGAGAATTCAAGCTTCGGATCGCGTATTAATTTTATAAAAATGGAGTTGCATGAAATATTTTGAGTTACGTGCAAGCTAAGGAAGTTGTGCGTAAGATTTGAGTTACGCCTAATATTGAAGTTATGTGCAAGGGGTGTTTTGCGACCAAAGTGAAATATTATGCACAAGGCATTAAATTTGCGTGCAAGACGCATTAAGTGTTGCGTGAAAGATTTAGAGTTTCCTAGTAGTACTGTGTTAAAGAGGTATTCATCAGTAGATGAAAGTGGAACATCAATAGAGAATCTACATAGAGTGGAGAATGCATTCATTAGAGATAATGAACAAAACTACATGTCCATAAACTATGAGTCCCTTTCCAGAGCAGTGAGTGAAGAAAGAGGAAGAAGGTTATCCTTTCTACCAGTAGTGAGCCAATGAGAGAGAAATAGGGAGTGGCCCTTGGGAAAGTAGTGAGCTGACCCTAAAAATTGTAAAGGTAGTGATCCTGGGCATAGAAGTGATCTATCCCGAACATTATTGGCAGTGGTCGTTAGTGGATTTGGTACATCGACACATTGTCGTTGTATGCTCCTTGGACGTAGCCCAGTGAGGGTGAACCAAGTAAAAATATATGTGTCTGCCTGCTTAAATTCCTGCATGACATTAAAATCATCGTCATCATTATATAAATAAGGAAATAATGAGATCAATAGTAACACATAAGTGAAAAAAAAAGTGACCCTTATAATATTGAGGTCAAGATCCAATGGGGTAGGAAGAATTTATAAATAGAATATCCATACCCTGATTCACCCCCCCCCCCCTTAGGGTACTGATTCCCCTTTTGGTCCTAATAATAACTTTATCCAACAAGGGAGAGGGAGCTAATTTTCTTACATATAGAAGTTGTTACTGGATAGTCATTGTAGGTTTCAAAAGTCTTTAAAATTTGTAATAATGTGGTCAGTCATTTTTAGTTAGCTCAAAGCATCGAAGTGAGAAATCATTTATTTGTTTTTTTTTTGTGGGTCAAGGGAAAAAGATGTGATTTATTTCAACTCTTTCAAGATCATCAGACTATGGAAAGTGAGGTTTATTGTACATCTAATTTTATGAAGTTTTAAGAGAAAAGATTTTATTAAAGTTCAGGGATGAATAATATGAAGTTTTCAAGTGACGGACCATCGAACAAGATCTATCAAATTTATCTTCTTGTTCATCCTTCAAAATTTATGAATTAAGTAATTTTAAGAAGAGTGAAGTTTGAGAAGAGAAGTGAAGATTAAACAAGTTTTGAGAAGTCACTAGAAGAGTTAAGAAGATTTGAAATGGTCAAAATGAAGCTTGAATGAATATGAAATTTGGAGTTTTTGAATTTGAGTGAGTGGGAAATATAAATTGGTTTCCCGAACTTTTCTCAACTAGAGAAGCTATAAATAGAAGTACACAATACATCATACAAAGTTACTATTTAGAGAAAGACAAAAATATGAAGTGATGAATCTTTTGTGTCATAATAGTTTTTCCAAAGAGAGGCTTCGATGAGAACATCAAATTGTAGAAGGTTTTTCTAATCAAACCGATGTGTATTTGAGTGTTTGAGCAGAAGTTTGAGTAGATCTATTTCTTTACAGGATTATCGGTAAGTTTTGTAATAGGTGGAGATTCAAAAAGGTGTATTAGACCGAGTTCATTGAACTGAGGCTATCTGACACAAGTACATCGGATCGAGTCTCTAGATAGATCTTTTGTGGAGCAAAAAGTTTCAAAGTTTTTCATTTTCCTGAGGCTCAATTTTTTTAAGTAAAAATTTATGAACTAACGGAAGTTTGTATAATCATTCTTATGTACAACGGACATTGACATAAGTTATATTCATTTCTTCATAATAGTGAATTTCCATAGACCAACAAGAGTGGCTATGGAAAGGATATATGTTCTCACACTGAGGTTGAACCTTGTAAATCTTGGGTGCCTTTGTTTACAATCCTATTGTTACATGCATGTGAGTTTTCTAAAATTTGATAATGAAGAAACTCTAACAAGCTTGAGGGGTTAATTTTTTATAGTTGAAAATTTGTAAAAATGCAACAACTGATTCTACCCCCCCCCCCACACACACACACCCACACACACAGTCAATTGTTTTATGGTCATTTGGAACTTCAAAGTTGGTGACTTTGGTGTAGTCAAGATCTAGAATACCAGTTCGGTGGAGATCGTTGGCATGAGTGATATCCAAGTCAAGATGAATTTTTGATATGTAATCACCACGAAGGATGTTCGACATGTTTTAATCATTCACCTTAACCTTTTATATTAATATATATTTATATATAAATGTATTTGCAATAAATATATTAAAATATAATTACATATATAAATATATATTACTAATTATATTTAAATAAATTTCATATTTACAGATAATGAATTGTGAGTTTCATTTTCTAAAAAAATATTTAAATTTAAATTTTAAATTATTTTATTTAGGAGTAAAATTTATATATTTTTTAAACATATAGATATATATTAATTTTATCCATTGAATGATATATTATATATATACACATTTATATATTCATGAATTCATACATAAAAAATAATTATTTTAATTAAATTTTTATTTTATATATATTTAGAAATTGTATATATATAAATATATATACATTCATGTGTGTTATGTTTTATAAAATTTGATAAATAAATCATATATATATTTACCGGTTATTAATATACTAATCTGTGGACTATGATTCATATGAACCGTAGATGACAGATCCAAGTTATTTTGGGCCCACTTGAGTTCACCGGGTGGGGTCCATATAATAAATTTTAAAACTCGGCCTCTCCATATCCTTCACCCATCAAATTCAGTTTTCTTCCACCCATGCTATTCTCCCCTTTATTCCTTGAAGCGTCTCGGTAAGGGCTGGCGTGCAGTTTGGAGATTCGAGCATGCGCCCTCTACTTCGCCGTCGTACAACGCCGGCCACCACAATTCTGAGACAACCCAAAGAAGGGGTGGCGCAGAGACAGTTGGGGATTATCATATCCAAAAACATGATACCCGTCATGGCATCAGGTTTCACGCTATGTTGGATTTGTTGGACAGGGACGGTGAGTCAAAGGGAATCGGTCACGAAGTTTGGATCGGCCACCGTCGCGCCAGATTTCACGCCGGATTTCACACCTGCTTTCACGCGGGCTTGCAGATCTGAACTTGGTGGCCGATCCAATCTGACTCGGTGTCCTCCCGTCCTGTAACTCACTCCGAGAATTATTTGAGAAGGAAAAGTGCAGAAGTTGTTCAGGTGCATCGACTAGTCGCGCTGGATAAGTTGATCAGCCGTGTCGTGGCGTACCCACCAACCGAGTGCAAGACATGAAGATGTTTATTATCTTCTAACGAATATCTTCAAATTGATATTTTTTTCTGTTTAATATTTTAATCATATTATTTCAAAGATGTTTTTAAGTGTTGAATTCAAAATTATGTTTACATATTTGTATATGCATGTTTTTGGACAGATATTCAAATTTCAAATATTTGAGAAGGACTTTGAATTGCAAGCACTACTATAGATCATGTGATATTCATGATTGACATTTATCACACTACTACAAAATAGGATTTTAAAAAAGCTAAAAAAAAGTTATTAATATCGCTAAAAAATCACTGATAATCAAATCACGAGTGCTAAAAAAACACTGATAAAATTCAAAAAATTAAATTTTTAAAAAAAAAAAAAATCATCACCTGGCAACACACTCTTACTACCTCCATTAGGATTCGAACCTGTGACCTCTCCCTTGTGCGCATGCACCTTTACCACTCATTCATCTTGTCTTACTCTTTATTCTATGATATATCTATATATGTATATATATATAATTATATTTATTTGTATATTAATATATAGTTATATTTATATATATATATTTATTGGTTTATTAATATATATATATATGTGTTAAAACATATATATAGTTATATTTATATATTTATTCGTATATTAATATATATTTATATGATTATTTTTAAATACATTTATAAAATATGCTTTGCGTTTGTATGTGTTTATAAATAAATAAATACATACATATATATATATATATGTTATATATGTGTATCTATAAATATAATTATACATATTTTTTATTTATTTACATATATTATATATTAACATTTATACACATATATTAGAATATATAGATAATATATACCATTTTGTGAATACATACACACACTAATATATATATATATACACACACACACACACACATTATATATGTATATAAATATTCATATATATTTTTTTAAAATAAAATGGAGTTTTTTTATTTAGATATGGTTTATATATTTATAAATATATTTTATATGTAAATATGTTTAATTATTTCTTTATAAAATTAAATTTTTATGTTTGAATATATGGAAAATATGTATATATTGTTATATATCCATTATCTATACTAAAACACTTCCACGTGCCACATCCACATCAATTCACCAGTACGTGTCTCCCTCTCCTTCAATTCTTCAAAACTGTTGAAATAGTGGGTGTCTTAGACCCAACTATATAGTACTTTTTGATTATCATATCATGTGTACATTTAGCTATGCATGATGTTATCTTACCATTATAGTGAAGGCTTTTCTGCGTCCACTATAATAATGGAAATGTCCAAAGGTTAATTGTCGTGTCGATAGGTTGTAGTAGATCTCATGCTATAATGAGAACCTCGAGATACAATGACTTTGATATTAAATATATGTTCTATAGTCTAGATATATCTTACTGACTAGACACAGTAGATGTTTGACTATCAAGTGCTGGGGGCTCATAAGAATTGAGACTTCTTCTCATGAAGTTCGCACTTGGTGATCTCTAGTTGTGAGATCATAAGGACAGACCCCCAATAGGAACACCACATGTTTTGGGTGTCATTGGTTGTTCCCATATACAGACATGTGTATTGGTCTTTTGACTTGAGGCCATTATCAGTGTATATCATTTGATTACGTACTTTGATGCAAGACAAAAACCATGACAGCGATGTCGTGGTGAGGTAGTTTGTGTTGGGTGCGTCGTTGGTGGTATGACATTGGTTGAATGGTCAAGAAAGTATTTGTCTCTTCTAAGTTCAGGAAGCTGTATATCTCAGGCCTGGTTGATCAGGTTGGTGCCGCCTTCATAAGTCTTTTTTCAAAGCAGTAGAAAGGAAAATCCATCCGGATAGATCAAAAAATAATAAAGAAAGATAAGGACGATGACACAAGAGTGCGTCCTGCTTTATGAGATATTTAATGACAAAGAGATTATAGTACACAGTCAGTGTTCATAGGATGACAGTTGTTTCTATTACTATCATTATCTCTTTAGGGGTCATGATGGATTACTAGACTCCGCTCTTGTTCTGTGGATTTTATTTACTACTATCGAGATAAGGGCCTAGAGGTCCACACACAATAGCGTATTCAAGAATCTGCCCTATTCAATCGAATAGGTATATGGACATAGTGGGCCCCGTGACGGGGCCCTAGTGTTGTCCAACTTATCGATCATCGATGAATTAAATAAATTCATTATTATTCAAGTTATGAATAATTGGGATTGAATTTACTTAATGTATTTACAAGTTTAGTAAATGCGAGAAAATATTAATCGAACGAATATTATTTTAATATTAAAGGTTCATTTGATATTAACTGGGATAACGAGTTGAGATAAATGACTCGGTTTTATCACGTAATATTATATATATATATATATATATATATTATGAGTATGTGATAAAATAATAAATAATATTAGCACAGTTTAGTTCGTCAAAATTATTTATTTAGTGAACCTTGAAATAAACGGGGGACGGGGAACCCTACCGGGTATTTATCAACATCACTATAAATATAAGAGGAGACTCAGTATGATTTTGTGCAATTCACTATTCATTCATTTGTATGGAATGAAAATTGAGAGTCTCTCTCTCCTCCCGCTTCCTAGAGAGAGAAGCTGATGATCCAAGAGTTTGGATCAAGTTCTTCCTCAAGCATCGAAGAGATCTCGATGTGGTGATCATCGGAATGTCGAAAGCATCATCAGATTGCCGCGCTACCACCCGAAATTTGACGATTGAAGTTCCAGTGGATTTTTGGAGCACGTGTGGACGATCTAGAGGGATCATGATTTGGATCCTTCAAGCGACGATCGTCATCGACTAGTTGCAGCCGATCGCGGCTTCGGATTTTAAACGAGTAAGTTTTCATTTTAGTTTCATGCACTTAACAATTTACGCGAGATCCTTGGGCCATACTGGGGCTTGGATCGTCGGTGACGACAAGTCTTGTTGTCCCGCCGACGAAATGTTTTAAAATCCCCGGCCCACCGGCTTCCTCTGCGGACCCCGAAACCTAACAGTGGTATCAGAGCAATCGCGTAAATTTTCTAAGCCGAATAAAATTAATTTTCATAAAATTAAGTATAGGGTTCAATGGTGGTCCCAGCAGTTCAAAGCACACGTCGATCCGATGCCGAATGACCAAATTATGGTCAGTTTAATTTTTCAAATTGGATCGAATTTGCGGTTTGATCTCGGCTATTAAATTTTAATTCATACCGAAAAACTGATCAAGTTTCGATTAGTTTCGGTTAATTGGTATTAGTTCCAAAAATGTGCAAATTTTATTTTGACAATTAAATAATATGCACAATAATTTTATTATTATAATAATTATTATTTTATTATTATAATAATGTAATAATAATAAATTATTATTTTATTATAATAATTATATTATTATTTAATTTTAAAGGCTAAGATTAGCCTTTGGAATTTATTTAAAAGTGAAGGGAGACTTGGAAAAAAATTTGGGGATGACTTGACTTCTAATAAAGTCATAAATTTAATTAAAATGGGTGTGGAAATTTTATGTTAAAAAAAAGGATAGGATACTTGACTCTTCTATTATTAAAAAACAAAATCAAAAGGGAAAAGGGGGTTTTGGGGGCCGGCACATAGGGTTACAAAAAAAAGAAAGAAACGTTTTGCAAGGGGTCCGACCGGACCCCCTCTTCCCCGCACGGCACAACAGAGAGCTGCCTGGAACCACTGGCCTGCTACTGCCCCGCTCAGTATGCAACGCACCAGAGCCCCCCGGACGCCGTCCTCCACCCTCCTGTCCTGGCTACCTCCCACGCCGGGTGTGGTGCACCTCGCCCCAGTCCTCCGCTATCAGGTGCACCCCGCTCTGTATGCTCCCCCCCCCCCCCCCCCCCGGTGTGGCCTGGCTTCCTCGTGCTCACACCACCTCGACCCGGTGCTACTCCTCCCTTTTCTCCTCTTCAAGTTGGCCTGCCTCCTCTGGACCTGCAGTAGCGGCACCAGACCAGGTGACTCGCATCAGTTCCCTACTTCCCGCTCGGCGTCGGACCCAGGGTGCTCCAGGACCAGCCGCCGGATTGCACCGGCAGACTCTCACCACGCAGGCCAGCCTTTTGCCGGTTTTGGCAGCCCTCTTTACCACCGTTCAGCACTCTTCCGGTCCCGACAGACGTTCCCCTCGGCCGGAAAGGCTTTGTTTAGGACGGACTCAGCCACCACCCACCTCCTAGAAGCCGCACAGCCCGCAACTGACTGCGCGCCATCCTGGACTCCCTTCGGCAACTCCTCCTAGTCACGCGTGTCCCAACGCCCTCGCGCCAGGCCGCGACACGGCCAGCGTGCAACCCGGTAGCTCCCCTCGTCGGTGCGTTGCCCCGGGGTGCTCTCAGCACAAGCATCCGGCCTCCCACACCGGTGTGACATGGCTGCCGCCCTCCTTCGTTGTCATCGGTCAAGGTCCAGGGGATACTTTTATTTTTCCTGAAATTCTTTCTGCAGGGTATAGGTTCGCCTAGAAACAGTCCGAGCGGACCTGGCCAACCCAAAATGGGTTTGAGCGGATCGGTCCGGCCCAGTTTTGGCCCTGCAAGGGTTTGACCCGACCCGCGTAGACCGTGAAGTCCTGTTTCGGGGACGGAAAAATTTAAATTAATCTAAGTAATTAATTAAATTAATTTAATTTTAGTATTTAAATTAAATTAATTAAAATTAATTTTGGTTAATTATTTTAACACCTGAGGATATAAATTAATTTAATTTTTCAATTAAATTAAATGAATTATTTAAATTAATTTTGGCATAAAAATTAAATTAATTAGAGGACCGATGATTAATTAAATTATTTCAATTATTAAATTCATTTAATTTAATTAAATAAACCCTCATACTTATTTAATGCATTTTAATTGTATCGCGCTTTATTTTACCCGTCTAGTCAGCATCGACCCGTGTATGTTGTCTTTTATTTAATTAATTATTTTAATTGAGTGTGATGATTGTAATTAATTAAATAGATGGTTTGTGCATCATCTTTATTTTTTGGTTAAAATGTATAAGGGAATGCACACCCAATATTTATATGATGTACATTTATACCCGAGTTCTCTTCGCCTGTTCGCGAGTAATTTTGTACTTCGGATGAAGATGATGAACGACGTGGACCCCGCCAAGATGAGGCAGTACTCCAAGACATGACGTGGACCCTACCAAGACAGGGTGATACTCCAGATTATAAAACAGACATACTAGACGAGGGCAAGCTGCATCAAGAGTCAAGCTTCGACTCACGTACGATGCCCTTAGGTTGTTTGGATGCTCAAGACCAATCGGGTAGTAGTTTACCTCTATGCATTTATTTATTATTTTATGAATTTTAGAACACCGGGAAAATACATAATATAATAGATAATAAAGTGCATAAAGAAACCGCGAGTTAATGCGGTTGGCCAGCCAAAAGCCTACCTTGGACCCTCCAAGTAGTGGCATAGCCATAGCTTGTAGACTATGAGGGAGGTTCAGGGATCCTTGACACTAGAATACTCAAGAGTATTCTGATTCTAGTACAGAGGGTTCCTTTAATTCGAAAAATTAGTGGGAGGCATTTAATGATTAAATAATCAGTAATGTCACATTTGGTAATCAATATTAAAAGTACAAATCTGCTAAAGTATATTTGTAGAGAATGGAAAGCAATACCACAATAAAACTGTGATAAGTATTGGACAATGTTAGTGTCTAAACTAAGCACGAATTTCCAAAGAGTATTATAGGTGATCGCACACATTACTACTATATCGAAAATTCAAGGTGCTTGTGTCCCAACCTGTTAAGCCACCTCAAGAAGCGATGGTGTAAAACTGCTTATAGGATACTCCTGAATCAAGCATATGATGGTTCTTTCACAATGCTATCATCAATTTCTGATATTAGTTGCGGACGCTACATCATGACATGGATGATATTGCATGTAGTCTCATCTCCAAGAAGTTTCCAAGGAGAAAGTGAAGAAAGATTTGAATGTGATGATTGCACCCAGTTTGTGTAAAGTGAAAGATAGTTCACAATCTTTCATGCCATACCATTCTTATACCTTTTACACCCAAATTACTCTAGTTTTGTTTAAGGATACAAACTAACGGTATAGAGTAATCACTTCATTACCTTTATGGTGACATTTTCCAAGTAATAAGAATATTGGAGATAACGCCATATTTTATTCTTATGGTGAATAAATTGAATGACAAGGTGAAAAGGCCTATGGAAAGTTATGCCAAAGGCACCTTCATCTTTCCCTTCAAAGAAAAGTGGATGGTTACTTAACAGGAGGTTGTTTGCATCACATATTGAAATAAATTCATGGATGTTTAAAAACTGAAATACAAGAATCAAGTACTTGCTTCTCGTTCAGTTTATATTCTTTAAATAAAAGTACTGTTTTCTCACATACTTCTTGGGTATTAAAATACAATATTCTTTTCACATATATGTATTGAAATATAGTAACCAAGTAAGTAGTGAAACATTACAAGAAGTAAAGTGTATTCTCGAAGAAGCTGAGAAAGGGTGATTCCTAAGTCAGTGGTGAGAAACACATAACTTCAAATTGCCGAGTAATTGACTCAAACTGAAAAAGTTGTTGAGTATAAGCAAAAAAATTATCTCACATTCCCTTTGGACATGATGAGACATTATTCCATGTTTTGGAATGTATGTTTTTTGTGGTAACATACTCAAAAAATAGTTCGTTGTTACTTGAATCAATGGAAATACATGATGAATATAAAATGTAAGACCTACCCAGTTGTGGCAATATGATTCTTTGTCAAGTAAAACTAAAAGTGGACATTAATAAAATTACCAATATGGTATTTAGGCTCGGCACAGCTAAAAACCTTTGGTATTGTTGACATCTTTAGTTTAGACAAAGAAACCTTTCGAAATAAAGGTATGACACAAAGCTTCCAAGGTTAGTTCAACAAAAGAGTATGAACTATTCCAAAGAAAGCAAGAGGTAAAGATACTTCATAAGTTTCCTTTAAGTTATTAAGGAATAGTAAAGTATATGTTTGGTAAGAAGATATGAGTTGCTTCGGATCGGCATGCCGAAGAATATCTTGACCAAACAGTCATCGATCATGATAATGTAGCTTGGAGTAATTCCTAAACTCATGTTACCTTATCTACATCACTGTATTGATTTTTATAAGGATGATCAATGATAATTTCTTACATGTTTACATTGATCAACAAAATGTAGCATGGGGAAATTCCTAAATGCACATTTTATATATACCAAAGTTATGATGTATAGAGCATCAATGTTACAACCTACAGAAACTTCCATTATATTTTATGATATGCTTTGCAAATAACGGCGTAAACCCATAACCAATATGAAAAATCAAATAAAAAATGGATATAATACAAGTCATAGCATGATGAAAGTCTATTATGTCATAGTACATGTGTTTAGGATGCAAATCATTTGTTAAAAAACAATCAAACAAACAAACAAACATGCATCAAGTTAAACACATTGTGCATCTTAGGTAATTATCCTAATGGTTTCTTTCGATATTACATAAATCCCTAAGATAGAAAAGATGTAGTCAAGTATTAGATTACATTTCTATACAAGGGTGCACATCTCTATTAGAGATAGTGGGAGTTGAATTGACTCGGACTTAGTCAATGCTCGAGATGCACAAATGGTTGACATAGGAACAAGTTCCACAAGTGCATGTGGAATAGGCATGTTCCAGTGACACATACTGCATAGGAAGAATGAAAACATGGTGATGGTTTTACATTCACCATGGTCGGTGATATATTATTCATTGAAAATAATAAATCTTATAAGTATGCAGTATATGGCAGTTATCTAATATTGATAAGATCAATTGAAATTTAATAATGTATTCCATGTATCAAATTGAAAAGGGGGTTATAAATTTAATACTGCTGTGGGTATTCAAATGATAAGATACATGGATCGTACAATATTGGTACCAATAAGGCTCGATTGGTTATACCAATTCAGTACACCTAAATCCATTAGAATTTTACATGTCATAGCTAAACTTCTAAGATCCTTTTATTGGTCATTGGATGTCAAGATCATCTTTCATGGAAGGTGTCTATACGACGCAACCAGAAAGAGATGATGACATCAAATGATTCCAATAAGGGTTGCAAGTTACTGAAATCCAGTTTTGGATTAAAGTAAGTGACAAGATCATAGAGAATTCATTATAAATGAATCTTTGACTTGTGTCTACCAAAGGTTAGTGGGAGCGCCAATGTTTTCCAAGTGAATTATGTTTGGAAACATATGGAAAACAGATTTTAGTCTTACAGTTAGATAAGATCATGTCAAAAGTAATTATCCAATAATTGACATAAAGTAGCAACCTATGTTCTAGGGAACAGGATCTACTGTGGTAGATCTAATGGTTTCTTGGACTTAATCAATCGTACATAAAGTGACATTGTATTTAAAAATACAAGTTGGAACAATTCAAGTTCAGATTTGTTGCCAATGTCACATGGCTTAATCTCTCCAGGTTAACATGTTTGGTGCATGGGTAGAGATTAATGTTGTGAATTGATACCATATGATTTAGCGATGGATCAATAAAAAATTCCATAATATGTACAATAATTGATACTTCTAGAATATAATTTATTATAGGAAGATATAAATTAATTCCAGGAGCACTGCAAGTGATGCAGTCAGAACCATCATCATGTACATCGACAAGTACAAATGATATGAACCTAGAATATGGAGAAGAAGGTATACTAGTTATCGTGGGACAAAAACTAGTAATCCTAAGATCAATTTGATCTTGTATCGCAGTTAGGAAAAGGTGATGAGTGAGTCAATCTCATAAAATCTAGGGGTATCCATATCTAAAAATACTGAGTACATTGCAGCTTCTAAGGCAGCTAAAAAGCAGTTATAAATCGCAACGATTTGTTCCAGCTCTTGGATTCACACATAGTGAGAAAAGTATTATCATAATGAGAATTATGATATTCTTACTAGCCAATTTGTCAAGTTATGAAAATGGAAAAAAGTAATATACTCAGGGATACCTTATCTTGATAAGTTTTACTCAAGACGATGAGGTCGCGTATAGAAGATATGCCACACAGAGAAAATGTGACAGGCCCAGCAGTTAAATCCATTACTTAGAAGAAGCATGATATTTATCATGTGAGTAGCTAAAAAGTTTAGTTAACAAGTTGGCTCTAGTGAAAGTGGGAGTGTTGAAATAGTGGGATCCCTAGACCCAACTATGCAGTACTTTTTAATTACCATATCATGTGTACAGTTAGCTATGCATGATGTTATCTTATCATTATAGTGCATACTTTTCTGCGTCCACTATAATAATGGTAATGTCAAAAGGTTAATTGTCATGTCGAGAGGTTATAACATATCCCAGGCTATAATGAGAACCTCGAGATATAATGACATTAATCATAAATATATGTTCTATAGTCTAGATGCATCTTACAGACTTGACATAGTAGATGTTTGACTATCAGGTGCTGGGGGCTCATAAGCATTAAGACTTCTTCTCGTGAAGTTCGCATTTGGTGATCTCTAGTTATGAGATCATGAGGACAGACCTGCCAATAGGAACACCACATGTTTTGGGTATCATTGGTTGTTCCTATCTTGGACATGTGTATTGGTCTCCTGACTTGAGACCATTACCAATGTATATCATTTGATTATGTACTTTGATGAAAGATGAAAACCATGGCAGTGATTTCGTGGCGAGGTAGTTTGTGTTGGGTGCGTCGTTGGTGGTCTGACATTGGCTGAATGGTCAAGAAAAGATTTGTCGCTTCCAAGTTCAGGAAGTTGTATATCTCAGGCCTGGTTGATCAGGATGGTGTTGCCTTCATAAGTCTTTGGCCAAAGTAGTAGAAAGGAAAATCCATCTGGATAGATCAACAAATAATAAATAAAGATAAGGACGATGACACAAGAGTGTGTCCTGCTTTATGATATATTTAATGACAAAGATATTATAGTACACAGTCAGTGTTCGTAGGATGGTAGTCGTTGCTATGACTATCCTTATCTCTTTAGGGGCCATGATGGGTTTCTAGACTCCGTTCTTGGTCTGTGGATTTTATTCACTACTATCGAGATAAGGTCCTGGAGGGCCACACACAATAGTGTATTCAATAATCCGCCCTATTTAGTCGAATAGGTATATGAACATAGTGGGCCCCGCTACGGGGTTCGAGTGTTGTCCAAGTTATCAATCATCGATGAATTAAATAAATTCATTATTATTCAAGTTATGAATAATTGGGATTGAATTTATTTAATGTATTTACAAGTTTAGTAAATACGAGAAAATATTAATCGAACGAATATTATTTTAATATTCAAGGTTCTTTTAATATTAAATGGGATAGCGAGTTGAGATAAATGAATCAGTTTTATCACATAATATATTATATATATATATATTACGAGTATGTGATAAAATAATAAATAATATTGGTGCATATTAGTTCGTCAAAATTATTTATTTAGTGAAAGTTGAAATAAACGGGGGTCGGGGAACCCTATTGTAAAATTTATTTAATTAAATTTTTCTTACAATTAAAACTAATCACCTTTTATATTTTTCATATTGTATACATATGTTCTATATTTCTTTGAAATTACTTTTAACTATGATTTTAGTACACTTAAATTTTTTAAATTATTTCCTATTACGTGTCATTTGCAAGAGTGACAATATTGTTTAGAAATCATATTAATGCCACACAATGCAATTTATAAAGATGATCATTTGATGTTTATTTTTTTATGTTACCTATCTATTTTTTGGAATGTTTAGATGTTGATTTTATCACATTGTCATTATTTTCTATATCGTTGCATCATTTTTAGTCAATCCCCCACATAATAGAAAACATGTGATGATTTTTAATGTGTGTTTTTCATACAAACTATTCCTTTTTAAGGAAGTTGTAATGATTTTAATTTATCTCTAAAGAAGTTTGTTTTTAATGTGTGTGAGGGAGCTGCAGGTCAGTGTTTCTATTTCTGCAACTCCTTGGATGTTCCTCCTCTTTGAGGCCCTCTTTATGGTAGGACATACATATCATCGTTATGTTGGATGGAGGCAGGTGAGTCAGAGTTGTTGGGGCTGAGTCTCGTGCAGGAGACGTCAGAATAGCTACAGTTAATTTGAAAATTTATCACTACGACTTAGAGTAGGCATAAGTCATATGTTGATAGATGGAGACGACCCCTAGAGTTTTTAGAGGTTGATCGTGTATTCCTTTATATTTCACCTAGATTAGGTCGCTATAGGATATGGAGGTTGGGAAAGTTGGCACACAAGTTTTTTTGACCTTTTGAGGTTGTGGAGAGAATCGGTATGATGGCATACCGATTGGATCTTCCATAAAAATATAGTGATATGCATGATGTTTTTCATGTGTCACAACTACAATGGCATCACCCCGACCCTTCTCATGTGATCGATGTGGATGAGGTTGACCTTGAGATGAATGTGTCCTTTGAGGAGCATCCGACATGTTTATTGGATCGCAGTGAAAAAGTGTGGCAGGGAAAGATCGTACTGATATTTTGTGTATTGTGGAAACGTGGGTGTGTACAAGAGGAAATATGGGAAAGGGAAGAAAATATACATGCTCAATGGACCAATTTTTTGGATTATAATCTTAGGGAATCTTGGGAGTGCAGATCGAGGACGAGCTATTATCAGGTGGGGAGATTATAAAATTATAACCTTTTCTAGAGTTGACTTAGACTAGATTTCAGGTACTCTTTTGTCTTTATTCGTGTACTTTTTCTTTGATTTATGACTTAGGGTATATTTGGGTATAAAATTGAGAAAAATGGAATAAAAGGGGTTGTGCATGGTTTTTGCAAGGTTAGAGAAAATTGTACACCCAGCCCAGGAAATCATACAACCCTGGACAGTGGGTGTTTGCATGACTGGCACATAGATTGTCAAACCGTGCACCCTAAAAAGACAAACTGTGCACCCCAAAAATAACAGGAGCATGGTTGGTGCACAGTTAGGGTAAACCATGCGCCTCTGCCTAGGAAGCTATGTGTGATAATTTTAATGCTCTGAAAATTAATTTTAAATACATATGAACCCCTGAAACTTCCCCCATTCAACCCAAAATTAGACCAACTCAGTTTTTAACTATTTCATTTCTTTTAGGAGGGATTCCAAGTTCATCCGACCTCCGTTATTCATAATTCAAAGCCTATATAGAAGATCTGTACCTCTCCTGGTAAGTGGATCTTGTCCCATTGTTTTTCCATTCATCTGTCATCCTTCTCTCATTCTTTTTGTGGTAATTTATCTATTATTTTTCTAGATCTAGATCTAGATTTTTGGAATCTAGATCTAAGATTGTAGATTTAGATATAGATGATATATATCTTGATTTTTTTTAATCTTTATTTAGGTTATAGATCTGAAAATTGTTCTACGTCGTTGTGCAGCTCAATTTTGGGGATTTTCATTGGGCGATCGTTCATCAACTAATCGAGGGTGGTCTAAAATTCAAATATCATAGTCGCGATTTTTATTATATATATGAAAGTTGTATAATTACTGGAGTTATTTATAAATTGAAATACCTAATTGAATTAATTAATGTTTTTAATTAATTAATTGAGATAATAGAGGAATTGTGAGATTTAGGGATTGTTGAATGAGATAATTAATTAGAGAATTAATTATGAGATTTTGAGATTTGTGAATTTGATCATTTATTGTGGGAATTAATTATGAGGGAATTGATATGGTTGAATTGAGTAATTAAATGTGGAATGGGGATAATTAATTGGTGAATTAATTATCAAGTATTGATTGGAAAATTGGTGATAATTAATTATTGAGTTAATTATCAAATTTTTGAATTGTCAATTGAGAATAATTAATTGGTGAATTAATTATTGGATTTTGAGGTTGATAAATGGTTAATTTATTGTTGAATTAATTAAAGAACTTTAATTAATTAATTTATGAATTAATTAATGGGAATAGAGTTCGTTAATTGTGATAATAGGATTAATGTTTTCGAATCATGGTTGATAAATGGGATATTAGACATGATGATCTAAGCCAAAAAATGATATGAATGCATGGTTGATAAATGGGGTGTTAGACATGAGGATCTACGCCGATGATGTATATTCATAGTTATTAAATGGGGTGCTAGACATGACGATCTATGTTAATGATAAATCTATCTGTATGGTTGATAAATGGGGTGTTAGACATGACGATCTACACCAATGATATATGTGCATGATTAAGAATTGGGGAGTTAGATATGATGTTATATTCCCATGATTTATATGCTTGATTGAGAATTATGGTACTAGAAATGATGTTCTATTTCCATGGTATATATTCATGATTAATAAATGGGGTGCTAGACATGGTTTTCTATACCAAAAACATCAACATTGGACTATGGTTCCAAGTGGCTGTAATAATGAAATTGAAATGAAATGGATAATGAAAGGACATTTGTTTAAATGAATTGTGAATTTAATATGTAACATGGTTCAAATCCAGCATGGGCCAGAGAAGATTTTGAGGTATGGGTGTCCTTGGGAACCCGATGGTCCATGTGTTTGAATAAAGATTAATTGATAATGTGATAACTATTTAATAATGCATTGTAATTATTTTTTTTATAAAACTGTATAAATTAACTGGATTTGTTTTAAACATTGTTAGTGGTGGCTTACTGAGTTGTACTCGCACCCTACTCGGGTTTCCTGATCAATACCCAAATATATTTCATGGATATAGGATAGGTTAAGGGAAAGGGTCCCGTGTTAGATGGCTAAGTTGGGATGGAGCTTGGTTGAGGGAACCAGATGTGATTCGGGACCCACTTGGGAGTCGTCAGTGTCTTTCTTTTGAGTTTCATTTTAGACACTTGACACAAAAATTAGCATGGTGTATTTTCTGCTTTAGTTGGATATTGTATCTTCCTTTATTGAATATATTGAAATATTAGTATCGTTTCTGGTTATATATGCTTCTGTTGTTATTTATTTATTTCTTTTGGTGTATTACTATGATAAAATAGGGTATAGTATCCCTATGATTGACTTATCAGACCCTCGCTGTTAATCATCAGCCTCTGACATATGGGGAGGCGCACTTGAGGTCATGTGACCGACCGTTTTGGGTATTGATATATGCACCTAGGACGGGACGTTACATCATTCTTCTCTATGAAATAAAATTTACATTTTCTTTACATGTACTCTTTTTTAGTGATCGTTGAATTGCAACATGGTCGTCCTGGCTAAGGACTCAACCAACTATTGATTTATAAGAAAATTAACACACACTCCCACACATAATATTTACATAAAGTAATATGTATAAATATATACTCAATGTTATATTAATATATATTTATATATATAAGTCACAAAACCATCACATTTTCTAGGTGATGTTGTGCCTCTCGAACCTAACATTTTTTTAATATCTTCACTGGGAAGGATTCCGTTAAAAAATATTTAGATTCAGAGTACATGTCACTGACAGATGAGTGGGGGCATAAGGAAACCAGGAAGTAGTGACACATCCTGAAAAACTCACGTTGATGCATACAATGGAGGATGAGATAGAGTTTTTGAATAAGAACTGGACATATGACTTGGAGGAACTACCAAAAGGTAAGAAGGCACTAACGAACAAATGGGTGTTCAAGCTGAAAAAGGATGAAAACAAAAAGGAGGTCAAGCATAATGGTCAGTTAGTGGCCAAGGGATCCCTTTAAAATAAATGGATTGACTTTGATGAGATGTTTTCACTCGTGGTTAAGATGACTTCAATCTGAGTCATTTTCATATTGGTGGCTAGTATGGACCTGGAGCTTGAACATATGGTCATGAAGATATATTTTCTACACAATGACTTGTTTGAGGAGATTTACATGAAGCAGTCTGAAGGTTTTGAGGTTTATAGACAAGAAAATATCATCTATAAATTGAAGAGGATATTGTACAAACTGAAACAGGCCCTGATATAGTGGTATAAGAAGTTTGACTCTTTCATGGTGAGGTACGGCTACAAGTGAACATAGGAGGACCAACTTGTTTACTTCCAAAGATTTCAGGATGGTAACATTGTTTCTCTCATACTTTTTTTTGATGACATGTTGATCATTAGGAAGGATGCAGTGAAGATAAACTAGTTTAAGAAGGATTTATCCATGTATTTTGATATAAAAGGCTTTAGAGCAGCTCAACTGATTTTGGGGATGTTGGTCACTCATGATAGAAAGAGGAGGTCGTTATGACTATCTTAGGAGATGTATGTTGAACATGTTCTGAAACGTTTCAACATAGAAAGAGCCAAACCAGTTATCATTCCTCTACATGGTCATATGAATTTTTGTAAGAGTTCAAATCCATCGTTGAAGGAAGAAATTGAAGCGGCGGAGATGATACCATGCTCTTTGGCGGTTGGAAGCTTGATGTATGCAACGTTGTGTATAAGGCCTCACATTTCCCATACAGTGGTGACTATGAGCTGATTTCTCTCCAATCCCGAGAAGTAGCACTAGGAAGCAGTCAAGTGGATTATGGGGTATCTTAATGGTACATCGAAACTATGTTTGTACTATGGGAGAGTTGATCCACTCTTAGAAGGGTATACAGATGCATATATGGTTGGAGATCTTGACAACAAGAAGTTTACTCCAGGATACATCTATACTCTTGTAGGAGGAGTTGTAACATGACAGTCAAGGATACATAAGTGCATCGCTTTATCCAAGACTGGAGCAGAGTACATTGTTGTTATAGAGGTCAGTAAGGAGATGTTGCGGCTTAAGCATTTTCTTTAGGAGCTTCCATTCAACCAGAAGGAGTCAAGGTTCATTGCGATAGTCAAAGTGCTTTGGACTTGAGCAAGAACTCTATGCATTATTCCTAGATGAAGCACATCGACATTTGCTATCATTGGATACGTGATGCGATGAATCGACAGTTGCTGCGACTTGTGAAGGTCCACATGATGGAGAACTTGACATACATGTTGACAAAGATGGTAGCTCGAGAGAAGTTGGACTTTTGCAGATGCTCCAGTGGATCCCAAGTAGAGGGGGGAATTAAAGAAGTTTTTCCACCTGGTATATTCATTGAATATTTAGCTGCATGAATAGAAAGGATTAAATGTCCCTAATATTCATTGAATCAGTTTCAATAAAAATAAATGTACTAAATATGGCCAACACGTTTTTTATTAAATGAAACGCATTGGTCATGCCTATAAAAGGAGGCCTTGAGGAGCATCATTGATCATCCAAAGAAAGTTAGAGAGCTTCTTTTTATCTGTGAGAGCCTTGAGATCTCCAAGCGAGAAAGAAAAGGGTGAGCGAGTGGGGGCAATTCATGTAATCATTCTTCTCCATGAAATAAAATTTCCTTTTTCTCCACCCATTCTCTTTCTTAGTGATCGTTGAATCACAATATGATCGTCTTGGCAAAGGACTCAACCTAATTTTGATTTATAAGCACATTAACACACACTCCCACACATATTATTTACATAAAGTAATATATATAAATATATACTCAATGTTATATTAATATATATTTATATATAAATGTATTTACAATAAATATATTAAAATATAATTACATAGAAAAATATATATTATTAATTATATTTAAATAAATTTCATATTTACAGATAATGAATTATGAGTTTCATTTTCTAAAAAAAATTCAAATTTATATTATTTTATTTAGGAATCAAATTTATATTTTTTTGAATATAAAATAATATGGTAATTTTATCCATTGAATGATATTTTATATATATACACATTTATATATGCATGCATTCATACATACAAATAATTATTTTAATTAAATTTTCATTTTATATATATTTAGAAATTATACATACATGCATAGATATATTTACGCACAAACACACACGCATATATACACGTATCTACATACATATATATACATTCATGTGTGTTATGTTTTATAAAATTTGATAAATAAATCATATATATATATATATATATACACTAATCCCTGGATTATGATCCATATGAACCTTGAATGACAGATCAAAGTTATTTTGGGCCCACTTCAATTCATCCCGTGGGGCCCATATAAGAAATATTAAAACCCCTCCTCTCGGTCTCCTCCCTCCATCAAATTCAGTTTTCTTTCGCCCATGCCATTCTCCCTTTCTCTTCCTTGAAGCGTCTGGGTAAGAGCGCGCGCGCAGAGACAGTTGGGGATTATCATATCCAAAAACATGATAGCCGCCGTCGCGCCGGCTTTCACGCCGTGTTGGATTTCATGGACAGGGACGGTGAGTCAGATGGTATCGTCCACGAAGTTCGGATCAGCCACCGTGGCGCCGACTTTCCCGCCGGATTTCACGCCAGCTTTCACGCGGGCTTGCAGATCTGAACTTGGTGGCCGATCCCATCTGACTCGGCGTCCTCCCGTCCTGTAACTCACTCCCACAATTCTTTGAGAAGGCAAAGCGCGGAAATTGGAACTCCGGTCCGATGGCCGGTTCCGGCTGATCCAGGCGTTCCGGTTCATCGACGGGTCCCGCTGGATAAGTTGATCGGCCTCGTCGGGGCGTGGCCACCAACTGAGTGCGAGAAAATGAACGGCGACAGGGGAGGTGGTACCGCTGTCTCAAACCCTTCCGCACCACCACTGCAGCATCATTATTTCAGCCGTGAACAAACCCGGGCGGGTTCTCTGTTTCCAAGAATTATGCTTATTATTCTTTGTTTATTTATTTTATAATTGATATTTAATTTTTTTATCATTTATTTATCCATATTCTTATTATGCTGTTTACTTCTTATTTTCTGCATGTCTAGAATTTTGTACAAGGAAAAATCCTTACGGTTTTGGAAATGTCTTGCGAGAGACTTTGAAATTTGTCTCAAGTAAAATAAGTTTTTCAAAATGGAAATTTCGCAAAGTCATAAGTCCTACGAAGAACCAAGTCTTACAGTTTTTACAAAGACTTCAGAAATGGAAATTTCACTAAGTCATAAGTATTAAAAATAACTAAGTCTTACGAAATCATTTTAAAAACCTCGCTGAATATGTTTTCGACAATTTTTCTAAGTTCCATATGACTCTTATGAAGCACATGAAATGAATCTTAAAGTTTTTGACTTATATGATTTTCTCTCTCTTCTATTGTCATTCTTATGAAGTATTTTTTTTGTTTATTATTTTCTACAGAATATTATTTCGATTTGATATTTTTTTATTATTCTTGACTGTTTAATATTTTAATCATATTATTTTAAAAATGTTTTAAGTGTTAAATTCAAAATCATGTTTACATATCTATATATACATGTTTTCGGAAAGACATTCAAAATTCAAATAATTGAGGAGGACTTTGAATTGCAAGCACTACGACAGATCTCATGATATTCCGAACCGACTTTTATCAGCGCACAACAAAAGTATTAATAAAGGGGGAGGCGGAAGCGCTGATAAAAAGTGCAACATCTGGTTAACTCTCTACTACAGATATGACCTTTAATAGCGTGCAAAAAGGTTTTTAACTGTGCTAAATTTGGCATTGTTATTATCAATGATTTTAGTGGGGGGTTGATTCCTACATATCCAAAATGACTTATGAATCATTGTCCTAAAGTATGAAAACAATACAAATGTGTTTTCTTAGTTTTGAGTATGTCAGTTTTCTTTTTTACAAAAATGTCATTTTAAATAGGAAACACACACTTTGATTCATACCAGTCATATCATGTATCCGTTTGATGTGAGAATGATTCCTACACATCACAAATGACTTATGAATCGTTTTTCTAAATAATCAAGACAATCCGAGCATGTTTTCTCGGTTTTCAGTGAGTGAAACCTTTTGAATTAAAATGTCAATTTTAAATTGATGATGGACACTTTGAGTCATACTAAGCACATTGTGTATCAGATTAAGGTGTGGTGGATTCCTACACACTAAAAATGACTTATGGATCATTGTACTAAAGTATCAAAACAATCCTAATGTGTTTTCTTGGTTTTGAGAATTTCACTGGTCTTTTTTACTAAAATTAATGTCAATTTTAAATAAAAAGAAGCACTTAGAGTCATACAAGTCACACCATATGTCGGATTGAGGCGAGGCTGATTCCTACACATCCTAATATCTCAAAAAAAATCTCAACTGCCAATATTTCCATGCTTTTCATTGGATTTATTTTTTGAAATGCCAATATTGCATATTGAGTCAATGTTTTTAGCCAAAAAACTTTTTCCGGCTAAGAACATCACTCAATATGCAGTGTCACAATTCAATAAAGAAATCTAATGGAAAGATTGGTAATATTGGCAGAATGGAACATGTTATCTCTTTTTTGGAATGTTGTAGAAAGTTGAAAGCAAACTATGACTTTCCAAAGGATCTATGAAAAAACTAAATAAGCATTTGATAAAAATTATAAGGAAATTAGCATACAAATAGTAGATAGAATGATGAAAAAATTAGTTAAATTAGTAGTAGGAACTCACTTTTTCATGATGGTTGTATACATTATTGACCCATTTTCTTATTTTCATTATCTCAGTTCCAGTCTTGAATGAGCATGAGCATCTTCGAACAAACTACCCCAACGTGAACAAAAGAATCCACTTGTATAAGAAAACAATTATTATATGAGTAATACTAAAAAGAAATAAAATAAACATAAATATGAAATAATAAATTAATTATATGCTCAATGATGTTACTGTGAAAACACCAAGATTTCCTCCGTGATTGAGCAAAGACAACGTCGCTTCTCTTCCTGCAATGTCAGTGGAGGGAACTAGAAGGAAAGTGATAAATGTCAACACTACATGGGTGAAAAGGTTTTGAGGGAGAATAAGTATTCGAAAGTTTTGGTATAGAAAGATATGAAATATGGACAAAAAGTTTCTAAAATAAATGAACTTTGTAAGGAATAAGGAAAATTAAATCAATGTTTCATTATATATTTTTTTGGTAAAATAGAGAAAGTATATCGTAACATTTTTTTTACATCTTCCCAAAGGGTTTCCAGTGGGATTGGTAACATCATCATGTGAAGAAGACATTGTATGCATGAGTAGTCAAACATTTAATTTAGATTATGTTGATGTAATAGAGAACAAACAATATTATGAGAAAAAACATAGTATATTAAAAAACATTTTTACCTTCTCATTAAACTCTCAATTGCATCCTCGAAGTCCAATCTCTCATGAGAAAGAGCATCTTCGAACAAACCACCCAACACAAAAAATGAATCCACATGTATAAGAAATCAATTCTTATATGAGTAATACTTGAAAGAAATAAATTTAACATAAATATGAAAAAATTGATTACTTTTTTGGAAGTCACATATTCCTGCTATTTGTGTACATTCTTCCATCAGGTATGCTGCTCATTCGTTTCTAAGAAAATCTATATCATCTTGTGAATATGAGTACTTTTGAAAATCATAGTAGTACTAGAAAAATATAAATACACAAAGGGTTAATAAATATTTTAAATGAAACGGTAATTATATTTGAAAATACCTCTTAAGGGATGCTAGTTTGTTGATGGAATATGATCTGTCTCATAAATTTGTAAACATAATAACCATAATCTTTTCCATTTTTTTATTTCATACACTGCAGAAACATTGAGAAAAATATGTAATTTGTGTTGATATGTGTTTGGATAGTGAAATCTTATTATATATACCCTAATACTTGTCTATGCGTATAACTTATTAGGATCCTTGTGCACATGACCTGTCCTCATTCCATGAATTTCACGATATTTAAACACCGCCCTTTCATAACAAAATTATCATTAAAAAATAATATAAAATATATAACTTGAAGTTTAGTTTTAAAACATTGGTTCTAGTGTACTACAAATTGAAAAACACCATCATGTGTGGTCAGTTTTTTGGTTATCCATGCAGTGAATCCATGAAATAAATCTTTGGAGTATCCAAATTGACCGCAATGAGTATCCAATGTTTCCTAAAAATACAAAAAGGAATAAGTAATGAAAGAAATGAAAATATATTTGATATGATTAAATTTTTTATTTTTACCCCTGCATCGTTGGTATTAAGAAGAGTCTGTCATCCATAAGTTTTCTTTCAAATGATTTGGCCAGTTTTGTCACTATTTCATTCAGTTTTTTAAATCAATTTTTTTGTTCTATAGAAGTGACAGGAGGAATAATGAGTCCAAATCTATGTTCATTGGGTAATCACTTCAATTGGTATCCTACAAAAAATATGAAATGTTTTTATTCAGAATTAACATAGTATATCAGCTTTAGGAAAAACAAATAATGAAAACATACCTCATGTATACATCTATAACTGAGCCTCCTAGCTATTTATAGTTGAGGATTTTATTTACATTATCAAGAGAAATTTAGTCTATAACGTCCTCTTCATGCATTTATTCTTCAAAATCAATTATGTGATTACTACTACTTTGTAACTATGTATCATCATGAACCTTCAATGTTAGTAAATGTGAATATTGAACAAGTAGGGTAAAGGTGCTTTTGGAAGATCTTTTCCATCAGTTGGTTGATCTTTTAGATGGTTTTGAGTCGACCTTTTGTTTCACCCTCTTCCCTTTTCCTGTTTGTAATAACATTCATCAGTTCAGAACTATTTTCTTTAATTGTTAAAGGTTTAGCATGAAAAATAAGTTGGAAATTAATACCTCTTTATCAATATGTTCAGGGTGTCACCCCAAAACCTACACCTCTAATACGACCATACTGTTCTAGCCGCTTCAAGGCCACCAATAGTAGGTGTTCATCTGGTATAGGTGTTGATGATTCTTGTGTCTAAGTCAGATAGAAAATATAGGAAAATAATTAATCATTGTAATGTAATAGTTATTTAAATAAAAACAATTTTTTATTATGTCATACTTACACATGTTTCCCAAACTTTTTTTATGTTTTCATCTATTAGTATTCCATATCTATTTAAATGTGCCACCTTTCATAGAACATGATGTGGGATAGAAGTGGCTTTGGATTTGGATTAATCAATCGATATATAATCAGAGGAGAAAAATTATATTATTGTTTCATGTCACATAGAAGTATTACGATTTATTTAAAATACGTTCCAAGTTTTTTTCAAGTGAAGCATACCCCATCCTTGCTTTACGATAGGGGTACATTGGTTTTGTTTCCCAATCCTTATTTTCCGCACACAGTTACTATTTCATAAATAAAAAATTCTCTATCAATGTGATGAATATACATATTTTAAAAAAAAATACGAGCCATAATTTACTTGAAAAGACATCTCCACACGATGACCAGTAAATGTATCCCACACTTCTTGGCTTATCAGGTGTGCATACATAAGCAGTGGGTGTGGGTTTATTTTCCATTCAACACCTTTAAGATGAAATATCATTAGAATTTTGTGAAATCCTCTGTGAATCCTTATATAAAGCATTAATGAAAATTTCTTGTGGGAGTCATCTACTATAAATTCACTCTACAAGGGATGATGAAGAGTAAGTCAATGCTTAATTATTTTATTTTTTGGTAAAATAAAAAAATGATTTCATAATTTTACTGTAATCTCTTCCCAAATGAGTGTCTTATGCATAGGAAAAACATGGCTCCACAAATCTACATCAATCGGCACGCGCTGTCGAGTGATAAGCCTAATGTAACTATAGAACATGGACTTGTTAGGGTTAACATCTAGATCACGTGCATTCCATCTGAAGATATAAGGAAGTTTGATGTTACTTAAAGATAGAAAAGTACAAATTTTTTTATCAGACGTAACTAATCAGTTGTTAAAGATCACTCTTAGTTACTATACATATCTGATCAAATAGGAGGCAGTTTTTGAGTGTATACAAAGGTAATTTATGATCAAAGGAATCAGAGGCATTAAACCAAGAATATTTTAGAAATCTATAAGTGATGTGGTTGGTGAGATCATGTTGTTTTGAAAAATATGAAAGAAGAATAAGATTCATCAGATGAGATTTTTACATAGATAATTCATCAGAATCTGAGTTCCATCGAACACAGTATGACCAGACTAAAGAGAATAGGAACAATACGATCAGATAGATAAAGTGGATGAAAATGTGAGACATATAGAATTTTTTACCAAACAACCGTTTTAGGTTTCTAAAGTCTTTATAAGTTTCAAAAATATAGTCAATAATTTTTAGTTGTCTTGGAGTATCAAAGTGAGCAATCATTTATTTGTTTTGTCTTTAGTAGATCAAGGGGAAAATATGTGGGTAATTTCAATTGATCAAGATCATCAAACTATGTAAATTGAGGTTTATCATATAGATAGTTTTATGAAGTTTGAATAGAAAACTTTTTATTAAAGGTCAGGGTCAAATAATATGATGTTTTGAAGTGTCGGACCATCAGACGAGCTCTATCAAATGGAACTTCTTGTAAACATTCAAAAGTTATGAATTGAGTAAAGTTAAGAAGAGTGAATTTTTAGAAGATTAGTGAAGATTCAAGAAGTTTTGAGAGGTCACCAGAAGAGTTGAGAAGATTTTAAATGCTCAAAATGAAGCTCAAAGGAACGTGAAATTTGGTGTTTTGGAATTTGAGTGAGTGGGACATAGGAATTGGTTTCCCATCCTTTCCTCAAATAGAGAACCTATAAACATAAGTAAATAGTATATCATACTAAGTTACTATTCATAGTGAGAAAAAAAGATAAATTTCTTAATATTTTATGTTAGAAGAGATTTTACAAACAAAAGATTCGGTGAGGAGATTGGATTATAGAAATTTTTTATTACTAGACTGAGGTGTATCAGACTGAGTTTTTGAGAAAAATTATGTGAATATATAGTTTTAAAAAAAAGCATATCAATATGTTTTGTAATAGGTTCATATTGAAAAATTTGTATCGGATTGGGTTCATTTATCTGAGTCCATCAGATGCAGGTACATCATAATGAGTCTCTAGATAGATCTTTTGTGGAAAGGAAAGTTTCAAAGTTATTCATTTTGTTTTGCCTAATTTTTTGTAAGCAAAAAATTGTAATATGAAAGGTGTCCAATAGGAGTTGACACAATCTGTATTCACTTCTTCATAATAGTGAATTTACATTAACCCATGGGATTGGCTATAGAAAATATGTAGGTCCTTACACTGAGGAAAAACCTTTTAAATCTTGTGTTCCATTGTTTACTTTCCTATTTTTTCATGCATGTGATTTTTTCTAAAGGTTGATAAGGAAGAAAATATAACTAGTTGTAGGGGTTAACTTTTTTTAAAGTTGAAATTTTAAAAAAATGAAGAAACTAATTCACCCCCAGTTATTCTAAAATACTTTGGAACATCAATTGGTATCATAGGGAGGTTCCCCTATTGAATCCTTATCATGGATAATCTCGATTTTGTCAACAGTAGAGGAATGACTAATTTTGATTGAAAAAATTATTATGGATAGAAAAATAGAATAAATCTCTATCTTTTATCACTTGGTCTCAAATTTGTTAATACTACGACAATTAGTTTTCCACCCATTGAGAAATATGCTCCTATGACTTTTGCTGACAAGAGAAACATTGAAGTTGATAAAAAATCTAGAAATGATATTTTTATGTCTTTATTAGAAAATTTTTATATAAAGGGGATGGGTCTCAAAGAAGCAAAGAGTATGTGGGACAAACTTGAATATATTTTTGAAGGGAATACTAAAGTGAAGGAATAAAATCTATAAATCTGGCATGGAAAGGTTGAGGATATAATAATGAGAGAGGGAGAAACTATTGATGAGTACATCACCAGAGTAAATGATGTTGTTTGCAACATTAGAGGTTTTAGATATGTATTTAAACATTCAAAGTTTTTAGGAAACTCATTGTAATGTCATGGACACCCGTGGTCCATTACTTTTTCAAAATCTAGTGTTTGGGGTGTTATGGGAGGCAATGGTATCTCATTTCAAGAGGTTTCCAAATTTACAGTTTTTTTGTCGGTAGGTCGAGGTGTCGGTTGGTCGAGGCATTGGTAGGTCGAGGCATCGGTGGGTCAGGTAGTCGGTAGGTCGAGGTGTCGGTTGGTTGAGGCATTGGAAAGTCGAGGCATCGGTAAGTCAGGGCATTGGTAGGTCGGAGCATCCATAGATCATGTGTCGGTGAGTGGCATCTGTGACTCACTGTCGGTGACTCACCCATCGGTGATTCATTTCTAGTTTTCTCCGATTTTTCTAGTTTCACCCCTTTGGCATTTCCTTTGATGTTAAATGAGTTAAATTCCATATTTAATGAGTTTTTAGGCCATTTAAAATGGTATATATCTCCTAAAAACCCGAAGCTTCCCTTGACTCCTAAACCGCATGGTCTAGATCATGATCAGAATTTAATGGCCTTTGGAACTATTCACCCCCTAGATTTAGGGTTTGGCCTTTCTAAATTCTAGATCCTCTCTTACTTTAAACCCTTCCATTTTCTCTTGGTGTGTCAAGAACCTTTCTTCCCTATGGAGTCGTGCGCTTGTGCTATAGCAGTCTATTCGGTTTTCCCTGGAGTCTTTCCTATTGCTCGCATGACCCCATGTTTTGGTGCAAAGAGGAATTATTGATCATTTTTTGTTCCAAGTATGGATCCCTTCATCTCTATTTTTTTATTGTTTCATGTGGCATGGTTGTAATGATATATTCTTGTGGTTACGATTAAAACCAATTTAACAAAGATAATAAGAAGATGATTGTGATGATCGCTTTATTTTATATGTTATCCTTGATCTATGTCATGTTTTGTAAGGGTTGTATTCAAGGTTCTGGGTGCAACGGAAGCATGGTTGGGACAACACACAATTTTGATTTTTACCATGATCAATGATTATTCTGGGATCAATATGACAATGAACGCCAGTCTCCACGAAATATAATCAAAGATTTAGATAAGGAAGAAAGAGGCCCAAAACCTTTAGAGAGGATCTTTCACATCATATTTATAATTAATTTAATTAATTTAATAAAGAAAAATAATACCTGGATCTTTGGTATTTTTCTCCGTTGATGATTTTGATCATCCGGAATGACCCTTCTGGATTATCTCATTGTGATTGTAAGGATCCAAACTAGAATCCCTCTAGCGGCGATCCACACGTGCTCCAATGTCCTCCGATCGACACCGCTTGTTCTCTGGGTGCTAGCGCAGCGAAGTGAGTGTCTTGTGTTAGTCGTTCTTGATCTCTTGTTCTTCAACCTTGAAGAATGTATCTTGTTCATGAGAGGGGAGAGAAGAGGATTCGAGGTAGAAATTGTTTGGCTCAACAATTCTCAATTCACCAGGTGTGTGGTGTGGTGTATGGCACAATAGGCCTACTTGTCTATTTATATACATGGAATTTAAGTTACAATATTTAATTTCATGGAAGCAATTAAATACATACATGGAATTAGAGAAAACCCATTCTCATAATAATAATACCTCATCATTATTCATGATGCACAAACTTGCACAAAACGGAATTATAAAATAAAATTCTTCATCAAAAAATAATAGTGCATCATTATTATTTTAACTTGTGCCAACTAGTTAAATAATTATTTACCATCTTGAAAATAATTATCGAAATCCACTTCCATTTATTGAACACCAGAATAAATAAATAAATAATTTATTCTCTTAAATAAATATTTTATTTAGAAACTAGAAGATAAATATTTATTAATTTTACAATAAAATAAATAAATAAATTTTATTTAATTTATGCGATCATTTTAACTTGAATAAAATTATTCCACAGTCTTGAGAATAATATTTATTTCATTAATTAAATTCAAATAGAATTTAACCGAGACCACCAAAAACACTTAGTGTGTGACCCTCTAGGATTCTTTCTCATTGACATTAGGCGGGCTTGCCTAAAGTCCAAGAGTACTATCTAGCAACGGGTCAAGGAACCCAAGAGAACGAACATAAAGTTGCAAAAACAACATCCACATACAAATGCTCACTGTGTAATATAATCCCTTTGTCGAAATATCTCATCAAGAAGGTTTCATGATAGTGTCATCAACTTTTATGCTTGATACGTTATTCTTTGACTACCTGAAATAAACTCATCGTTACACCATGGACATGGAATTTCACGCGACGGTTCTATTTCAATCAAAGGGACGAGATATCAAATTCCATAAATGGAAGGGAAAAACCTTTCCTCGACTTATCCATTAATAACATGCCACTCGTGATACACCCAACATACTCTACTTCCCGCCAACTGTCTGCGTGACAGTTTTCGTCAGTAAATCAAAGCACGCGAGTCGTGACATGTATTAATGATAATCATAAAGCCTAAGGATAATTACACACGCTCACAGATAAAAATATCCGATGACACTAAAATATGCATAATTCTAACTAGCGGGTCTATTCTCATAATCTCCTGTCTTGGAGATTACCAAGTGAGAACATCATGGGAGGAAGTCTCATCTGCTTACGAGTACTCACACCTGACAGTATGCATGCTATGTATCTGATCATAGTATGTCATCCAACCGCAGAACTATATTTAAGAATATTGTTATAGCATTTCAAGGTAATCATCATAGATGAGAACTTCCATGACCTTATCAATGTAAAAAATACTCTAGGACATTATTACATCATAGTCATAAAGAACAATGAACAATATGTAATAATACATTAAATATCCATGTAATCAAAGTAAAACCAGTTGGTTCTAGGACACCAACTCTTTCAAACCCTCACTTGGACTAGAGCCAACTACCTATGACTTTTAGTCCACTAGACCTCACATGATGATCATGTTTCAGATGAGTCAAGGCTTTAGTCAAGGGGTCCACCATGTTGTCTTCTATGGAAATACTGCTCACTGCAACTTCACCTATCTGAGAAAAATCCCTCAAGAGATGACACTTCATAAGTATGTGCTTTTTCCACTGATGTGACCATGGATATTTTGCGATACCCACTGCTGCAGTATTATCACAGTACAGTGTGATGGGATCCTTACTGCTAGGTATCAAATCTAGATCCTGGAAAAAGATTTGCATCCAAACTGCTTATTTAGCTACCTTAGAAGCTACGATATACTCGGACTCTGCTGTAGAATATGCGACCACACTTTTCTTTGAGCTCTTCCAGCTCACTGCACCTCCATTCAAAGTGAATATGTATCCTTTTTGCGACTTCATGGAATCTTGATCAGTCTGGAAACTATCATATGCATATCCTCTAATGACTAGTTCCTCATATCCTCCATAAAACATGAACACATCCTTAGTACACCTTAGATACTTTAGGATAGTCTTGACTGGCATCCAATGGTGGTCACATGGGTTATCTTGATATGTTCCTACCGCACTTAATGCGTAGGCGACATCCAACCTAGTACATAGTATGACATACATGACTGACTCAATCGCTGATGTGTATGGAGTCCTTACCATTATCTTTTTTTCATCATGTGTTTGAGGACACATTTTCTTTGAAAGATGAATGCTATGTGATGCTGGAAACAATCCCCTCTTGGATTGTTCCATACTGAATCTCTTCAGTATCTTATCAATGTATGTACTTTGACTTAGGCCCATCAATCTCTTGGATCTATTATGATGTATCTTGATCCAAATAATATATTCTACCTTACCCAAGTCTTTCATGGAGAAGCATTGATTCAACCATGCCTTAACAGACTGTAAGACTGGTATCTCATTTCCAATAAGTAATATGTCATCAACATATACTATTAGGAAAATGACTGCACTCCCACTAAACTGTTTGTAGACACAAGGCTCACATTAATTCTTGATAAAACTAAATTATTTTATGTCTTCATAAAAATGAATGTTCCATGACATGAATGCTTGCTTTAATCCATAAATGGATTTCTAAAACTTTCATACCTTATTGGAATCCTTTGGAGCCAAAAACCCTTCAAGTGGTGTCATGTAGACATCTTCTTGAAGGTTACCATTAAGGAATGTTGTTTTGACATCCATTTTCCAAATCTCATAGTCATGGTATGACGCAATGGTAGGTATAATTCTGATGGATTTCAACATTGCAACTGGTGAGAAGGTTTTATTGTCGTCAATTCATGGACGCTGTTTAAACCCTTTTGAAACCAGTCATTCCTTATAGGTACTAACTTGTCCTTCCATGTACATTTTCTTCTTGAATACCCATTTCCAACCAACAGGATTTACATCAACTAGAGGATCTACCAAAATCCAGACTTGGTTTTGGTACATGGAATCCATTTCAGAATTCATGGCTTCTTTCCACTTGGCAATGTCTATGCCACTTACTGCTTCCTTGTAGGTTAGAGGATCATTATTATCATCTAATAATGAGTCTCCATCCTCGATAACTGTAAAACCTTACCATTTAATTTATCTATCCTCTCCTGTACTCTTACACAATACTTTTGTCTCTGGAACAAATTCTTATTCCACAGGGCGTTGTGGAATCTGATCATGTACCAACTCTTGTGTACCTTGAGCCTCGACTTAATCGAAGTCTATTTTTCTCCCACTATCTCTTTTGAAGATGTGCTCCCTATCAAGGAATATGTCATGTATTTCCACTATAACTTTTTTGTCTGAGGGGTTGTATAGGTAATATCCACTTGTTTCCTTGGGGTATCCTATAAAGGTACACTTTGTGACTTGGGGTGCAATTTTGTTACCTGAAGAGGCCTTAACAAACTTTTTGCTACCCCACACATGTAAATTCAATAACATAGTTTTTATTCCACTCCAGAACTCGTATGGAATACCATTTATCAATTTATTTGGTACTTGGTTTAGTATGTGTGCCACTGTTTGTAACGCATACCCCCAAAAGGATAATTAAAGACTTGCATGACTCATCGTTGATCTCACCATGTCCAACAAGGTGCACTTCCTCCTTTTTCTTACACCATTCCATTGAGGTGTGTAGGGATGAGTGAGTTGGGATAGAATCCCAAACTTCCGTAAGTAATCAATGAAGTCATGATTAAGATATTCCCCACCTCGCTCCGAGCAGAGTTTCTTAATCTTCTTAAGAATCTAGTTCTCAACCTCATTATTGTATTCCTTGAATTTATCAAATGAATCTGACTTATACATCATTAATTAGATATATCCATATCTACTAAAATCATCAGTAAAAGTTATTATTTATGAGTACCCACCCCTTGATTCAACTGGAAATGGTCCACACACATCAATACGAACCAATTCAATAAGCTCTTTAGCCCTTTCACCTTTCCCACCAAATGGGGCTTTGGTCATTTTGCCTTATAAACATGCATGACATACACGAAGTGGTTTTAGTTCAAAATAATCTAAATATCCATCTTGATGTAACTTTATCAAGCGTTTCTCATTTACATGACCTAGCCGGTGATGCCAAAGTTGGGTGTCGTATGAGTCATGTGAAGTATCTTTGTCACCAATTTCCATTACTTGGTTTGTGTAATCCAAAACATAAAGACCGTTGTATAAATGTGACCTACCAAAAAAAAGATATCTTTATAAAAGAAGCAACATTAATTTCCAAACTTGAAAACAAATACATCTATATCTAGTATGGATACAAAAAATTATGTTTCTAGTTACAGAAGGAACATAAAAACAAACCTTTAACACCAAGATCATCCCAGTTGGAAACGTGAGGTGATAGTCCCTGACAGCTACAACAGCAAGTCTGGATCTGTTGGCTGCTCTTATATCTACCTCCCCTCGATCAATCTTCATGAATCTTCTCAGTTCATGTATTTGGATACATATGTGATCACAACAAGCTGTATCTAATACCCAATTTGTAGAAACATATAGATTTCATTCGATAACAAACGCACCTGAAGCTTCCCATTTCTTGCTATCCTGGGTTCAGTTCTTCTTCCAGTGGCCCTTCTTTCCACATGCGAAACAAATAGCCTCATGTTACCTTACCTATCCTTTTATCTTACTTTTATTAGAAGTCCGTGAAGAATCTTTGGTCTTAAATCTCTTCACCTTCCCTTTCCTCTTATTCACTATAAGGATATAAATCTTTTCACGCTTCATATCTTTTTCCACTTGGCGAATGAGGATAAGAAGATCAGATAGAGAATTCTCAATGTTGTTCATATTGAAATTGACAAAAAATTTATAGAATCTCTGAGAGAGTGATGCGATAATGAGATCGATTCCCATTTCTTTGGGGAGTTTAAACTCTAGAACCTCGAGGCGCTCAATATAGACAATGAGATTGACTACATGAGGTCTGGATGGGACACCTTGTCCAAGATTACTCTGAAAGAGTACCTTAGTGATCTCAAACCTTTCTGGTCTTTCTCTCTCTTGGTAAAGACCACAGAGGTGCTTGAGTATGCTATAAGAATCCATGTTTTCATGAGACGTCATGAGCTCACTAGAAATTGATGATAACATTAAACATTGAGCGTCGACCACGTCGTTCATATGTTTCTCATAGACCATAAAATCCTCATCACTCACCTCTTTGGTTGGCATATCAGGTAGTGTTGACTCCAACATATAAGACTTCCGTTCATGGTGTAGGATAACCCGAAGGTATCTAAACCATTCCTGGAAGTTACTGTCAGTGAGGATGTTGTCTTTATCCAGAATTGATCACAGGGATAGTGTGGTTGATGAGCTTGTCATTTTTATTCTACAATTAAAAGAGCATATAATTAGTACTTCCTTGATTAAATTTTATAAGAAATAATAAATTTTATTAAGTCTCCCACTATTTTATCAAGTCCCAATTTCCCTCACCATTGAACTCGGAATGTCCAGTTTCCATGACATTCTAGTGGCAAGGATCCATATTCCCCTTCGCATAACCCCAACAAGGGTTGGTCAAGCTATTAGAAGGTATTTAGGTAGGAAGTTCTTTTCCAACTGTGGGCTTGCAGCTCCTTGATCTGTTGAGTGGACTCCCCAATCCTGAAATCATAACTTTGGATTTCCTCAACTCTTGACTCCAATATTACACCAAGTCTAGCAAGGTATACTACTATTGATGTAATATTGTTAAGTCAACCCAAAACCTTTCATAAGGGATTCCTGTATAAAAGTAAGTTTCCCAACAAGGGTTGGTCAAACACATAGTTTTATTGAGTTTTTCTCTTAATCAAGTAACGAAAGGCATGGTATGACTTAATATTTTATTTGAGATATTTTTATCTATTATCCATGAATTTATTATTATCACATTCTTGTGAATATTAAGTGTAACTTAATTAAGTTATTAACCATGTCTTGATAATATTTACGCATAATTCTGTTTTATTTTAGTTCCATCTTGCAAGCTTGTTTAATTAATTAATTATGTGATCGGAACAACACATCCATAATGATAAACCATGCAAATGACAGAAATAAAATAAAGTAAATGGAGTGATCATGATATTTTCTAATGGTTAGTTTATTTAGAGGTTGATAAACTAACCCTGTCCTAGGGGATAAACACCTTGAACCTTTTTGGGTTCATGTTTACAACTTCCACATGTCCACCTCTGTATCTCCTGGGATTGGTTTCATCTCGGCTCCAGCTTAAACCACCTCCACTAGCTTGGGAGTTCCATCAATTGCATATGCCTTTTTTAACTCACATGTAGGTGAGGGGTAAAAGGGGTTTTACATAAAAGAAACCTTGGGCATGCATTCCCTACATATTAATGAGGAGAAGGCTCGCAGGCCAAAATTTTTAATTCAAATAAATAAATTAAAAGAAACCATCCACATACAAAGGTCTTGGTATAACTCATGATCATCCATACATGCAACTATATTTATGCATAAATAAAAATAGAATTCAATTATTTAATTGTTCTTTTTTAAGATAAATCATGCTCGCATCAATTAATTATCATCTTTAATTAATCAATCCTTTTATCTTAAATACTTTTCTGAATTTCCTTGAGATTCTCATCTATCATAATTTAAAAAAATAATAAATTCATTTAAAATTATCTTTGTATGGAACTTGTACCTTGGAGGCAACCCAGTGAATTCTTATTCATAACTACCCAATGAGTAGAAATGAACATTACGTAGATGTTAAATTAAACACATATATATAAAACACCTATCACGTGTTGTGCCTCAGCTTTACGCCTACACAATGGTACACGTCTCAAGGGTTTGTATAATATAATAATAAATTTCAATAAATCTGCGTAATTTGAATGAGTACACGACATGTAGTTCCAACTACACAGCATGTACTATTGTTCACCGTCCATCTAAAGTACACGCCTGTGGAAATGACGTATAAGAGTACTTCAGAAATCTTTGGAGTGTATGGCGTGTCCAGTTGGTCACACGTTGTGTAGTTCCTTGTTACACGGTCTCCAACTGGGATAGCTGTGTACGGGGTACACGGTCCAACCCTAACCCGAAGGGACTATACACTGTGTCCATTTGGGCCACATAGCGTGTAATCCAGAAACCACATGCCACCTATTCCCGGTCAACACATGGAGTCATTTAAGACTTAGAAAGACTCCAACAGACAACTTGGTTTGGCTGACCGGTCCGATGCATTGAATCTTGAATACATGGAGTGTACTGCCGAATACACACTGTGTGTTCTGGTGTTGTACAACCATGAGGCTTTGACACCTCCGGATGAGATCATCTATATTATTTTAATCAAAATTAAAAGAAAATGTTGTTTCTATAAGGCGATCGAGAAACGAAAGAGGAGGAATAGATATTGAGATTCAGATTTTCAGATTGATTAAATTTAATTGAAACAACTAAATTATTAAATGTGTAATTCATCAACAAAATATTTAAATAATTATAAACTATGATGTAACCCTTCTGATACCACTTGAAGGTTCCAGGCGCAGTGGAAGTGTGGTTGGGACAACACCCAATTTTTATTTTTACCATGATCAATGATTATTCGGGGATCAATAAGACGATAAATTCCAGTCTCCACGGAATATAATCAAATATTTAGATAAAGAAGAAAGAGGCCCGAAACCTTTAGAGAGGATCTTGCACATCATGTTTATAATTAATTTAATTAATTTAATAAAGAAAAATAATACCTAAATCTTTGGTATTTTTCTTCATTGATGTTGTTGTTAGTCCGGAATGACCCTTCCAGATTATATTGTTGCACTTGTAAGGATCCAAACTATAATCCCTCTAATAGTGATCCACACGTGCTCCGATGACCTCCGATTGACACCGCTAGTTCTTTAGGTGCTAGTGTGGTGAAGCGAGAGTCTTGTGTCGATCGTTCTTGATCACTTGTTCTTCAACCTTGAAGAACGTATCTTGTTCTTGAGAGGGGAGAGAAGAGGATTTGAGAGAGAAATTGTTTGGCTCAACAATTCTCAATCCACCAGGCGTGTGGTGTGGTGCATGGCACAATAGGCCTACTTGTCTATTTATATACATGAAATTTTAGTTAGAATATTTAATTGCATAACAACAATTAAATATATTCATGAACTTAGAGAAAAATCATGCTCATAATAATAATACTGCATCATTATTCACGGTGTGCCAACTTGCGCAAAATGGAATTATAAAATAAAATCATGTGTCACAAAATAATAGCAGCATCATTATTATTTTAACTTGTGCCAACTAGTTAAATAATTATTTACTGTTTTGCAAATAATTATTTTACTACCGAACCGACCATGGTCTACTCGAACTCCACTTCCATTTATTGAACACCTGAATAAATAAAAAAATAATTTATTCTCTTAAATAAATATTTTATTTACAAACTAGTAAATAAATATTTATTAAATGTTCAATAAAATAAATAAATATATTTTATTTAATTTATGCGATCATTTAAACTTGAATAAAATTATTTCACGGTCTTGAGAATAATATTTATTTCATTAATTAAATTCAAATAGAATTTAACCGAGACCACCAAAAACACTTAGTCTGTGACCCTCTAGGATTATTTCTCATTGGAATTAGGTGGGCTTTCCTAAAGTCCAAGAGTACTATCTAACAATAAGTCAAGGAACCCAAGATAAATAACATAAAGTCGCAAAAATGACATCCACATACGAATGATCATTGTGTAATATAATCCCTTTGTCTCAATATCTCATCAATCATGTTTCATGATAGTGTCATAAACTTTTATGCTTGATACATCATTATTTGACTACATGAAATAAACTCATCGTTACACCATGTCCATGGAATTTCACATGATGGTTATATTTCAATCAAAGGGATGAGATATCAACTTTCATAAATGGAAGGTACAAATCCTTCCTCGACTTATCCATTAATAACATGCCACCCGTGACACACCCAACGTACCCTACTTCCCACCAACTATCCGTGTGACGGTTTTTATCAGTAAATAAAAGTGTGCGAATCATGACACGTATTAATGATAATCTTAAAGTCTAAGGATCATTACACATGATCACAGATAGAAATATCTGATGATACCAAAACATGCGGAATTCCTAATAGCGGGTCTATTCCCGTAATCTTATATCTTGGAGATTACCAAGTGAAAACTTCATGAAAGGAAGTCTCATATTCTTGTGAGTACTCACACCTGATGGTTTTCATGATATGTGTCTGATCATACTATTTCATCCAACCGCAGAACTATATTTAAGAATATTGTTATAGCATTTCAAGGTTCTAATCCTAGTGGGGAACTTCCCTGACCTTATCAATGTAACAAATACTCTAGGACATTATTACATCATAGTCATACACAACAATGAAAAATATGTAATAATACATTAAATATCCATGTAATCAATGTAAAACTAGTTGGTTATAGGACACAAACTCTTACATGTATGCCTTCTGAAAATCATGGTCGTTGGTGGCCTCTGTTTGTGCACCTGTATGACTTGGGAATATTTTTTGTTGTTTACTTGTTGAATGAATGAGATATAGAAATGTGGTTAATCATGTATATTTGGTTAAATAAATGAATACCCCAGGATTAAAATTGTTTTATGATCACCCCTGAATAATAAAAGTGGAATTAAAAAACAAGGGTGGTTAACTCTGAATAAACCTTGTTTTTTGGTGTGGGTGTGTGATGTGTATGGATCTATTTGACCATGTGTTTTGTGTTGGTCATGTGGTGTTGTGGTTGGGAGTGTGGTTGTGTGTATGGGGAGGTAAGGGTGGTGTGATGGTATCTCAGGTTGATAGATTCATTGATTGTGGAATGAATGAACTTGTTATGCAGTGAGACTGCATCTGGATAGTGGTGTTGTAGATTTGGGTTGTGTTATGTTTTTATTACTGGGTGTGATGGGTTTGTTGTTGTTGTTATGCAGCAGGGATGCCGAGTGTGGTTGTGATGAAGTTTTTTGGGGGTTTTATTATTGATAGGAAGGATAGGGCGTCATTACTTTGAATAATGACAGTGGTAGTGGTTGAATGGGTATTCAGGAATGGGGGGTGTGCAGTGGGACTGCCAGATGGTTGATTTTTTTTTTGTTTTGATGGATTTGGTGCTTTTCATGCAGCATTGCTACTGAGGATGGTTTATGAGGGATACTTTTGAAAGAGTTTTTTTACCTTTCATAGGCCTTTCATTTGGAGTTTTCGTACTTTCGTGAAGTGGTGTGGGTTATGATGTTACTTGTGGTGTGTTGTGTTTGGTAGTTGCCCAGGTAGGGATGGAATAAATAAATGAATGAATTTATAATGCATAATGACAACTGGTTAAAGGAATTGGCTTGGGGTATGATTCAAGTTGTGGCTTGTAGTGAAGTGGCGTTCATTTATCGACTTACGGAAGTGACTGTCGTTCATAGTGGTGTGTGCATGTAGGGTTGGTAGCATGGGAAGTTTTGGTGTGGGATGGTTGTTGTTTTGAAAACCCATAGGTTTAGCTGAGTTTTTGGAACCTATATATATACATGTAGTTCCTTGTGATTTTCTATACGCACCCCACCCATGTTGATCACTATGTTCCGAACACCCCCATTGTTACGGGGGAGGGTGTACTTTCCAAACATCTCGATGGAAGGATGGATGAATGGTTATTGGATCTTCTATACTCCCCCTTCTAAGAATTGGTATCCTATGAATCTTTGGGAGGGTTGCAGTGTGGTTTCAAGGCCTAGGTGTGTGCGGGAAAGGTGTGCTTTCCCAGGTGTCTTTGGGATGAGGCCCAGGTGTCTGCGGGCAGAAATGTGGTGTGGTTTGTAGCCCAAGTGTGTCCATGCACGTTGTGACAGTGGGGTTTGTGGAAGATCATGGTAACGTTAGGAAGTTCATCATTTGGGTTGAGTAGTTAACTAGTGGGAAGTGGTGCGGGGTACCCAAATATTGATGTTCTTACTACTTTACTTTAATTGACTTGCATTATTTGGTGATCATTCCTTGGTGAGGTTGGGTTGGATAGTATACCTTGTTAGGTGCTTTTGAGTTTCTATTATTCTTATCATAGGGGCATTAGTATGCTTCTCCCACTTACGCATGAGTGAATTTGGTTTTCCTACTGAGTATACTTGTATTCTAACCGTACGTATATAAAATTGTTTTCAGGTTTCTAGGGAGATTTCACAGACCATGTTGGACCTTAATAGCTCAGACTTTGGGTACAATTGATGTGTCACTGCTTAGTTTTATTTTGGTATTTACTTTAGAGTTTTCATTTTATTTCTAGAAGTTTTACTTTAAACATGCATTTGGGATGTATTTTTGAGTCTTATATATATATATATATGTGTGTGTGTGTGTGTGTGTGTGTGTCTTGGATTTGTTTTGAAGTTGATACATCTTATCTCCCGATCTTGGTTACTATAAAAAGGGTAATGCCTCCCATTTTGTGAGATTGAATACCATTGGTGTTGGTCGCCACCTAGGGGCCTATTGGAGGTGGGACTCGGGGGGTCATTATCTCTTCTTTATCTTGAAGAAGGAAGGTCAAGACACTTTTCCATCCCTTCCCTCATCTTGAAGAAGGAAGGTTGTGACACTCATGAAAAACTTTCCAAACAAGTTTGATTCTGAATTTCTTTTCTTTAAAAGATAAAGATGGTTTATCTCTTGATGAAATATATAACTTTATTATTTCTTATGAAATGAAAAAATCTACAGTGTTTAAAAATAATATAAAAGATGGAATGTATTTTGAAGAAATGATAATTATGAAAATTCAAGATGTTAAAGATGCCGATCCTTGTGATTCTGAAGATAAGTAGGATGACGAGTTTAATGAAAAAATATTTCATCTTATCTCCAAGAACTATCAAAGAGGTAGAAGAAATTATGGAGGAAAACTTCCTCTCAAATATTTTTAGTGTGGTGGAATCATATATTTTTCTAGGAATTTCCTTAAAAATAAAGTCAGTGAATTAGAAGATCATTCTAAAGAAAAACCCCATTGGAAGAAGTTTGAAAAAACTTCCAAGAAATAAAATAAGTACATTGGTGGAAAGAATAATTTCACTAGAAAAATAATAATATTTCTTATTAAGAAAGTAGAATCTGACTCAGATGAGATTAATTCATCACAAGATGAAAGTTACAAAAGAATCAGAACCTTCTTTGAAAATGTTTAGAAAAAGTAAGATTCATCAAATATTGAATAAAAAGGGAGTGAAGAATCTTATAGAGAGTGTCATCTCAGATCAAAAAATGTTGAATGTATTGAGAAAAAAAAAGTCTTAATAAAGATATCCATATGATGAATAAAGATAGTGGAAAATATATTTTTAAGAATAAATAGGAATACATCCAGTAGATATTAAGTTAAAAACTGAGAATTACTAAAAAGGGAAAGATGATTGAAGAGCTCAGTAAAAAGGTGGTAGCAAAGGAAGGTGAAGTTAACAAAAAAAATCAAAACATATTGAGGATGAAAAATCATTATGAAAATTAAATGACAATTTCAATAAGGATTCATAAATAAAATATTAACCATATAAAGATGTTGAGAAACCTCACTCCAAAAATCTAATGAAATATACACCCACTAAAATAAAAGGTTAAACTAATTTTTATAATATTTCAAGTGTTCAGAAAAGTTTTGGGAAATCTTGGATTTAGAAGGGATGTGAAAAAAATATCACATCAACAAAAGTTGAAAATTTCCCCTAGAATAAGGTAGTCACACACCCAAAGGTAACTAAATTTGAAAAATGTTTTGAACCTCAACAATCATATTACAGGGAAATATCATACTTCTATAGAAAACTAAGATTTAATGGTTTCTATTTGTGTTGTGGAAATTATGGGCACATAGATTACAACTATTGACAAAACATGTCTCTTCCAAGAAATAGGTTTTAATGGAGTGGAAGAAATGGTGGAAGCATAACGAGTAACATTACTAACCCATATGATATAATAAAATTAAAATATCAAGATGTTAGAAACTTTCTAATAAAAATTTAGTTTGATTTCATTGAGGAAATATGTGGAAGATATGACCAACCGGGTCAATTTACTAAAGAATGTATAAAAAATCTTCTTGGAAAAAGTTCTTTTTCAATAAAAGTAAATGAAACTGGAAATAAGAATGCTGAGAAAGAGATTTTTTTTTGAGACGGGCTTAAAAGAAAATAAAAATTGAAAACCATGTATACTTGATAGTGGTTTCTAATCACAAATGAAAGGTTAATTGTAAACATTCAATGATGTTAAAAAAACATGACGGAGGAGTTGAAACCTTAGGGAATGATAGATCCTTAAAAATCAAAGGAATTAGAATTGATGATATTGAAGTAGAAAAGTTTAGTAAGTTTGGGAATAGTATAATAATAAAATGTTGCAACTACCCAGACTTGTACTCAAATTTTGTGGATGAAAGTTCAGTTTGATGATTTGAAAATTGAATTTTGATAACTATTGAATATAATTTGTGATAATCAAAGTGCAATTTATATTTCTAGAAATCATGTCCAACACCCAAGATCCAAACACATTGATATTAAGTTTCACTTCATAAAAGAGAAATTTTTCGGTGTAGATGTTTTGATGGAATATATTTCAACGAAATATCCAATTGCTGATATTGTAATAGCCTGACTCCAAAATACCCAGATTCAGTGCCTTGAAACATGATGTGTAAATTTTTACAAAAACCATGCACTAATATTTTACACATCATTTCCCAGAAAGAGGATCAATTTGGTTCAAGTTCTGGGAAACCAGCCTCTTCTGACATACTTCTTTGGCAAAAGATTGATGCCTAAAAAATTTATTTCAAAAACATAGGGTGAGCATATGAATGCCCACTAAGGAGTTTCAAAATAACATAATATATCAATTATAACTTTTGAAAACATTCTTTAAAAATTTCCATAAAACATTTTCTTAAGAAATGTTGTAACACATGTAACATATCATAACAATTATCTAAGAAATAAAAGTGCACAATTTAAATCATGCTAACAAAATTACAAGGGAACATGATTCAATTATAGGCATTCCCATTTAGAGTAATAAGTAAAAGATATTCTAAATAAGTATGAAATATGAATATGCAAGAAAAAATTTAATAACTAAGAGTAATTCATAGTCATAGGTGCACATAAAGGTAATAACTTCAATTTCATTCTTTAATAATGTGAAAAATACATTGGAAAATAAATCCCTGAGTGAAAAATAAACAGCATGCCAAAATCATTTACTTATTCTGATACTCATAAGTACTAGATCTTAACCATAGATATTCTACTAGTTGAATACCCACTTGGTTAATTAATTATCATAAACATAATGAGGGAACGTATCATACCAGACCCTATCAAGACCTCATTTCAAGACCTAAAATGTCAATGGACTTGTGCCATGAATTGATCGTCTCATGAGAACTATCTATGCATCGAGGGGATTTCATTAACCGGTCCCCAACCTGTTATATCGAGTCTATTACATTTCTCATATGCCGAATAGGGTCGTATATTCAAAATGTCCCATACCACTTTGAATGTTTAATTTATCATTTCATATTATTCAAGGTGTCCCATACCACTTTGAATAATTAAACACATAATCCATGAAAGGTCATAAATATTTTAATAACATTCATTATCTTTTACATATATATAGTGAATTAGGCATATAAGTATTAATTACAAAACTATCAACTGCATGGCTATGTCATTGAATGGTGAGTATGATAATAAGATTATGGAATATGTGATGATGATTAATGCATTAAAAGAAATACAAGTATTTTTACATAAAATGATAACCCTAAATGCTAAAATCTTTACTGATTAAGTACATTTTGGAATTTCACTATGTATTGGGTTCTTAATTAAAAGATAAACCAAATATTTCAAAAGGGGTATCAAACACATAAATTCCCAAACATTCATTTCTGGTATGATTATGTTTAACATATCACAAGGGTACACATAAAGATAAACATGAAGAGCATGAAATTTAACCATAACTAACCCCATTTAGTATATGTTTTAAAATAAGTGATTCATAAATATGCATGTAAGAGTAGTAAACCCCAAATTTTATACTCATAAACTCTCCACAATTACTAAATACATCAAGAGTATAATATTTAAAATATCCAAAATTAGGGTATAATGTTGTATAAATCTGTTTATACACAAGGGTATAAAATTAGTGTTTTTAAACAAAAACTAAACTAACAACATGTTTTATTATTTCTTAGAAAACCTTGGAAAATTATAAATAAAACTGAGGATAAAAGTTTACATGTATACACATATATTCACATATCTGAATATACATCATGTATTAAAGGGTTTATACCAAAAATCCATTGAAACAAATAAGACTTTAAAATATTAGACACATTAATATACTAGAGTCCCTAAAACTTTAAATCATAGTATAAAATTTAAAAGGTTTATGTAACATATAAAACTTATATGTATAATCGAGTTTATACCAAAATTAATTGATACTTGCATGCTTTTAACCCCTTAGGAGTATTAGTTAACCAAGTGTATATAAAATGAAAATTGTTCCATTAATTATAAAAGTTTGTTTATAAAATACCTTCATAAATTTCTTATAAAACCGTATATACATTTTTATACATAATAATATATATACTTATTCCCATAAGGAACCTCGACAACACACACCCTCTTGTATGTTAAGGGGTTAAGATCATCATGTAGGGTAAAGGTCTTTCCATTAAAAGGAAAAAGGGTAGGTCACACTCTTAACTGTATATACATATATAAAAATAACTATATATATACAAAGTACATAAATAAGTTTTTTATGTATAATATAAACCCTTAGGTTCATAATACCACCTGAACTCAAAATCCAAAAAAACTAGAATCGGCATGGGAGAAAATTTTAACTAAACTGTAAGGTTGTATACACATTTTTATGAGAATACATATATATGTTTATACCTTCAATGAAACAAAACAAGACAAATCATTCCCTTACCTGGCCTGAGGAGGAGGAGAGGCTCGAGAAAGGCTTGTGGAAGCTTTCCGAAGGATTGAGGAGAGGAGGAACAACTGAGGGAATGGGTGCAACTGAGTTATATAAAGAAACTATATCATATGAACTATAAAATATTTTAAGGCCACTTGTTGGAAAGATGAGGCCCACTCGGTATATTAAATGACCGGGGGAAGTCGTTCTTTGTGGAAAATGAGAGCAAGGAGGCTCAGATGGCGATGGAAGGAGTCACGGGCATGGAAAAAAATGGTGAATGTAGGAAGAAAACCTACTGGTGCGGCGCATGCAGAGAAGAAGAAGATGTCGTGGGAAGAGAAGAACCGAAAAATGAATGGACGTCCAAGATTGGATCTGGCCTTGATCTGATGGTTCGGGTGTGTCCGCAAGATTTAAAAGAATGGAAAACACAAATTAGATTGCAACGGATCAAATGGTTCAGATCGACGTAGTGTTTTAAAATTACATGAATGACTATGATTAAATAGTGTGAGATCTAACTGATCAGGGCGACGTGGTGTTTTAAAAAGTCTTGGATGGCTGAGATTAGATCCATGATGGATCAGACGGCATATAAAAATGCATAGATATAGTACAGCTACTAAGGATTTGATAGCTGTACAAGATGAAAGGATCAGATCGCGTGCGGCACGATCCAACATCCTGGATTTGATCCTGGCTGATTTTCCCATCCCACATCGAAATGGAGAGACTCCCACAGATTCTTTATAATCCAAGATCTTTGAGAAACGACTCATAATTCTACCTCCCCCCTTCCGGTACCACCCCGTACCGGGTTCTGCGGGCGCGCTCTGCTCCCACCCCTCTGCCGTTGTGCCGCCCCACACGGTGGAGCCTCTGGTTCCCTTGTGCGTGCTTCAAGTGCGCACACACTCACCCACAAGATGGCCTGTGCTGAGGTTGAGGGCTAGGCTCGGCCGCCTAGCACGTGGTGCCTCCATTGGCCCGGATAGAGGGTTGACCCTTGTGGATATATTTTTTTGTTAACTTTAATACTAAGTTTCCTTACACATAAATAAGTTCTTTTCAAAATAAAATTTCCATTAGTTTTATAAACACTAAAGTTTTAAAACACAAAGTTATAAATTGAAATTTAATACATCCATATGAAAACTTTATACTAGTATTATAGAAACCAAAAACATAGTTTAGTTAAAACCTTCTTAAATAATTAAGAATCAAAACATTTACAAGACATTTGAAATATTTGAAAGGTGTTTGAAATCCTCACCTCATTTTAAAATCACACTAAGTGTAGCTCATAATATTAAGCTATTGTCCTTTTAAAGTTCATAATAAGAGGTTATATTATAATTTCAATACATAACTTAAATATTTTGGAAAACTAAATTATAAATAGATATTTTTAATTAATACACCAAAAGAACAATGACTATAATTATAGCCGTTAGAACTCAAGAGTCACCCAAGGCAACGATCAAGTTGATTTCTTATAAAACCATACATTAGGGTGTACCAAATTCAATACAATTGAAGAAGATTGTGCACATCATTCCACTAATGCTTAGTGCTATTGCAGTGGCTCTAGTCATACTAATGTTCGTTGTGACGGATCCGAAAGACCCATATTATCTTCTTGGGGATTTCATTGTTTTGGGTGGTCTCCCTATAATTCTAATAGGTCTTTTAATAGTTATTTTTGGTTCGTATGGTTTTCCTTTGATATTACTGTAATGTAAAATACTACAGTGTTTTATTTAAATAAAAATGTCTGGTATTTAGTTTTCAAATTTTGTTCGGATAACAAAATAAAACCATAATATTATTATTACACGAGAGATAAGTTTTGGGGTGTCATATATATTTTCACAAAAGTTATGCAAAGGGATAGATTTGAAGAATTGAGGCCCTCAAATTCATCTTCAGCCTCCAACAAAGACTTTTTAAACTTCTTAAGAAATCCCCCCACCATGATTTGGATTCTATTAACAAAGGGAGACAATTTGTACAAATTTATCCAACAAGGGAGAGGGATCTACTTTTCTTACTTAAATGAATCTGAAGTCGTAGTTATCATAAAACAGGGAATGAGAATTAATTGAGAGAAAACGATAAGCGATCAGGTGTTTATCTTTACATGGATTCAAATTTTCTTGTCACCAAGGGATGAATTTTTTTGAAAAACATTACCTTTTCTAGTAGTGTGGTGTTAGGAAACTCTCTTTTAATAAAGAATATGATTTCGTAAATGTTCAAAAAATGAGCTGTGAGAATGACTGAGTGTTGAAAAATGATGATTTGAAAAAGTTGCTAATGAGGGTTGTCAACAAATCCAAATGGTGAGATTGAATATCCTTTGTGATTTTTTTGTTTCAACATTTTTTTTGTTAAAAACCAACTTTTTGTAAAATGTTTTTTTTTGTAAATGGTGTGAATGATGTGTTGTTGGAATTTTATAAATTGTTTGTTGAGAAGTTGCGGAATATCCAGATAAATAAAGTTTTTTTCAAAGTTAGTGATTTGATGATCCCTTAGACACAGTTCATTGGACAAAATTTATGTTTGAAAGTATGAGTTTTCATGAAGATGAAAATCATTGGATGGTGTTTTTGATAGAATTTTAGAAGTTGCTGGAAATCAGATTCAAAAAGTTTGTGATGTTGCTGAGACTTAAAAATATGTTAAGTTGTTAAAATTTCCAAAACAACTCTGAAGATGATTTTATGATCTCAAAGTTCTCAACATAATGGAAAACATCATGATAAAAGCTTTTGGATAAATGAGGATGTTGAAGTTTTCCAAACAAAGGTTTCTAGACATAGATCTTCAGAAGCATAGTTCATTCACAGAATTCCAAACATAGAGAGTAGGATGAAACTCCTTATGTGGTCTACCAAACAGAGGAATACCAAACTATGGAGAGTACAAAGCTAATGTTTTTGCACCGAGAAGCACTAGATGAAAAAGTTTTCAAAAGACTAAAAGTTTGAATTTTTGGAAGTTTGAAGAGTTACAAAGTTGGTGATTAGACATGGTTCATCGGATGTTGGTCACCAGACACAGCTGGTTAGACACAAATCATCAGGAATTTCTTTTGTTAGAAAATCTATTTTTAGAGGTTTATGAGTTCTGAGTTTTTTCACAGTTGAAAATGTGAAAAAAATATGAAGAGGATCAAGATGTTAAATGTGAATATATTAGTAAAGAAAAATTAGAAGATAATCTTTATTATCAACTAAAGATATGAGGAAGTTTGAAGTTGATAAAAGATAGAAAAGTTTGAGTTTTTTATTGGAAATAACTGATTGATTGCTAAAGAGTGGTCTTAGTTACTGTATAGATCTGATCAGACATGAGGCTATTTCTAAGACTATACAAAGGGATGTTTTGATCAAAGGAATCAGAGGCATCAGACAAAGAATCTGTAAAAAGATGGAAGTGGTGTGGTTTATGTGATAGTTTAGTTTTGAGATTCGAGCATGCGCCCTCCACTTCGCCGTCGTACAACGCCGGCCACCACAATTCTGAGACAATGCAAAGTAGGGGTCGTGCAGAGATAGTTGGGGATTATCATATCCAAAAACATGATACCCATCATCGAGCCGAATTTCACGCCTGATTTCACGCTGGCTTGAAGATCTGAACTTGGTAGCCGTTCCCATCCGACTCAGCGTCCTCCCATCCTGTAACTCAGTCCGATAATTTTTTGAGAAGGCAAAGCACAGAAATTGGAACTCCGGACCGATGGTCGGTTCCGGCTAATCCAGTCGTTCCGGTCCATCGACTGGTCCCGCTGGATCTTACAGTTTTTGACTTAGACGATGTTCTCTCTCTCTCTCTCCTGTTTTCATTACAAACAAATTTATATTTTATTTTTTTCTAACGAATACCATTTCAATTTGATATTAATTTTAATATTTTTTTCTTTTTAATATTTTAATCATATTATTTTGAATATGTTTTAAGTGTTGAATTCAAACTTATGTTTACATTTTTGTATGCATGTTTTTGGAAAGATATTCAAATTTAAAATATTCGAGGACTTTGAATTGCAAGAACTACTATAGATCACATGATATTCATGACTGAATTTTATCACACTATTACAAAACAAGCTTTTAACAATGCTAAAAAAAGTTATTAATATCGCTAAAAAAACATTGATAATCAAAGCGTGATTAAAATGAGTCCCTTTTATCAGTGCTAAAAAAAGCGCTAATAAACGGACCTTTTATCAGTATTTAAAAAAAAGAACGGATAAAAGATTTCTTTTAACACCGCTAAAATAAAAGCACTGATAAAAGTGAAAAAATAAATTTTTAAAAAGAAAAAAAATCATCAAATTAAAAATGAAATTCGTAATCCTTTTATCAACGCTAGGTGCACCCCCACCCCACCCCTTTAATAGCGCTAGTAGCCCCCTTCACCCACCGACACACCCCTGCTGCCCCTCCGCTTGGATTCGAGTCCGCGACTTCTCCCTTGAACGCATGCACCTTTACCACTCACCCATATTTTTATATGTACCTTTACATATTTGTATATGCATGTTTTTTCAAAGATATTCAAATTTTAAATATTTGACAAGGACTTTGAATTACAAGCACTGCTATAGATCACATGATATTTATGACTGACTTTTATCACACTACTACAAAACATGCTTTGAACAAAGCTAAAAAAAGTTATTAATATCGCTAAAAAAACATTGATAACCAAAGCATGATTAAAAGGGGTCCCTTTTAATTTGATGATTTTTTTCTTTTTAAAATTTTATTTTTTCAAACTCGCGACCTCTCCATTGCGCGCATGCACCTTTACCACTCATCCATCTTGTTTTGTTCTCTATTTTATGATATACCTGTATATATATATATATATATATTTAATTATATTAATTCATATATTAATATATATATTTATATTAAAACATATATATAGTAATATTTATATATTTATTCATATATTAATATATATTTATCTATATATATATATCCATATATTTATTCGTATATTAATATACATTTATATGATTATTTTTAAATACATTTATAAAATATGTTTTGTGTTTGTGTGTGTTTATAAATAAATAAATAAATACATACATATATATATATATTATCTGTGTATCTATAAATATAATTATACATATTTTTATTTATTTACACATATTATATATTAACATTTATACACATATATTAGAATATATAGATAATATATACCGTCTTGTGAATACATACACACAAATATATATATATATAGACACACACACACATTATATAGGTATATAAATATTCATATATATTTTATTTTAAATAAAATGGATATTATTTTTTTGATATGGTTTATATATTTATAAAGATATTTTATATGTAAATATGTTTAATTATTTCTTTATAAAATTAGATTTTTATGCGTGAATATATAAAAAATATGTATATATTGTTATATATCCATTATCTATACTAAAGCTTGTAAATTTTCTTCCACGTGCCACATCCACATCAATTCACCAGTACGTGTCTTCCTCTCCTTCAATTCCGCTCAACCTCCCTGCATCCCCTTTCAAATTCCCCCAACCATTCTCTCCCTCCCCTCCCGATTCACCCATATCCCTCCTCGACTCCCCTCTCCATCTTCGCCTCCCTGACTCTCCTTCTCCTCCACTGCCTCCGACATCACCTCCACCTCTTCCCCCACAAATGCCTCCACTTCTGCCTCCACCCCCAAACCCTTCTCATCCAAACCCATATCCTCAATCACTCTCTATAGAACGTCACGCTCAAAAAAACCCATATTCAACAGTTCCCAATTTCATCTCATTTAGGTTCCAATATCATCTAATTTATTCAATTTCCCCCATAGATGCATTCCTTTTGGTCCATCGACAAACTGGGTTGTCCTCGGCATACATATTTCATAGACATCCTCAATTTTCATCAATATGCTTTCACAATATACCTTCATCATCAGTTCCTAATTTATCTCATTCAGGTTCCCGCCTCGGCCTCCACCTCCATCTCTGACGCTTCCACTCAATATCTCTAATCCCCATCTCCCCATTCTCACCTCCCTGACTCCACCTATCCACCTCTCCACCTCCACCCTTCACTTCATATTCTTTTCCTCATCCCCATTTCCTTGACCTTCATATTCAATGAAGATTCATTATCCCTCCTCTGAATGCTTTCTCCTCCCATCGTTCACCCGTATATTTCTCTATCTTCTCATTATTCATTCTCTATGTGGATTCCTCCTACCGTCTGTCACAATTGTAACCTGTGAGGATGTTCGTAGATGCATCTATGAACTAGAATTTTATGATAATCCTGGATCCAAAAGTAAGCATTTTAAGAATTATGTAATTTACTTTTTCTTACAATTCAAACTTATCACATTTTAAATTATTAATATTGTATTCATAGTTTCAGTGTGTGTTTCAACTATATATACATTATGCAATTATATTTTCTCAAATATTTAAATAATGAAGATCGTGTCCAACAATATCCATCAGTTGGGGTTAACATAAGGTGAATTCAAAACACCTTGCTTCACCTTCCTCTCCACCATGTTCCTCTTGATATCAATTTTTATTTTGATCGAATTTGTGATTACTAAAAATGAATATTTTTACATTACTCATCATCCATATTATCCAATTGTTTCATGCAACTGAATATTTGAATTATAATTTTTTTTCATTAATGTTTCAAGAGACCTTACATTAATGTCATAAAGAAATTTAAAGCATGAGGTTATTGAAGATAATGTCACTGATGTTTTAATACTCTTGGTCATGATTATTATTATTTCCATTTTTTTACAATTTTCATTTTATAAAATATAGTTTACTATATTTTTATTTATTTTTGGATCATTGTTGCAAGCCTGATAATTAGTAGATTTGAAATTTTCTTTCGAATATCATCATTAATTGAATGTATTTGTTCTTTAGAGGGGATTTGAGTTATTCTTGCAGGTTACAATTTCCCTACCCTAATTTTTTTAATTACACATACATTATCTAATTATTGTTTTTTCAAATATTAAAATAATGAAGATCATGTGATACAATATCCATCTGTCAGGGTTAACATAAGGTAAATTCAAAAAAACCTTTCTTCACCTTCATCTCCTTCATGTTTCTATTCATTTAATTTTCTCTATGTTTGAATTTGTGATTACTAACAGTGCATATTTTTACATTACTCATCATCCATTTTATACCATTGTTTCATATAGCTGAATCATTTCATTCTTAATTTTTTCTTTAATGGTTCATGAGATCCTACATTAATGTCACAAAGACATTCAAAGCATTATGTATTTGAAGATAATGTCACTGAATGTTTAATACTCATGGTCATGTTTTTTATTAATTCCATTTTTTTACAATTTTCATTTTATAACATATAGTTTATAGTATTTTCAGGTAATTTTGGATCACTGGTGCATGCCTCATAATCGGTCTATTTGAAATTTTATTGCCACCATCATCATGAATTGAATGAATATGTTCTTAAGAGGGGATTTGAGTTATTGTTGCAGGTTACTGTTGTAACAACCCGAGATTTTATGAGATTTATTCCTTTTCATTTCTTTGATGCCTTTTGTTGTACGCTACACCAAGATTATCTTGCGCTATACGCAACACCGTATTAGCTTGTAGTATACGCAACACTATTCTTGGATCGTGTTACACACAATTTCAAGTTCGTTTGATAGTAGTTATTCTACGCAACATTGAGTGTATATATATATATATATATATTCAATGTATAAATGAAATATGGTTGGATTCTGTTATACACAACAACAAAGGAGTCTTTCACTACACGCAACCTTGACTTGGCTTACATTACACGCAATTGTAACCTTCCTCGATAGCATGTGTAGTACGCAATACCGAGTTTCACTAAAAGAGATATTATTATAATATTATTATGAACTAGCCGTTATGAATAGTAATACCCACTTTTTTAAATTTTATAAATTTTATCTTTCAAAATGGACTTTATTTTTGGATTCAGAATATCGAAATTAGCCTAGGGTGAATTTTTGACATTTTTCTGAAAACTTTCAATTTTTGATGAATAGTGAAAACACTGGGTTACTATTTAAAAACCGAATTTTTATTTAAATAATTATTTATTTTATTTAAATTTATTTTAGGTCAAAATTGATACATAATACCTATACATGTTCAATGTAATTCATTGGAGTCATTTTATAATAATTTTCGATATATAAAAAGTTTATTGAACTTTTCACCGTCTTTTACCTACCTCCTAAGAGAATTTAAAAATTTACATAAAACTTAATTTTACTGCTTCTGTGAGTGGAATTTCGAAAATCCTAGAGACACGGTTAATATCAAGGACTAAAATGTGGTTCAATGAGATGAAAATAATTTTTGGTGAATTGTAACTTTTTACTTTTATTTACCACGATTAAAAGTAAATAGGATAATTAAGGGTAAAAATGATATTATTATTACCCTAACACATGTCATAATTCTATTGGATAAGTGTAATTCGACCAAAAACAACCTTAGGAATAAAATATGACAATTTAGGTCCACTTGTATTAGATTAGGACACTTATTATTATTTTATTTAATGAATAGTTAAAATAGCTAAAATCAAAGTTTAATAACTAAAATTTTTTTAATATAGGGTTATACATAAGATAAATTAGACTATAAATATTAATTAGAAAGATAAAAATATTTCCTACATAATGGTATTTTATTTATAATTTTTAGACACTAAATAATTTAATTTATTTGTGACACAATGATGATGCAGTAATTACCTTATTAATGAAATATTAACATAATTGATGTTATAAATACCCAAATAAATGTAATTTGCAACTTTTTATGAATTAAACTAATTTTTTTTAATATGAAATGTTAGTATTTATTTAATTAAATTTGTTCGAACTAATCATGCTGTTATGATTTTCACAAAAACCAAGTACCAAATAGTGTCAAAATTGACATAAAATAGTTTTTAAAACAAATATTATATTATTAATTGTTATTTTATTTCTAAAAATCTAAGGTTTGGCCAAATGACTTAGATAAGGATATATTTATTAATAATTAACCACTTGGGGTTCGTTTGGATTTTTATAGTAAGTTTATTAACCATATAGTGTAAGAAAACAAAAAGACACCGTAAAAGTTAAATTATTTAACATAGAGTTAAATCTAAATGATAAGGATAAAATAGTAACCTAAACTTGTCTAAAACCTATTGTTTGAGAGTATTTCCACCCATAACCACCTTATCTTAGAAATAAATCAATTTGGAGCTATTAAAAACTGAATATGACTTTTTTATAAAATAATATTTTAAGTTTTCCTAAGGTGCCCCTCTCCTCCCTTATAAAAAGGGCACCCCTTCCCTCTTCTCTTCACACCCTTTTGAGTCTTGAATCTCGGCCAACACCTGACCATTTATCTTCTACAATTCCATATAAACATTTTTGAGTTTCTTGTCTTCTCAAAAGACCAACTCTAGTGCCTTAAGAGGAAGCTTAAAAGGGGTGCACCGAAGAAGAGGTAATCTCTTCTACCGATTCTTTCAAGTTTTCCTTCTTCTTCAACTTCGTCTTCTTTAGTTGTTTCATTATAAAGTAATAACATCAATATAACTAATATAATTATATGTTATTATAAATATTAAACAACCTCATTTCACCTTTTATCAATCCTACGGAAAAATAAATCACCACGTGTGAGTACGTACGGAATACCGTCTCCACGCCGTGGTGTAATATTTTTTTCCAGCACCACCTTACTTGGATGGGTATAATGGTGTAAAGAATAAATATATATGGTTATTATAAAATCATACTTATTCTGAGATATTATACCATCCACTATAATTCAATTAAATAATTATGGGAATGATATCATCGCTCGTGCGTATGTACGGATTACTGTCTCCACGACGCGATGAGATTCATTATCCATGTTAACCATTCAAGAATAATTATAAAGTATATATAATGAATAATAATGAAATATATGACATGATAAAGCTATTTTATTTATGTATATATATATATATATTTCATCTACTTACTTCCATTTAATTTAATAAGGAAATGAAAACAACATTCATGCGTATGTACGACCTACCGTCTCCATGAACGGTGTATTTCTCTCCATTTATCAATCTATTATATATATGTATATTATGAATATATATTATATATAAATCATGTTTTAAATTCTGTAATTAAGTAATCATAATCTAACTAATCATATGAATAATTACAAATCAAAACACGGATGATAAATGATACGATTTTACCCAAAACACTACTTTAACATTAATTTACAAAAGAACGGGTAATATAAAGTCATAAGTGAACCATATATGATATCATAACAATGAATATGATTATGTAATAAGTCAATGACATTATTTAAATCATTATCCAGGAGGTTCAGAAATGTATGAAGCATATCGGGCCTAAGGTAAGGGATAAATTTTCAATCTCATTTTTTATCTGAGATTGCTTATACGTAAGTATTTACTGGGGTTACGTTTATCATCCATGACCATGTTTTCTAAAAATGTTTTCATAAAATTTTTACTATTCTTCTATGAAAGTTTAAAGTCATTTTTACCCTTTATTGACTTTTTACTACATTGTATGAATGAAATCTTTCCTTTGGTTACCATATAAGGTACTCTTTGACTTTTCTGACCAAAATACGAGGAGAATGTTATTTTTAACTTATACAACATGAACGGATTTTTATGGTTTCATAATGCCTCATTTTCAAGAAGATTCCTCTACAAGATTGCATGATTATTTTCAACAAAACCCTTTTCTTTTAAAATTGCATGACATTTTGTGAAAAGAAAATGATTTTGAGGAAGAAAGGATATTTTCCTCAAGAATTATTTCAAGTGTTTTGTCAAAACTATTTTCCGTCTAAGATTCCATTATTTCATATGTGTATGTTTCAAGTAAAATTCCTCTATGATTTAAATGGTTTCAATTTTCTTATGATGAAATGATATTCATTTGTTTTTTATGGATTATGTTATGATGGGATGATGTTTATGAAACCCATTTTATTCTTTGGGTTATGATGAATGATTTATGTTTATGTTGTAGAAAACTTAAGAATGATTTAATTATGAGATGGGTGGGACCTATATCTCCCTCCAATGCACTGGGTAAAGATTTATATCTCATGAGATATACATGGATGGAACGGTAAGTTAATCCATTTCAGTAATACAGGATTGGAACGATGAGTGAACTCGATTCAGAAAGGGACTTTGTCCACTAAGATGGTCTTGGCAGAAATGCCTTGGCTACTATGTAAATCATATCATGTGTTTAATGGTTTCCACAATCACATGTTTTATTCCCATGCTATTTTATCATGATTGATGTTCCCTTATGATATATGTCTTACGTACTTCCAAGATTCATGTCTTTGCTCAAGATTTTGATGTTTAGATTTTATGTTCAAGTTTTTGCATTCAAATGTTTATGGATTGTTTTATGTTCTCTATGTTTACCCTTAATGGGCATTTGAGCTCACCCCTTTTTATGTTTTCCTTTCCCCAAGATTTAAAGAAAGGTTTTAGGTAAGAAAATAAAAGGGTAAGATCTTTATGGGAGATGTTGAAGATCTTTCACCAAGATTAGAATATTATATTCTGAATTTCCAAAGACACTAAACTATTACAGTCCTTTGGTGTCTGTTTTTTTATGTATTAAGTATTCCGAAAAAGTAAAGTAATTTCCATGTACGTCAAGCTTTGGGTCTCTAAAGTTGGTATCAGAGGAAAGTTTTAGTTAACCTTTGGAAACTAGGATGCAAAAACTTTAGTGATATCCCTAGAGATATTTTAAGGTATGTCTAGGGATGTCCCTAAGGTTAAGTATACGTATAGTTTATAGTTATAGAATTAGGGAAACGATATTATAATTAAATCTAAGATGTTAGATATCGAAGGTACTCCTCCTTTATTATGTTGTTTTCCCTAACATGATTTTTGCCTCTCACACTATTCTTTTTGGGTTTTAGACGATGGCTGGAACCCGAAGGAACCATGTTGATCAATGTAATGGAAAATGAAATTATTGTCCTCCTAAACTAACCAATGTTATGGGAGATGAAGTGAAAAATATTATTGCTATACTTACACAAGCTATGAATCATTCTGGAATTCCAAATGAGCAGAGAAGGGAACAATATTCTGTTGAGTCCTTCATGAGGCAACGTCCACCTTCTTTCAGTGGGTCTTCTAATCCACTTGTTGCTGAAAAATGGATCAGTACCATTGAAAAGATATTTTCCATACTTTTCTGTTCAGAACATGAAAAAGTCATTCTGTCTATTTACTGTTTAGAAGGTGAAGCAGATCAATGGTGGACTCTAATTAAGAATACGAGGCCCCGAGATGAAATTGAATCCATGGAATGGGATGAGTTCAAGAACTTATTTTTCAATAAGTACTTCCCTCGTATTCTTCAAACAAATATGGAAAAGGATTTCCTTGAGCTTAAGAAAAAGGATGATGAATCTATTGGTATATACGAAGCTAATTTTACAAGGCTTTCAAGGTATGAATCTGGTTTTATCATCTATCCTGAAAGTAAAGTTGATCGATTCTTCAGTGGCTTAAAACCAAGTCTTCTAAGGGCATTATCTTTAAGAGACTTCAGTAGCTATGAATAAATTGTGTGTTGTGCTATCAAGGTAGAAATGAAAGTTTGTGTTACATATTCATCTCATGGTTTGGACAAGAAACGAAAGATGGAGTTCAAGGAGAAATCTCAGAAAAATGGTGAAAATAAGATAAATGTTTCTTTATGCTCAATGTGTGGAAAGAAGCATGGTGGAGATTGTCTTAAAGGGACTAGAAAATGTTTTAAGTGTGGAAAATAAGGTCATCGAGCAGATGAGTGTCGAAGTAATGGAAAAAGGGTTGCTAATGATGTGAATAAATAAAAGACTGTAGAGAACACACCACCAAAACTTCAATGCTTCATGTGCAATGAAATGGGGCATTATGCTAATCAATTCCCTAATCCAAGGGTTAATGATGATCGACATGAGAAACCACTTAAGAAAAAGGACAAAGGGAAGTCACATGTGATCACTATTGGCAATGTTGAATATGACAATGATGTGGTGGAATGATTAAGTGTTTATGTAATGGGATTCCAAAATAATGTTGTATATAGTATTGTGGAATATTGGAATATTTATGTATTGGTCTATTGTGGTTTTCAATAATCTTATGGTACCGGTAACCATGGAAAGTGATCGAGATATTTTTGGGAAGAAGATGATATGCGCATAATGAAGGGATAAGGAGAAAATGAAATGTTTGACAGTATTCATGAGCATATGACTGATATAAGGAAAAAGTTATATCATGGATTGAGTATATAGAATTTTTGGATTTTGGTATGTGGAAAGAGTTAAATTTTGACATCATTAATGTTTTCACGAAGATTCAATGGGTATTCATTTTTCAAGAGAATACATGATTAAGGTATTCACATGTTTGGAATGTGACCAACAAGATATATCTTATATGGGGGATAAATGATGGTATTCACATGCTCGGTAGATGACATTTCTAGTAATCGTTTTCTTTATACTATTGGATTGGACATAAGTATTTTGGATAAGCCTAAAGATTGGAATGGATTATGTTGGACATAAGTTAGTATTGATTAAGGCTATAAATTTTTCGATATTATTAATGGAATGTTATAATAACGTAGTTTTAGAAAAAGGACAACCTGCAGGACGGGCGACAACCCGTCATGTCTGACAAGGATGTGGGAATCGAACCCACAACCAAAGTGTGACATGCCTTTATCGCCTACCACTAGCCTATAGGAAGTCCCTGATTAGTAGAAACTAGTTTTATTTTATTAAGAACTATGATAGCTAAAGTATAAGTCCATTTTAGTAACCATATATGATTAATCTCAGCATAGATGGACTTCTGTATATTTAATAAATTGTACTAAACTTTTTGCGATAGAAATAGATGGAATGACCTATCATTCTATCACATAATATGCTAATACTTCACAGAAGACAAATTCAACTTCATTTCTTTAAGAGATGAAGTGGAAATTGTTCGAGGCACGAGCAACAGTGAGATTGTACCGAAATCAAGTAAGTATTTCTTTTAATTCAACAATTCTTCAACTTTAGGGAAATGATCTTGAAAACAAAAAATTGTTTTCCTAAGTGTCCTCATATACGATGAATCAGATGGTACCTTAGATCATCACAAATTTATGGCTGTGTGATTATTGGATTTTTCATATCCATTTCCTCTACCACTCTCCATCAGAAAATGATGGTTAGATTTCTCTTCCATATCCACATTTTTACCTATGTTATTCTATGTGGAAACCCAGTAATTAGTTAATTTGGGTAACCGTTACCTTTCATACTTTATTTTTTAAAGTTAAGTTTTTTTATTCCATTTTACAAATGTGGGTTTCAATTAAAGAAACTTTCAAGTAGAAAACCATTTATAACCCCGACGAATTTCAAGGGCGAAATTCATTTTAAGGGGGGTAGAATGTAACAACCCGATATTTTATGAGATTTCTTCTTTTTAATTTCTTTGATGTCTTTTGTTGTATGCTACACCAAGATTATATTGCGCTATACGCAACACCGTGTTAGCTTCCAGTATATGAAACACTATTCTTGGATCGTGTTACACACAATTTCAAGTTCATTTGATAGTAGTTATTCTACGCAACATTGAGTGTATATATATATATATATATATTCAATGTATAAATGAAATATGGTTGGATTCTGTTATACACAACAACAAAGGAGTCTTGCACTACATGCAACCCTGACTTGGTTTATATTACATGCAATCATGACCTTCCTCGATAGCGTTTGTAGTACGCAATACCGACTTTCACTAAAATAGATATTATTATAATATTATTATGAACTCACCATTATGAATAGTAATACCCACCTTTTGAAATTTTATAAATTTTATCTTTTAAAATGGACTTCATTTTTGGATTCAGAATATTGAAATTAGCCTAGGGTGAATTTTTGGTATTTTCATGAAAACTTTCAATTTTTGATGAATAGTGAAAACACTAGGTTACTATTTAAAAACCGACTTTTTATTTAAATAATTATTTATTTTATTTGAATTTATTTTAGGTCAAAATTGATACATAATACCTATACAAGTTCAATGTAATTAATTTGTGTCATTTTATAATAATTTTCGATATATAAAAATTTTATTGAACTTTTCACCGTCTTTTACCTACCTCCTAGGAGAATTTGAAAATTTACATAAAACTTAATTTTACCGATTTTGTGAGTGGAAATTCAAAAATACGAGATACACGGTTAATATCAAGGACTAAAATGTGGTTCAATGAGATGAAAATAATTTTTGGTGAATAGTAAATTTTTACTTTTATTTACCACGGTTAAAAGTAAATAGGGTAATTAAGGGTAAAAATGATATTATTATTACCCTAACACATGCCCTAATTCTATTGGATAATTTTAATTCGACCAAAAAAACCTTAGGAATAAAATATGACCATTTAGGTCCACTTGGATTAGATTAAGACACTTATTATTATTTTATTTAAAGAATTGTTAAAATAGTTAAAATCAAAGTTTAATAACTAATTTTTTTTAATATAGAGTTACACATAAGATAAATTCGACTATAAATATTAATTAGAAAGATAAAAAGATTTCATACATAATGTTATTTTATTAATAATTTTTAGACATTAAATAATTTATTTTATTTGTGACACAATAATGATATAGTAATTACCTTATTAATGAAATATTAACATAATTGATGTTATAAATACCCAAATAAATATAATTTTAGACTTTTTATTAATTAAAATAATATTATAGGTTAATATGACATGTTATTATTTATTTAATTAACTTCTTTCGAACTAATCATGATGTTATGATTTTCACAAAAATCAAGTACCAAATAGTGTCAAAATTGACATACAATAGTTTTTAAAACAAATATTATATTATTAATTGTTATTTTATTCCTTAAAATCTAAGTTTTTTCCAAATGACTTAGATAAGGATATATATATTAATAATTAACCACTTTTGGTTCGTTTTTCTTGTTATAGTAAGTTTATTAACCATATAGTGTAAGAAAACAAAAAGACATGATAAAAGTTAAATTATTTAACATAGAGTCAAATCTAAATGATAAGGATAAAATAGTAATCTAAACTTTTCTAAAACCTATTGGTTGAGATTATTTCTACCCATACCCACCTTAGCTTAGAAATAAATCAATTTGGAGATATTAAAAACTGAATATGACTTTTTTTATAAAATAATATTTTAAGTATTCCTAAGGTTCCCCTCTCCTCCCTTATAAAAAGGGCACCACTTCCCTCTTCTCTTCACACCCTTTTGAGCCTTGAATCTCATCCAACACCCTGATCATTTATCTTCTCCACTTCCCTAGAAACATTATGGAGGTTCTGGTTTTCTCAAAATACCAACTCTAGTGCCTTAAGAGGAAGCTTAAAAGGGGTGCATCGAAGAAGAGGTAATCTCTTCTACCAATTCTTTCAAGTTTTCTTTCTTCTTCAACTTCTTCTTATTTAGTTGTTTCATTTTAAAGTAATAACATCAGTATCAATAATAAACTGATATGTTATTATAAATATGAAACAACCCCATTTCACCTTCTATCCATCCTACGGAAAAAGAAATCACCACGTGTGCGTATGTATGGAATACCGTCTCCACGCCGTGGTGTAATATGTTTTTCCAACACCACCTTAATTGTATGGGTATAATGGTGTAAAGAATAACTATATATGGTTATTATAACATCATAATTATTCTGAGATATTATACCATCCACTCTAATTCAATTCAATAATTATGGGAACGATATCATCGCTCGTGCGTACGTACGGATTACCGTCTCCACGACGCGATGAGATTCATTCTCCATGTTAACCATTCAAGAATAATTACAAAGTATATATAATGAATAATAATGAAATATATGACATGATAAAGCTATTTTATTTATTTATATATATATATGTCATCTACTTCCATTTAATTTAATAAGTAAACGAAAACAGCGTTCATGCGTACGTACGGCCTACCGTCTCCATGAACTGTGTATTTCTTTCCATCTATTGATATATTATATATATTTATATTATGAATATATATTATATATAAATCATGTTTTACATTCTGTAATTAATTAATCATAATCTAAGTAATCATATGAATAATTACAAGTCAAAATACGAATGATAAATGAGACGATTTTACCCAAAACGCTACTTTAACATTAATTTACAAAAGAACGGGTAATATAAAGTCATAAGTGAACCATATATGATATCATAACAATGAATATGATTATTTAATAAGTCAATGACATTATTTAAATCATTATATAGGAGGTTCAGATACGTACGAAGCATATCAGACCTAAGGTAAGGGATACAATTTTCAATCTCATTTTTTATCTGAGATTACTTATACGTAAGTATTTACTGGGGTTACATTTATCATCCATGACCATGTTTTCTAAAAATGTTTTCATAAAATGTTTACTATTATTACATGAATTTTTAAAGTCATTTTTACCCTTTATTGACTTTTTACCACATTGTATGTATGGAATCTTTCCTTTGGTTACCATATAAGGTACCTTTTGACTTTTCTGACCAAAGTACGAGGAGAATGTTATTTTTAACTTATACGGAGTGAACGGATTTTTATGGTTTCATAACGCCTAATTTTCAAGAAGCTTTTTCTACAAGATTGCATGATTATTTTCAACAAAACCATTTTCTTTTAAAATTACATGGCATTTTTTGAAAATAAAATGATTTTGAAGAAGAAAGGATATTTTCCTCAAGAATTCATTTCAAGTGTTTTGTCAAAACTATTTTACATCTAATATGACATTATTTAATATGTTTATGTTTCAAGTAAAATGTCTCTATGATTTAAATGGTTTAAATTTTCTTATGATGAAATGATATCCATTTGTTTTATATGGATTATGTTATGATGGGATGATGTTTATGAAACCCATTTTATTATTTGGGTTATGATGAATGATTTATGTTTATGTTGTGGAAAACTTAATAATGATTTCATTATGAGATGGGTGGGACCTATGTCTCCCTCCAATTCATTGGGTAAAGATTTATATCTCATGATATAGACATGGCTGGAACAGTAAGTTAATCCGGTTCAGTAATACAGGACTAGAACGGACTTTGTCCACTAAGATGGTCTTGGAAGCAATGCCTTGGCTAATATGGAAATCATATCATGTTCTTAATGGTTGACACAATCACATGTTTTATTCCCATGATATTTTATCATGATTGATGTTCCCTTATGATATATTCCTTACGTACTTCCAAGATTCCTGTCTTTGCTCAAGATTTTGATGTTTATATTTTATGTTCAAGTTTTTGCATTCAAATGTTTCTGGATTGTTTTATGTTCTATATGTTTACCCTTACTGGGCATTTGAGCTCACCCCTTTTTATGGTTTCCTTTCCCCAGGATTTAAAGAAAGGTTTTAGGTAAGGAAATAAAAGGGGAAGATATTTATGGGAGATGTTGAAGATCTTTCACCAAGATTAGAAGATTATATTCCGAGTTTCCAAAGACACTAAACTATTACGGTCCTTTGGTTTCTATTTTGTTATGTATTAAGTATTCCGCAAAAGTAATGTAATGTCCATGTACGTCAAGATTTGGGTCTCTACAACTGTGTCCCTAACCCATTAGTTTAATTACATGTATATTATGAAATTATAAATTTTCAAATATTTAAATAATGAAGATTACGCATGATAATATCCATTGGTCAAGTTCAACATAAGGTGAATTCAAAATGACTTGCATTGCCTTCCTATCCTTCATGTTTCACTTCATATTAATTTTCTTTATGTTAAAATTTGTGATTACTGACAATGTATATTTTTACATTACTCATCATCCATTTTAACCCATTGTTTCTTATATCTGAATCTTTGCATTATAAAATTTTCATTAATGGTTTCATAGATCTTACAATAATTTCACAGAAGACATTTAAAGCATTAAGTTGTTGAAGATAATATCACTAAATTTTTAATACTTCCGGTCATGTTTTTTATTATTTCCAATTTTTATAATTTTCATTTTATAACAAATAGTTTTCTATATTTTTAGGTATTTTTGGATCATTGGTGCACACCTCATAATCAATATGTTTGATATTTTCTTCCATTTTCAACATTTTTTAATGAATCTATTATTTAATGGGGATTAAAGTTATTATTCCAGGTTATTATGGCCAATGAATAAGTTGAACCGATTATTGGTGGCTATGTGTTTTATACATCTAATTATCAATACTTCCTCATAATGAGTTCCTTTTTTTATTATTTTTATATTTAGATTTATTTTAGTTGAAATGATTACCAATTAATAGAATCTATGAAGCTATAAACTAATTAAACATCAAACAAAGAGGAAGCTTAACTACTAATTTCCAAAATATAATTTTCTAATGGATGGAGTTGACCTTTATACTTGAAAATAACACAAAATTTATAATCTTATCTTGATTAAAGAATCAATATTTTGTATTAAATATTTTTTTCTTCCAATAAATCAATCATTTCAACTTCACATGAAGCAATATAGAACAACCATTGGACAAGGAGAATGTCCAAAAAATAGACAATAACCATGCATTACGATGAAGGAACATGTAATAATATCACTTTATATTTATCATATCATTCATATTTAATTATTGTTTTCATTTTTCACAGGTGGATTAGAGTGATCATGATCATTTTTCAGTGACAAATAAAGACATTATAATGTTGAGGAAAACTAGACATCATCGAAATCATCATGCATTGAACCAAACTGATCTTTATCAATGAATTATTCTGTCAAAAAATTATCTATACATTGAAAAAAGATTCTAAGCTTCATATCATACATGTTTGTTTTTGGGGTTTGAAATCACATAATGACAGACACATTTGAATACTTAGTGTTAAACTGAATTCATTCATCTTCTGGATATATATATACATCTGTGTGTCTATAGATTGAAAATGAGAGTTCTATTCCAACACTAGCACTCAATGTTACCCACATTAGTGGATCATACACCATTATAGGTTCCTTTTTGGTTTTGAAAAATATTTTACGTTCTTAGAAATCATATTTTTTATGTTAGTGTTTTCCACCTTTTACCAAAGAAGTGCCTTGAAGACATTGGAAATGGAACTTTCATACATCAGTGTGGTCTTCCCTATTTAATATAATTTTATTTTTCATTTTGATATTTATTTCATTCATTTGGGGTTTTAAAACTATCTATTATTTTCTATGGTAACCATAAAAGTTTATTGTTGAGTTTCAAGGGAAACTAGATGCTCAATCTACTGTAGAATATTCTAGAAGAAATGGAATTATTATGATTTACTACCCTCTTAAGTCAAAAAAAATATGGTACTAGGTGTTTATATTCAATGAAGACTAGGGAAGATGTGTTACAAGGTTCTTTTCTTACTTTTCTATAATAAAAACTATAATTTATTTTATTTTGTATGAGCTTTCCATGAACACATAATGGTTTATGATTCATGTTGGTTTTTTGTGATTAATTTCCTTTGGGAAATCATTATACTATATGAAGATCAAATACACATACACATTAACCCATTGACATATCATTTTAGGATGGCTACAATGTTTTCAATTTTTCATCTAGGCAGACAAAATTGGAATGATATACACAAAAGTAATAATTATAGTTATATGTAGTTGGTTTTGATAAATTACCTAGAAACAAATTGTATTGATTACTGTATAGGTTTTAGAATAAAATATTTGAATTATACACTAATCATTGAAACATGATACTTTAAAATTATATTTATTACAAACAATACACAACAAATTAGTGATTTTGATAATTCTACAAAATAAAGCAGAATATAACATCCACAGAAATTTTGTAGTTTTACATTAGAGAGACACTTAGTTTTGTTTCACTTCCACATATACAATGTTTAGAAAAATATAATAAGTTATTATATCACACTTTATTCCATTATTGTCATTATAGAGTGTTTCTTTTTATGATAGCTCCCAAAAAATTGACTTCAGAAATATATCATCACCATTTTTATATCTAACAGTGCATATTATGTTCTTCCATACAAGTTACTAAAAATTTTCCAATAATTTTAAAATCAAATTCATAAAAATTGAATGTATGGACCATATTCATAATAAACTATAAAGACATAAAATTACTTTCATATTATTTACCTTTTTAAAAATATTTAATGCTTTATATTGAACTAAATCATCTGTTAATATGAATGCTTAAATTTTTTTAAAAACACCATAAATTACATTATTAATGTTTAAAAACCACATTTACTTCTATTAGTTTGATAAGATAATACAATCTATGTAGATAAATAAGACGGTGTCCTAAAACAAAACCAACTATGTGCTGTATAATTTTATTTGTTCAAAAGCATATAAAAACAAAAAATTATACAAAAATGGTTTAACATTACAACAAATAATTTTAGTCCATTTTTTATGTCCTATAACAAATAATTTTAAACCATATATGTGTATAATATATATTAAAATGAAATTTATTTCATCTCTCTTTTGTGTTATTTGTTCATACGTTTAACACATTTGTTTTTAGGCATTTGTTTTATTTCTTCCATGTATGTGTATGATTTTTTTCCATAATTCTATACCTATAATCCATAATACAATTGATTTTTATATAGATGCATTTTGTTATGATTTTGAGTTCTTTCAAATGAAATATTCTATAGAATTATGAAAATGATTTATGGACATGACTTAACCATTTTAAAATTTATGTAATTAACTTTTTCTTACAATTAAAATTGATCAAATTTTATATTATGCATATTATATACATATGTTCTATATTTATTTTCAATTAATTTAAACTACGATTTCAGTTCACTTAAATTTTTTAAATTACTTCCTATTACATGAAATTTGCAAGAGTGAAAATATGGTTTGGAAAAAATATGACTGCCACTCAATGTAATTTATAAAGATGATCATATCATGTTTATTTTTTCTATGCTACTTATATGTTTATTAGAATATTTAGATATTTATTTTATCACATTGACATTGTTTTCTTTATCATTGCATCATTTTTAGTCAATCCCCCACCTAATGAAAAAAATGTGATGATTTTTAATGTGTGGTTTTCATACAAACTATTTCTTTTTTAGGAAGTGGTAATGTTTTTAATTTATCTATAAAGAAGTTTGTTTTTAAGGTGTGTGAGGGAGTTATAGGTCAGTGTTTCTATGCCCCCAACTCCTTGGATGCTCCTCCTCTTTGAGGACCTCTCTATTTAGCAATTCATTTAGGGTAATTATATTGACAGTTGGTTTCATTTTATTACTTGTATTGGGAGCTCCATGATTCTAGATGGAATCTTCATGGGAACATACTAGACATATGATGTATGATAAACAAATGAGAAAAATGAATAGTCTATCTTTAACTTTTAATTAGGATATATTTACCTACACATTTTTTTTCATCTTCAATCTCATTATTCAATAATATAAATCTTTTGACTCTGAATTTCAATGTTTATCTTAAAATTTTATATGATTCTATATTTTAAATTTCATAACAGAAAATAATGCAACTAATTTAATCATATTTCTCTTTTTAGATACAATGACATCCATGTTATTATTATTTAAATGAAGTTTATTTTTTTAAATTATTAGTATGTGAAATGATTAGTATGTGAAATTAGAAAATTGGAAAGGTTTTAAACTAGAAAATATGGGGGGGGGAGTCTGTCATCTTTGAAAAATTGTCGAGTTGAGGGAAGAGTGCAGCCACACACATGATCTATGTGAAACCAGTGGTGATATTGTTATACTTACTATATACAATACATCAATGAAAACCACCATGTTGAGTAAATAGTTAATTTGATTGGATGATAAATATATATTTTTGATTTTAACCATATCAACTAAAGATTTTCTCAAATACATGGATGGATGGAGGTAAGAAACCATGATGAAGAAGGTGAACCGATAAGACCCTATCTAGTTGGTTGAGGACTGTAAGAACCCGAGTTTTTAGAATGGGTCAAAATCCTGACCCTGTTTGAATTTTTGACTTATTTCTGAGAAAACCTGGAAAATATGGGAAGTTTTGGAAATTTTCAGATTACATGACTTGTACCCCAAAGTACATTCCATGTATGGGTTAGGCGTGTACTGGCCATGTGCTCACCGAGTACATGTCGTGTGATGATTGTGTAAGAATTTCCTACTACACTTAGTGTAGTGTTTCTTGACATTTCGTGTATTCTCCGTTTCGGGTACCGACTGAGTTCTAGACGTGTGTCGACCCATGTGGCATGTCCAAGCGTGTGGCTACTGTTGTATTGGGTTATACCAAATATACACAAGAGGGGGGGGGGGGGGTGAATTGTGTCTTTTACCATATCTTCACGAGATCATGATCTTCCCTTTTAACTTTATCAGAATGATTAAGCAGTGGAAAATAAATACTAAAGGACACACGGTGTATAGTGGTTCGGGGAACAGAAGGCCCCTACTCCACTCCACCAATGCTCTACTCCACGATATTGGTTATTTTCAGTATTTGGTTCTCTTATCAATAGACCATTCGAAAACTGAGTGCAAGTAGTTGACACATTTACAAGTTAAGGCTAAGAGAGAGACTTCTGGTTTATACAAAGAACCGAATACAATGATTAGTACGAGAATCCAGTTACTCAAAGTAAAAGAGTATTTGTTCTTTAAATACTTTACAGTTTTTCTTCACAATTACAACAGCCTGCAACTGACAGTCGATGAATCGTAGTCTTCAGAAATAATGATCTTCAGGTAAGAGAGTTCTGAGTTGATTCAATTGCTGTAGATCTTGAAATATAATTCGAAACTTTAACAATAATCGATTAAAAATATATTCGATGTATATTTGTTGAATCTTCAATCATGTTTCTTCTTCTTCAGAAAAAAGAGATTTTTTGTTCTTCATAACAGAAGATCTGTAAGTCTTGAATTTCTCTGTAAAAAGTTTCAATGAAAAACTCAAGAGCATGATATATATTTTCCTTATTTTCAATGATTCACCTTTATATCTGAAAATTCAGCATGAAAATATCCTCTTAAATTTATCCTTTGAATCATAAATAAACGGATTTGAATTAGTCAAAGACGCACTTTAAATTTGAGCTTTTAATCTGTCCTGAAATCAACCTAATAATATTCTCTGAACGTAAGGTTCACAACGTAAGGTTGATCTCAAATGTAATGTTGATATCAAACGTATGGTTGATATCAAACATAAGGTTGATCTCAAATGTAAGGTTGATCTCAAACGTAAGGTTGATCTCAAACGTAAGGTTGATCTCAAACGTAAGGTTGATCTCAAATGTAAGGTTGATCATCCATACTTTTCTCTTCAACTCTCAAACGTACGGTATGTAATCCATACTTTTCTCAGCTTCAGAACGCAACGTTCATGATCCATACTTTTCAATAAAATGTACGGTTATTCACAAAAGTAATATGGGTGAACCATACTTTTCTGATAACATATGGTTGTTTAACCATACTTTTCTGATAACCTGTAAATTAAAGGATGGATTTCATCCTTACACTACACTCCTCAATGTAGGGTATAAACAGTGTTTCTAGAACACGCTAAAGTTATTTCCGAACACATAGTGCATGAACAGTGTTTCCAGAACACGCTAAAACGTCTTCCGAACACTTTGTCGAATATATCCCATGGATTAAACACTTTAATATTTCTCTATAAATAAAAATATAAATAATATAAATTTCATGAAATATAATTACATTAAAATCATTAGAACAACAAATATGGGTATTTTTTAGCATCAAAATCATCATAAAGAGATAGAGTATTGTTCTAAACAATCTACCCTTAATAATAAAATAAAGTATTATTGAAAAAAATAATTTCTCAACAATCTCAACCTTTTTAATGATAAAAAAACCCATAAAATAACCAATGAAATTAACCTAAAAAATTAATTTCATATAGTTTAGAATTTGAAAATATAAAACAATATTTAATTTTAACAAAATTATTTCCTAATTTTCTCCCCCTTTATAAAGTAAAATAATTTATCCTCCTTTATAAATAAAGAATTTTATGTTTATCCAAATTTCTCCAAAAATTTCTTCCCCGATAAAAGATTTAAAAATAAAAAATGTTGTGTTTATCCATATTTCTCCCCCTTTTATGACATGAAAAAAGAATGATATAATAAGGAATATAACAAATTTTAATGTAACACTGAACTTAGGTAAATGCTATGATAAACTATTTACCAATATCTGAATCTAGATTTGCTGGAAATCTAGTAGAGGCAGAATAGTAAAAAAAATTAATAATAGAAACACATGGGATGGAAATATATTTTAATGAAAATATAATTACAAGTACAGTAAAGACAAAAAGAATCAAGGTTGGGCTAAAAAGGTTTTGGGAAATAGGTTTTAGCACTTCTGAATGACTTTCTAGATTTATGACAACTGTAGTCTTAACCTTTTCATCAATCCATCACCCAACTGGATTATTAGAAGTCGTCCTTCCTAATTCAGATGAATGTATTCAATCAAATTGACTCTAAAGAACTCATGTATCCTCTCTTCCTTCTCCATAAAAAGAGTTAACTTATCAGTGAACTTATTCAGCAAAGTTCTAATTCCATGTTCATTCGAAGTCAAATGGTCAAAAATAAAATTCTGATTGTCCAAAAACACAAATAAAGGAGTACTATTGCATTGAAGGTCCTAAAATCTGTCATTCATATTGCTTATAACTACTGTAATGGCTTGAAATCGTCTGATCAGATCAGGTGAAGTACCTGATGTACTGACTTCACTATTTTTTACAGCTACGAATTGTTGCTCCATGAAAGATTTAAACTCTAGTAAATCTGACTTTATCACCATTTCAGATTTTATATTTTCAACTTCATCCAATATTTCCTTCTTAAAATTTTCAACTTCTTTCTTAGAAATAGAACTGGCTTTCAGGTTCTGAAACTTCTGCCTCTCCTTTTCTAATGCACTTCACAAAGATACATTTTCAACTTGAACTTTATCAAACTTTCTGATCAACTCTTCCAAATGATCATTATCAGAATCAGAGGCACCTTGGGAATAATTCTTAGTCTGAGTTTCCACTAGATTTATCAGAGATAGAGGTAGGGATTCACTATCTAACTTCTATTCAGCATTCCTCTATACTGGATTTTCTACTGATTTTTCCTCAGATTCATGAAGGGACTCATCCACAGAAAAATTATTATTAATTACTTCATTATGAATTTCAGAAGGGTTCTGTGCTTGATCCATATGAAATTGTTATTTCTCCTCCTAAGAATCTTTTTCATTGATCTCTTCCAAGACAGGTTCCTCTAAAATAGGTTCCTCTTGATCAACTTCCTTTTAAAGATTAGTTCCAGGTACAACCTCTGCATCTACTTCTGCCTCCGCCTCTACTTCTGCCCGATGCACAATTTCCTAGTCTACATGAGGATTCACCTCAATTTGAGAAACCGTTGGGTTTGCAATGTACTGTACTACAGACTATCGAATAAATCTATAGCTTAGAATAGGTTCAGTCTTATCTACATTTGTGTGAGTAGGCTCCTCTTTAGCTTGATCTACTCTATGATTTTTCCTTTGAAGTCCTTATTGAATTTCCTCATTTGTAGGTGGATAAAATACTTAAAATCATATCCTCCTTGATACTCCAATGGTTCCAGATTCAGCTACTCCTTCCTCTGATTTTGTAGGTAGCTCCTAAGAATTCTCTTGTTCTTCTTCTGCTCCAAGAGGCATGAGTTTTCCTTTTATTTTGCTCCAAAAGAAACCATTTTTTCTTAGCGTTCCAGTATTAAAAATGTTGCTGTGGTGGAATCTCACTCGATCATCCACTATCCTTATCATATCATTCTTAAACAAAATCTTTGAAATGAATCTTCTAAAGGATAGAAGTTCATCCTCACTTCTGGTTGGCAACAGTAATTGATATATCTCACCATATATCTTAGAAAGTTTAACTTGATATCAATCATCAAGAGAAACATGATATACATGTCAGGATATAAAATTTTCTCCATTTCTGACATACGAGGTGCAATCCCTGTTTGCACAAACTTAACCATAATATTTTGGTTCGGCTCCAGATCTTTCACTAGAATCTTCCTTACATTCGTTGATCCAAAAAAAGGACATAATATCCTATGACTTATGCACACTATCACCTATATTCTTCAAATCAAAGTGAAATACTCCCTCATGAGAGAATTTAAGAATTTGAGAAATTTCCACAGAGGAAATCGAAAAGTTTATCTCCTCGATCTTTTCTATCATAGTATCTTCCTCCTTTACCAGGCTAAAATAAACATATTTAAAGTGACGAAGTTCTACCTCATATAGAAACTTTGTGTTCTATCCATTAATTTTTTGTTCCAGGTTTTGAAAATCTAGGGCTTTCTGTAGCATCATATCTGTCTGATATAGCCATTCTAAATCAATTACCTTTCCTTGTAGAATCTTTCTTCATGTCTTGAGCTGATGCTTAGCAGTGTTGGTATCTGGGTAATCGGTCCTCTTGTTCTTTTCCATTTATGATGTAGATCTATTATGATTTGAATGGTTAGGGTTTTGAAGGTTCAAGTTTAGGTAGAGAATATTGGTAGAAGTTTTTGAGGTTTCAAAGGGTTTTGATAAAATGAATGGGTTTGGAAGTGGAATCGTTTTCTGACATCCCTAATTCCAGTGTCATTACACACATAGTAATTATTAAATTATTTTAAAGAAAAAAAATTGTTTTAAAATAAATAAACCTATCTCCCCCTTAATAAATTCAAACCTTGCAGTGGGAAGTGGTTTAGTAAAAATATCAACTAATTGAATTTCAGTGCTTACAAACTCTAAGAATATATCCTTTTTAGGAAGACGATCTCTTAGAAAATGATGTCTGATATCAATATTCTTAGTCCTAGAATGATTAATAGGGTTTTTTGAAATATTTATAGAAATTTTATTATCACAAGAAATAGGTGTATTATTAAAATTTAGTCCAAAGTACATAAGAGTGTTTTTCATCCATAAAACTTGTGCACAACAACTGCCTGCATATATATATTCTGCTTTGGCTATTGATAGGGAAACTGAGTGTTGTTTCTTACTAGACCATGACACTAAATATTTTCCTAAAAAGTGACAAGTCCCTAAGGTTCTTTTTATATCTAATATACAACTTCCAAAGTTTGCATCTAAATATAAAATTAAATTAAAATCATAAGTTTTTGGATAGAGAAGAGATTAAAAAACAGTTACCTTTAAATATCTAAAAATTCTTTTGACATCACTTAGGTGAGATTCTTTTGGATCAGATTGAAATCTATCACAAAGACATAATGAATAAATTATATCTGGCCTGGTAGCAGTAAGATATATAAAATACCAATCATACCTCTATATAACTTGTTGTCAACTGATTTTCTAGTTTCATCCAAATCAAGTTTTATATTAGTACACATAGGAGTTGAATATGTTTTTCAATTTTAAAATCAAAATTTATTTAGTAAATCAGTAATGTATTTTCTTTGATTTAAAACATTTCTAAAATCTTTTTGATAAATTTAAAGTCCTAAAAAGAAATTTAATTCTCCCATAATACTCATTTCAAACTCTTTTTGCATTAAATTTGGAAACTCGTGACAAATTTCTTTGTTTGTCGAACCAAAAATTACATCATGAACATAAATTTTAACTAATAAAATATTAGAGTTGACAGTTTTCTTAAATAGTGTTGGATCTTCCATTCTAATAGTAAAACCATTTTTTAAAAGAAAATAACTTAATCTTTCATAACAAGCTCTAGGTGCATGTTTAAGGCCATAAAGAACTTTAGTAAGTTTAAAAATAGAATCTATTTTTTTTTAATTTTCAAAACTAGGAGGTTGCTCAACATAAAATTCCTCCAATAAGTAACCATTTAAAAAGGTAGACTTAACATCCATAAGAAATAATTTAAAGTTCATATGAGATGAATATGCTAAAAGGATCCTGATGGTTTCTAATCTATCTATGAGTGAAAAGGTCTCATCACAATCTATACCTTCTTCCTGATTGTAACCTTTAGCTACTAGTCTTTCTTTATTTCTAGTTATTATTCTTCTATCATATTGTTTATTTCTAAAGACCCATTTGGTTCCTATAACTGGATAGTTCCGAGGTCTTTCAACTAAATTCCAAATGTCATTTCTTTTGAACTGGTTTAGTTCTTATTGCTTTTCTATCATCCAACTTTCATCAACTAAGGATTCTTCTAATGTATTAGGTTCTAATTGGGATAGAAAGGCATAGAATTCAATAGGATTTCCTATATTTCTTCTAGTTTTTATTCTAGTTTCTAGGTTTCCTATAATAGTTTCAAAGGGTGATTCTTTAGGGTTCTAGACTGTCTAGGTATTACACTATTAGGTTCTTCAATGTCATGTTCTTCTGAACTGAACTGAATTTTATTTATATCTTTTTCAAAATAATCTTTCAAGTTTTCAAGTCTCATGTTATCATTAGAGTCAGATTTATCAATTTGGCCTTTCCATTTATCAAAGGTATCAGATTCATCAAATTTCACATGAACTGATTCCTCAACAATCCTTGATTTTTTATTAAAAACTCTATAAGATTTGGAAGTATAAGAATATACTAAGAAAATGCCTTCATCAGATTTTGGATCAATCTTACCAAGATTGTCCTTGGTGTTTAAGGTGTAAACCTTGCATCCAAAAACTTTAAAGTAATTTACTTTAAGTTTTCTATTATTCTAGAGTTCATAGGGTGTCTTTTTGAAAATTAGTCTGATTGAAACTCTATTCATTATATAACAGGCTATGCTTACAGCTTCTTCCCAGAAATAGGTAGGAAGACTGTATTCATTTAGCATAGTCCTAGCCATTTCTTGAATAGTAATATTTCTTCTTTCAGCAATTCCATTTTGTTGAGGTGTTCTTGGTGCAGAGAAGGTGTGTTTAATACCTATATTTGAGAAAAAGGAATTAAATTATAGATTCTAAAATTCTCCATCATGATCACTTCTTCATGAAATTATTTTAGAATATTTTTCATTTTGAAAACTTTGAAATAACTTTCAAATATAGTAAAAGTTTCATTTTTATATTTTAGAAAATAAATCCAAGTAAATCTAGAATAGTCATCAACTAAAACATACACATATAATTTACCTTCCAAGCTTGATACCCTTGATGGTCCAACAAAATCCATATGGATAAGTTCTAGAGGTTTAGTTGTAGAAATTTAGTTAACATATTTGAAGGATGATTTGTGCTTCTTGCCAAGTTAACATGCATCACAGAATCTATCACTTTCAAATTTGAGACTATGAAAATCAGAAACTAATTGTTTATTAGATAACTTATGTAAAGCATATAAATTTCAATGTCCAAGTCTCTTATGCCAGATCCATGATTCATCTATCTTAGAAATTAAGAATTTTACTTTTTGTTTACACAAGGAATTTAAGTCCAGAGTATAAACATTATCAGTTCTAGGTGCTCTAAATTTAAGCAATTTATCTTTGAAAATAGAACAACAATTGTTAGAAAAATCAACAATATAACCATCATCACAGAGTTGAGAGATACTTATCAGGTTATGTTTCAATCCTTGTACATAAAGTACCTTATTGATTGAGATAGATTCTGGATCTCCAATAGTTCCAATGCCAATAATCTTGCCTTTGAAATTGTCACCAAATGTGACTAGACCACCATATTTTTGAGTTAGAGTTCTGAAATTTGATGAGTTTCCACTCATATTCCTAGAGAAGCCACTTTACATGTACCATATTTCAGTTTGGCTTCTGTGACTTGCTTCCTACAATGGCATTTAAACAAGGATTTTTTGGTACCCATATTCTATTGGGTCTAGTTGTATTAGCTATCAAAGACCTGGGAATCCAGACTTTGTTTGTTTTTCTATAATCAATAGAATCATATAAGATACTTTCAACAAAGACTTTATTAATCCCACTTATTTGCGGTTTCCATAAATAACAGTTTTTAGATATGTGACCTTTTTTTCCACAATAATTACATATTTTACCTTTTGTACTTGGGAAAAATAGTTCTTATACAGTTTAGGTTTCTCACCTTTACTACATATTCTATATCTTTCCTTTTTAATCACATTCTTTCCAATTATTCCATTAAGTATATTTTCTCCTTTTGTAAAAATATGAGCTGCAATTTTGTATGTTTTTATTTCTGTTTGTAGTGTTTTTATTTTAGTTTCATTATCTGTACAGTTTGTGTTTGATAAGTTATATTTTTCCAGTAATTCTTGATGTTTCTTTAGCAGAGTATCTCTCTCTCTCCTAAAACAACATTATGAATATTCTTTAAAGATATGTGTTTCTTAAATAAAGAATCATACTTCTTTTCAAGCATACTGCTGTAAGATGCAAGTTTATCATTTGATTAGATTGAATTAGAGTCAGATGAGTAATAGGATTGTACCTCATCAGTTTCTACCATAAAGCACATATTGGATTTCATACTTGATTCCTCTTTTTCTGAGTCAGACTTTGATAAGATGCTGGAGTCTTGAGATATACTCAAATTAGCTTTCATTGCTTTCATCTCTTTCTACTCATAGTCATTTCTCTTAAAGAATTTCTTTTTATTATCTTCCTTTAATTGAGGATAGTCATGTCTGATATGACCCATCTTCTTGCATTCATAGCATCTGACTTCATTTTCATCCTTTTTGAAAGACTTTCTAAAACCTTTCTTCTTTCGATAAAACTTACTGAATTTTCTAGCTAGCTGATCCAGTTCCACATTTGAATTGGATTAATCAGAACTTTCTAATTTAACTTTTATTTCCTTATTCTTCAGCTTTATTCTTTTATTTTGAGATGTTACTTTTAATGCAGTGTCTTATTTCTTGATCAGAATCTTATACTCATTTGATTCATCTTGCATCTCAGCCTCATACATTATAAGAGTTCCAATTAACTCTCTCTTTTTTAAATATTTAACAGGAGATGATTTTATGATAGCAGAATAAATTCCATTCCATCTAGGTGTTAGTACTCTCAGTACTTTCAAGGCTTGATCATATTGTTTGATTCGATCTCCCAAGGCAGTGATATTGTTGAAAATCTTTGTCAACCTTCCATTCATTTGGGTGATGCTTTCTTCTTCAAACATCCTGAATGTATCTAATTTAATTTTAGCAGTAGCATACCTCATCTGTCTAACATTTTTAGTTCCTTCATAAGCAACTGCAATTGTCTGCCACATTTCATAAGTCGTCGGGGACTGAGATACTCTATTGAATTCATCTGGTCCAATACCACAGATGATATCATACATAGCTTTCAAGTTTATTTTGTACTCTGATTCTGTATCAGCACTCCATGTTTTAGGGTTCTGTGGAATCACTTAGGGAGTTAGAATTTTTGAGTAGACTCTGTATCCAAGATTTTTTAAATAAATGACCATTCTTGATTTCCAACATCCATAATTTTCACTATTTAAGTAAGGAGCTCTAACCATTGACATACCCTCTTGTGTATCAGCCATTGTGCTCTGTATAATCCAAAGACTTTCATCTTGTTATAACTTTGACAAAATCTCCTCCTCTGATACCAATTATTGGATTAGGTTATACCAAATATACACAAGATGGGGGTGAACTGTATCTTTTACAATTTCTTCACGAGATCATGATCTGTCCTTTTAGCTTTATCAAAATGATTAAGAAATGAAAAATAAATAGAAAAGGACACCTGATGTATAGTGGTTTGGGGAACATAAGACCCCTAGTCCACTCCACCAACGCTCTAATCCACGATCTTGTTGATTTTCACTATCTTTTCCTCTTATCAACAGATCGTTCCACAACTGAGTGCAGGCAGTTGACACCTTTACAAGTTAAGGCTAAGACAAATCCTTCTAGTTCATACACATAACCAAATACACATCTCAGTATGAGAAGCTAGTTACTCAAAGTAAAAGAGTATTTGTTCTTTAAATACTTTCCAGTTGTTCTTCACAATTTCAACAACATTAAACTGACAGTCGATGAATCGTATTTTTCAGAAAGAATGATCTTCAGGTAAGATAGTTCTGAGTCAGTTCAGTTGTTGTATATATTGAAATACAATTCACAACTTTAAAAACAATCGATTCAAAAGATATTCGATGTAGAATCAGTGAATATTCAATCACATTTCTTCTTCTTCAGAAAACAGAGCTTTTTCATTCTTCATAACAGCAGATCTGTAAGTCTTGAATGTCTCTGTAATAAGTTACAGTGAAAAACTCAAGAGCTTGATATATATTTTTCTTCTTTTCAACGATTCAACTCTATATCTGAAAATTTTGAATGAAAATATCCTCTTAAATTGATCCTTTGAATCATAAATAAACGGCTTTGAATTAGTCAAAGACGCGCTTTAAATTTGGGATTTTAATATGGCATGAAATCATCCTAATAATATTCTCTGAACATAAGGTTCACAACGTAAGGTTGATCTCAAACGTAAGGTTGATATCAAATGTAAGGTTGATCTCAAACGTAAGGTTGATCTCAAATGTAAGGTTGATCATCCATACTTTTCTCTTTAACTCTCAAATGTACGGTATGTAATCCATACTTTTCTCAGCTCTAGAAAGTAACGTTCATGATCCATACTTTTCAATCAAACGTACGGTTGTTCAAAAAAGTAATATTTGTGAACCATAATTTTCTGATAACTTATGGTTGTTTAACCATACTTTTATGATAACCTATAAAGTAAATGACGAATTCCATCCTTATGCTATGCTCCTCAATGTAGGGTAATAACAGTGTTTCCAGAACACGCTAAAGTGATTTCCGAACACGTAGCGCATGAACAATGTTTTCAGAACATGCTAAAACAACTTCCGAACACTTTGTTGAATATACCCCGCAGATTAAACGCTTTAATATTTCTCCAGAAATAAAAATATAAAGAATATAAATTTCCTGAAATATACTTAATGTAAAATCATTAGAATAACAAATAAGGGTATTTGTGAGCATCAAAATCATCACAAAGATATAGATTATTGTTCTCAACAATCTACCCTCAATAATAAAATAAAGTATTATTGAAAACAATACTTTCTCAATAGCTACCTTCGTAAAAGTCATAGTACAGACAAGGATACTACAAGGCGTGTATTACTTTATACACATTGTGTAGTTTTATTTTTATTCACTTAAATGAAAGAGTGTCGCATCTCTTTTCCAAAAACACCCTCTTCTTCCTCGTTTTTGGACCTCGATTCTCTAGAAGGCCGAAAATGTTTCTTCTCATAGATTTTTCATCTGACGTCTGCTCTTCAATTCGTTGATGTCTGCAGGATCACATCAGCAAGTTTAAACACGCGCACCCTATTTTGTTCCAGTTTCCTTACCTCACACACCACAGATTCCATCTAAGAAGAATTGCTAGGATTTGATGGAAACATAGATCTATAAAGATCAGCTTTGAATTGGAGCTCGATATCGGACGTGCCTACATCTACGAGTCTCAGGTAGGTGGTGCATAAATTATTTCGTGTTTTCGCAGACTTTTGGGTGGCGTGGCCATTGGTTCGTATTTGGGTATTTTGAGAAAGACCATTTCATACCTGCTATTTCATATTAAATTGTTTATTTGATTTATGGGATGTATTTGGGTATGCCCTGTTTCCTTTTTTTCTTGAGCGGGGCCAGGTGAGGGGCCATTTGTTATTTGGGGCATTTTGGATGGGGGTTCCAAGATGGTATAAGTCATTTTTGTTTGATTATACTGCTAGGTTTAATTTTTTAAGTGATGATATGAATTTGTTAGAGGCTTCCAAGACCTTGGTGCTGGTATGGGATATCACATATCTAGTGCAATTAAACTATTTAGTTTTTTTCCTATTTAAGTATTTATTTTGATTATATATATGTGATGTGTGATATTGCATATGCTAGAACCTTTGGGTTGTGCTGGGCATGGAATGGGTGCTGTTGAGTGATGTTGATCATTGGCTGGGCTTGGCCCATGTTACATTGGGTGGTTCTAACCACTGGATTGGGTGTCAAGGATGTCGACTTGAGGTAGTGTGATTTCCAGGTTGGGCATGGCCCAAGTTACATGGATGGCAAGGCCATCGAACATGAGAGGCATGGTTGTAGGGGAACGAGGTGTCAAAAATGTTATATATTGGGTACTATTTTGGTGATTACCACTCACCCGGAACTTTGAGTATTGTGCACATAGAGAGACTCCATGATGAGGTGGTTTTGAACACTTGTGTGGGTGGTGACCCCCGATAGATGAAGTTTAGGTACTATTGGTTTTGGGGTGCTTATTGTAGGAAACCATGTGGAAGGTGAAGATCCTTTTGGGGATAACATTGAGGCTATCGGGTTGGGGGCAGAGGCTTGTTGTGATTTGAGGGAAGACATCGTTTTCCCTCTGGTTACTTATTTGAGGAAAAACATTGATGTTCCTATGGGTTATTACTGTTCTGAAATGCCTTCGCGACATCGGTACTTGAGACACAAGGTGTCAGGTGGAATATGTTGTCGGGTTAGATGATAGAGATTCTAGCGTTGGCCGAAGTAGGTGACACTTCATGGTGGCTGTTGAGCACCAGTGGATTTTATGTTTATTTATGCAACGTACTTTTTATTATTTTCCTTATAACTACATGCCTACTTAAACACTTATATTAGGTATGCACCATTGGGTGGTATCCTACTAAGATTCATCTCACACCCTGCACGATCCCTTCGGGACGCGTGTAGACTTTATCGATTTTTTTGAAGGAAATAGATTAGTTTCAGAAGATGGACTATTTTAGCTATTACATGGAGAAGGTATGGACCTTTAGGTCTTGCCTAGCTGAAGTTTACTTTTTTTTTTCTTTCTTTCCTGTATCAGCATACTTTCCTTGTTTATGGTAGCTATTGTTGGTTAACCATTGGCGCCCTTTTATGTATTGACTTTCTATGGATGCATGCCTGGTTTATTTAGTAGTTTCAAGTGGTGTTCAACATGATTTTATGTTTACTTTCCACTGCACTTGTTTATATATTGATTCCGCTTTTTATTGATATTGGATATGCTTTCGCTCTGTGGGTCTGGTTTAAGTCTGCCGAGTCATTTATCTCTGTTTCATGTTACATATTTTTACTCATACCAGTACCATTATTATCCTCTAAGAGGGTAAAACCTCCCCACTATACCCATTTAGACCCTTGCTGCTATTCGGAACCCTTTGGCGTTCGGGGAGGTGCGCCTAAAGTAGTAACACCCGACCCGTTTAGAACTGTTTGGGTGGATGTTCGGGTCTGGGTCATTACAAAGTGGTATCAGAAGAGTTCTTTACAAGGATTTAGTAGCAGTGTTTTGTTGGATACTAATGATATTGATACCTCTCTTTTATTTCTATCGGTTTTACTTTTTGGGATATGGTAGAAAGAAGATAGTTTATTGTTGGAACTGGGTTTCTAGCTTGTACTTGGGTGCCTGCAGCCTCAGGTACGAGGGATGGACTAAGTTTCCATGGGTGGGAATTGCTATTTTTTTTCTCAGATTACAATTTATATGATTTCCACCTCATTGGATCAATTTATGTGTGATGTTATTGATTGTGATATGTAACACTTGACCCAGTGCGGTAAGGGAGAATTAGACCTTGGCCCAGTTTAGAAAGGCATGGTTGTTTGGCTTTTGATAGGCACATTTTTAGGGTATTTCAATTTCATAACTGCACGTATTCTTTGTGAATTGATAATTCCATGTGAATAATATCAATTGCTATGCCTTGTATGCTTTGAAATGTGAATAGGTGAAATTCCTGATAGAATTGATTGTTTATTGCAATGTGTTATTCCAGGCTTTATATATTAATAGAATTGCATGTGGCAGGGTATTTGCGTCTATCTATTATAAGAGCAAGTATGTAATATGATTGAGGTGATTTTGATCATCAGGATTGGGTGAATCGGTCGTTGATTTGAGGGGACATTGGTTGTCAGGACGGGCATGGCCTGAGGTACTTTTGATACATGGATCTATTGAGGGAGGGTGAGGAGGCCATGAGGCCGAGATGCTATGGGGGAGAGTAAGGGTAGTAGTTATGTGCTACCTTGTACTACTTTTCATATCTGTGTGAATATATTATTATATATATATGGGATGTCTGGCCATTTATGGTATTCAGCGGGTTCCTTTTAGACGACTTAGATGGAGCATCAAGCGGGAGATGGTATAGTGCTGCAGGAGCAGGATCAGATTCAGGATCCGGTGCAGGCAGTGCATGAGATGCAGGTACAAACTCAGGGATAGGAACATGTCTAGGATCTAGTGCAGACAGGACTACATCCGGGTTTCGCAGCGTTCGGAACATGGCTCGATGAGCAGCTCCGAGCTAGCCTGGCACGTGTCTTGCAGGGGATCGATAGAGGTGCGCAGGGTACAGAGCCATCTACATCATATCTGACATGGGAGTTCCAATTTTAGCACCCACCATTTTTTAGCGTGAGGGTAGTCCGTAGGATGCTGAGAACTGTATAGAGATCATTTAGATGATCTTTGAGTAGCTCGAGATGCCTCTAGGGCGGAGGGTCAAGCTGGAGACATACATGCTACGAGGACCAGCGAAGCGCTGGTGGGATATGCAGGTTTAGGATTGCAGGCACGAGGTACTAGCATAGAAAGGCTTCGAGGAAAGGTTCTTCAAGAACTTTTACCCAGAGACACTAAGGGAAGAGAGAGCTCGGGAGTTCTTGAGCCTTCACCAGGGATACATGTCCATCATGGACTATACAACTAGTTTCACTGAGCTGTCTCGCTTTGCACCAAGTATGGTAAGAAATGATGCAGTAAGGGTGAGGCACTTTAATGATGTATTAATACATGCCATTCAAATCTAGGTGAATATATTCAGGCTAGGTTCATTCTCATAGGTGGTGAATCAGGCGCTCATAGAAGAGGGTAACTAGAGGGATATGCCCTAGGTTGGCCGGGAGACGGCTTCAGGTGATGGTTCAGATAGTAAGAAGCAAGGAAGGGATGATTTACAATAAGGAAGTCAGGCCAATGACTCATCTAGACCACCTTTTAGCAGTTCAGAAGTGGTTTTCTTTCAGTATTGGCAGCTGGGACATGTTCAGACTCAATGTGATAGGCCTCCAAAGAAGTGTGTTTTATAGGTAGTCTTCTCAGAAAGTTAGCAGACAGGGATCATGACAGACTGTGGAATCTATATTTGGCTCAGGTTTGGTACCAGGAGAGGGTAGTTGAGTTTTAGCTATATGCAGAGGATGTGACAGAGACAGAAGGAACCATATGAGGGGTCAGTGGCCGGTGATTAGAGCAGCACCACAGGGATGTTAGGCATCAAGTAGTTGTACTTCAGGACAGGTGCATGCCATGGAGCTACCAGAGGCTGAGAAGGCTGGTGAGCCTATGACGGTTAGAGTTACACCGCAGGTGTGGCAGTGATATTTTTTTTACTTGTATTGGCCTGGCCTGCTGGGGCATGTCCGCTTTGAGTGCACGAGATGCACAAGATTTATTTGGACTGACTAGATGCTGGTCATTGGGATTGGCACTATATTGAGTGTGTGATATATTTATATATGTATAAGATGCGTGGCATTTGGGGCATCGAGAATGTGGGTTACTTGAGGTGTTTTGGGCATTAGGGAATCGAGGATGCAGGTTACTTGAGGTGCTAGGAACCAGGTTTGTTTTGAGTATCCATGGGATGCATGACCTCGTGGAGGCGAACACTAATGCGGTGCAAGATACGTTTGGGTGTTAGAAATGACATAGGAGAAAAAATGAGGTGTTTGGGTGATGATGCATCATAAGAGGACCATAAGTCTAGAAAACATGTTAGTGAACCTTTTCTTGATTTGAGTTTTATCAGGTTGAGACCATGTTAGGCAATTCCTAAGGTGGGGAGCCCCTTGAGGAATTTAGCCAAAACCTTTTTAGACCAGCGTAGTCTGGGTTACTTTGATCAGGGTGGTATGTTTAGTGCCATATATGGGTTTCATTTGATATCTCAGGGATGAGATATGTTAAGGTGGGGAGATTGTAAGAACCTGAGTTTTTATAACGGGTCAAAATCCCGATCCTATTTGAATTTTTGACTTGTTTCTAAGAAAACTGGGAAAATCTAGGAAGTTTTGGAAATTTCCAAATTACACACCGTATACTTAAAATTGCACTCCATGTATGGGTTAAGAGTTTACCAGCCATGTTCACACCGAGTACATGTCGTGTGATGACCGTGTAATAATTTCCTACTACATGACGTGTAGTGCTGCTTGACACGCTGTGTATTCTTTTTTCCTCGTACCGGTAGAGTTCTAGCCATGTGTTGACCCGTGTGGTATGTCCAAGTTGTGTGGCTACCTCCACTTAAGTCAGAGTATAGAAATGGATACTACACGGCATGTAGTCCTTTATACACATGGTGTAGTTTTATTTTTATTCTCTTAAATGAAAGAGCATCGAGTCTCTTTTCCAAACATACCTTCTTCTTCCTTATTTTCGGACCTTGACGCTCCAAAAGGCCGAAAACATTTCTTCTCATAGATTCTTCATCTGATGTTCATTCTTCAATATATCAGTGGCTATGGGATCACATCAGCAAGGCTAAACCTGTGAAACCTATTTTGTTCCAATTTCCTTGCCTCGTACACCACAGATTCCATCCGAGAGGAATTTTCAGGATTTGACGGAAACATAGATCTATGAATATCGGCTTCAAATTGGAGCTCGATATCAGATGTTACTACATCTAAGAGTCTCAGGTAGATGGTGCATACCTTCTTTCATGATTTTTAATACATTTGGGTGGTGCGGCCATTGGCGTGTATTCAGGTATTTTGAGAAAGACCATTTCATACCTGGTATTGCATATTAAATTGTTTATTCGATCTATGGGATGCCTATGGGTATTCCCTGTTTCCTGTTTTTCTTGAGTGAGGTCGGGTGAGGGGACATTGCTCATTTGGGGCATTTTGGATGGGGGTGACAAGATGGTATAAGTTGTTTTTGTTTTATTAGACTGCTACGTTTAATTTTTTTAGTGATGATATGAATTATTAGAGGCTTCCAAGACCTTGGTGCTGATATGGGACAACACATATCTAGTGCAATTCAACTATTTAGATTGATTTTTCCTATTTAATTATTTCTTTGGATTATATATATATGTGATGTGTGATATTACATATGCTGGAACCTTCAGGTTGTGCTGGGCATGGTCTGGGTGTTGTTGAGTGATGTTGATCACATGTTGGGCTTGGCCTGAGTTACATTGGGTGGTTCTAACCATGTGATTGGGTGTCATGGACATCAGCTTGAGGCAGTGTGACTATCAGTATAAGGACTCAGGCCTTAAAACATTACATAATCTTGAATTAAATGGATAATTCGCATTGATGAACTTTTCAGGTTTAGAGTTTTAGAAAATTAGGCCATAACTATTTCATTACATCTCAAAAATTACAAAGTAGAAAATTCTACTCAGTTTCAATTTTTTTTCATAAAATAAAAACTCTTGAAAAAAAAAGAGTCATGTCTAGTTCCATGTTTTAGACATCATGACTTTTTCTTGATCCCATCCTTGACCCTATTCATCTTTAAGTCCTATAAAAAACATTTCAAAACTTGCGATGAATATAAAAATCTGAGTAAGGGTTATAAAATAATGAAATAAAACATTATTCCATCAATACATACCAAACATAATCCCATACCTCATGAAATCATCAAATTTATGAATAACAAATAGAAATCATAAATTATAAAGGTAACTTGTGGCATACATAACATACTTACGTTGTAGCTTTCACAACTACATAGGGAGTTACATTTGGAATACCCATCACAGTATATTCCCTAAATCTATTAGAAAAAACATCCACGTTTACCTCCGTCATGTTACCCAATAAATTGGAGAGATATCTCGAGATCACCCACCCTAGGTTTATCATGGAACCACCCATATATGTAAACAATTCCCAAGAACAATAACATAATCATAACACATGAACAAGCATAAAGGAAAAATAACCTTTCCACTTTGCAATCACAATATAACATTTCAATATATTGACACAATCAATCCATTATCAAAACCATTTTCAATACCAAAATATGTAAAAGAGTATATGGTATTTATTTTTCTTTTAAAAAAACTACGGCTTGTTAAGGAATCCAAAGAACAAATAATACTCGTGGCGGCAGAAAGCTCATTGTCACCACATATGTTAAAAAACATTCCTTTTTGTCATTTTAGTAAAACACTTCATATGAAAAGATTCCATTTAAATGAAATGAAAATTAAAAGGTGTTAATACACTATATAATATAAAGTCTTGTATAAATCAAAATACTCCTCAATGAAAGGCGATTGAGATGAAGTCCCTTATGAAAATTCGGCAGCCTAACAACATCACTTTAAAATTCAGAAAATGAGTTGATGAGAGAGAAAAGGATCTCTCATAAATTGAACAAAAAATTTAAAGCAATAAGGATATAGAAGCACATATACCAACATAAGAAAATGGAAATTAAAATACACAACATAAAATAAGTCTTTGACAAAAAAAGAGTGTGAAAGGTTCCCTTACAAAGATCGTATCATTAAATTAAGGATAAATCAATGACTTAATTATGTGTGAAAAATATAAATACACCAAATATAAGTGGATATTAACTGTAAAACAATAATATTTAATTAACATATATTTATAGCATGACATAATCAATAAGTATAAGTTCAACCCAAAGAATGGAAATTGGGTAAAGAAGTTCCCTTACCTCATGTCCAACTTGACCCGCTCGTTCTTTAATATCCTGAATAATAAACTAAAGTTAATTTATAATTTATTAATAACCTTTTTCAAGTTTATTATTCCTTTTATATCACTTATTACCATTTTGTAAACATTATATAATCATTTAATTTAATAATGGTCGTTTTGTCGATATTTGGTACTTGAGTCAAAAATGAACTTCTTATAATTACAAGTTGTTCATGTGGTCAAAATCACATTATCTCCAGAATTATATTCATGATTTAGATATCATATATATCATATATATCTAGTATATATATGTATTTATAATAGTACATAGAGTTAATAAATGAAATGCACCGTTCATGGAGACGGTAAGTCGTACGTACGCATGAACGCTACTTTCATTTCTATTTCATATTTAATGGAATGAAAAAATAATGATACATAGGTATATAATACTTCCAGTATAATATCATATATAGTTTCAGTAACTCCATCCTTTATATGTTCCACATATGGAATGAACGGGTCATATCACTTTGAGAGTGCGGTAGTTCGCATTTCATCAAATGAAATTATCGTATTTACCCACTATGGAAACCATAAAGCTATTTTATAAATGAAAAATACAAAAACATAGAAACAATATAAATATAATATATATCACATATAAATATAGTTCCATATTAATGGACACTATAAGAGGTGGTAGGAGAAGATTGAAAAATCATCGTTTTGCGAGGCAGTAGTTCGCCGTCCACAGAAATAGTATGTTCTTTACCCATTAGATGGAGGTGTGTGTAAGTGTAGTTCGAATAACTCTCATAAAAATAACCTAGTATATTTATTATACTGGGTTTTCTATAAAAGAAATTAATAAAGAGAGTTTAGGGGGTTGGATAAGTAAAATAAAAATAAAGAACTTAAGAGAAGACGTTACCTTTAAATTGGGTATCTTCCTTTGGTTTGAACTAAAAGGTTTACTTCAAGTGACTTCTACCTAAGGTAATAATTCCAGGAGGAAAATAGGGATTTAGAGAGATTAATTGAGAAGATTTTGGATGAGCCAAGGGTCTTGAGAAGTGTGAGGAATGAGTTACAATTGAGGGATTTTTATAAGGGGGAGGAGGAGCTCTTTAGGAAAGTTTGAAAATATTATTTTATTATATAATGATTTTTGGTTTCAAAAGGTCCCAAACTCATTAAAGTATAATATAAGATGACTCTTGTTCAAAATAAAATCATCCAATAAAAATTTTACAGGTTCTGGATATTGTTTTTATTTTTATAATCTTATTTTTTTAAATCATTCATTAATGAGGTAAACACTGCATCATTATTGTGTCGTAAATAATTTTATTTATTTTATGTTTAAAAATTATAAACAAATACCATGATGTAGAAAATATTATTATATTTAAAATTAATATTTATAGTCTAAGGGATAACGTATATAAACCCATGTAAAAATTTATTTACTAAAAGATATATGTTTAAGTCATTTTTGTCTTTACATTAAATTAATTAATACAAAGTGTCATTATCACTATTAAGTGGCTTCATGGGGTCCCAAAATAGACCCAAGGATTCCCATCGTAAGACATGTATCAAAAAATAGGATTAGGACACATGTTAGGGTAATTTAATATTATAATAATATTATATTTTACCCTTATTTACAAGATTTACCCTTTAACCATGGTAAATAAAATATTTACTGATGTAAATATTTAAAATGTATAAAAATAAAAGTTGAATATTTGAACAATTTGGACCTCCTGATTCCAAATATGGAATACATTTTTCCAAATTCAAAACACATAAGTGGTATAAATTAATTTAAAAGTAATTTTCATTGTCAAAACAAAAAGCGTGGTTTTAAGAAATAATAACTATCAAAAGATTGATACTTTTTTATGTCAAATTTCAAAGTAAAATTACTTAAAATGACTAAAATTGGATTAAATGGTAAAAATATAATCTAATTACACTTTAAAACCAATTAAAAAATAATATAACCATATAAATAGATTAGATTAAAAGGCAGTTTTGAATTAAAATACAATATTTTTCATTATTCATTAAAAAAATGAACATTATCATAAAAATACCAAAATTTCATTCAAATTAAATTTTAATTTCTCAATTCTAAATAATAATATAATTTTTTTAAAAGAACCTATAAAAGTGAAAAAAACTAGATTTAAAAATGGTTCGCCATCAAAAGGTAGTAAATCGACCTTTTAAAAAATATTGAAGTATTTGTGCTTAAAATCAGATTTTTTTCTTTTTTTAAGCCTATAAAATTTATTGGATAAATGTAAAAACATTTAGAAAACATGTATAATAATATTTTAGTTAGTTATTTTCATTCCCTCTATTACAACGGCTAGGTGTTAACTACTATTTAAAATAATAATATTATATTATTAGTGTGCAATGTAAGATTTCAAAGAAACTCATCGTTGCGTATCAGGTACGCCATCGAACATAGTATCCCCTTTAAAGTAAAATTAATTTTTAATTCACAAATATTAATAAATATGAAATTTCTTATTATTTACTTACCTGGGATGTTACATCTTTCCCCCCTTTTGAAAATTGCATCCTCTCAATTTTTATTCACTTATCAAATAAGTCGGGCTATTTATCCCTCATAGCATTTTAAGATTTCAACATTATCTCTTAAAACATATGGGTTTCCCAAAAAACCTTTACCTGATAAATTACCTTATTTAACAACACTTTCTCTCTACGACCAAGAATCCAGACTGGTTGTTCCTCATAAGACAGATTCTCTTCCAACTGAACTACCTCTAGGCTAAAAACATGAGATGGATCCGACATATACTTTCTCAACATTGAAACATGAAAAATATTGTGTACCTGGGATACACATAGAGGTAAATCCACTCTGTAGGCAACTAATCCAACTTTCTCTAGGATTTCATAGGGTCCAATGAACCTCAGACTCAACTTTCCCTTCTTACCAAAATGCATCACACTTTTCCATGGAGAAACTTTGAGAATGACATGATCACCTACCTCAAATGAAAGATCCTTCATCTGGTTATCCTCATAACTTTTCTTCCTTCTCTGAGATATTCTCATGTTATTTTGAATCAACTAAACTTTTTCTGCCATCTCTTCAACCAATTATGGTCCCATCAGTTTCCTTTAACCTACTTCATCCCAAAAATCCGGAGTTCGACACCGCTTCCTATATAATGCCTTAAATGGAGTCGTCCCTATACTGGAATGAAAGTTTTATTATAAGAAAATTCAACCAAATAAAGATTTTGGTCCCAACTTCCCTGTTAATCCAGTGAACAAGCATGTAGAATATCCTCCAAGGACTGAATTATTCATTCTGAATGACCATTCGATTGAGGATGAAAAGTTGTACTAAGATTTAATTCAGTACCCAACGACTTCTGAAGGCCTTTACAAAAGTTAGAAGTAAACCTAGGATCATGATCAGATACAATGGAGAGGGGAACTCCATGAAACCTGACTATCTCTTTAACATACAATCGAGAAAGTTGATCTAGAGACAAATTATCTCGAATAGGAAGGAAATGAGCAGATTTAGTCGATTGATCAAAAATAACCCAAATTTAATTTTTGCCTCGAGATGTATTTGGTAATCCTACAATTAAGTCCATGGATATATTTTCCCATTTCCACTCTGGAACCAGTAAAGGCTGAAGCATCTATTTTAGTAACTGACGCTCTGCTTTAACATGCTGACAAGACAAACACTCCATAGTAAAATCAGCAATATCTATTTTCATTACATCCCACCAGTAATACTCTTGAAAATATATATACATCTTAGTATTACCAGGATGAACTAAAAATGGAGAACTATGAGCTTTACATAATAACTCTTTCTTAAACTATGAATCACAAGGCCAACATAATCTCTTACCAAACCTCAAAATAAAATCATTATCGATGTTAAATTCCGGAAACTTAACCTTCTAAACCAACTCTACATTTTTTTTGTAACTCATTACCTTCCTTATGAACATGCTTAATTCTGTCTGATAGATATAATTTCACTGACACCTGAAACAATACAGAGGAATTTTTTGCACCAACAACTTATATGCCAAAGTTCATCAAGTCTTTAATCAAAGGACCTTGTTCCAAACATTACAAGTTTAATGTAGAATTACTTTTTCAAATAAAAGGATCGGCCACTTTATTTTACTTTCCTAGATGGTAATTAATTGTGTAATCATAATCCTTGATTAATTATATCCATCTCCTTTGTATCATGTATAATTCTTTTTGAGTTAATATATGCTTTATACTTTTGTGTTCAGTATATATTTCACATTTTACTCCATACAAATGATTCCTCCAATTTTTTAAAGCAAAAAACAATAGCATCTAATTCCAAATCATGTGTAGGGTAATTTAACCCCTGAGGTTTCAACTAACGTGAAGCATAAGCAATTAACTAATCATTCTGCTTAAGGGCACAACCAAGTCCTTTCAACAAATCATCACTGTAGATAATAAACTCACCATCTCTGGATGGAAATGCCAAGACTAGAGCATTCACCAATCATTTTTTCAATTCCTGAAAACAATCATCACATTCTTTTGTCCAGATGAACTTAACACCTTTTAGAGTTAAATTAGTCAGTGGGATAGATAACCATGAAAAATTTTCAATAAAACTCCTACTAAACCAAGAAAACTACATATATTGGTTATATTTGTGGGTCTTGGCCATTATTCAACAATTTTTGTTTTAGCAAGATCAATAGTTATTCCATATTTAGAAACAATGTGACCAAGGAATGAAATTTGTTGTAACCAAAACTCACACTTGCTGAATTTACCATATAGTTTCTTTTCTTTTAAGGTCTCTAAGACAACCCTTAAATGACATTTATGCTTCTCTATACTTTTATAATATACCAAAATATCATCAATTAACACAACCACCATTTATCACCTGAGTCAACTGATCCATCACTACAAAAAACTGTTCAATTCTGATTCCGACCAACTCAGGATGCTGATTTGGAAGGTCATTTCCCTCGGTATGCCTTCCCATCACAACTTCCATGTTTCCACAATGAAAAACCATTATGAACATAGAAATATATTAGGCTAATCAACATGGTAATCTGTAAATTCTATATCATTTCAATATTAACGTAAATTAATTTATGGAGATTAATTTAATAGTATCCTAACTCCTAAAGTTGTCTAAACCGACCTCTGATACCAACTATAAGGACTCAAGCCTTAAAACATTACATAATCTTGAATTAAAGGGATAATTCACATTGAGGATCTTTTCAGGTTTATAGTTTTAGAAAATTAGGCCATAACTATTTCATTACATCTCAAAAATTACAAAGTATACACTTCTACTCAGTTTCCATTTTCTTCATAAAATAAAAACTCTTGAGAAAAAAGAGACTTGTATAGTTCCATGTTTTAGATAGCATGACCTTTCCTTGATCCCATCCTTGACCCTATTCATCTTTAAGTCTTGTGAAAAACATTTCAAAACTTTGGATGAGCATAAAAAGCTTAGTAAGTGTTATAAAATAAAGAAAGAAAACATTATTCCATTAATACATACCAAGCATAAGCTCATACCATATGAAATAATCAGATTTATGAATAACACATAGAAATCATAAATCATAAATGTAACTTGTGGCATACATAACATACATATGTTGTAGCTTTCACAGCTACGTAGAGAGTTACATTTGAAATACCCATCATTGTATATTCTCTAAATATATTAGGAGAAAATGCATGTTTACCTCTGTCACGTTACCCAATGCATTGGAGAGATATCTCGAGCTTACCCTCCCTAGGTTTATCATGGAACCACCCATATACATAAACAATTCCCAAGAACCATAACATAATCATAACACATGAACAAGCATAAAGGAAAAATAACATTTCCACATTGTAATCACAATATACCATTTCAATATATTGACATAATCAATCCATTATCAAAACAATTTTCAATACCAAAATATATAAAAGAGTATATGGTATTTATTTTTCTTTTAAAAAAAACTACGGCTTGTTATGGAATCCAAAGAACAAATAATACTCACGGCGGCGGAAAGGTCGTTGTCACCGCATACGTTAAAAAACATTACTTTTTTTCATTTTAGTAAAATGCTTCGTATAAAAAGATTCCCTTTGAATGAAATTAAAATTCAAAGGGGTTTATACACTTTATAAAATAAAGTCTTGTATAAATCAAAATATGCCTCAATGAAAGGATATTGAGATGAAGTCCCTTACAAAAATTCGGCAGCCTAACGGCGTGACTTTACAATTTAGAAAATGATATGATGATAGAGAAAAGGATCTCTCATCACTTTGACATAAAATGTAAAGAAATAAGGATATATAATCACATATCCCAATATAATAAAATTTAAATTTAAATACACAACATAAAAGAATTCTTTGACCAAAAAATAGGGTGAAAGGTTCCCTTACAAAGATCGTATCATTAAATTAACGATAAATCAATGAAATAATTATGTGTGAAAAATATAAATACACCCAATATAGTGGATATTAAGTGTAAAATAATCAGAGTTCATTCACACATATTTATAGCATTACATAATCAAGAAGTATAAGTTCAACCCAAAGAATAAAAATTAGGTGAAGAAGTTCCCTTACCTCGTGTCCCACATGACATGTTCGTTCTTTAATCTCTTGAATAATAAACTAAAGTTAATTTATACTTTATTAATAACCTTTTTAAAGTTTATTATTCCTTTTATATCACTTATTAACATGTTTTAAACATTATGTAATCATTTATGTTAATAATGGTAATTTGTTTTCGATATTTGGTACTTGAGTAAAAAATGAACCTCTTATAATTACAAGTTCTTCATGTGGTCAAAATTACATTATCTATAGACTGATATTCAAGATTTAGATATCATATATATAATATAAATATATTTATAGTATATATATGTATTTATAATAGTATATAACATTTGGAGGTAATAAATCAAATGCATCGTTCATGGAGATGGTAAGCCGTACGTATGCATGAACGCTACTTTCATTTCTATTTCATATTTAATGGAATGAAAACATAATGATAAATAGGTATATTATAATTATAGTATAATATCATATATTGTTTTATTAACTCCATCCTTTATATGTTCCATGTATGGCATGAACGAGTCATATCACTTTGAGGGGGCGGTAGTCCGCACTTCCTCAAATGAAATTATCGTATTTTCCCACTATGGAAACCATAAAGGGATTAAATAAATGAAAAATAAAGAAGAATAGAAACAATATAAATATAATATATATAAAATATAAATACATTTCCATATTAATGGCCACCATAAGAGGTGGTAGGAGAAGATTGAACAATCATCGTTTCGTGAGGCAGTAGTTCGCCGTCCACAGAAACAATATGTTCTTTTCCCATTAGATGGGGGTGTGTGTAAGTGTAGTTAAAATAATAATCATAAAAACAACCTAGTATATTTATTGTACTAGTTTTTTTATAAAATAAATGAATAAAGATAGTTTAGGGGGTTGGAGAAGTAAAATAAAAGAAAAGAACTTAAGAGAAGATGTTACCTTTAAATTGGGTATCTTCTTTTGGTTTGAACCAAAAGGTTTACTTGAAGTGCCTTATTCCTAAGGTAAGGATTATAGGATGAAGAGAGGGAAGTAGGGAGATTAATTGGGTAGATTTTGGACGATCCAAGGGGCTTTATAAGTGTAAGTAATGGGTTATAAGTGAGGGATTTTTACAAGGGGGAGGAGGGGCTCTTTAGGAAAGTTTAAAAATATTGCTTTATTATATAATGAATTTCAGCTTCAAAAGGTCCAAAACTCATTAAAGTAGAATATAATATGAATATTATTCGAAATAAAATCATACAATAATAATTTGATAGGTTTTGGATAGTGTTTTAATTTTTATAATCTTATTTATTTAAATCATTCATTAATGAGGTAAACACATCATCATTATTGTGTCATAAATAATTTTATTTACTTGATGTCTAAAAATTATAAAAAAAATACCATGATGTAAGAAATATTTTTAGATTTCAAATTAATATTTATATTATAAGAGATAACTTATATAACCCAATGTAAAAATTTATTTACTAAAAGATATATGTTTATGTCATTTTTTTCTTTACTTTAAATTAATTAATATAAAAAGACATTATCACTCTTAAGTGGCTCCATGGGGTCCAAAAATCAAAAAAAGGATTCCCATGGTCAGAAATGTATCATCCAATAGGATATAACACATGTTAGGGTAATTTAATATTATTATAATACTATTTTTTACCCTTATTTACAAGATTTACCCTTAAACCACGGTAAATAAAATTTTTAGTAAAGTAAATATTTAAAATGTCTAAAAATAAATGTTACCTATTTACACAATTTTTACCTCCTAATTCCAAATATGGAATCCATTTTTTCAAATTCAAAACATAGAATTTTTAGAAATTAATTTAAAATTATTTCCCTTTGTCAAAACAAAAAAGCGTGTTTTTAAGAAATAATAACTATCAAAAGATTGATATTTTTTATGTAAAATTTAAAAATAAAATTACTTACAATGAAAAAAATTGGATTAAATGGTAAAAATATAATATAATTACACTTTAAAACCAATTAAAAAGATAATATAACCATGTAAATAAATTATATTAAAAGGTAGTTTTGAATTAAAATACAGTATTTTCACTATTCATTAAAAAAAGGAACATTATCATAAAAATACCAAAATTTCATTCAAAGTAAATTTTGATATCCCTATTCTAAATAATAATATTATTTTTTCAAATATAACATATAAAAGTGACCAAAAATAGATTTAAAAATGGTTCTCCATCAAAAGGCGGTAAATAGACCTTTTAAAGAATATTAGACTATTTGTGCTTAAAATCAGATTCTTTCTTATTTTAAGGCTCTAAAATTTATTTGATAAATGTAAAAATATTTAGAAAACATTTATAATCATATTTTAGTTAGTTATGTTCATTTATACCATTACAACGGCTAGGCGTTAACTACCATTTAAAATAATAATATTATATTATTGGTGTGCAACGTAAGAGTTCAAAGAAACTCATTGTTGCGCATCAGGTATGCCATCAAACATAGAATCCCCTTTAAATTAAAATTAATATATAATTCACAAATATTAAAAAATATGAAATGTCTTATTCTTTATTTACTAGGGATGTTACAGTCAGGTTGGGCATGGCCCATGTTACTTGGATGACAAGTCCATCAGACTTGAGGGACATAGTCGTAGGGGCATGAAGTGTAAGAGATGTTGTGGCTTGGGTACTATTTTGGTGATTACCGCTCACCCGGAACTTTGAGTAGTGTGCACATAGAGAGACTTTGTGATGAGGTGGTTTTGACCACTTGTGTGGGTAGAGACCCCTGATAGATACTATTTAGGTACTATTGGTTTGGGGGTGATTGTTGTAGGAATCTACATGGAAGGCGAGAAGCCTTCAGGGGATAGTGTTGAGGCTATTGGGTTGGGGGCATAGGCTCACCCTAATTTGAGGGCGGACATGGTTGTCCCTCTACTTACTTATTTGAGGATAGAAATTGTTGTTCCTCATGATTAATACAGTTTGGATGTGCCTTTGGGACATAGGTACTTTAGACACAAGGTGTTAGGTGGAACATGGTACCGAGTTACATGATAGATATTCCAGCATTTTCTGAAGCTGGTGACACTTCATGGTGGCTGCTAAGAACCAGTGGAGTTTATGTTTATTTGTGTATCGTACTATTTACTATTTTCCTTATAACTACATTCCTGCTTAAACACTTATATTAGGTACATACCATTGGGTGGTATCCTACCAAGATTCATCTCACACCCTGCATGGGCCCTTCAGGATTCGTGTAGACTTTATGGATTTGCGTGCAGGAAAGAGATCAACTTCAAGAGTTGGACTGTTTTAGTTGTTGCGTAGAGATGGTATGGACCTCAAGGTCTTGACTAGCTGGAGTTTACTTTGTTTTTATTTCTTTTCTGTATCATCATGCTTTCCTTATTTGTGGTAGCTACTGTTGGTTATCCATTGGTTCCCTTTTATGTATTGACTTTCTATGGATTCATTCTTGGTTTGTTTAGTAGTTTCAAGTGATGTCCACCATGCTTTTCTATTTACTTTCGACTGCAATTGTTTATATATTCCTTCCACTATTTATTGTTATTGGATATACATCTACTCTGTGGGTATGGTTCGAGCTTGCTGATTCATTTATCTCCATTTCATCCTACATATTATTACTCAGACTAGTACCATTATTATCCTCCGATAGGTTATAACCTACCCACTATACCCATTCAGACCCTCGCTGCTAGTCAGCAACCTTTGGTGTTTGGGGAGGTGCACCTAAGGTAGTAACACCTGATCCGTTTAGCGTTATTCGGGTGGTTGTTCGGGTATGGGTCATTACAAGGCCGGTATCTAGGTTTTCACGGGATCAATCCCAGGTAGGATTTCCTTTCCTCTCCTTTCCCCTACTTCAGTTTCTTAGCCATTTTGTTGGAATGTACTTGGGTTGGCATGACATTGGGCCCACTATGACTAGGACTTTGTCTTGCTTTATGGAATGATTCCTCACTATAAAAGGTTTCAATTTTTTTTGACACATTTCCTTGATTTTCATAAACCCTGATTACCCATGATGGAAGTATTACTTTTCTTGGATGATTCTATTCCCCCCTCTTCATAAATCTGTATTCATTTAGGTATAACCAAATGATATACTATTTTATTCCATAAAACATATTATTGATGATTCCATAAAACATACATGATTATAAATTCCCTATTCTTCTATGATTAATGTATTATATAATTTATTCTATTACTTATGAGGTTTCCTTCTCTTATTTGTTTCTAATTATTTTACTACTTACATATTCCAATATATTATTCTTTGATTTTATTGGAACATAAGATTGAAATTATGATTTCCAGATACATAAAAATGACATTCATAACTGTTTATAAGAATCAATTCTTTGAAAAATTATTGGGCTATATAAATATGCCAAAGAGATTTTATACAAGATAATTTCAAACCTAAAAACCCATCAATCCATGATGAAATCAGATCTCTTGAAATTAATAGGATGATTAATTTATACTAATTAACGTTACAATAATTGATATAAATATACTCTTACTAGATACCTCATCCATATTATTTTACAACATAAAAATCATTTACCATACCTCATTTATTAGATAGTTAACACAACATGATAGGAATATCACCTTTAATTAAGAAACATGACATCTAACCAAAGAAAATATATTCTTTTAGAAAGTATTCATTATGTTTATATTTCTAATAAGTAGAAAAAAATTACTTTGTATTTATTTTTTCCAACTCATTGGTAGGATATATTTTCCTTTTTTAAATTCACCTCACATATCATTTATGTAAAGATAATTGGAGAGATTTTTTTCTTGGAATTAAACCAATTCCTTGGTTAGTAATGTCATAGAAGCATTGGAATACAATGATTTTTTATGAATTGTAAATAATTAATCATCACTGATGAAGATTATTCATTATTTTTAGTGATGGTTTTGGATTTTATGATATCTTCAATTATGAGGAGTGCATGATAGATTCTTATGAACATGTTTTTGAGACTCAAATATCTCAATTATATTATTGTTATACATTCATAAAACATCAATCTTGGGATTAATTACACCATTTTTTCCATTTAGTATTTGACCCTTAATATTTTTAATTCATCCCAAGATTGATGAATATTTTATTGTCTAACTCCAATATTGATGAAGACATAAACATAAATAATAATGAAGGTTACACAATGTTTGTAGAATACATATAATGTAATATTTGGAATTAATCTCAGGACTAATATTCAATGCTAGTGAGGTGAATATTTGGTTTAAATCCAAGATTGATGTAGAAATAATGTAATATTTGGTATCCTATAAAGAGAGGTTTTACTATCGGGTGGATGCATTATGTATGGATTCATTCCAATATTTATGTTCTTTCATAAACTGAAAACATGTATCTATTTGAAAAATAATATTGTGTATATAAGTATAGTCATAATTTATGTTCTTATATATAATATATAAAGTAATGAATGCCTTTAACTATATGTATACGGTCTGCATAATCAAAGAAATCCACCATTAACAATATGAATAACAGTTCTATGATTTACGAAAATTTGTATCAATTTCATCACTTTTTGTATATATTATTTTACCACCACCTTTCCATTAACATAATTTCAATCTTACACAATATCTAATATTGCATATGATGTATTACATTAATGTAATTTTTTTCTTCTATGTAAGGAACTTAAAGTGTTTCATTTATTTTTTTTCTTGATCTTTCTTATCATTAAATTTTTCTGCAATAAAACAAACCCATAATCAATCATATGAGTATAAAATAGTTTTTGTCAAATGAGGTGAGACTTATTAGTTACTATCCTTATATTAATTTATCTATAAGGATGGGTATGTAGAATTGAATTATAATGTAACACCTCACCTCTAATATTTAACATTATTTCCTTTTTCTACGTAATGGTAGGTTACCTCTTGTATGTAGGTTGCAGATCTTATTATGTGTGAAATTTTTTCCTATTTATTATTAAAATATTTTGACAATTATCTCTGATATTGATGAAATATTCTTATTTTTTTCTCTAAATTATAAATTGTGGGAAATTGATTAATTACAAAATAAATTTTCCTTTTGATTTTAAAATCATCTCTATCACTTAACTTTGAATAGAAGACACACGATGAGGGGTGAGTTCAATGTGAAACTCTATTTTATTATAAGTTTTATTTTTTATATAATAATAATAATATAAAATAACATTATTATTATTTTGGGTTTCCAAACATTAAAACAAACATAACTTCTCCGTATGGTATCTGATTGATGAACTGTCCATGGAAACATGACCTTGGAATTGAGACAGTCATTTTAAGATTGATATTAGATACCTTTTTTAGACTCGTTCCCTAGGTCAATGAAACACCCAATGATAAAAAATTATTATTATTGCGGGGTCTTGTTTCTGGTATATCTCACCCATACGATGTCAGAATGAAAAACCATCTATGACACTAAGAACCTAAAATTAAGTCGAACGTTTTAAGGACAATTTTGGGTATTTACTTTAGACTTGTGGCTCAGGCCCACGAGATTCCATTTGAGTGTGATGCTATGAAATGTGACTTTTTCCCCAGGTTTCTAATTGAGGCAAGTGAATAGACTATATTGAGAATTTTTCTATGAGGATTGCAGTGGTGTGATCTGTTTGGCTATATGGATCCCTTTTAAGAGGCATATTTGTGAAATTACAGTTTTTCCCTTGGATTGATGATAAGCCTCATGTGTTCCTTAAGATTGAGTATGATACATATTGTGTAGTATCCTTACATGACTTGTTGTGATACATGTCTAGAAAGCCATGTTATGAAAAGGACATGGCCAGGAAGAAGAGAGGTACTATGCACCCTGTGGGTCCCCAGCCTATTGTTTGCCTCTTTTTGAGGTAACATAAATGTTTCATATCTCCTTTGTTTGAACTAAGATTTTGTCCTACTAGTGGCCTATCTTAAGTGTTTTTCCACGTAGAATGCGATGATTCCCTTAGAAGAGGATTTTAAGATATGATGAGAGATGTTCTGAGTAATAAGCTTCTTTAGGTGGTGCTTGATGATGTCAGTGATGGGCATGATCATCAGAGAGTTTAGATAGATATGGTACTCTGGTGTCATATCAGCATGTAGGTCCTCTATCCATAGAGATTGTACTCCATTGTCGTATAAGAGTTCGGGTCCTCCAAATTTCTTATAGAGATAGAGATGGTACTCCATTGTCCTATCTGCGTGCATGTCCTCTACCCATGAAGATAATACTACCCTATTGTATCAGGGTGAGGGTCCTCCATAATCATTGTACAGATAGATACAGTACTCCCTTGTGGAACCATGATGTGGGTCCTATATCCATGGATATGGTACTCCCTTGAAATATTAGTGCACGATTCCTCTATAATCATTTTATAGATAGAGACGGTACTCCTATGTGTCACCAAGGTGTGATTCCTCTATCCATAGAGATGGTACTCCCCTGATGAATCAGGGCACGGGTCCTCATTACTCATTGTATAGATAGAGACGATACTCTCATGTCACACAAGGGCTTGGGTCCTATATACATCGAGATAACACTACCCTATTGCATCAGGGTGCATGTCCTCCATACTCGTTCTATAGATAGAGACGATACTCCCTTGTCACACTAGGGTGTAGGTCCTCTATCCATGGAGATAGTACTCCCCTATCATACTAGGGTGTGAGTTCTCTATACTTGCTTTAAAAAAACATAATGGAATCCCCCTATCAGTATAGGGAGTGGGTCCTCTACTTGGAAATTGTACCACCCTTGACTATGAGGCACAATGATGAGACGTGGTTTGGCGTATCTCTGGACTCATGAAGAATAAGGACGCTTTCCCTATTGAGACAAGTTTTTGTGACATGACCTAAAATAGTGCAGGTGAGTCAGTGCCTCCCAAATCCGATAATATTAATGTGTGGTGATTGAGTTCCTTAGACTTGATTGTTCTATTCATACACATGAGATATTGGGCATCATTGATGAACTTCTTTTGAAACTATTATCTACTCTTCTTCTTGGGATCAGCTATGAGATGGAGATACCCTTACTCTCTCATTTGGGATTCTTTGACTGAGTATATATATATATATATATATCCTTCTTCGGTACCCACTCCTTGTGTTTTTATTACTCTCTTGGTAGGAGAGGAGACAATGCATGGGGTATGACACGTTATTTCCATTTCTATATTTTTGTGGATGGATGGGTGTACTCTACAGCTATATGTAGATAAGACTCAATGAGAATTTCATCTTATCACCATATCGATCTCCTTGTGTTTGGATGAGTTTAATTTTACTCTGTTGCTGGGTTGAACTGTACTCTTTCACTGTACATTGTTCTCTCTAATATTTTCCCCTTATGTTGTATCTCTTACTGCTCCCCCTTTAGCCTTTCGGGGAATTCTATTGGGTAGGTATATACTCACCCCTGCATTGGTTTTCCCTGTATGTTTTGTGTCTTATGCAGACGACAGATATGTTAGTCGTGACTTCAGAGGGATATGGGGTGCTTGGACTGTGTATAGTGGTCGTAGCTTGGGATCCAGAAGTTAGGATCTCTAATATATTTTAATTTTATAGTTTTATATTAGTTTGGGACACATTTCTGGTTGGTCATGTATTTTTCCCCTTTTCTATTCAGTTTACACTACTGTACTTCGTACTGTTTAGAGGTCCATGCATGTTTGGTTTATTTATAGTAGTTTTTATCTTTTATTTCATCCCCTCTGCACTTTTTCATTGAGTTGGTTGTGTGTGTGTACATGTACTTAGGAAAAGGCCTCCTGAGTGAGTTATTCCTTCGATGCTTGTTTCCACCCCTGGCCTATGGAGGCGGGCTTGGGTTAGTTGCGAATCGAACCTCAAATTTGTAAATGCTATGTTTATTTTAATTCACTTTCAAATAGTTTTTCAAGGTTACCCTATGGAAAGTGAGGGCTTAGGCCCATTTTTTATTTCTAATGTTATATTACATTATTTGAATGAAAAGAGATGAAATATTTGATGTTTTCTAAATAGTTTCAAATGCCTAAATTTTTTAAATGACCAAGAACCCTTTTGACTGATTTTACCTTTGTTTTGAAATTGGTGTTCTTGGGTTATTTGAAATGAGTGATTTATTCACATGGAAAGAGGGGTAAACCCATGTTTTTTAATGTTTTCAAACGTTTTATAATTTTAATACTTCCTTTGAATGATGTAGTGTTTCATTGAAAGAAATTATTTTTTATGGCCCATTTGGCATTGTTATGATGATTTGTGAAAGGAAGAATGTATGATTACCCTTTTGAATGTTGAATTTTATAAAAGGTTTTGAATTTAAATTGATTATGCTTTATGGCTTCATTGGAACTTTATTATATATCTATTATTACTAAAAAATAGGCCTTTAAAAGCACTAGAAATAACCTTTTTAGCACTAGAAAAGTGCCGACTACCTGAGTGAGATTAAAAGACCTAATCTTTTATTAGTGAATTTTTATCACCGATAAAGGACCCCTTTATCAACACTTCTATAATCACTGATAAAGTTTACCTTTATTATCACTTTTAAAAGCACTGAAAAATGTGTCCATTATCAGTGATTTTAAAAGTGCTAATAAATGTGTCCTCTATCAGCACTTTTAAAAGTGCAGAAAAAGGCGCATACTGTAGTGTGTTGTAATAGAACACTGCAACACCATTAAAGTGTGTTGTAACATCACATCACAACAACAAAAACACCACGAAATCAGAAAAACAATGTATGAATACATAATTTAAATTAAAATAAAACAATATAGGCTTATTTTCTCAATTTTGGTGATGTGATGTGTGTTTTAAACTAAAATGATACTTATGTATTGAGAAAATGAACTTGGAGTCATACCGATCACACCATGTTCCAGATTGATGTGTGACTAATTATTAAACATCTAAAATGACTTATGGATCATTTTCCTAATGTATCAAAACAATCCATATATGTTTTCATGGTTTTGAGTACGCCACTTGTCATTTTTACTAAAATTTCATTTTAAATTAGAAACATGCACGTTGAATCATATCGGTCACATCGTGTGTTAGTTTGATGTGATACTAATTCCTAAATGTCACAAATGAATTATTAATTGTTTTCCAAAATTATAAAGACAATCCAAGGGAATTTTCTTGTTTTTAAATGAGTGACACTTTTTGAACTAAAATATTGATTTTAAACTGATAACAGACACATTAAGTCATACTGGGAACATCATGTATTAGATTGAGGTGAAGTTGATTCCTACATGCCATAAATGATTTTTTTATCATTTTCCTAAAGAATCAAAACAATCCAAATGTGTTTGATTGGTTTTAAGTACGCCACTTGTCATTTTTACTAAAATTGATATCAATTTTAAATAAAAAGACTCACTTGAATTCATATCGGTCACATCATGAGTCAGATTGAGGTGTGTCTAATTCTTACACATACCAAATGTATTATGGATAGTTTTCATAAAGTATCAAAACAATCCGAATGAGTTTACTCAGTTTTGAGTATGTCACTTGTCTTTTCTACTAAAATACCATTTTAAATTGGAAATATACACTTTGAATCATACAAATCACATCATATATCAGTTTGACATGAGACTGATTCCTACACATAAAAAATAAATTATGGATCAATTTTATAAATTATCAAGAAAATCCAAGTGTGTTTTCTTGGGTTTCAGTGAGTGACATTTTTTGAACTATATTGTCGATTTTAAAATGATAACAAACACATTGAGTTATATCAGGAACATTGTGTATTAGATTGAGGTTAGGATGATGCCTACACATCAAAAATGACTTATGGATCATTTAATTAAAGTATCAAAACAATATGAATATGTTTTCTCGGTTTTAAGTAGGTTAGTTGTCCTTTTTATTAAAATTGATGTCATTTTCAAATAAAAAGATTCACTTTGATTCATACTGATCACACAATGTGTCAAATTGAGTTACGACTGATTCCTACAGATATCAAATGACTCATGAATCATTTTCCTAAAGTATCAAAATAATCTAAATGAATTTTTTCAGTTTTGAGTAGGTCAGTGGTCCTTTTTATTAAAATTGATGTCATTTTTAAATAAAAATAAATACCTGGAGTCATATTGGTCACAATGTGTGTCATATTTAGGTAAATATGATTCCTACACATCTCAAATGACATGTGAATCATTTTTATAAAGTATCAAAACAATAAAAATACATTTTCTCGATTTTGAGTACATCATTTTTTTTACTAAAATGTCATTTTAAACCAGAAACAAACACTTTGACATATACTAATCACATCATATATTGGTTTGATATGAGGCTGATTCCTAAACATAAAAAATGACTTATTAATTAATTTACTAAAGTATTAAGAAAATATGAGTGTGTTTTATTTTTTTTAGTGAGAGACATTTTTTGAACTAAACTTTTGATTTTAAATTGATAACAGACACATGGATTCGTAGCAGTCACAATGTGCATTGAATTGAGGTGAAGATGATTTATACACATCTCAAATTACTTATGGATCATTTCCCTAAAGTATCAAAACAATCAGAATATGTTTTCTCAGTTTTGAGTATGTCATTTGTCCTTTTTACTAAAATTAATGTCAACTTTAAATAAAAAGTAACACTTGGAGTCATGCCGGTCACATTGTGTTTCAGATTGAGGTGTGAATGAATCCTACATGTCCCAAACTCTAAAATAAATCCTAACTTCAAATTTTACCACACATACATTATCTTTATATGCTAAACTACCAACACAACATATTGTCTTGATGTTCTTAGCCGAAAAAACTTTCTTGTTGTTGAAAGTCAGAAGACCAGAGGCTTTCAAAAATGAGAAAGGTTTTTTTGGATAATAACATAAAATACATATGCAGTGTTAGAAGTTTGACAAAGCGGGAAATAAAAATATAAAGCCTGTTAACGTTGGCATAAATAATCATTTTTTCTCTTTTGTGGATTTTTGTAGATATTTTAAAGAAAATTATGACTTCCAAAAAGATCTGTGAAAAAAATTAAATAAGTATTAGATAAAAATGATAAGGAAATTAAATTAAAAAGAGTCTATAAAATGATGAAAAATTTAATTAAATAAGTAGTAGTAATTTACCTATTCTTGATGGTTGTATGTGTTCTTTACACATTTTCTTATTTTCATTATTATAGTTACAAGATCGAACAAAATAATACACTTGTACAAGAAAACAATTATTCTATGAGTAATACTGAAAAGGAATAAATCAAACATAAATATGAAACAATAAATTAATTCTATAGATAATGATTTTATTGTGCAAACATTTTTTACCACAAGGATATCACAACAGTAAAGTAAGAATGATGATAAAAGACAATGTTAAATAATGAACTATTTTTAGATGGGTTAAAGTAAAACATACATAGTTTTTATTAGATGTGTGATGAATGAAATGAAGTGATTTTTAATAAGTATTAATGAATGGGTAATCATTTCATAGATGGATATATTTTTATCAACAATTGGGTTGGGAGAAGAGGCTCGCCCTGATTTGAGGGCAGACATCGCTGTCCCTCTGATTACTTATTTGAGGATAGAAATTGTTGTTCCTAATGGTTAATACTATTCGGATATTTCTTAGGGATTTCGGTACTTGAGACACAAGGTGTCAGGTGGCACATGGTGCTGGGTTACATGACAGAGATTCTGGAATTTGCCGAAGAAGGTGACACTTCATGTTGGCTGCTGAGCACCAGTGGATTTTATGTTTATTTGTGCATTGCACTATTTATTATTTTCCTTATAACTGCATGCCTTATTAAAAACTTATATTAGGTATGCACCATTGGGTGGTATCCTACTGAGATTCATCTCACACCCTGCATGGGGCCTTCAGGATGAGTGTAGACATTATGGATTTGCATACAGGAAAGAGATCAGCTTCCGGATCTGGACTGTTTTAACTATTTCATGGAGATGGTATGGACCTCGAGGTCATGCTTAGCTGGAGTTTACTTTTTTTTTATTTATTTCCAGTATCAACATGCTTTCCTTATTTATGGTAGTTACTGTTGGTTATCCATTGGATCCCTTTTATGTATTTACTTTCTATGGATGCATGCTTGGTTTGTTTAGTAGTTGCAAGTGGTGTTAAACATGCTTTCCTGTTTACTTTCCACTTCACTTGTTTATATATTTCTTCCACTATTTATTGATATTAGATATACTCTCGCTCTGCGGGTCTGGTTAGAGTCTATTGATTCGTTTATCTCCGTTTCATGTTACATATTATTACTCAGACTAGTAACATTATTATTCTATGAGAGGGTATAACCTACTCACTATATCCATTCAGACCCTTGCTGCTAGTCAGAAGCCTTTGGCGTTCAGGGAGGTGCGCCTAAGTTAGTAACACTCGACCCATCTTTTACTATTCGGGTGGTTGTTCAGGTCTGGGTCGTTACAAGGCCAGTATTCAGGTTTTCATGGGATCAACCCCAGGTAGGATTTCCTTTCCTCTTCTTCCCCCTGCTTCAGTTTCTTAGCCAGTTCGTTGGAATGTACTTGGGTGGGCATGACATTGGGCCCACTATGACTAGGACTATGTCTTGCTTTATGGAATGATTCCTCGCTATAAAAGGTTTGAATTTTTTATTTTACACATTTCCATGATTTTCATAAACCCTAATTGCCCATGTTGGAAGTCTTACATTTCTTGGATGATTATATTCATTCCCTCTTCATAAATGTATATGAATTCAGGTATAACCAAATGATATACTATTTTATTCCATAAAACATATTCGTGATGATTCCATAAAACATACATGATTACAAATTCCTTTTTATTCTTTGATTAATGTCTTATATAATTTATTCTATTAATTATGATGTTTCCTTCTCTTATTTGTTTCTAATGATTTTACTGCTTACATATTCCAATATATTATTCTTTGATTTTATTGGAACATAAGATGGAAATTTTTATTTCCAGATACATAAAAATGATATTCATCACTGTTTTTAGTAACTCATTCTTTGAAACCTTATTGGGATATATAAATATTCCAAATAGATTTTATACTAGATAATTTCAATCCTAAAAACCCATCAATCCATGATGATATTAGATCTCTTTAATTTAACAGGATGATTACTTTCTTCTAATTAACGTTACAATAATTGATATAACTCTACTCTTACTAGATACCTCATCCATATTATTCTACAACTTAAAAATAATTTACCATACCCCATTTATTAGATAGTTAACACAACATGATAGGAAGATCACTATTAATGAAGAAACATGACATCTAACCAAAGAAAATATATTCTTTTAGAAAGTATTCATTTTGTTTATATTTTTAATAATTAGAAAAAACTATCTTTGTATTTATTTTTTATAATTCATTGGTAGGATATCTTGTCCTTTTTTTAATTCACCTCATATATCATTTATGTAAAGATAATTAGAGAGATTTTTTCCTTGGAATTAAACTGATGCCTTGGTCAGTAATTTCATAGAAGCATTGGAATTCAATGATTTTTTATGCATTGTAAATAATTAATCATCACTGATGAAGATTATTCATTATTTGTAGTGTTGGTTTGGAATTTTATGATAGATCCAATTTTGAGGATTACATGATATATTATTATGGATATGTTTTTGAGACTCAAATATCTCAATTATATTAGAGTTATACATTCATAAAACATCAATCTTGGGCTGAATTACACAATTTTTTCCATTTAGTCTTTTACCATTAATATTTGTAATTCAGCCCAAGATTGATGAATATTTTATTATCTAAATCCAATATTGATGAAGACATAAACATAAATAATAATTAAGGTGACACAATGTTTGTAGATTACGTATAATGTAATATTTGGAATCGATCTCAGGCCGAATACTTAATGCTAGTGAGATGATTATTTGGTTTAAATCCAAGATTGATGTAGAAATAATGTAATATTTGGTATCCAATAAAGAGTGGTTTTAGTATTGGGTGGCAGCATTATGTATGGATTCATTCTAATACTTATGTTCTTTCATCAACTGAAAACATGTATCTATTTGAAAAATAATATTATGTATATAAGTATAGTAGTCATAATTTATGTTCTTCTATCAAATATATAGTGTATTGCATGCCTTTAACTATATGTATATAGTATGCATAATCAAAGCAGTCCACCATTAACAATATTCATAACAGTTCAATGATTTAAAAAAATGTGTATAAATTTCATCACTTTTTGTATATATTCTTTTACCACCACCTTTCCATTAACATAATTTATATCTTACACAGTATCCGATATTACATTTGATGTATTAAATTAATGTAATTTTTATATTCTGTGGCATGAACTTAAAGTGTTTCATTTATTTTCCTTTCCAGATCTTTCTTTACATTCAGTTTTTCTGCAATAAAACAAACCCATAATCAATTAGATGAGTATAAAATAGTTTTCATCAAATGAGGTGATACTTTTCAGATACTATCCTTATATTAATTTATCTAGAAGGATGGGTATATAGAATTTAATTATAAGGAAACACCTCAACTCTAATCTTTAACATTATTTCCTTTTTCTAGGTAATGGTATGTTACCTCTTGTATGTAGGTTGCAGATCTTATTATGTGTGAAAAGTTTTCCTATTTATTATTAGAATATTTTTACAACTATCTCTGATATTGATGAAATATTCTGATTTTTTTTCTCTGATTTAAAAATTGTTGTCTATTGATTAATTACAAAATGAATTTTCTTTTTGATTTTCAAATCATCTCTATCACTTGACTTTGAATGGAGGACACACAATGAGGGGTGAGTTCAATGTGAAACTCTATTTTATTATAAGTTTTATTTTTTATATAATAATAATAATATAAAATATTATTATTATTATTTTGGGTTTCCAAACCTTAAAACAAACATAACTTCTCTGGGTGGTATCCGATTGATGAACCGTTAGTGGCAACATGACCATGTAATTGAGACGGTCATTTTAAGATCGATATTGGATACCTTTTTTAGACTCATGTCTTAGGTCAATGAAGCACCCAATGATAATAAAATTATTGTTTTTGTGGGATCTTGTATCTGATATATCTCACCCATATGATGTCAGAATGACAAACCGTCAATGACATTGTGACCCTAAAAGTAAGCCGAACGTTTAAAGGCCAATTTTGGTTAATTACTTTGGGATCGTGGCTTGGGCCCATGAGATTCCATTTGAGTGTGATGCGGTGAAATTAAACCTTTTCCCCGGGTTTCCTATTAAGGCAAGTGAATAGACTATATTGAGAATTTTTCTATTAGGATTGCAACAGTGTGATTTGTTTGGATATTTGGATCCATTTTTATAGGTATATTAGTGAAATTAAAGTTTTTCCCCTGGATCGGTAATGAGCCTGGTGTGTTCATTAAGATTGAGTACAAGACATATTGTGTAGTATTCTTACATGTCGTGTTGTGCTACATGGCTATAAAGCCATGTTATGGAAAGGACATGGCCAAGAAGAAGAGAGGGACCATACACCCTGTGGGTCCCTGATATGTTGTGTGCCTCTTTTTGAGTAAAGATAAATGTCTCATATCTCCTCTGTTTGAACTTAGATTTTGGCCTGCGAGTGGCATTTCCTAAGTGTTTTTCCACATAGAACGTGATGGTTCCCTTACCAGAGGCTTTTGAGATATGATGAGAGATGTTCTAAGCATGAAGCTTCTTTAGTTGGTGCTTGACGATGTCAATGATTGGGCATAATCATCAGAGAGTTTAGATAGAGATGGTACTCTGATGTCATATCAGCGTGTGGGTCCTCTATCCATGGAGATTGTACTCCATTTTTGTATCAGAGATCAAGTCCTCCAATTTTATTATAGAGATAGAGATGGTACTTCATTGTCATATCATCATGCATGTCCTCTATCCATGAAGATAGTACCCCCCTATCGCATTAGGGTGTGGGTCCTCCATACTCATTGTGCAGATAGAGACAGTACTCCCTTGTGGAACCAGGGTGTGGGTCCTCTATCCATGGAGATGGTACTCCCTTGATACATCAGGGCATGGGTCCTCTATACTCGTTATAAAAATAGAGACGGTACTCCTTTATGTCACCAAGGCATGAGTCCTCTATCCATAGAGACGGTACTCCCCTGATGCATCAGGTCGCGGGTCCTCCATACTCATTATATAGATAGATTCGATACTCCCATGTCACAAAAGGGAACGGTTCCTATATCCATAGAGATGACACTCCCCTATTTAATCAGGGTGCATGTCCTCCATACTCATTCTATAGATAGAGATGATACTCCCCTGTCACACCAGAGCGCAATTCCTCTATCCATGGAGACGGTACTCCCCTATCATACCAGGGCATGAGTTCTCTACACTTGTTGTACAAAAACATATTGGAATCCTCCTATCGATATAGGGAGTGGATCCTCTACTTGTAAATTGTACCCCCTTGAATATGAGGCATAATAATGAGATGTGGTTTGGCGTATCTCTGGACTCATGAGGAATAGGGAAGCTTTCCCCACTGAGACAAGTTTTTGTGACATGACCTAAAACTGTGCAGGTGAGTCAGTGCCTCCCAAATCTGATAGTATCAATGTGTGTTGATTGAGTTCCTTATACTTGAGTGTTCAGGGAAGACACATGAGATATTGGGCATCATTTATGGACATCTTTTGGTACTATTTTCTAATATTCTTCTTAGGATGAGCTATGAGATGGAGATACCCTTACTCTCTCATTTGGGATTCTTTTACTATGTATATATATATATATATATGTATGTATCCTTCTTCAGTATCCACTCCTTGGGTTTTGATTACTCTCCTTCCAAGAGAGGCGACGACGCGTGAGGTATTCCATGTTCTTTCCATGTCTAGATTCTCATGGCTGGATGAGTGTACTCTACTACTATATGTAGTGAATACTCAATGATAATTTCATTTTCTCACCGTTTAGAGATCCTTGTGTTTGGATGAGTTTAGTTTCACTCTCTTTCCGGGTTGAACTGTACTCTTTCATTGTACATTGTTCTCTATACTATTTTCTCCTTTTGTTGTATCTCTTACTGCTCCCCCTTTACCCTCTCGAGGAATTCTACTGGGTACATATATACTTACCCCAGTATGGGATTTCCCCGCATGTTTCATGTCTTATGCAGACGACAAATAGGTTGGTCGTGACTTCAGATGGATATGGGGTGCTTGGACTGCGTATAGTGTCCATAGCTTGGGATCTAGGAGTTAGGAACCCTAAAATATTTCACTTTTATAGTTTTCTATCATGTTGGGACTGTATTTTTCTCCTTTTCTATTCAGTTTACACTACCATACTTCATACTGTTTTGAGGTCCATGCATGTTTGGTTTATTTATAGTAGTTTTTTTATCTTTTATTTATTTCCCTGTGAACATTTACATTGAGTTGGTTGTATGTGTGTGTAAATGTACTTAGGAAAAGGCCTCCCTAAGTCTGTTCTGCCTTCGATGCTTGTCGCCACCCCCTGGTCTATGGAGGCGGTCTTGGGTTAGTTGCGAATAGAGCCTCAAATTGGTGAATTCTTTGTTTATTTTAATTCACTTTCAAAGATTTTTTCAAGGTTACCCTGTAGAAAGTGAGGGATTATGCCATGTTTTGATTTATAATGTTAGATGAATTTATTTGAATGAAATGATATGAAATATTTTATGTTTTCTAAATAGTCTCAAATTCTTGATTTTTTGAAATGACTAAGAACCCTTTTGAATGATTTTACCATTATTGTGAAATGGGTGTTCTTGGGTTATTTGAAATGGGTTATTTATTCATATGGAAAGAGGGGTAAACCCATGTTTTGAAATGTATTCAATCCTTTTATAATTTTAATTATTATTTTGACTGATTTAGGGTTTCATTGAAAGAAATGATTTTTTTAAAGGTCCATTTGGAATTATTATGATGATTTGTGAAAGGAAGCAGGTATGATTACCCATTTGAATGTTAAATTGTATAAATTTTTTTAATTGAAATTGATTATGATTGATGTCTCCATTGGAACTTTATTATATTTCAATTACTACTAAAAAATAGTCCTTTAACAAGACTATAAATGACCTTTATCAGAACTAGAAAAGTACTGACTACCTGATCGAGATTAAAAACCCTGGTCTTTTATCAGTGCTTTTTTAGAACTGATAAAGGACCCCTTTATCAGTGCTTTCATAAGCACTAATAAAGTGTACCTTTATTATCACTTTTAAAAACACTAAAAAATGTTTCCTTTATCAGTTATTTTAAAAGTATTGATAAATGTGTCCTTTATCATCACTTTTAAAAGTGTGGATAAAGGCTCATACTCTAGTGTGTTGTAACAGCACACTGTAGCACCATTGCAGTGTGTTGTAACAGCACATCACAACAACAAAAACACCACGAAATCAGAAAAATAAAAAATGAATACATAATTTAAATAAAAATAAAACAATCTAGGCTCATTTTATTGGTTTTGGCGATGTGATGTAAGTTTTAAACTAAAATAATACTTATATTTTAAAAGAACGCACTTGGAGTCATACCGGTCACACCATGTGCCAGATTGAGGTGAGGCTAATTATTACACATCGAAAATGAATTATGGATCATTTTTCTAATGTATCAAAACAATATGAATATTTTTCATGGTTTTGAGTATGTTACTAGTCGTTTTTACTAAAATGTCATTTTAAATTGGAAACATGCACATTGACTCATTTTGGTCTTATCGTATGTCGGTTTGATTTGATACCAATTCCTATGTCACAAATGACATATAAATTGTTTTCCTAAATTATAAATATAATCTGAGTGCATTTTCTTGGTTTTTAGTGATTGAAACTTTTTGAACTAAAATATTGATTTTAAACTGATAACATATAGATTAAGCCATACTAGACACATCATGTATGAGATAGAGGTTTAGTTGATTAATACATGTCACAAATGACTTTTATATCATTTTCCTAAAGTATAAAAACAATCCAAATGTGTTTGATCAGTTTTGATTATGCCACTTGTCCTTTTAACTAAAATGGATGTCAATTTTAAATAAAAAGACTCACTTGAAGTCATATCGGTCACACCGTGAGTCAGATTGAGGTGTGGATAATTTTTATACATCCCAAATGTATTATGTATAGTTTTTTATAAAGTATCAAAATAATCTGAATGATTTTACTTAGTTTTGAGTATGTCACTTATCTTTTTTACTAAAATTCCATTTTAAAATAGAAACATACATGTTGACTCATACGAATCACATTGTATATCAGTTTGATATGAGACTGATTCCTACACATAAAAAATGAATTATGAATCAATTTACTAAATTATAAATAAAATACGAGTGTGTTTTCTTGGTTTTTAGTGAGTGACATTTTTTGAACTATATTGTTGATTTTAAATTGAAAACAGACACATTGAGTTATATCGGGCACATCATGTATCATATTGAGGTGAGGATGATTCCTATACATCAAAAATGACTTATGGATCATTTACCTAAAGTATCAAAACAATAAAAATATGTTTTCATGGGTTTGAGTCGGTTAGTTGTCCTTTTTATTAAAATTGATGTCATTTTTAAATAAAAAGATGCAATTGGAGTCATAAATATCACATAGTCTGTAAAATTGAGTTATTACTAATTACTACACATCTAAAATGATTCATGAATCATTTTCCTAAAGTATAAAAATAATCTAAATGAATTTTATTGGTTTTGAGTAGGTTAGTGGTCCCTTTTTTTAAAACTGATGTCATTTTTAAATAAAAAGACGTAATTGGAGTCATATCAGTTAAACTATGTGTCATATTGAGGTGCAGATGATTCCTACATATCTCAAATGGCATATGAATAATTTTCCTAAAGTATCAAAACAATCCAACTGCATTTTCACTATTTTGAGTACATCATTTGTTTTTTTTACTAAAATGTCATTTTAAACTGGAAACACACACTTTGACATATACTTATCATATCATGTATTGGTTTGACATGAGGCTGATTCCTACACATAAAAATTTATTATGAATTTATTTCCTAAATTATCAAGAAAATATGAGTGTGTTTTCTTTGTTTTCTATGAGTGACATTTTTTGAACTAAACTTTTGATTTTAAATTGATAACAGACATATTGAGTCATAGAAGTCACACTATTCGTTTAATTGAGATGAAGATGATTTCTACACATCTCAAATGACTTATAGATCATTTCCTTAAAGTATCAAAATAATCAGAATATGTTTTCTAAAATCTGAGTATGTTAGTTGTCCTTTTTACTGAAATTAATGTCAATTTTAAATAAAAAGAAACACTTGGATTCATACCGGTCACACCATGTTTAGTATTTAGGTTTGGATGATTCCTACACGTCCTAAAGTCTCAAAACAATCCTAACTGCCAATGTTACCAAACATACATTATCTTTCAATGTTGAACTTCCAACACCACATATTGGCTCGATGTTCTTAGCTGAAAAACATTTATTATCGTTGAAAGTCAGAAGAGAATGGGATTTTAACAACAATAAAGGTTCTTCAGATAATAACATCGAATCAATATGCAGTGTTGGATGTTCGAAGAAAAAAGGAAATGCAAAAAGAAAGCATGGTAACATTGGTAGAAATAATCATTTTATCTCTTTTGTGGAGTTTTTTAGATAGTTTAAAGCAAAATATGGCTTCCCAAAAGATCTATGAAAAAAATTAAATACGTATTAGATAAAAATGATAAGGAAAATAACTTACAAATAATATATAAAATGAAGAAAAAATTAATTAAATAAGTAGTGGCAATTCACCTTTTCTTGATGGTTGTATGTGTTCTTGATGCATTTCCTTATTGTCATTATCTCAGCTATAGGCTCGAACAAAAGAATACACTTGTACAAAAAAACAATTATCATATGAGTAATACTGAAAAGGGATAAATTAAACATAAATATGAAAAAATAAATTTATTCTATGGATAATTATTTTACTGTGCAAATATCTTTGACCATAGGGATATGCCAACAATAAATAAAGAATTATTATAAAAGACAATGTTAAATAATGACCTATTTTTTATGAATTAAAGTAAAATATATGTAGTGTTTATTAGATGTGTGATGAAATAAATGAAGTGATTTTTAAGAAGTATTAATGAATGGGTTACCATTTCATAGATGGATATATTTTTATCAACTACAAGAAATACAAGAAAGGCTAAAATCAATGAATAAAATGTCATTAATGATTAGAAATTTTCGGTGACAACTTGAAGGATAAGAATCTACAAGAAACCTCATTTTTTCCCAAGTAGAGCCTAAATAATTTGGATAGACCGAAAAAGATGATAATTGGATCAAATATATGCATGATGAGCTTTATGAGAATAATAACAATGTGACATGGGGAGCTTGATCTAAATAAGAACATTAAAGGCTTCTTATGGATCAAGTTGTTTCATATATTGTTCCAAACAAAATGTACATTAGTTTAAAAATACACTAGTTTTTTAGTTATTTTTTTGTCCTAATTTTTTAAAAATCTTAAGATAAAAGGTAATGGAAATGTATTTTAATGAAACATTTTTTATTTCATGTAATTGAGATGGTCTCATTTTTGGGGAATCATATTACCATTAGGATATAAAAAATGGATTTAAGTTTCTGTTAGTAAATCATAAAATTCAATAGAATTAAGAACCCAAAGTGAACATAAAATGTCATTAAATTATTAAATTCAAACTAATAAAGTTTACTTAAAGTGGGATTCTAAATGTGTAATGATTTTATCCATGAAAAATAATTTTTATTTCAAAAAAATAGATTCTATTAAAATTTATTTATTAAATTTATGTCAATAAATGTTAATAATTTATTTTATCAAAATTAGTTAAATCTAGTGGTATAAGATTTATTCTTAAATGATTTAAAATATTATTTAAAATTTAAATAATAGAAAACTTTTCGTGTTAAATAACTTAATTTTTAAATAAAATATCAAATTTAGAAAAATTTTGATCAATCCTAAAGGATTGAGAACAATAAATTCTATCAACAATATACTCTTCTTCTACACCATGTAATGAAAAAATATTTTGTTTCTTAAAACACCATGAAGATGAGGTATTTCCTAGAAAATGAATTATTCTAAATGTTTATTTTCTAACTATATTTCAATAACCAAAATCAAAATATCAATTACATTTTATCTCAAAATCAGTTTTTAATGTATAATATAGACCAAGGATTATTGGACCTTAAACCTCTTTGATTTTTATTTTTATATAATTTAATTCATATTATTTTAATTCAAATTGAAATATTTCAAAAATAAAAACTCAAAAAATTATATTTTTTCAAGAATTAGTTAAATAAATAAGACAAAAAATCAAATATATATAATGATTTTTCTCATATGATTTTACATATTCATCAGAATCATTTGATTGTTACATTTCATAAATGACCTCTAGATCTATCACAAGCCTCATGAAATAGTTCACAATAATCCTAAATAAATCCATTAATTTTACACTATATTTTAGTGCTCATTATTCTAGGAAAAAAATTCCTGAAAAAATCATTATATAGTTTCTCCCATGTGTTAGATATTTCATCATCCATTTCTTGGAAACAACTTCTAGAATTACCTTTAAAATAGAAGGGGATAACCCTATATTTCAATTCCTCCTCACTCAACCCTCTCAAAGTCAATTTCTACATAAGACCCCAATGATGTCATATATTTCATCATCCAATTGATTTGCAATGTAATATTCCAAACCAATGACAACACCGACTGCTATATGGATGAATTTTTTCAAAATTTGATGATTTTAAAGATGTAAATGTCATGGAATATAGGTATTGTGAGCCTATTAAACCTCACAACAACATGACCCAACATTTGGTTTGATATATTTCAAGTCAAACAATACAAATATTGTCCCAAGGAGACCCACATAATATTGATAATTCAATATATCTAAAAAATAATGAATTTTGGGTTGTTTTATTATAGTATAGTGAAACCAGACTTTTTGGGATACACGGATGTGGGATGCGAAAGTTCAATGGATAACTAAAGGGAATTAGAGAAATAAAAAAACCTGTATTTCATTCAAGCCATGGTTGTGTTCAACCCTTGAATTGATCAATAATTGGATTCTAGCCTTGGAATAGTTGGAGCCTTGATTCTAGCCTAGATTAGAGATTAGATTCAACAATGAGGAGCACCATCACTAGGTTGCCTCCATGGAGAGCATCAAATATCACAAACTGGTTTGCGATGGTTAGGATTCTTAAAATATATCGTGACACTTTTATCAGTTCTTCAAAAAAAGCATCGATAAAGATAGATTTTATTAGAGCTATGTTAATAAGTGCTGATAAAATGAATCGTTATCAATGATAAAAAAGCACTGATAAATAATTATAATATTTTTTTAAATAATAATTTTTTAAAAAAGTATAGTTATTACATATAATTATAATACTTATAATAATAATTTTTCTAAAATAATAATTTTATAATTCTGTGAATATATAACTATTTATTTATAATTATATAAATACTTTTTTAAAAAATATTATTTATATCATTATATATATAATTATATATATATAAACATAGTAAATATATTCATTATATAAATAAATTTATTATAATTTTATAATTATTTATTTATAATTATATAAATACTTTTTAAAAAAAATATTATTTAATTATATATAATTATAAATGAATAAAAATAGTAAATATACATTTATAATTATATTTATTTATAATTATTTATCTACAAATGTATTTTTAACATTATTAATGAATATTTAATATTAAGTTCATGTATGTTAAAAATGAATAAAATTGATTAATTAAAAATGAGTACAATATTGAAAATTTGAATAAGTTTGATTAATGTAAATCATTAAAAAATGGATAGATATTGAAATAAAGATGAATACATATTGAAAATATTAAAAAATAGTAAATAAATATATGTAAAATAAATTATATAAATTGATTAAATTCCAAAAAAATATTTTTCTCTGTACGTATGTATAAAAATGCATTAATTATGTATAGTGAAATCAATATAATATGTTTGATCTATGTTATTAATTGAAAAATTAAGACACTCAATTATATTAAATACTCAATGCAATTAGTCAATATTTTTAATTCATATTAATTTTTAATTATGAACCTTTATTCACTAAATATATTACTATTTAATGTAAAACATAAATAATATTTTTTATTATATAAAATATATTTATATAAATTAATATATATCTATATATTTAATAAATAATATTTATTAACATTATCAATAATAATCTAATTAATAAAATATTTATTATTTTTCTCAATTTACATATTTTTAATTTAAATTTGTTTAATTTTATTTTTGCATATATCAATATATTTATAAATACTATTTATTAGTATTTATAATTTATATATAGTATAATAAATTTATTTACATTTATCAATAATTATTTAATTAATAAAATTTGTAATATTTTTGTTAATAAACATATTTTTTATTTATTTAATTATTTATTTTTATTTATTAGGACATTTATCAGTGCTAAAAAAACACTATTAAATGATTCTTTTATGAGTGATAAAAATAGAGCGTTGAAAATGGTACATTTTATCAGCGCTAAAAATAATGTGTTGATAAAGGGTATCCTTTATTAGGGCTTAAAAAAAGCGCTGATAAAGGGTATCCTTTATCCACGCAAAAAATAAATCTCTCATAAAGGGTACCCTTTATCAGCGGTAAAAATAAAGCGCTGATAAAGGGACCCTTTATCAATGTTAAAAATAAAGTGCTGATAAAGAGACCCTTTATGAGTGTTAAAAAAGTATTGATAAAGGGTTAAATTTATCGGCGCTTTCTTTAGCAATCCTAAAGAATCCATTTATCAGCACTTTTTTCTAGCACTGATAAATACCAGCACTGTTAAATACCGATTTTGTAGTAGTGTATCATGTAATAATCCCTTATTGTAACTTGTTTGATTCTTATAATACCTAATTTTGGGTGTTAAAAAATTGGATTATTTACTTTGAGGGAGTTCGGGGGTGAGAGTGAGATATGATTTGAGGGCATATGCCCATGATTGAAATGTTGAGGGAATGAGCCCTTAATTGATATTGATAAGGATCCCCATGTGATCCTTGTAACTTGATTTTCTCACTCACCTCTTTGAACAGTCATGGAAACATTAGTATATATATGGGATGATATAACAACCCTAACCCTTTACACATATTATTACAAGATTTTAAGCATAATGAACCATCAAATACAACCAAGGATTGTAAATTCTGGTGTCTTTGGTAGATTAAGTACATAATTAAATATCATTAAACCAAAATAAAAACATATTTTATTTAATATTCACAATGATCTCATAACTCCATTTGATCCCTTATATCTTCATAGGATATCTTGGGGAATACATAAACAAAAGGGACGAGCTAAAAAGTCCAGTAAGGGAATAAGAATTAGAATAAACATAGCACATAGATTAAAAGTCATAAAATGATGACATAAAAGTCATGTAACATGAATAAACATAAGGAATAATAACATGTGTAACATGGGAACATATAATCCCAGCATTATAGGAATGTGGAAACAATATATAACAAGACATAAACATGAGTCAAGGCTAACTACCAACACTATATCACATGGTGGAAAAAGTCCCATAAAGGAATCAAGTTCACTCCCTATCCCAACATAACATCTCATGAGAATAAAAATTTCCCAATTCATTGGAGATCTATATGGGTTCACCCTCATAAAATTTTCATGAATATGTGTACCACATAAAGAATAAATAAAAGGGTCACCCAAAGAAAGAAATGGATATCATAACCATGTCACAAGGAATAAAAAATGGGCATATCATAAATGTGTTCGTGAAATAATGGATTAAAAGCATACATTGACATTAATAATATAAAATAGTCATAAAACATGATAAGTTATTTCCAACTGAAGTGAAAACATTTTAAAAGTGTGTTTAGTAAACTTTATAAATTAGCCACTTTAGTGTGATTTTAAGGGAAAATATTAAATAGTATTTAAAACAGAAAGGAATTATTATTTGAAAAAAACTACAAATTAAACATGATAGTTTTTCATGATAAAATTATTGATTTTATAAAAATAATGTGTCTTAAAACAGATTATGGACAGTAAATGAGAATGGGTAAAAAATCGGAAAATTCCCTTTAATCGGGCTTTCTTATCGAGAAGATTTAAGAAGGGAACCTTTTTAAAACATGTATTTACCCTATAAAACAAGGATTATCTGATATATATACATGATTTTGTAACATATAAAAATAATTTATAATAAATATACAAAAATAAAGAAACATTACATTTGAGTAAATAGAGGGAAAGAGTAATCCGAAGGGAAAATGGGGGTTCAGGTAGAATCCATTACCATATGTCCGAAACAGTTCTACACTTGATCTTAATATCATGGATAATAAAATTAATTAATTAATTAAAAACCTTTTCTACATGTATTTTATTTATCTTAACTTATTAAGTTCATTTATGGACTTTTTGATGGTTTATGAGATTCAATTTCGTTGCTCAGGAATGTTTGTTTTCTTGGTTTTCATGATCAGTTCACTTGTATACATGTATGGAAGATTTTGTAAAGTGGGGGTAATTATAAAGAATTGAAATTATATTTTATTAATGGTCTTACATAGGTTTAAATGATTTTAAAAATCATTTGGTTATATATTGTGAGGATGAATCATTAGATAAAAAATTAATGATAATCATTTAGGTTAATTTTGGTGGTTATTGATTACAAGAGACTCATTTTGTTATATCATTTAATATTATGTATATATGTCAGTTAAAGAAAATAAAAAAGGTTATAACATAAATTTTACATTCTTTTCCAACCATTAAAATTGTTTTATGACCATCTTTGAAGGTGGTGAAGGGAAATTAAAATTTTTTGTCCTTGAAGGCGATAAAACAACTCCTCATGGATGAAATTTCCATTTTTAGAATAAAAGGGATAGGATAAGAGGCTTAATGATGGTTTATTCCATTAGTATAAGAAAATTCCAATATTTTTAAGGTACTGGAGTTATCATACCATTTGTATGAGGGGAGGTGAGGAGAAAATAAGAAAATAAAAGAGCTTAAAAATAAATTAAAAGAAAAGAAAGAGGATTTTACATGTTGAATCATTAATTTTGAGAACCTCCTTGGGGAAAAGGTTTCGGTATTATGATGATACCAAGGTATCTTATACACTGGTCGGTGACAAGCACCTGACATCATACAAATTGAAAGTGGGAGCTCTTTTTCCACTAATAATGTGGAAGTAAAAGAAGCAGGACATTATGCATAACAAAAGAAACTCCACTTGGAGTAAAGTATCAGAAGTCAACAAGGCATAATAAATCCCAAAGTACTACAACCCAAGTACTAGAATAGAGTAAAACACCCCGAGTCTCTAAGGACAGAATTCACTAAGTCCAAATTTCAACAGCTGGATCCACCTTCTAGTGATCCTTTCCCATTGATTGAACCTGGAATGTGATAATCCACAAACACCCAAAGACACAAGTAGGGTGTGATCTAAAAATCCCACTAGGGTCTCACCACTCATTCCAAAACAGATTTCAATAATAGAATAACCAAAGGAATTCTTTCAATTTATTTTAAAAATAAATAGGTTTGGCATTTTAAAGCATATTTAATCAAATCATGTTATATAGTTTGAATGATGGAAAATACTTTAAGAAATGGCTTACAAGTGATGGATTACTTCTAAAACAGTGGATTAAATAAAACATTTACATAAAAAAATTTATTTAAATTCATAAGGCATCTAAAATAGTTTTACAACATTGGAATACATTTATATCTCAAATATAAAAAACAAGAGAGTAACATGGACATATTCTAAATAGGTATGAAAATTTTAGGATATTGGAATCCACACTCTCTAAGTGATCATGAAAATATGTGTATACACACTTCCCTCTAACACTAGACAAAGGTGACTCATCACCATCCCATCTTAGATGTGACCTGCTGCATTTATGTTTTAGAACATTGTAGTAGCATAGAGTGTGTCCAAATAAATCACCAACTACCTAAGGCTTACAAGTGATCTTATATAATCAATGATAGAAAATTTATTTCGAGACTGATTAAAATAATATTAAATCCCATCCACCCATTTCAAATTCCAATTTTCCACTCAAAACAAAAAATTGTTTTAATAAAAAAAAACATGCCTTTTTAAACAAGATAAAACCACTGGATTTCTATCAAAACTCATTAATCCATTTTCACAAGATTGAAATCAATTTAAAACTAATTCCATTAATTTTAAAAAATTAATTTCCATAATTAATTTCAACAATTTAATTAAAATAATTTCCATCAAATCCACAATTTAAATTAGTCAATTTAAATCAACCAATTTCCATAAACAAATCCAAATTCAATGGAATTATGGTTTTTCCCAATTTTCATGAAATAACCATTTCAAATCTCACAATTCAATGGAATTGGGATTAAATAAATCAATTGAAATAAATTTTGGGCAATTTAATTTAATTCAAAAATTGACATAAGTCAAGAAATTCAAGGTTAATCAATTTGGCCAAACATGACTAAATCACCTACCTTTTTCCAAAAAAAGACACTCACAATGGAACTTGTCAATGTGAAAGAAGGTGTAGAATATCTCGAAACACAACCTAGAAACAAGATCCAACATCACGGAGCACATATCCATCAATTTCAGGATGATCTTTTGAAATCCCAAAGGAGGATAAAGAGAGAAAGACAAATAATGAGGAAGAAAACTTACTTGAGAATCACACCACCAATAAAATGATGATCAAATGCTAAAAGAAGGGATCTGGAAGGGTTGGAGAACTCCAAGATCACATGAGGAAGGATTTAGTTCAAGGGATATTAGTTTGGAGAGGATCCAAAAGAGATAGATTAGTAGTGCTTCCTATTTGAAAACTGCAATCGGGTTATTACATGACGTTTAATACCAATACATGTCATGAAAGAGTTAAGTTCTTCAATGGCCAAAAAATGAATTGCCTCAAATTAAAACATTACACTCCAAATTAAAAAATGATATTTAATTCACTCAAAACGTGTAAAAACTCATCACATTGTGTACCCATTCTCAGCGTGAATCCTTTCACAACTTACATCCAACAACTCTCACACGTCATGTAACATAGTTACATGGTGTGTAACCCTCCCGAAACATGTATAAAGAATCAGTTAAAGATAAGAGTACAAAAAATATCTTACTTCACCATTATAGGTATCCTAACAAATTATTATTAACCCTACCTAGTCAAATAAAAATGAAAACAATGACAAGGTTATAGACATACCTAACAGATCAGTAATGTTAACAGGATGTTACAACCTCTCCACCATAAAAACTTTCTATCTCCAGAAATCCTATAAAGAAGATTCCATGCCAAAAATAGGAGGAAACTACTCTCTCATCAGTGTCATGCATTCCCATGACTCATTATTATTAGAACCATACTGTCATTGCACATGAACTAAAGGTATCGTCCTCCCACGAAGCACCTTGGTCTCAGAATCAACTATCTTGACTGGTTGTCCAATCATAGTCAAATCAGGTTCAATCTCAAGATCACTCTAGATCAAAATGTGAGACAGATCATAGAGATACTTATTTAGCTGTGATACATGGAACACATTATGTATCAACATCAGCAGTGGTGGAAGTGCTAAATGGTAAGAAACTTTCCCCATGTGGTTAACAACCTCTAAAGGTCATGTAAAACGAAGAGCAAGGTTCCCTTTCCTCCCAAGCCATCAATGACCCAACATGGGTGAAACATTTAAGAACACTTGATTACTAATAGAAAACTCCAAAGTTTTGTAGTGATGATCAATATAAGACTTATATAAGATCTTTTCCATCAACATCCTCTGATGAATCAACTGAATCTTTTCTGTTATATCTTGCACCAAACTTGGTCCAACCAAGTAACTTTCACCAATATATGACTAAGACAATTGATATTTACAAGGACAAATATACAAGTCCTCAAAAGGTTTCATTCTAATATATAACAGGTAATTATTGTTATAAGTAAACTCAGTAATCCCCAAGTGATCATCCCAATCCCCACCAAAGTTGAGAACACAAGCACGAAGAATATCCTCAAGAATATTTTAGCTCTCTCTATCAGGCCATCTGAATGTGGATGGTAGGCCATGCTCAAATGGACCTAATATCCCAGTGCCTCCTGAAGGCCTCCCCAAAAGCGATAAGTGAACTAAGGATCCCTATTAAAGACTATATCAAATTGAACTTTGTGAAAACAAACAATCTCTTTCACATAGATATTTCCCAACTCCTCAAATTTGGATGTATCACAAGTGGGTATGAAGTGATACAACTTGGTTATCCTATTGATCACAAACCATATCACATTATTCTTTCTCTAGGTATGTGGAAACTCAACTACAAAATCCATATAGATCTCATACCACTTCCAAGTAAGGACTTGAAGTAGTTGAAGCAACCCCGAGGGTTTCTAGTGCTCAACCTTATCCTGATGGAACATATAGCACTGAGAGATAAACTCAACAATGTCTCGTCTCATATGTTTCCACCATAACTACTGCTATATTTCATATAACATATTTGTGGCTCATGGGTGCACTGCCCACATGGAATTATGACAATCTCCCATCACAACCTTCCATGCTGCTAATGGAACAACGAAGTGATTCTAATAGTATATAATATCCTATTTATAGAACGACCATAGGAAATCTATATCCCACCATAAAGAGAGTCTCTAATTCTATGTAATTCATCATCAAATTGTTAGTCCTGATGAATTGTCTCTAGAAGAGTGGATGATAACTGAATACTGGTTAAAGAAATCTTATCCGCTGATTCCTAGACTCTAATATGAAACTATGCAAATGGAGCCATCAAATTACACTTTTACAAAGAATATTTCACTACCTGGGTTGGAAATTTCCTGATCAACAAATCAACAATGACCTTCCCTTTTCTCAGGGTATAGGCAATGTCAAATTTGAAAGATTACAGGTACTCAACCCAATATCTATGGGGAAGGTTCAAATTTTTTTTATAGAAGATATAACTCAAGATATTGTGGTATAAAAACATGATGAACCTTTCACTATAAAGGTAATTAACCCAAATCTTAAGTTTGTGCATCATATCTGCAAGTTATAGGTCATGGGTAGGATAATTTATCTCATTTGACCTATGATGATGAAATCCATAAGAAACTACATGATCTACCTACATAAGAACACAAACCAAGCCTGAACCTGATGTATAAAAAATACCACATAGCTTTGCCAAACCTCTAGAAAATTTAACACCTACGCAATATTAAAAATATGTTTTATCCCAATAAAATAATTTAGACATATATCATCCTAATAAAATTTTAATCCTTTTCCGAGTTAGAGTATTCATCGGAGAATCCAACTCTGAGAAGTCCTTTACAAACCTACGGTAATATGAAGCTAATCCAAAGAAGCTTTAGATCTTGAAGATATTTTGTGGTTGCTCCCAATTCATAACAACCTTCACCTTCTCAAGATCAAGTGATATTCCTTTTTATAACACCACATGTCCCAATTATTTAACTTCTGAATCCAGAAATCACACATTGAAATCTTGTCATAAAGTCGGTGATATCTCTAAAGACTCAGAACTGTTCTCAGATGACGCATATGATCCTCCTCAAATTTAGAGTAAATAATGATTTCATCTACATAGACTACAAAAAAGGTATCTAGATACTCATATAAAATCATATTCATCAAAGACATGAAAACTACATGATTATTTTTTAGAACAAAGGGAATAACATGGTACTCATAATGACCATACATGCTCTGAAAATTCATTTTATGAATGTCATATTATTTTATCATTAACTGATGGTAACTAGATCAAATTTTGATCTTTGAAAACCACTACACCCCTTTCAATTGATCAAATAGATCATCAATCCATGGTACAAAATATTTTTTATTTACTGTAAATCAATTGAGTTTTCGATAATCAACACATAGGCAAAGAGTACCATCATCTATATTAGTAAAGAAAACTCGTGCCACCCAAGGTGAAACACTCTGGAATATAAAGCCTTTCCAAAGAAGATCATCTAACTAAGACTTCAACTCTTTTAGTTCAGTTGGATCCATGTGGTAAGAGGGAATATAAGCTGGTTGAGTACCAAGAATTAAGTCAATAGAAAATCTCAACCTTACTTATAGGTGTAAAACCATAGAATTCAGAAGGAAACATGTCAAGAAATTTGACGACAACTATAGGGAGATTACTTCTCAAATATTTCCACTCCATATCAAAAGTAAACACTGGTATTACTTTCCCCAAATCTATATTAAAAGGTCTGAATCTGGTTGACCTTGGGTCCCATCCTCCTTGAAATTCAAGATACACACCACTGGGTATAGTAAGGTAGATCCACCAAAGATTACAATAAATCCAAGCTTTATTGGCAATGAGAAAATCCATTCCGAAAATGATTTCAATAGGTTTCATGTCAAGAAACAGAAAACTCCAATCTAGCTTGACATCTGATAGAGAGAATACACAAGTGGGACTACATAGAACATGATCTCTCTTCGTATCAAGGGGTATAGTAATATCCATTTCACAAGATAAAATATCCATAGGAATATTAAGAAAATTAACAAAACGGGTTGAAATAAACAAATAAGATGAACCAATATTAAATAGACCAGTCACTAATGATGAATCTATAGTAATGGTACCTATCACAGTCTCTGAACCCATGTATGGTTCCTATGGAAACTATTCTACTGTGTGAAGAAGCTTCGTTCCAGATGTTTGTGGTTGGAACCCTTTTTTATGTGAATAATCTAATTGAACCATAGTTTTATAAGGATATAATGATCCTATTCCACTAAACAGAGTATAAAAGTTATGGAAGAATATTTTTAAGTACCCTAAACATCCACATGAGCCATGGTTCTTGGGTGATTCAGTGAAAAGCCTCTTAGAATTTCCTAGATTTTCACACTAATAGAAAATCAAAGGGCTTCCTCCTGGTGTTGTAGGAGGTATAGAATGACCCTGCCATTGATAAATGTCATGAGAATCATCATCCATCTATTTTCCATTGAAGGAACTCACACTACCACTATGGGAGAAAGAAACTCCTGATAACCTTGAATTAGAAGCCAGGTCCATCTCAACCATCATTTCCCTATCCATCACATCAGCATAAGCGGATAACATTAACAAAAAAACCTGAGAAAGGATATCTGATCGAAGTTTCAATGTGAACCATCGAGCAATCATCCTCACATTAGATATTATCTCACGTGAACACTGTATAAGTTTAGCAAAATGATTTGAATACTCAGTCACAGTGATGTCGACCTTCTTAAGGTTGAAAACCTAAACAGTCATAGACAACACTATTGATTGTGGATAGAACTGGGGAGTTAAAATAACCTTTAAGTCTTTATACTCTAATCCCTCATGTTTTTTTCATCACCATCATGTCCCACCATCTCTTTCTTGGTCCCTCCAACATGAAGGCGACACACTTCACATTAATCACGTCTGGTGTCTCAAAGAACTCAAACATACATTCTATCTTTCCTAACAATTCCTCAGTGTGTTGGGGATTAGTAGAGCCCTTGAAAAATGGTTTATTCTAGTGAATGAAATCTTTAAAACTAACTTTGATAGCATCCCTATGAGGTTCCATATTTTATGTTTTAATGGGAACTAGAGGTGGGGGTTATCCTAGAGATTGGACAGTGTGCACAATCACCTCAACTAGATTCAGGTCCACTCAAGGGTTCACTCTTTGAGGTCCAACAACAACCTCTTCATGTATATGATTCACACATCTTCTCAGATGAATGATTCTACATGGCATCGGCAAACAACAAGGAAGACATCATATTAACACTCAAACTGATCAATAAGGGAAATCATTCCCAATATTTAGAAAAAACATGATTTGGATTTCACTCTATCCAAATCAATGTAGGAAAAATACTAGAACTAATTCATATGATGTATTTACCTAACCAAACATTGTGAATTATGGTTCATTGTATTGAGAGTTAAACATACACTCAATCGCAACTACCTCATAAGTCCCAAAAATATTTCACAAATGCATACTGACTTTAAGACAAAAGCTATACATGGATCTCTGATACCACTTTGTCACGAACCAACCCAGGTACCCTGGTAAACCAATAACTGAGCCAACCCTGACATAGCCCAAAGGGTGTTCCCAATCCCCATAGGTTGGATACTATCACCTAGAGTCATACAAACTAAAAATGGGAATGTTTTTTCCACTAACAACACATAAGTAAAAGAAATACGATAGTATGAATAAAAAATGAAACTTCACTAAGAGTAAAGTATCCGAAGTCAGCAAGGAATAAACAAGCCCAAATTACTAAAACCCAAGTACCAAAATAGATAAAAACACCTTGATTCCCTATGGACACAACTCACCAAGTCAAAAGTTCAATAGATAGATCCACCTCCCAGCAATCCTTTCCCATTACTCGAACTTGGTAGGAGATAATCTACAAAAACCTGAAGGAACAAGTAGGGTGTGAGCTAAAAATACTAGAAGATTCTCACCATGGATTCCATAACAGATTCCAGTAATATATTAACCAAATTAATTATTTCAATTTTTTTAAAAAATAAACACTTTTGGAATTTTAAAACATATTTAATCAAATAATTCTATACGGTTCAAATGAAGAAAAATACTTTAAGAAAAGTCTTACAATTGATGGAATATTTCTAAAATAATGGCTTAAATAAAATAGTTACATAAAACTGTTTATGTAAATTCATTAGGCATGTAATGAAGTTTTAAAACATTGTCATACACTATAATTAATATATAAATAACAGGCAAGCAACACGGCCATCTTCCCAATAGGTATAAAAGTTTCAGGATATAGGAATCTGCACTCTCTATGTGATCATAACAATATGTTTATACACATACCCCTCTAAAACTAACCAAATCTAACTCATCACCATCCCATCATGGATGTGACCTACTACATTTATGTTTTAGAACATTATAGTATCATAGAGTGTGTCCAAATAACTCACCAAATACCTAAGGCTTGCATGTGATCTCACATAATCAATGATGGGAAATTTATTTTAAGACTACTTAAAATAAAATTAAATCCCATCCCCCCATTTTAAATTCCAATTTTCTATTCAAAACCAATATAGGTTTTAATAAAAAACATTTTTTTTAAATAAGATAAAATAACTAGGTTTCTATCAAAACCCTTTAATCAATTTTCACAAGTTTGAAATCAATTCAAAAGCAATTATATCAATTTTCACAAACTCTTTTCCAAAATTAAATTCATCAATTTAATTTAAATCATTTCCATCAAATCCACAATTAAAATTAGACAATTTAAATCAATCAATTTCCATAAACAAATCCCAATTCAATGGAAGTGGGGTTTTTCTAATTTTCATTCCAAAACCATTTCAAATATCCCAATTCACTATAATTGGGTTTTAATAAATAAATTGAAATCATGTTTTATAAATTTAATTTAAATCAATAATTGAAACAATTTAAGCAATTCAAGGTTAATCAATTTGGCCAAACAGGATTAAATCACCTACCATTTTCAGAAAAACAACACTCGCAACGGAACCCGTCAATGAGAATGAAGGTGTAGAAGACCTCGAAACATAACCTAGAAATAATATCCAACATCAAAAATAATAGATCCATAAATTTTAGGATGATATTGAAATCTCAAAGGAGGATAAAGAGATAAATACGAAGAACAAGGGATAAATCTTACCCAGAAATTACATTGCCAATGTAACGATGATCAAATGTCTAATGAAGGGATTTGGAAGGGTTAGAGAGATACAACATCATCTAGGGAAGGCTTTGGGTCAAGGTATATGAGTTTTGAGATGATAGAAAATAGATAGATTAGTCGTGCTGCCTTTTTAAAAACCACAGTCGGGGTATTTCACGATGTGTAATGCCAATACACGTCGTGAAAGAGTTAAGTTCCACAACCATCAAAAAATGAGTTGCATCTAATTAAAACCTGATACTTCCAATTAAAAAATGTTATTTAATTAACTCACAACATGTAAATACTCAACACATCATATACCCTTCACAATGTGAATCCTTTCACAACTTTAATCCAGAAACTCTTACATGCTGTGTAACCAAGTTACATGCCATGTAACCTTCCTGTAGCATGCAGAAAGAGCCAGTTAAAGCTAATAGTCCAATAAATCTCTGACTTCACCATTTTAGGTATCCTCCCAAATAATTTTTAACCATACCTCATCAAATAAATGGAAAAACCAAAAAAAAGGTTATAGTTGTACCTGACAGATCAGTAATGGGATGTTATATTAATAGTATATTTGTATACATTTATTAAAAAATTTGTAAATAATTAATATTAATATGATATATTAATATTTTTTTTAAAAAATTATATAAATATATAAATTAAAATATTTATTTAAATATGTGATTCATAATTTAATTTATATATATTTTTATTCATATTAAATAATTTAAAATATAAGTACATGTATCTGTATGTATATGTATTCACATGTATGTATTCCAATATATGCGTAAGTTTGTATGTGCATGTGTATTTATGTGGTGTATGTGTATTCATTTTTTGTGTTCTGTATGTGTGTGTTTTTATATATGTGTATATTTATGTGTGTATGTATATGTATGTGTGTGTGTGTGTGTGCATATACATGTATGAGTGTGTCTATGTTTGTGTATGTACAAGCATTTGTATGAGTATGTGTATGTGTATGTATATGTATAACATGTTTATATGTGTATGTATGTGTACATATGTTTATATGCGACATGTGTATGTTTATATAGTTTGTGTATGTATGTATATATGTGTGTATGCATGCCTACATGTATGTAATATTGTATGTATGTGTATGTATATACATGTGTGTATGTGTACATATATTTTTATGTATTGCATATATGCGTATGTATGTGTATGTGTATGTGTATGTGTATGTATGTGTACATGTATGTGCATATATGTGTATATATGCATGTGTGTGTGTGTGTACGCATGTATGTGTGTGTGTATTTGTGTGCGTATGAGTGTGCGTATGTGTATGTGTGTGTATGTGTATCTATATCTGTTTACGTGTGTATTTGTGTGTGTATGAGTGCGCATATGTGTATGTGTATGTGTGTGTGTGTGTGTGTGTGTATGTGTACGTGTATGTGAATGTGTAGGTGTATGTGTATGTGTATGTGTATGTGTATGTGTATGTGTATGTGTATGTGTATGTGTACGTATTTTACATGTCTGTCTATGCATATGTATATGTGTATGTGTGTATGTGTATGTGTATGTGTATGTGTAAGTATATTTATGTAGTATGTGTATGTATTTTTATGTATACATATATGTATGTATGTGCATGCACATGTATCTAACTATATATATGTGTATGTGAGTATATACGTGTATGTGTATGTATATGGATATGCATGTGTATGTGTGTGTGTATTTTTATGTGTATGTGCATATGTGAATGTGTATGTATATATGTGTATGTGTATATGAATGTATTTGTGAATATGCATGTCTATGTATGTGTGTGTGTGCCTGTGTGTGTACATGTATGCCTATGCGTATGTATGAGTGTGTGTGTGAGTGTGTGTGTGTGTGTGCATGTATGTGTACATATATGTATGTTTATATAGTATGTGTATGTATGCATATGTATGTGTATGTATGTGCATGCACGTGTATGTAGTTGTATGTATGTGTATGTGTATACATATATGTATGTTTATTCATATAAATGTGTATAAGTGTATATGTATAAGTATGTGTATGTGTATATGTGTTTATATGCATATGTGTATGTGTATGTGTGTGTGTGCATGTATGTATCTATACATGTATGTCTCTACATACTTATGTGTTTGCATGTATGTATGTTTATTGATATAATATTATTAATTCATTTTAAATATTTCTTCATTTTTAGTATTTTTTGTAATTTATTCATTTTTGACATTCATTCATTTTTAATATATATTCATTTAATATATTTTTTAATATATTCAATTTTGATTGTCATTTATATGTTTTGAAATATTTATATTTTCAAATAAATAATAATATTTTTTTATTATTAAAAATTCAAAAGGTTAATAATTAATTATATTTTTTATATACAATCGGTAGAGTGAATACATCAATAATTAATAATAATAATATTATTAATTATTTTTTTATATAAATCAATACATTGTAGCAATGCCATTTGGTTTTTTTCTTTTTTTAAATATGTTATTAATTATAAAATTTTTTTTATATATTATTATGTTTATTTATTTTTTATATTTAACCACATATTTAATAATGTTTATTTTAATACTTAACTTCAGTCTACCCTTGCATAAATTTATTTTTCTCTTACATGACTTTTTTTACCCTTACTTAACTTATGTTTACCCTTACCTAACTTTAGTTTATCCTAACTTAACCTATACATGTTTATGTTTACCCTTAAAAAACTTTTTTTACCCTTAACTCATGTCTACCCTTACAAACACTACAAAATATTTCACTTTTTCCAATGGGGGAATATCTGTTAGTAAAAGTACATTTTCTGTTGGTAAAACATTTTACAAACATATAAGTTCCTGTCACTAAACTGTTGGTAAAAACTCTGTCGCTAAATGTTTTAGTGACTGATAAAATTGTTCTATTACAATTATAATAATACCAATAGATAATATATATGTTGGTTAAAGTGTTTTGTAACAGATTATAATGACACATTTTTCTATTAGTAATAATATTACCAATATTAAATATATGTTTATAAATTGAATTTGAATAAAAATTAATTAAAATTTTATAATATATTAATTAATTAATTTATCATATATAATACATCTGCTTTAATTATTAAACCAAAGATTTTAACACATGTTCAATATTAGAATATATATATATTAATAATGAAATTTAATACAATAAGATTCATCACACCCCACCCACACAACGCTAAGACCCCTGACCCATCCATGCATGTGCAACAGCAGCCCATCTATGCCAACGAACCAACTCCCACACCAGTGACCAACGAGTACCACCAGTGACTCATCCATGCCATGCTAGCATAGCAACAGCTCATCCAAGTTAGCGAGTCGGCTCCAGCACCAGCCAATCCATAGCTCTAGCAGCAACCCATCCATGTCAGCAAGCACCAACGACCCATCCATGCAAGCGAGCAGCCCATCCATGTCAGTGATTCATGTAAAGAGGAATAGAACAACACCCCTTATCCATGTGTTAAGTATGAATAAAACATTGGAGAATAGTGCAAAAATGAATAAAACAATCCCTTTTAAATATACATGTGTTAAGTAATGACCAAAGTTACCTCAATCAAAATCTATGTAAGATTGTGAAATGTGGGAGTTAGATGCCTAAATATCCAATGCTTCACTTGCTAGAGTCCACTATTTGAGGATTTCTCCAAGCACTTGTGAAAAATATACATTGTGAATACATGTATTTTCCACGGTTCATTGTAAATATTCATGTTTATCTTAACAGTGTAGAAATATTTTTCCATATCTAATTTCAAATGAATCAAAACAAAAGATTTTAACTTGTGAAGATGGTGTTTTCTATAGTTCATTTTAACCACCAATACCTAAATAAAAAACCAAAGTATCAAAAATATGACCATATAGAAAAAAACCAGACTCTAAATGTAAACATGTAGGAAAAATAAAAAATCAATCAAGGTAGGTCCTTCCAGATGCAGTAAATAAAAAAAATTATTGAAATGATTGAAAAACACAACAACATTCATAATAAAGGAATAAAGGGAGGTTGAGTCGAGCCTCAGTAATAATGTATCCAAATTCTAACTCCTTCCCAAATAGCTTCCTGTAAATCCTAGAAAAGTTATCTAGCTTGTACCCTCTCATTCAGGGACTTGGGATCCAAAATAAACATAACCAGTTCAATCAATAAAACAGCTTCAAATTTCATAACATGCAAATTAAAGAAAAATAAATAAACTAAGGAATATCTCCCTTTCTTTAACTTCATTAATTTAGACCCATCAATCCAATTTTAATATCTTAGTAGATACCATTCATTGGATACTTCTTTTCAAGAAATGTATTAACCATTATGGAGAACCACCTTTTTCCTTTCAAAAAAGGTATAGGTGAACTTATATTGTCTTTTAATAATGGTAGTACCAACACAATAGGGAAATAAGCATTCAAAGATAACCTTTTATTTATAAAAAATGTATAATTTGAATTAGGTTTGAAATAATAACTTGTACATACTACCCATTATATCATATTCTTCTAGTTAGTGGGTTTAACAGTATCAATAACCTACCTTCCAGTAATCAACTCCAAGAACATGAAACCAAATCTGTGCCATCTGATTTGGTAGGAAACTACCCAACCCATGCATAATCAGGAGCAAAATATCCATAGGTCCCCAACACCATTTTAGAAACATGTGTCTTATCCTAATTTAGACCAATCTTGGAAACACTAAAAATCAAATAGATTTGGTTTGAATTCCTCTTCTAGAAATATGTTCGATGCATTGAAATCATGGTACATTAGTTATGAGTAAATGAGTTCTAGTAAAATTGGAAGATGAGTACTATGAAACATAGGCGAGTAAAGAATTGTACACTGGTCTTTATCACACATATTGTACAGGACATGATGTACAAGCATGTTTGTAATTTTATAGAATTGTACAAGCTATATGTTCAAGCCATGAGTACTTGAACAGATAGCCTGTACAGAATTGAACACATGAACATGAGTAATGTGACATGATGTATAGACCTGTAAGGACACTATGATAGTCCATGATGTATAGTTCTGTATAGGTCTTATCTTAGTGACAATCCATGATAGTTTTGTATATTCCATGGATCAGTGACAAGCCATGATAGTTCTATACATGATTTACAAGGCTTGTACATAATTGGCTTAGTGAAAATCCATGATACTTCTGAACATGGTGTACATGGCTTAGTGAAAATCCAAGATAGTTGTGTACATGATGTACATGGCTTGTACATAATTGGCTTAGTGACAAGCCATGATAGTCCATGGCTTAGTGACAAGCCATGATAGAAAACTACCCAACCCATGATTAGTAACAAGCCATGATATTTCTGTATAGGACATGGCTTAGTGACAAGCCATGTATAGTTCTGTACAGGCCGTTATGTATAATTATGTATAGGACATGTCTTAGTGACATGAAATGTGTTCAGGCCATGACTAATGTGAGATTATTTACATGGCTTTTACAGAATTGGGGGTGTATTCATATGTAAAACATTCAATTCCACCAATTTAAGGTGTAAATTTTTTTATGGGGATTGTATATTTTACTAAAATCAATAGAATAAAAACATTTTAGTTCATTTAAAATGTCACTTGTACCTAGAATGATATTTTCAAGGGGGTTTGGTAAATCTATATTTCAAAAATAGTGCCCATTTATCATCATAGGCCCCCTTCCCTTGTTCAAAATCAAAGGTGAAGGGTAGAATGTAACTTTCAAGTGTAAAGAGTTATGTTCTTATCAATATAACCAGTGTATTAGCGATAACTAGATTAAATTCAATCCTTTGAAACTACTTTTTAGAAGAGGTTCATCACTTTTATGATGACTAAGATAGTACTTTAATCTATGAAAGATGAAATGTACAAGAATCATTCACACAACATTTAGAGCCAGAAATTGGGAAACAGTGATAGAAATTTCAAATTTTCCCTCCAACGAGTTATTCACAACCTAATTCTTTCACTTTTTACCCGAAATTTAAATTTTTCCTTGTTTCATAAATATTTTGTGTAGTGGAAGAAAATGATTATAGAAATAAATATTTCCTACCAAATGCAATGACATGCACAAAAGACGGAGAAGGAAAGACATCGACGAACCAAATTGGTGGCTAGTGAAGGTAAACATACCTAGTAACGAGTGGTTCTATAAGGTTTCTACAGTAGTGGATCTGAACATGGAAAACTTCACCATCATACCTTTGATTGAATTATACCACCCTTATATGTTTAAAGAAGCATATTTCCCAACTTTGATCTCAATCACCACCTATCCACTTTATAACTGCACTATCATGAGAAACTTCTGATCACACAAACACAACAGTTAAGAAATATTTTTCACTTAAATGCATGATATAAAAATGAAAAATCATGCTATAGAAATATCAACCACCACAACAAGAGGATTATCTGACTAGTGAAAACAATCACCTCCATGAGTCTTCACTTGATCATAGTTTCTAACGTGCTCTAAAAATTTCAGTTAGCGGTTTAATCGGTTTGTTCGATTCAACTAATAAATACTCTTTATTTTTGTTACAAAAAAATTTGTTCAAGGCCTTTCCCATAACTTCTCACCTCCACCAACCTCCATATTCCTGATTTTTATACACATCAAATGGCCCCATTTGACTTTTATTTTTTGTATTCTATTTGTCTATCGATATATGATCTTTTCTAACTAGTGGAAACAACCAACATAATATTATCTAACAAGACACCACAACAACTAGATTATTATCTATACAGTGACCAACCAATGACCACATCCATCTAGTTACTGACCAATGGAATTTAAAAATAACTAGTGAGAACAACTGAAAAATTACTAGAAGAAAAAAAATACAAGTGACCATAACATCTTAAAATAACAACACATTATATAAAAATAACAAGAATATTATCTATCTCATTACAATAAACCATTGAGAATGACACTAATTTCAATTAAGAGCAACACATAACTCAAAATTATATATTCTAGAAAAACTTCATTAAATCCCATAATCTAGTAAAGGTTATTTAAATTTATAATGACACTTTTTTCAATTGAGAATAAAACCTAATTCAATAACTGAAAAACCATTTTCAATGAAAAACCTTAGGCATTAAGGATATAGTTAAAAAGATTGTATTGAAGGAAAATTTCAAATTGAATGAATATAACTAGAAATGTGTTATATCATGATAGTTGGTTTGAGTTAAAAAAAACACACACATTTATGTTAATGGATTTCTAGATGATGTTACTTTTTATGAGGTTGTGGATGAGTTTTCCAAGAAAGGGATAATAAAGGAGGACCCTGAAAAAAAAACTCCCTGAGTGGATCTATGTTGACAAGGAAACAGGAAGAAAAAATGGTGATTCGCTTGTTAGATATTTCGATGAACCTTCGGTTTCTTGGGCTATAGAAAACCTTTGTGACTAGGTTCGAATACCCCCCCCCCCCATGTCAGTGACCCAAGCTAGATTTGAGAAAAATGGTGACAAATTCGTAACAAACAAGTGGACAAGAGAGAAAAAGAAACCTGGTTGAACAGTAGATGCTTGGATGGTGTGGGTAGACGCCGGAAAAGTCCGTTGTTCCCAAACGAAGCTCCGGATGCGGAAAGCGAGGTCATATTCGGAGTCGGAAGAATGTTTCGGAGGGCCCGGAGGCCTTGCGCGGAATTTCAGAGGTCTGCGCGCAAAGATGATGATCCGCGCGCAAAACCCCCGGGATGCGCGCAACTCCCTTGCGCGCCGTGCCCGATTCCGCGCCCGCGAGGAGAATTCCACGCTCGCGCCTTGGATTCCGTGCCCGGGGTTGCCTATAAATACTAGGCGACCCCCAACGTTTCAAAGGTTTCTGGAAGTCGAACGGTCTCCCGCGCGCGCAATTCAACCCCTTCCGCGCGCAATGCCGATCTTCAGGTAACCTCCTTTCTTTCGCGCAATAGAGCCTTGGGGTCCGCCTTCGCGCGCAATCCCCTTGGCTCATTTCCTTTGAATAAATTTCAACCCGAAGGCCTTTGCGCGCAAAAGAAGCCTCTTGCGCGCAATTGCCCCCGGGTGCGCGCAATCCAACCCGATTGCGCGCACCCCCCATCTTCAAAGTGGCCATTCGTTAGAGGATGAGCCGTTGCCCCTGCGCGCTACCCGAAGCCCGGTGCGCGCAATCCCCATCATCCGCGCACGAAGCGCTGGCCCAATTGCGCGCCAGCCCGCCATTTTGCGCGCCGATCTGCGGTTTTGCGCGCAAAGCTCCTCTTTTGCGCGCAATCCGCCAGGGTCGCCTCCCTTGACCCCCTTTGGGTACCCGCCTGCGTGGCGCCCGATGGTCTTCATCGCAGGTGCCCGCACCGTGCGCTGTCTTCCCGTGCAGCCTTCCAGGCTCGTGCGAAGTGACACGGACCCGTCGGCGGCAATCATTCGTCCAGCATGACGTTAAACTGCATATTCGTCCAGCATGACGCTAAACTGCACCACGTCCTGCACGACGTTAAACTGTATACGTCCAGGCTGCACGACGTTAAACTGCCTAGCCCCCATCGTCCGCGCTGCAAGACGTTAAACTGCCAAGTGTTTCGTCCTCAACACACGACGTTAAACTGTACTTCGTCCGGCAAGACGTTAAACCGTCCGCATCATTCGATCCCGTGCTTCACACGCAGGGTCTCCCCCGGTTTGGACGTGGCCCCCACCCGCTCGTCTCTGCAGGGATGTCGGGATTGTCCCCCTTTTTGGGACGATTTAATGGGAGTGGCTTTTCCCTACGGGGGCAGGGTATTACAAACCCCTAGTTTCTCGTGGGAGGCTGCACATGTGTATCTCCATTGCGCCTCCCCACTGCCGAAGCCAGTAGAGGGTGTGACTGGGATCGAGGTGTCTTCTGCTTTCGGTCCAAGTCCCTTCCAACTGAGTTTTGCCGCATCCGGGCTGCCTCAAGTGCGTAAGTCCTGACAGAATGAACTACGTGGACTTTGATCCCTGTCTTCTATACAGGGTACGTAGGAAGCCTCCCTGAGGTCCAAGCCCGCCACCTGGTCGTCCCGGTCGTATTTACGTCGGTTCGTCCATCAGTGGACCCCTCCAGGGTTCACGCTTGCGTCGATTCACCTATGAATCCGCCCCTGTGGGAGACTGCCCGTGTGTATCTCCACTGTGCCTCCCCACAGCCCCTTTTTCCATTTCTCTTTTTATCGTCCAGCATGACGTGAAACTGTGATCCACCCGGCCGTTCCATCCCCCTCTGTGCGAGGTGGTTCGGTTCAATCATCCGCCCGGCGGCCTAGACCTCTTCGTGAGTCGGCTTGCCGACGTCCAGCATGACGTTAAACTGTATACCCGAACTACGTTGACTTTGATCCGTGCTAACGCGCGGTACGTAGGAAGCCTCTACGGGGTCCAAGCTCTTCACTCCATCATCCATCCTGATCCTTGCCCGGGCCGCCACATCCCGGTGGGGTCATGCCACTTCACTCCACTCCACATCATTTGGGAAGCCGCCCATGTGCTGGCCCCAGCGTCGGAGGTTCCCCGCAAGGGGTTCTGTCATCCGATCCACTTCTCGTGTTGATCGGTCCGATGCCGTCCCCGCTGGACGTTAAACTCGCGGCATACCCCGTGTTAAACATGGGAAGCTGAGGAAAACCTCAGGTGACACAGTTCCCCGCACCTAGTACGGGATGCCTCAGGCCATCATGCCTTTGAGAAGCCCTATTAGGGACGGAAGACAGACGTGCAGAGCCGCAGTGCTACGACACGCCCCCAGCACCCCAAGCCACCCGGCCTTCTCACCGCAGGTTGCTGCCCCGCCCAGACTCCTTGGAGCGTCCGGGCGGAAGCAGCGTAATTAACCGGTGTCCATGAAGATATGGCGCCGGGAACGAGATTCACGAACATTCTTAAGTCTATGAGGGAGACCCGGATTAGGCGACGAGTTCCGAGGAGACGTCCAAGGAAGGAGGAGCCGACATCCCATCATCCCGGTTTCAATCAAGGAGCAGACGCCCCTGAATAAGGGACGAATGCCGCCCGCCCTTGGAAAGCGGGACTGCAGGACCACAAGCCGCGCGCCCGTCCCCTCGGGTTGACGGGTGCACGCGCGAACGCGTCCTGGCGGAACAGCGTAACCCGACGCACATCCGCACCGAAACAGAAAAATGGTGAACCCGACGTGAATCTCTTCTCCTCGATACGAAGACCGATGGCTTTCAGAGGTGTTGGAAGACCGGCGTGTTGCCCGGCCAAGCATTCAGTCTTACCCGCCAGGGGCTGGGGAAGGGACATCGGGCACTCCGTCTCGCAACGTCGAGGGCCTGGGTTCCCCCCACGGAAGGCGTCGTGGCGCTAATGGTTGGTTGTCGATTCCTTTTTCCTATCAGTGTTAATGGGTCATTCTCCCTGCTTTCAGAAATCAGGTCGCCCGATCCAGTGCCCGATCGCCACCCGCCCACTGGCGCAGGGACAGGGGGAACACCGACGCGGCTACTCCGCGCGGTCCCGCCCGTTCCACAGCCGTCCCAGCAGCCGCAATTGCGGGACGACCACGCCCTCTCTCCCCCTCGGAGGTCATCCAGAGAAGGGTGATCAACACCCTGGTGCGGAGATACGAGGAAGAGGGAGTCATCCCCACTAGGGAAATGGCTCGCCTAGACCTTGAGGAGGCTGCGCCTCGCCACCACCGCCGCCTCCGAGGGCCGCACAGGGAGGCACCGCTGCCTACCTCAACGTCCAACCGCTTCGGGAGCTTATCCCCGGAGCGCTCTGACAGTTCCCTTCCCTACGCGGATGAGGTGGAAGAGGCCCGGGATCACCCTATCCGGGATTCGCTCCAGGGATCTACGGTAAGGACTCCCGCCAGGCCACGGCGACACCGCCGCCAGGCCTCTCCAGTCGAAGAGCGGGCTCTCCACCTGCCCGCGCCGCTCATCCCGACTCGTCTGTCTCGACGCCAACGTCGGGCACGAGCGGAAGAGGATGCCCACCTTGGGGCTCTAGCAACAGCGGCTGCATTGGCCCAAGCCACTGCTGGCTCCAGTCGCCAGGCCTCTGCGCATCCTGAGCAGGGGAACTCCTATGCCCGACCTGGATCGAGGCCCCGACCGCCCCAAAGGCAGGTTGGGTCGACTCTCCCGGTTGCTGGCACTGGCAGTAGCCACCGCGGACCACCTCGCGGTAGCGCTATTCACCGGCAGGATCTACTCTGTGTGGCCGATCCAGGAGGCATGGGTCATCCCACCTTCCGATCCCGGCCCGGAGTCCTGCCCGGAATCATCTCTCCCCGCGTCCCCTTTGATATCTGTCCCGGTGCCCCTCGCACCTTGGTTCCCAGTCCTCTTGGCCCCAGCACCAGTGCGGCCGGAGGACGCCAGGACAGAGATCAGCCCTGCCCCGAAGAACCACCCAGGGGCAGGAAGGCAAGGCGTCGACGCCGAGGGAAGAATGTTACGGAATTCCGGACGGAGATCCGACCGGTTTGCTTCTCTGACTCAGAGGCGGAGTACGATTCGGCGACAGAGCCCCTTCCCCAATCCCGCCAGTCAAGGGCAGGGGTAGGAATGCGGCACGTCAGCCTCGTGCTCCCCGAGAGCGAGATCGATGTGATCCCCGCTTCTCTCCGAAGGTATATCCGGAGTAACGAGGGCCTGGTAGACCCCCAAGGATCAAGCTTGCGGTTGGTACCGGCCCCTCCGGAAGTGCCTTCCGCCTCGATCGGAGAAGCCGGAGACTATTTCTGGGGACCGACGGTCGAACCACGATCTAGTGCACCCTCGGCGAGCACCGATGCTACGGCAGGATGTTCGCTCGTCGGCCCGTTCTATCGTGATGTGGTAGCCAGGGCACCGCCACCCTCAGAGGGCGGCCCGGGATATGGAGGCCAATCGGCCTGTTCGCCGTATTCACCGCCGGCCAGCCCGTCGGCCCGGCGGCCCGCCTCGGCACCACTACCAGTTCCCCGTCCGTTCCCAGCCATGGAAGAGGACCAAGGAGATCTGGGTCCCGAGTTTGAGTCATGGAGCTTCTGGACCGTCCTTGCAGAGCGCCACTTCCCTGAGAAGTTTTGGCCAGTCGCAGGACCGGGCTTTGATGCACCCGAATCGCTCACCCCGGATGAGTTCGAATGCTTCCGCCGAACTCTCCGGGAGACTCACTCCCGTCTTCACTGCCTACAAATGCCATACCCCGGGAGTCAAGCGCACCTGGAGGATATTGGTGAGCAGTGCCGTCAAATTGACCTGGCCATGCTCCCCGCGGTTCGGCACCCCGGGTCATTTGAGCGCCACGAGGCCCTCCAACAACGATGCGTTGAGTGCTTTCAAGTACTCCGCAAAGTTATCGAGGAAGCCACTCCCCACGTGTATATCCGTGGATGGGGGCAGTACGCTGCCCTACGCTTCAGTGTGATTCGCCGACAGCCCGATTCGCTGGGTGGCCCTGAGGGTATATCCCCAGGGACAGGAACGGTCAATATGGCTGACCTGTCGGGAGAGGGGAACGACTTGGAACTTCTCGACGGGGGCTTCCCCCCCGAAGACAAGCCGTCGTCAGATCCATCAGTGAGAGTTACTTGTCATCAGAGAAACCTCCTGGGGCTCCCCGCACCCACTGAAGCACTGACGTTAAGCCGAAACGTCAGCAAAGGAAAAGAGCACAGCGAGGCTATAAAGCCCGCCGACCCATCTGCCTCCATGCAGAGGGCAGAGGAGGATCCCGAGAAGGCTACGCTACGTCAGCAGCTCGCCGAACAGAAGAGGCTGGTTGACCAGCTCCTCGCCGAGCGCGCTGCAGAACGGCGGCCTGACTACGGTGATCCTAGGCCAGGACAGCAGGGACCGGAACAACCGCTCCTCGACGAGACTCTCCCGGGCAACCGTGATTACGCCGTGTTCGCCGACAGGAGAGAGGCCATTGCCTATGGCAAGAGGGCGCGGTATGTTTCGCCACACCCTCCCGAGCGGCGTGACTACCTGAGAGATCCCGCTCGGATTCCTCCCGCTGCCCCAAGGGCCGCTCCGCCCGCCATCCCACGAGCTGCCGAGTTCGACGACCCGGTCGACGACCCGATCGAAGGGCCATGCAATGCGCTCGTGGTTAGAGATCCTCGCCAGGACTGGAACCCATGTCCGGACGATCCGATGGCGGCACTCATTGCCCGCTTGGAAGCCTTGGAGACTCGGCAGGTGGCGATCCCACCGGACGGCAAGCCCTACCCAGCATGGGTGGATGACATGCCGGCGCCTCCGGGATTCGGGAATCCCACTTTCGCCCCCTTCAACGGGACTGGAGATCCGCCACAGCATTTAGCCCACTTCAACTCGAGGTGCGGGCCTATGTTGGGGACTCCGGCGCAGCAGGAGGCCGCTAAGCTTCGCTGCTTTGTTCAGACACTGGAAGGGCCAGCATTTGTCTGGTACAGCCAGCTCCCCGTCGGGTCGGTAACCAGCTGGGAGGACCTCCGTAGACAGTTCCTCTACCAGTTCAGTTCCACGACCCGGAAGACAAGTATCGCAGACCTCTTCAAGTGCAAGCAGAGGCCTGATGAGCGAGTCGCGGACTTCGTCGCCCGATGGAAGGGTCTCACGTATTCCCTTGACATGCCATTGACTCAAGAGCAGTTGCTGACAATGTGCGTCGGGAACGTCAAGACCGAGCTGGTCCCTTCCCTGATTACTCAGAATTACTCCGGAGGGTTCAGGGACTTCTCAGACAAAGCTCAACGTCTTGAGGAAGCCCTGCAACAGGCCAGCCAGGCACACCCGCTGCCTCCTATGATTCCTGCAAGGAGAGTCAGTAGGGCTGAGCCCGCTGCTGTTGCCCAGATAGAGGCCCCCAGGCCGTTGGAGCTGCTGCCGGTGAGGCCAGCTCCACAGCCTCACAGGAATCCGCCTCCACGGGCTCAGTTCCCGGCCTAGCAGCGGCAGCCTCAGAACCGGCCGACCCCTCCGCGTAATGTACCGCCGCAACCCAGGCGAGATAATCAGGGTCCACCTCCTCGGCAGGCCCCTCCAGCCCCTCGTCAAGACCACGCTCCCAGGGGCCCGCGACACCTGACTTACTCATTCCATGAGGATCAGGTCCCCGGTTATTTCCGGAGCGCCCTGGAGCAGAGGATTGTGCGACTGCCTGAGTGTTGGAAGCCAGAGGAGGCATATCTTACGAATAACCCCCGCTACTGCCCCTACCATCGGGCCCTGGGGCACACCATCCAGCGGTGCTATGTGTTTAAGGATTGGCTCCAAGACCAGATTAACAACAATGTAATCAGGTTGGGCCCAGCTCCAGCACAAGTGGCGGGCGTGTTCGTGGGATCAGATGACGATAGTGGCAACGAGGACGAATGGCAGCTGGTCTCCAACCGCGGATCCCAGAAGTATAATAACTGGATGGCCCGCAAGACGACCATTCGCGCCCATGGAATCATCCGTGCGCGCTTGAATCAGCCTGAGCCCCCAGAATCCGCGGGTGCTGCTTCGGCATCGTCGTCCCAGCCTGCCTCTTCCAAGAGGAGCAAACGGCGGCAGCGCAAGAAGGAAGAGCGCGCCCCGCCAGTTCCGCCACTATCCCGCACTCTCGGCGATTTCATGCCCCCGGAGATGGGGGTCCCTCCTCGGATCCGCCCGGTGATGGATGATTCGTCCGATGACGGTATTGGGTACGCTTCGGTTAACACCGTCGAGCTGGTAAATCCCTTTTCGGTTCCTGACGTTGAAGAACACCAGGTGGACCTCCCTAGTGTCCCCGGTCGTCGCCACCGTCGGAAGAACCGCAGCAACAGGAGTCGCCGGGGCACAGCTGTTGATACCTCCAGCCAGGCCGTGCACGCCACTGAGACTAGGCAGCAGGCTCAAAATCGAGCTCAGCGCGCGCAGCCCCCCCATCCGGGGATGACGGATTCGCCTCCGCCACTGTTTGTGGTGTGGGACCAGGCAGAACCGCCTCAGCCGCGTCGCGACCAGCTCCGCCCTGCCACAAGTCCATCCCGGCCTCCTGACTCCAGTACGGTGACCATTTCCCGGACTGTGACCAGTGAACAGCGAGATGCGCCAAGTACCAGTCGGCCGCCGATCCAACCGGCAAGGCCCGTCATGCCACCAACCGCAGAGCAACCTCCTACAACCAGGGGCTCGTGCTTGGCCAAAAAGTATGATGTCCTGAAGCACTTGGCCGACATCCCAGAAAGGCTCTCCATCCTTGAGGCTCTGCGCATGTCATCTGAGATGCGCGAGGCACTCGCTGAAGCCCTGAAAAGCCCCCTCCAGTTTGAGACAGAGGTTGCGGCTGCAGAGGCCTTTCACGCCGAAACGATCGAGGACGCCGAATGTCAGGCAGTTATCTCGTTCTCTGGTAAGGATGAAGACCCTCCTATACAGGGACACATTCGTCCGCTGTATGTCACTGGCCAGTTCAATGGCCTTGAAGTCCGGCGCTGTCTTGTCGACACGGGGTCCGGGATTAACCTGATTCCAACTCGGACGCTCCGGAGATTGGGGTTGTCTGAGGATGACTTGATTCCCTCCGACCTCAGGATCCAGGGGTACGATCGCACCGAGCAAACCCCGGTCGGCAAGATACGTTTGAAGACCCAGTTCAGTGACTTGGTTGCCAACACCGAATTCATGGTAGTCTCTCAGGACACTGCGTACAACGCATTGATGGGCAGGCCATGGCTCCATCTTCACGCGGCGGTTCCCTCGTCATACCACCAGTGCCTCAAATACTACTTTAATGGTCGAGTAGGTGTGCTTCAAGGAGATGCCTCTCCTTTTGCCTCATGTGAAGCCCGCTATCTGGACGCGGACTATTACAAGAGCAAGGATAAGCAGATCCTGGCAGGTGAGGTTGAGCCTGTCGATGTTGCAAGTGATCCCTGGGCAAGTCTGGATGACGCTTACGTCCTCCCGATTCAACGGTTGGACGTCGCCATGGTCTTGACGGTCCGCGAGTCTCCTGATGAGATGGCCGCGACCGCCCGCGCCAGCACCAGTGGCCCAGCAGGATCTGGTAGCCCCAATGCAGTTGCCAACGCAGTCTCTCCCGTGGACGATCCCTCCCCGAGTGGAGAGGATATGGAAGACGCACCCCCAGCCTTTGAGGAGGGCGTCCCCGCCACGGTCGATGAGTTAATACAGGTGAACCTTGGAACCGAGGCCGATCCAAGACCCACATTGGTTAGTGCCGCCATGCCCTCTGAGGAGCGGCAGCAGTACGTGGACTTTCTCTGGAAGCACCGTGATGTATTCGCTTGGGGCTATGACGAGATGCCGGGGCTGGATCCTCAGGTAGCCGTCCACCGCCTTGGTCTCCCGGCGAACCATCGCGGGTTCAAGCAGCCTCCCAGGAAGATGCACCCATCCCACGGTGCCATGGTTGAGGCCGAAGTTGACAAGCTTATCAAAGCCAACTTCGTGAGGGAAGTTCAGTACCCCAAATGGCTGGCCAACATTGTGCCGGTCAGGAAGAAGAACGGGCAGATCAGAGTCTGCATCGACTTCCGCGATCTCAACCGCCACTGCCCGAAGGATGATTTTCCCCTTCCAGTGACAGAGCTGTTGATTGATGCCACGGCAGGGTTCCAAGCCCTCTCCTTCATGGATGGATACTCCGGATACAACCAAATTCGGATGGCCCCTGAGGATGAGGAGTTCACTGCCTTCAGGGCCCCCCAAGGTACCTTTTGCTACCGGGTCATGCCCTTCGGCCTGAAGAATGCAGGTGCCACCTATCAACGGGCGATGCACCGCATATTCAAGCCAATCCTCGGCACACTGGTGGAATGCTACGTCGACGACTTGGTTGTCAAATCGCGCCAGCGTCAGGACCATCTCAAAGATCTTGAGAAAGTGTTCAGCTTCCTCCGGTCTCGCTGCCTGAAGATGAACCCGTTGAAGTGTGCCTTTGGGGTCACCTCCGGAAAGTTCCTTGGATTTGTGGTAAGATACCGGGGTATTGAGATCGACCCAGAGAAAATCAGGGCGATTAGCCAGATGCCTCCCCCAGGTACCGTCCGGGAACTGCAAGGGTTCCAAGGCCACTTAGCCTATATACGCCGATTCATCGCGAATCTGGCCGGCAAGTGTAAGCCCTTTTCTCGGCTCATGAAGAAAGGTGCCACCTATGTATGGGATAAAGAGTGTCAGACCGCTTTCGAGGAGATCAAGCAGTACCTGCTTCAACCTCCGGTTCTGATGCCGCCTGTATCCGGGAAGCCGCTGGTCCTCTATGTGACCGCCCTGGAACGGTCCCTGGGTGCCCTTCTCGCCCAGAAGAACAACGAGGGAACAAAGAATAGCCTCTATTACCTCAGTCGCATGCTCCTCGATGCGGAAGTTAGGTATTCCCCCATCGAGAAGAGCTGCCTGGCGCTCGTATTTGCCGTACAGAAATTACGGCACTACTTGCAGCACCATGAGGTACAGTTGGTTTCTCGGGTAGACCCGTTGAAATATATCCTGAGCCGACCTATGTGGACTGGCCGTCTAGCGCGGTGGGCTGTGATTCTCCAGCAATTCGACATCAGGTATGTGTCTCAGAAGGCCATCAAAGGGCAAGCATTGGCAGACTTTCTGGCTGCTCACCCAACCTCCGCGGATCAGCCGCTGGATCTAGGCTTTCCTGATGAGACCATTCTCTTGGTTGATCGAGCCGATCCATGCTGGCAGATGCACTTTGACGGTGCCTCCCGGAGCCCCACCGGTAGAAGACTCGATAATCCTAAGCTCAACAGAGTGGGCTTGGGTATCGTCTTCATTACCCCGGAGCGAGCCGTGCTGCCATACTCTTTCCTGTTGTCAGAGGGCTGTACCAACAATGAGGCGGAATACCATGCCCTCATCACCGGCCTCGAGTTGGCTCTCGAGATCGACGTGCCCCGTCTGTGCATGAAAGGGGACTCCGAGCTGGTCGTTAAGCAGATCAATGGCGACTACGTTGTCAGGAAGCCGGAACTTGTGCCATTGTTGGAGTGCACCCTCCTTCTGATGGCCCGGTTCCCTTCTCGGCCGGAAATTGTCCATGTTCCCCGGTCGCAGAACGGTCGAGCAGATTCTTTGGCCAGCCTCGCTGCGTCACTTGCGGAGCCTGAACAGGACAACCTGATCGTCCGCGTGACGCGCCGCAGGCTCATCGCTCCCGTTATCCCGGAAGAATATCGCGGCCCGTTGGTAAGTAACCTCACCACGGTTGCCCCTATGCCCGGAGCCCCGAGTACCCCAGATATGACAGTCGGATCAGCCCCTGATTGGAGGACGCCTTTGGTTGAGTACCTCCAACATGGCATTCTTCCATCGGATCGGGCCGAGCGCGAGCGAGTTCGACGCCGCGCATCGCAGTTCGTCCTCCAGAGCAGTCCCGGCCTGGAGCAGATCCTCTACAAACGCGGATTTGATGGTGTTCTCCTCCGTTTCCTTCAGGGAGTTGAGATCCCACGAGTCATGCAAGAGGTTCATGCTGGTTCATGCGGCGCCCACCAGACTGGGCCGAAGCTGTCCCACCAGATTCGGAGGTTGGGATACTTCTGGCCCTCTATGATCCATGACTGCATCGAGTATGCCAGGAGGTGCCATGCGTGCCAGGTTCATGCGAACTTTGTGCATCGGCCGCCGGAGCCTCTCCATACCACAAGGTATTCCTGGCCCTTTGCAGTCTGGGGACTGGACGTTGTGGGACCTTACCCGCCGGTGACAGCTCGCCAGTGCCGGTTCATTCTGACCGCCACAGACTTCTTCTCCAAATGGGCAGAAGCGATTCCGCTCAGAGAGGTCAAATCCTGTTCGATCGCTGACTTCGTGACCTCCAACATCATCTATCGATTTGGAGTGCCTCACGCTATCCTCACGGATAACGGAACCATTTTCCGAGCAGCCGAGTTGAAGAAGTTGTACGCCAAGTATAACATTCGTTCGAACCATACATCTTGCTATCATGCGCAGGCGAATGGACAGATCGAGGCGTTTAACAAAACCCTCTCTAACATTCTGAAAAAGATGGTTGGTCAGAACAAGAAGAGTTGGCCGGACAAGCTCCCCAACGCCCTCTGGGCTTATCGGACGACGACTCGCAATTCCACCCAGATGACCCCTTATTCCCTGGTGTATGGAGCTGAGGCCGTCCTGCCCATCGAGATCCAGTTACCGTCCTTGCGCACTGCGGTCTACGACCAGCAAGCGCCAGACAGAGTTGCTGAAGCCCGTCTAGTCGAGTTGGAAGCACTGGATGAGAATAGACTTCGCGCTTTGCACAACTTGGAGAGGCATCAAAGCAGAATGGCTCGAGCTTTCAATAAGAAGGTTCGCCTCCGCTCCTTCCTGCAGGGTGATCTAGTGCTAGCCCTAAGAGCGCCGATGATCCCCGGCAGGAAGCCACCCAAGTTGGAGCCCAAGTGGGAGGGACCGTTTGTTGTCCACAAGGTCTATCCCAATGGCGCATACTCCCTAGCGACTATGGATGGTGAGCGTGTCACTCCTCCCACCAACGCTAGGTTCCTCAAGCAATACTTTGCCTGAGTGTTCATTCGTCCCGCATGACGCTAAACTGCACTTTGTCCAGCATGACGTTAAACTGCACATTCGTCCCGCATGACGCTAAACTGCACTTCGTCCTGCATGACGTTAAACTGCACCACGTCCTGCACGACGTTAAACTGCATTTGTCCAGGCTACAAGACGTTAAACTGTTCAGCATTCGTCCGCGCTGCAAGACGTTAAACTGCCAAGTGCTTCGTCCCGCATGACGCTAAACTGCACTACGTCCGAGCTACAAGACGTTAAACTGTTCAGCATTCGTCCTGCATGACGTAAAACTGCCCCTCAAGAACTACGTGCGGCTTGATTCCCATCCTTATGGGATACGTAGGACCGCCTGAACATTCATGTTTCAGGCCCAGCCCCATCCTTCGGGAATTTCCATCTCATCCTGGGCCCTTGGTCCAGTTGCCCCCGGGTGTGCGGCGTATGGTGTGAGTGAGGGGCTATTCCCTCATTCACGTCGGTTTGCTCGTCACGCTGTACGCCCCCCCACGTTTGGGGATGCCTTCTGCTCCCCCCTTCTTTTTTCCTCATCGTCCTGCATGACGTTAAACTGCACTTCAAGAACTACGTATGGCTTGATTCCCATCCTTATGGGATACGTAGGACCGCCTGGACATTCATGTTTCAGGCCCAGCCCCATTTCCCGGGAATCTCTATCCCGCGTTGGGCCTCTGGCCCCAGTTCCCCTCCTTTTTGTGCGAGGCGTATCGCGTGAGTGGGGGATTATGTCCTCATTCACGTCGGTCTACTGGCCGCGCCGTACGCCTCCCCCCGTGTGTGGGACCACCTCACACCCCTCATCGTCCTGCATGACGTTAAACTGCCTCTCAAGAACTACGTATGGCTTGATTCCCATCCTTATGGGATACGTAGGACCGCCTGGACGCTTGTGTTTCAGGTCCAGCCCCGTCTCTTGGTTGATCACGGGGATCTGCCCTCTTTTGGTTGCTCTCAGGGTGAGTCCTCCGACCCTTTCCGGAGATCTGTTAACATGTTTTGGGTACTTCGGTCTATGACTCGTAGTGTCAGATTCAATCCCGACAAGTCCTGTGTTGCTTGTCAGGCCTCGCGCTTCCTCTTATTCGAGCCTTCACTCAAAGGGATCCTCGTTAGCGGTTTGGGTACGATGCCTCAGTGCTCTCCCACCGCTCCGGGTCGATTTACCGGCGGGTCTTGGGCCGCAAATCGATATGAATCCTGCGATTGAGCGGTTGATGCTCGTTTGCTTGCCCCGTCTTAGGCTGACGCGATCGGATGTTGTGTTGCGAATGCGTCAGCAACATCCTTGATCGCCATGTCAGCTCCTTCAGGCTCTGAACATTGGTTGCGCAGTCCTCATCACACTCCGCCTTTATGCGTTGTAGTGGAATCTGGACACTCTTTTCATACTGACCTTCAGTACACCTTTACACGTTAGGCAGACCAACCAAGGTAATGATGTCGTTCGAGGCTCCCATGATCTGAGCACCAAGGATATATGCGGATGTTCTCCCCAAGGGCCATGCGTAGCTGGACCCTCGTCCCCATAAGGAGGGAGGAGTCGCTCGAACAATCGCGTTCTGAGCCCAGTATGCCTGGAGGCTAGCATCTCTGCCCCTCGGGTGATGGACATACGCAGACCCCCATCCCAAGACTCTTCTCCTGGAATCGTGCGTGACCGCAAGGCTGGGTATGATCCCACCTCCGCCGTGTCCGCCGTACCGCGGTAAGCGGATTCCTCCATGGTCCGAACCACACGACCTTAAACTGTGTTGTCTGGTCCTACCACACGACCGTAAACTGTGATCGTCTTGGCCGCCCGACGAGAAAACGGCACTGCATCGTGATGTTCCCCTCAGGGGACACTCATGTTGGGCGCTGGTTAATAACCACGCCATTCATCAATGCCTTCCGTGGCTTGATTATTGTGGCGACGCCAGAGATTTCTCAATCACAGGCATGTCGCCGCACAAAGAAAAACCATTCATCTTTAAGGACAAACAAGAAATATCAAATGCCGCTCCTTCTGTGTGCGAGGGTCAGACCCGCACTCTTCCCCGCGCTGGTGCCCGATTGTGTTGCGCCGCGCTTCAAGAACTACGTGCGGCTTGATTCCCATCCTTATGGGATACGTAGGAACGCCCGGATGTTTGAAACTTCGGGTCCAGCCCCCCACCTCTTAGAGATTCCCCCTTCTCTGGGGAATCCGCCGCCTTCAGGTCACCCTCAAGGCGCGTTCCCCGACCCCTTGCAGTGGTCCACCGGTGTCAAGAGTACTCTGGTTTATTGCCAGGAGGGTCAGGATCCGCTTGGTCAGGTTTCCTCCGCTTTTCAGGCTTCGTGCTCCCTTTCGTTCGGACCCATCGTCTACGCCCTGGGTGGAGCCCCCGTGAACGGTTCGGACACAATGCCTCAGTGCTCTCCCACCGACTCGGGCTGGTACCCCCAATGGCCTCGGGCAGCAAATCGATATGAATCCTGCGATTGAGCAGTCGATGCTCGTTTGCTGCCTCATTCCACCTACGGTTAGTGCGATGTTGATGCTGCTTTTCCGCCACGGTCGGCAGTACTCTCATATCGTCACGCCGGTGCTCCCAGTCCTCGAGTGAATGGCCGCATGATTCACATTTCCCACCTCCCATTCTGACCAGGCGAAAACTCGACACTCTTGACACTATCCATCAGTGCATCTTCGCATATCCAGGGGATATGACCAGATGCGGCGTACTTTGAGGTCCTTATGGTCCGAGCTCTAAGACCTTAAACTAAGATCTCTCCTTATGGTCCGAGCTCTAAGACCTTAAACTAAGATCTCCCCTCATGGTCCGAGCTCTAAGACCTTAAACTAAGATCTCCCCTTATGGTCCGAGCTCTAAGACCTTAAACTAAGATCTAGCCCTTATGGTCCGAGCTCTAAGACCTTAAACTAAGATCTACCCTTATGGTCCGAGCTCTACGACCTTAAACTAAGATCTCCCCTAAACGGGATTCTACGTCCTGCATGACGTTAAACTGCACTCTCAGAACTACGTGTGGCTTGATCTCCAGCCTGATGGAGTACGTAGGAACGCCCGGGCATCTCAACTCGGGTCCAGCCTCAGGGATCGTTAAGTCCCGCCCCTCCTCGTCGCCGGCCGTCTGGCCTGACTTCGGGTAGAGTGGTGCAGTTGTGATATTCTCCCCGATTCAGCTCGGGATGCCCCACTGCAATGGTGGGAAGCGACGGTTTCCTCGTCAGAGAGGTGCTGTCTGAGAATTGAGGTGACTCACGGCCAGATTAGTGCATCCGCCTAATACGTTTTCCCCACGGTGGCGCAATTTTGAGAGCGTTGGATTCTGTCCGAACAAATCGTCACTTCGCCCCACGCTTCGCATGCCCTGTTGATCTGGATTTTCCACCCTTGTGTCTGAAGGAACCCCAAAGCGGTATTCATGATGACATGTGGTCCGCCTCCGGCAATATGAATGATGGCCTTTTTCGGTCCGTCTATTGCAGTTGTTATGGTCGATCCACTGTCCGCCTACCGTCTTGGGCATTTCCTGGAAGGCCGACCGTTGTGGATGTCTGGATTCGGGACACGCGATTCACCCTTTCTCATTTCCCTATGTTCGGATAAAATCTCAACGCCCCTAGCATTGTCCCGCTCGTGTGTTGGAACAGGTTGGGGGATGATACATTGATTAGGTCTGAGGTCTCCTTTCCTAGGAATGACCTCCCTCTTTTCTCCAGAAATCCAGGCCCAATTATGGATGCCTGATGCTTGGTTAACACTCCCACAAGACAACGAATTGTGGTTGAGCATATTAAACCGAAAGATGCAGATAAATATATTGATTCATACAGATGGATCAAAGTAGCGGAAGCAAATGTTTTGGGAATGGCAAAACAAAGCCCTTAGGGATTAGCGTGCTGAATGAGTCTTTCTAATGCCGCTACCCTTTGGCTGGTGGCCTCCAGAGCTGCTTCTCGCTCTCTGCGTGCCCTCTCTTCGTCGGCGGTCGCAGCACGCAGTTCGTCGATTCTGGCCTGTGCACGCTCCCGCTCGACTTGAATTGTGACCATCTGTTGGCCCGCCTCCGTCAGCTGTACTTGGGCGTCAACCAGCTGAGCTGCTAGTTGCTCCACAAGCTCGGTACACGTCGCGACGAAGGCCTCCTTCTCTGCCGCCTGCCCTTCGAGGCGCCGGACTTCCTGCTCCGCCGCGAGGAGCGCCCGCGTGCTCTCCGACATGTCCCGACTTTGTGTGACGTCGACACGCCGGCAGCTCTCGCGCATCTTTTCGGCCATGAAATCACGGACCGTCAGATGGAGGCGTTGAGCATCAGCTCCCCCGGCACACAGGAAGCGCAACCAGGTTTGAAGTGATCCCATGCGCCCCAGCCACTCCGACGGGTCTCGCTTGAGGAAGCGCTGGATGCACTTCCACCCCCTGCGGCGCGTTATCCGGCTCTCCTCGACCGCCTCCGCGTCCGAGTCATCCATCTCCTCGGGATCGGCAGGCCGGTAGGCAGGGAAGGCAGCCAGCAGGTCTGCTGCAGGGTCCGCCCCTGGGAGGTCCTCACGAGGGATAGGTTCCCCAACATCCGGGCGACCTTCTTCTCTCTCCCCAGTGGCGCTGACACCCTCGTCAGCCCCCAACCTCTCTCCGATGTCAGCACCGCCGATGTCCGGAGCCCCTTGATCAGCAGTTGGTGGGGCCGGCTCGGTTTGGGAAGTCTGTTCCGGAGCAGGCGGCATGTCCACCACTGGTCCACTCGTAGATGGCCCGGGTTCGGCAGCCCGATGAGCCTCCAATGTTGAGATCACTGCGCGGGGCATGCCATGGTTAGTCACGGATCGTCAACGGAAAGCACCAGCAGTAAAGTAGGGAGACTTACGGGAGTTCGGAGCGTCATCTTCCGCTACCCCGGTCGCCGCAGGAACAGTTGCAGCAGGGGACCCCTTAGCGCTTGTCAATTCAATGATAGGTGTCTGGCCCCCGCCTTGTCCTGCTGGCGCCCCTCCTACTCCCGCTGAGGACGCCTGACCAACATCCGTGCGCTCCTGAGAAAGATGGAGAAATGGGTTAGAAGCTGCATAAGAGAGTGGATGAAGCAGATTGAGTAGGGATAGAAGCGGACCTCGAGGAGCTCAGTGACATCAACGTTGTCAGAGCCGGCCACCTCGCCGCTCTCCCGTGGGCTCCCCTGATGGGATCTACCCTCGGAGCCTTCGTCCTCCCCCATTTCCTCCTCTTCTTCGGAGTCGTTGCTACTGTCGTCTTCTTCCGGCGGCATCTGTTCCGGAGCGGGCTCGAGACCGAGCATCACCTTCACCAGAAGGGATGGCTCCGCACGCTGACCACGTTGGCGCGCGTACTCGTCCATGGCCGTCAGATACGCATACTGCCGGTTGAAGTCCACCCTGTCGGCAATGTGGAGGCGCCCGACCTCTGGCAGATGGATTCCTTCTCTGAGAATCTTTCGCCAGATGGCGTCGGTCCCCAGTGACTGCCGCAGGGTCATCCAGGCCGACCACAGCGCCGGGAAGACTGCATCGTGGGAGGGTTCGAGCAGACGTCTCACCTGCTTCCCGGGCCGCTCTTCGACCGCCGCATGTGCCCCCTCTCTGGGCGCCGAGGTCGTAGCGGCAGCCTGCGATGTGCCCGCCGCCGAAGTCCCTGCCCGCACCGGCTCCGCTGCTTGGCGCGCCTCCGTTCTCCCCCGTGTGGCGGCGCCTCGCCTCCTTCCTTGACGCCCGGTCTCCGCACGGGTAGCCTCGAGCCGCAGAACTAGCTTCCGCAAGAGCCCCTCAGGGTACGCGATGGCCCAGTGTTCGGCGTACTCGGTTGCCAAGCCTGCGTCAACTCCGGTAGGAGGGAGAGTGATGACGTCGCCAGAGCCGAAAGCGGCAAACATCAGCCACATCTGGCGAAGGACGCAAGGGTTCGTCTCCTCCCGGACAGCAGTGAATACCCTCTTCGGCATCCGTTGAAGGCACCCGAACTGCCTGGCGAAACGGGTCGGCACGTAAGGCTCGCAGATCACCTTCCCGTCGATCCGAGCCACGAGCACCCCGCCCCGCATGTTCAGGAAGTACTCATGCTGCTCCAGCGGACCCTGCCCGTTGTCGATCATTTGGCCAACGGGAGTGGGGAACGGACTGAAGTTGAAGTTGGCATGATTGCCAATCCGGATCCGCACGCCCTCCTCACTTAGGGTCATCGGAGCGACCCCCGCGATGTTCAGCAGGGAGGGTCGCAGGCCGTTGCCCGGAGGAATGATGGCGTTCGGAAACGTGTACCCACCGAGGTGAGCAGCCACCCAGCCGTGGAAGAACTGAAAGGGCCCACAGATCCTTCGTGGCGACCCCCCTCGTGAGATGCATCCCAGGATGGCATACAGCCTCGCCAGCACTGGGACCCCGAGGTTGTATCTCTTGTTGGCGGCCATAGCGCCCGCCACCGCCAGTGTCGCCGGGCGAACGCCCATTCTCGCGTCCCGCACTGGCAGGAGCCACCCACTCAGAAAGGCGGCCAGGAACGCCGCGTACCGGACATTTGGGTCCCGGGCCTCGATGACGCGGTACCCCCATGAGCGGTAATCGCCCGTCTCCAGGACCCGCCAGTACGACCCGTTCCGGCTCCTCTGAGCTGCGGTCGGGCACCGCTTCCCCCTGCCTGGCATCTTGACCGTCGGGTCATGCTCCAAGAACTGGCCGAACCATTCCTTGTAGGCTATGTCCTTCTGGAAGTCTTTGATCCCGAGCCGCTGCGTAGCCAGGTCAAGCAGATGCCAGGTCAGGATGGGAGTCCGTGACCTGTCCTCCCAGATGTTCTTCGGTGGCAGGAACTCATCGTATTGGTAGCCCTCCAGCGGGATACCTCCGATGCAGTGGATGTCCCAGAGGCCGATGCCGACCTCCCCATGGTGAAGATGGAAGGTGTTGGTATCCGGAGACCATCGGGTGAACAGCTCCGGCCCGAGCTCGGACTGCTGGTAGAAGTGGAACTGCGACGTCCACACCGCCTCGAACAGGCCGATGTACCGCAGCTCCTCTGCGAAGTGATCGCAAGTGTGGCGTACCCAGAACGCCCAGGCCCACTCGCTGGTGAAGTTGCCCCCAGACCGCAAGTCCCAGTCCTTCAGCCAGCCCTTGGTGTCGTCCGTGACGCTCTGGCGATATATGCTCGAGTAGAGGGCTGGAGAATTCTCCGCAGTAGGCTCACCCCCATCAATGGTTCGCGTCCTCGGGTTCAGGACATAGACATCCAAGTGTCTGGTCTCCCTGGCAGGATGCCCATTGTTGGTGATGTTATAGCGGAGAAGCTCGTCCTCCCGGGTCACCCAGGTCCGCGGCGCATCAATCTCGAACCCTGGCACCGGAACCTCATCTAGGATGCCGAAGTTCCAGAGCGGCAGGTTGTCCGACAGTGGATATGTCTTCTGGGCCGGCGTCAGTAAGTCGAACAAGGATTGATTGTTGGAAACAATCTCCTTGGCTCCGTAAACCTCCTCGTTCGTCGCCATCTCAGCCCTGCGAGTGGCGGCATCCCCCTCATTTCCTCTGTGCGCGGCCATCTCAGAAGTTTCGGGAGTCGTGCGGGTTAAGGGATGAAGTGTGCGGAATCGGACGAGGCTGGTAGAGAAGTTTGAAGGTTGGCGCGCAATCCAAGTGGGCGGCGCGCAATTGGGAAGACTGTCGCGCAAAGTTCCGGGTTTTCGCGCAAAGACAGGCGAAATCCGGACGGTTTTGCGCGACGAGCGGGCGAATTCCGCGCCGGAAAGGGCAATTTCGCGCACGAGAGCAGAGATGCTTATCGCGCGGAAGGCCAGTGTACGGCACGGAGGGACCCAGTGCCCCTATTTATAGGCGAGGCCGGGGTCCGCGCCGCGCGGAAAGCGCTTTGCGCGACCGCAGCGGCGAATTTCGCGACCGGCGCCCATTTTTGCGCGCCTAAGTCCCGCGCCGCCCAGGACTTCGGCATTCCGGCGTCTCCCTCGGAACCCGATTGTTGCGACCTCTCGCCGATCAGATTCCGAGGGGGGGCTTTTGTAGACGCCGGAAAAGTCCGTTGTTCCCAAACGAAGCTCCGGATGCGGAAAGCGAGGTCATATTCGGAGTCGGAAGAATGTTTCGGAGGGCCCGGAGGCCTTGCGCGGAATTTCAGAGGCCTGCGCGCAAAGATGATGATCCGCGCGCAAAACCCCCGGGATGCGCGCAACTCCCTTGCGCGCCGTGCCCGATTCCGCGCCCGCGAGGAGAATTCCGCGCTCGCGCCTTGGATTCCGCGCCCGGGGTTGCCTATAAATACTAGGCGACCCCCAACGTTTCAGAGGTTGCTGGAAGTCGAACGGTCTCCCGCGCGCGCAATTCAACCCCTTCCGCGTGCAATGCCGATCTTCAGGTAACCTCCTTTCTTTCGCGCAATAGAGCCTTGGGGTCCGCCTTCGCGCGCAATCCCCTTGGCTCATTTCCTTTGAATAAATTTCAACCCGAAGGCCTTTGCGCGCAAAAGAAGCCTCTTGCGCACAATTGCCCCCGGGTGCGCGCAATCCAACCCGATTGCGCGCACCCCCCATCTTCAAAGTGGCCATTCGTTAGAGGATGAGCCGTTGCCCCCGCGCGCTACCCGAAGCCCGGTGCACGCAATCCCCATCATCCGCGCGCGAAGCGCTGGCCCAATTGCGCGCCAGCCCGCCATTTTGCGCGCCGATCTGCGGTTTTGCGCGCAAAGCTCCTCTTTTGCGCGCAATCCGCCAGGGTCGCCTCCCTTGACCCGCTTTGGGTACCCGCCTGCGTGGCGCCCGATGGTCTTCATCGCAGGTGCCCGCATCGTGCGCTGTCTTCCCGTGCAGCCTTCCAGGCTCGTGCGAAGTGACACGGACCCGTCGGCGGCAATCATTCGTCCAGCATGACGTTAAACTGCATATTCGTCCAGCATGACGCTAAACTGCACCACGTCCTGCACGACGTTAAACTGTATACGTCCAGGCTGCACGACGTTAAACTGCCTAGCCCCCATCGTCCGCGCTGCAAGACGTTAAACTGCCAAGTGTTTCGTCCTCAACACACGACGTTAAACTGTACTTCGTCCGGCAAGACGTTAAACCGTCCGCTTCGTCCTCAACACACGACGTTAAACTGTACTTCGTCCGGCAAGACGTTAAACCGTCCGCATCATTCGATCCTGTGCTTCGCACGCACGGTCTCCCCCGGTTTGGACGTGGCCCCCACCCGCTCGTCTCTGCAGGGATGTCGGGATTGTCCCCCTTTTTGGGACGATTTAATGGGAGTGGATTTTCCCTACGGGGGCAGGGTATTACAAACCCCTAGTTTCTCGTGGGAGGCTGCACATGTGTATCTCCATTGCACCTCCCCACTGCCGAAGCCAGTAGAGGGTGTGACTGGGATCGAGGTGTCTTCTGCTTTCGGTCCAAGTCCCTTCCAACTGAGTTTTGCCGCATCCGGGCTGCCTCAAGTGCGTAAGTCCTGACAGAATGAACTACGTGGACTTTGATCCCTGTCTTCTATACAGGGTACGTAGGAAGCCTCCCTGAGGTCCAAGCCCGCCACCTGGTCGTCCCGGTCGTATTTACATCGGTTCTTCCATCAGTGGACCCCTCCAGGGTTCACGCTTGCATCGATTCACCTATGAATCCGCCCCTGTGGGAGACTGCCCGTGTGTATCTCCACTGTGCCTCCCCACAACCCCTTTTTCCATTTCTCTTTTTATCGTCCAGCATGACGTGAAACTGTGATCCACCCGGCCGTTCCATCCCCCTCTGTGCGAGGTGGTTCGGTTCAATCATCCGCCCGGCGGCCTAGACCTCTTCGTGAGTCAGCTTGCCGACGTCCAGCATGACGTTAAACTGTATACCCGAACTACGTTGACTTTGATCCGTGCTAACGCGCGGTACGTAGGAAGCCTCTACGGGGTCCAAGCTCTTCACTCCATCATCCATCCTGATCCTTGCCCGGGCCGCCACATCCCGGTGGGGTCATGCCACTTCACTCCACTCCACATCATTTGGGAAGCCGCCCATGTGCTGGCCCCAGCGTCGGAGGTTCCCCGCAAGGGGTTCTGTCATCCGATCCACTTCTCGTGTTGATCGGTCCGATGCCGTCCCCGCTGGACGTTAAACTCGCGGCATACCCCGTGTTAAACATGGGAAGCTGAGGAAAACCTCAGGTGACACAGTTCCCCGCACCTAGTACGGGATGCCTCAGGCCATCATGCCTTCGAGAAGCCCTATTAGGGACGGAAGACAGACGTGCAGAGCCGCAGTGCTACGACACGCCCCCAGCACCCCAAGCCACCCGGCCTTCTCACCGCAGGTTGCTGCCCCGCCCATACTCCTTGGAGCGTTCGGGCGGAAGCAGCGTAATTAACCGGTGTCCATGAAGATATGGCGCCGGGAACGAGATTCACGAACATTCTTAAGTCTATGAGGGAGACCCGGATTAGGCGACGAGTTCCGAGGAGACGTCCAAGGAAGGAGGAGCCGACATCCCATCATCCCGGTTTCAATCAAGGAGCAGACGCCCCTGAATAAGGGACGAATGCCGCCCGCCCTTGGAAAGCGGGACTGCGGGACCACAAGCCGCGCGCCCATCCCCTCGGGTTGACGGGTGCACGCGCGAACGCGTCCTGGCGGAACAGCGTAACCCGACGCACATCCGCACCGAAACAGTGTGGCTATGATGATTTTTATATGTATATTCCTACTACTTTTATCCTTCGCCATATACTTACTATTTATGAAATGAGATATGAGGTAAATATGACTTCATAATTATAAGAGGAATGACCAAAGATTGGTCTAGTTGACTCCATCAAGGTTTGTGAGAATCATCCATAGGGTGTTGTATGGGTGAAGTTAAAGGATAAAAAAGATGCATAAGTGAATAGAGGGAAATGGTTCAATGGGAGGTAGGTTGATTCGATCATGTATGATGGGAGTGTCAACTACACAATGGTACAAGACCTGGATTTTGATGCTTCCCAACTGGAGAACTTCAGCTCCAAGAATGATTCAACAAACATGACTAAAACATGTCTTAAATTAATAGATTATGAACTACCCTAAAACAAATTATGAACTACCCTAAAACGCCTAAAACGCCTTCAAAAAATGTGTCTAAAACAAATAGATTATTCACTACCCTAAAACGATTTTTTTCACTAACCATTAACAGATTATGCACTACCCCAAAACACCTTCAATAGACACAGCTAAAATGAACCTCAATCAAGTCTCAAAAACCCTAACCTTCAATAATAAACAAATAAAACACCCAAAATAGGTTTAGGGTTTGGACGGGTCATGCACCCCACAAGGAAGATAAGGAAAAGAAAAATTAAAAGAGAAGAATAGAGCAGAAGAGAAGGAATGAAAACCTCGAGAGACCGTAAGTGAAATCAGAAGGAGAGAACGCCATTACCGAAGGAGGAGAGAGGCATGTGGTCGGGGATCCAACTGGTTGGGGTGTGTGACATGAATAAGAAGGGGTGGGGTGGGGAAAATTCAGGGGAGGAAAAGTAAAAATAAAAAAGTAAATAATAATAATAATAACAAAAAATTTTATTTACACACCTCACACACCATTAAACAATACAAAAATAAATTAACCAGATTAGAGAGAGACAATAAAAATGTTAACGGTGATGTGATCATTGTGGTACGAGACTTTTAATTTTAGAAAGAGTCGTTTTATTGGTATAATTTTTTTAAAAAATACCATGATATATAATAAGTGTATATATAGTTTATATATATCGAAAAAAGTTTTAAATTTATATATATTATGAATAAAAAATTATATTATATACATATAATGAAATTATATATAAGTTACTTTCTTTTTTTGAAGTTTTAACTAGTGTAAATTCAATCTTATTTGAGTTTTCAAAAATTATAATCATTTTTCATCAGTTTTATATTAGATATATATATATATATATATATTATATCATAAACATATAATTTTACAATGAAAACATATGATTTTATGATTTTATTAAAACATTTATAATTTATAACATTCACTGAAAATAATATGAATATATAAAAATGTTAGTATTGATATGATAAAGAAATAGATTTAACTTTTGGTAAAATATTTGTTGGTATTAAATAATCAATATCAATGGATATAACTATTGGTAAAAACAAGTGTCGGTATATAAAATCAATACCAATAGAACTTAATATCTTTTGGATTTTATCGTTTTTACCAACAGATATATTATATATCAATAAATATCTTTTATTATAGGCCATTTTTTAGTGATAAGTTTATTTTACCATTACATAGCTTTGTTTTACTCCTACCAAGTTTCTCTTTACCCTTAAATAACTTTAGTTTACCCTTATTTACATTTTTTCACCCTTACTTAAATTTTGTTTACCCTTACATAACTTGTGAATTTTTTACCTTTACATAACTTTGTTTTACCAATAATTAAATTTTGTTTACCCTTACAAAATATAAGTTTACCCTTAACATTTTTTACCCTTAGCTAACTTTAGTTTACCCTTACTAAACTTGTACAAGTTTCTATTTACCCTTATATAACTTTTTTTACCCTTACTTAACTTATATTTACCCTTTGATAACATTAGTTTACCCTTAAATAGCAGTGTTTTACCCTTACTTAACTTCTGTTTAACCTTATGTAACTATATTTTACCCTTACAGAACATTTTTTTACCCTTAACAAACATCTCTTTACCCTTACATAACATATAAAAGTTTTGGTTTACCCTTAAATAAAATTTTTTACCCCTAACTAACTTCTTTTAACCCTTGGATAACTTTATTTTTCTCTTACATAACATTGTCTTACCCTTACTTAACATCTATTTACCCTTATATAACATTAGTTCCCCCTTATTTAACTTTTTTTACCCTCACTTAACTTTACTTTACCCTTAATAGTAAAGGTTTCTGTTTACCCTTACATAACATTATTTTACCCTTACTTAACTTATATTTACCCGTAAATAACTTTAGTTTACCCTTACGTAATTTATTTTTACCCATACATAACTTTTTTTACCCTTACATAACTTTAGTTTACCCATACATAACTTTTTTTACCCTTAATTTTTTTTTACAGTTACGTAACCCATACAAGTTTTTGTTTAGCCTTAAATAACATTTTTTTACCCTTACTTAACTTTTATTTACCATTACATAACTTTAATTTACCCTTAGATAAATTTATTTTACCTTTATATAACTTTAGTTTACCCTTACATAACTTGTATAAGTTTCTATTTACCCTTAAATAAATTTTTTTCAACCTTACTTAACTTTGTTTTTCCCTTACATTACTTTATTTTACCCTTAGGTAATTTTTTTACACTTGATTAACTTATGATTACACATAAATAACTTTAGTTTACCCTTACTTAACTTGTATAGATTTTTGTTTACCCTTACATAACATCTTTTTAACATTACTTAACATTTGTTTACTCTTACATAACTTCAGTTTACGCTTAAAAAACTTAGTTTTAACCCCAATCAACTTCTGTTTACCCTTACATAACTTTAATTTACTCTTACATAACTTTGTTTTACCCTCACTAAAATTTTGTTTACTCTTAATTAAATTGCATATGTTTCTATTTACCCTTAATTAACTTCTATTTACCCATACGTAACTTTAGTTTACCCCTATATATATTTGTTTTACCCTTAATTAACTTCTATATAACCTTATATAACTTTCCCTTAAATATCTTTATTTAACCCTTCCTTAAATTCTGTTTACCCTTAAATAACTTTATATTACCCTTACATAAGTTTTATTTACCCTTTCTTTACTTCTGGTTACCCATGCATAACTTTATTTTACCCTTACATAACTTTTTCTTATCCTTACTTAAACTTTTGTTTAGCCTTACATAACATTAGTTTATCCTTACATAACTTTGTTTTTTCCATACCTAACTTCTCCTTACCGTTATATAACCTATAAATTTTTTGGTTTACTCTTACATAACTTTGTTTTACTTTTACTTAACTTATGTTTACACTTACATAACTTTAATTTACTCTTACATAATTTTTTTAGAAATACTTTACTTTTGTTTACCCTTGCATAACTTTAGTTCACCCTTACTTAACTTTTTTTCACCCCTTACTTAACTTTAGTTTACCCTTAATTAACCTGTATAAGTTTATGTTTACCCTTACATAACATTATTTCAACCTTACCTATCATATGTTTACCCTTACATAACTTTAGTTTACCCTTACATAATTAATTTTAAACTATACATTACTTCTGTTTACCCTTATATAACTTTAGCTTACCCTCTCATAACTTTGTTTTACCCTCACTTAACTTATGTTTACCCGTACTTAACCTGTACAAGTTTCTTTTTACCCTTACATAACTCGGTTTTACCCTTACATACTTTCTATTTACCCTTACATAACTATAGTTTACCCTTACATAACATTATTTTATGCTTACTTAACATTTTTTACCCTTATATAACCTGTACAAGTTTTTATTTACCCTTACATAACTTTTTTTACCCTTAATTCACTTCGTTTTACCCTTATATAACTTTATTTTACCATTAAAAAACAATTTTTTATCCTTAATTAACTTCATTTTACCCTTATATAACTTTAGTACACCATTACATAACTTTAGTTTTCCCTTACTTAACTTGTAAAATTTTTTTTTACCCTTACATAACAATGTTTCACCCTTATCTTTTTTTTACCCTTACATAACTTTAGTTTAACCTTAAAAAATTTAGTTTCACCCCTATTTAACTTCTATTTACCCTTATATAACTTTATTTTACCCACACATAACTTTTTTTACACTTACTTAACTTCTATTTAGCATTATTTAACTTATACAAGTTTTTTTACCCTTAAAAAGTTGGTTTTACCTTTAATTAACTTCTTTTTACCTTAATATAACTTTAGTTTACCATTACATATCTTTTTTTTACCCTTAATAACTTCCATGCACCCTTACATAACTTTATTTTACCCTTACATTACATTTTTTTACCCTTCTTTAACTTATGTATACACTTAAATAACTTTATCTTACCCTTTCATGACTTTTTTTACCTTTGATTAAATTATATTTACCCATACATAACTTTAGTTGACCCTTACATAACTTTTTTTTATCCTTACATAACTTTTTTAACCTTACAGAACATTATTTTACCCACACATAACTTTGTTTTTCCCTTACTAACTTCTCTTTACATTTACATAATCTGTATAAGTTTTAGTTTAACCTTACATAAATTTTTTTTACCATTACTTAACTTATTTTCACCCTTATATAAAGTTATTTTACCCATACATAACTTTTTTTTACCCTTACCTAACTCCTGTTTACCCCTACATAACATTAGATTACCCTTACTTAACCTATATAAGTTTATGTTTACCCTTACATAACATTATTTTACACTTACATAACTTCTGTTTACCCTTGAATAAATTTAGTTTACCCTCACATAATTTGTTTTTACCCATACTTAACTTTTCTTTACCCTTATATAACTTTATTTAACCCTTACATAACTTTGTTTTACCCTTACTTATCCTCTATTTACCCTTATATAACTTTATTTTACCCCTATATAACTGTATTTTACCCTTAATTAACTTTTTTTATCCTTATATAACCTGTAAAAATTTCTATGTACAATTACATAACTATGTTTTACCCTTAATTAACTTCAGTTTACCCTTATATAACTTTATTTTACCCTTTAATAAATTTATTTTACCCTTAATTATCTTTTTTTACCCTTATATAACTTTATATCACCTTTACTTAACTTTAATTTAAGCTTACATAACATGTATACATTTATTTTTACCCTTACATAATATTTTTTACCCTTAATTAATTTTTTTACCCTTACATAACATTATTTTTCCCTTAAAAACATAGTTTTAACCCTACATAACTTCTTTTTACCTTTACATAACTTTATTTTACACTTACATAACTTTGTTCTACCCTTAATTAACTTATTTTATCACTTACTTAACTTGTACAAGTCTCTATTTACCCTAACATAACTCTATTTTACACTCAATTAACTTCTGTTTACCCTTACATATCTTTAATTTACCCTTACATGTCTTTTTTACCCTTACTTAAGTTTTATCTACCCTTATATAACTTTATACTACCCTAACATAACTTTATTTTACCCTTCCTTAACTTTTTTTTACCCGTAATTAACTTCATCTTAGCCTTACATAACATTGTTTTACCCTTGATTAACTTCTATTTACCCATACATAAATTTACTTTAACCTTACAAAACTTTTTTTACCCTTACATATCTTTTGTTTAACCTTATAAAAATTTACTTTACCCTTAAAAATTTTTTTTAACCTTACTTAACTTTTTTTAACCTTATATAAATTTACTTTACACTGTCATTATTTTGTTTTCCCTTTACCTAAATTCTCTCTACACTTACATAACTTGTAAAAGTTTTGGTTTACCCTTAAATAAGTTTTTTTACCCTTAATTTACTTATGTTTACCATTACATAACATTATTTTACTCTTAAATAACTTTTTTTTTGCATTTACTTAACTTTTTTTAACCCATGCATAAATTTTTTCACCCATACATAACTTTTTTTACCCTTACATAACTTTAATTTACCCTTACTTAACTTTTAAAAGTCTATATTCACCCTTATATAACATTATTTTAACCTTAACTAACTTTTATTTACCCTTACATAACTTTAGTTTACCATTAGATAAATTTTTTTACCTTTACTTAACTTATGTTTACCCTTATTTATCCTGTAAAAGATTTTTTACCCTTACATAACTTTTTTTTACCCTTATATAATTTTTTTTACCATTACATAACTTTTATTTACCCTAACATAACATTAGTTTACCCTTATATAACATTATTTTACCCTTACTTAAATTTTGTTTACCCTTATATAACCTATAAAAGTTTCATTTTATCTTTACGCAACTTTGTTTTACCCTTACTTAACTTTGGTTTACTGACACATAACTATAGTTTACCCTTAAATAACTTTAGTTCACCCTTAATTAACTTTAGTTTACCCTTACTTAACTTTGAAAAATTTATGTTTACCATTACATTACATTGTTTTACCCTTACTTAATTTTTTACCCTTATAAAACATTAGTTTACCCTAAGAAAACTTTGTTTTACCCCTACAAAACTTCTATTTACCCTTAAATATATTTATTTTACCCTTACATAACTTTGTTTACTCTTACTTAACTTATGTTTACCCTAAATTAACATGCACAAGTTTATGTTTACCCTTACATAACTTGGTTTTACCCTTATGTAACTCATTTTTACCCTAACATAACTTTAGTTTACCCTTATAAATCTTTGTTTTACCCTTACTTAACTTTTGTTTACCCTTACATTACTTTAGTTTACCTTTACATATTTTTTTACCCTTCCGTAAATTCTTTTTACCTTTAAATAACTTTAGTTTACCGTTACATAACTTTGTTTTAACCTTTTTTTACTTCTATTTGCCCATATATAACCTATACATGTTTCTATTTACCCTTATATAACTTTGTTTTACCCTTACTTAACTTTTGTTTAGCCTTTCATAACTTTTTTTACCCCTACTTAACTTTTTTTACCCTTACATAACTTTAGTTTACCCTTACATAAATTTTTTACCCTTACCTAACTTATGTTTTCCCTTACATATTTTCCTTTTTTATTTGTGTAATTTTATGCATCTTTAATTGAATTTCATTTTAAATAATAATGTTTTATTTAATTTAATTTTATATTCTTAAACAGTGATATGACACTTAATTTAATTTAATCATTCATTATTTATTTATTTAATAATTTTATTTTATTAAATTCATTTTGTAATATATGAAAATTAAATATTATTTAATTATTTTTTCATATTTTTTATTTTATCAATCAAACCATGTACTCATATTTATTTTAATTTATTCATTTTGAATATATGTGTGTATATATAATATACTACAATTTAATTAAATTAGTAATTTTTTTATATTGTTAATATAATTCATTTTTAATAATTTTGATATTTATATAATTAATATTATCTTTTGATTCATTTTTATTCATTTTTTGTATCTGTAATTCACATAATTAATTTTACAAACTCTATTTTTTAAAATATTTTTGTAATTTATTTAATTTTATTTATTCATTTTTAATATTATTTCATTTAATATTATTTATTATTTTTTAGTATTTATTATTTTTTAATATATTTGGAATTTATTCATTTTTTATATTTATTTTTACCTAGTTATTTACTATGTTTTAATATTCCTAATTTTTTTTAATTTATATGATTAATATTTATTTAATTTTATTTATTAACTTGTGATATTTTTAAAATGTTTGGAATTTATATAATGAATTCATTTAAATACATTTTCTTTGTAAAGGTAATGTTTTGACAATATGAACTGTTAGTGTAACGAGGTGCATCCAATTTGTTCGTTAAAATGTCACAATGAAATTTTATAAATAATGTAATCTAAAAAAAGGATGTCTTAGGTGGTATTGGTTTTTATATCCAATGCATGCATTAAAATGTATCAATATGTTCATTAGGATATTGTAGCTTATGATTTATTGACATTAATTTGAATCCTCAGTTCCATGCATCAATGATACACTTAGTTTTCACCCTCTTCCAGGTTTTTTTGTGAAAATGTTTTATTATATTTGTTTAAGTTTATTTTTGTAGATTAAATTATAGGATTTTATTTTATGGAGGGGTGACATCGACAACGAGTAAATCTTGAGGCTAAAGGATTTGATGTCTTCTTGAAGTTGTGGTTGAATCATTCTAAAAGGTTTTATTGGTAAGCATTTTTTATTTGTTTCATTTCCTTGACTAATTTATTTTTTATGGTTATGGATTCTCGTGTTTTTCAAGAATTCTTTTTGTTTTTGAAACCCATTGAGATAGGGCTATGAGAAAATTTTGAATCATTTTTTTAATCTATTGTGGACTTCATCTCTTTTCTTCCACCATTGCGTGATTCAATTTATCCCTATCTAATGCACTTTTCTACATGATATTTTCCATTATTGATGTTTTTTAAAGCACTTTATTAGTTATATATTTGTTTTGAAACCAACTAATTGATCGTGTTCTTTGAGTTGTAAAATTAAAAATGGTGATATGTGATTCTTAATTTTCAATATCCTTGTATTTTTTCTATATTTTTTATTCTATGAAGCATGATAGAGATACTTAAAAGGAATTATTTTCAATTGAGGAACCCAAACTAACTATAAGAATCATATCTTGAGTTTTAGGTAATCATATTGTTGTACTACTTAATTTCTTTTAGTGTCATGAATATTAACTAGATTAATCATTAATTCAATAGGTATAGTGGAAATCATCTCCATCATCCATTCTTATATCTCTAAATATAATAGAGTTATTACCAAATTTTCCCATGCCCATTCTCATGGAGAAGATAAAATAGGAAAATTAGGAAGGGGGAGATTTAGGGCTTGAGTGCTTCCACTTGTAGTAGTAGGAGAAGTGAACTGACAGCAGATTGAGACATGTTATTGTGAATAAGGTCTAATCTTCAATTGGTTCCTGCCTATTTCCATTTCTACTTCCATTTACTGCTTCATTTTATTGTTCCCTCATGTTGTGAAAATTTGATGTATTTGTTTATACAATTCTTGTTCTAAATCATATGTCAATCTATTTTTAAGCACCGTACTTCCTCCTTAAGCATCGTACTTCCTCGTGTTGTAAATCTATTTTTTTTGTTCCAACACCATACTTCCTCCTTCACCACTATTTACTCATAGTATATGTATGTTTTAAACTTTAAGAAACTGAATCAGATTAGTATTTTATATGTAAAATTAACTAGTTTAGTTTATTAAAAAAAATTTAAAATTAGTTTAATTAGTGAATTCCATGTTTTTGTGATCAATTACCTATTCAGTTGGTAATATTATTCTAAAAAATATTTTCTATTTTATTAATTCCCTTTTCAATAGTTATAAAATTTCTTTAGTTGGTTTGTTTTAAAAAATCTATATAAATCCTCAAGAAATAATATGTTTCAGATGTTAATGATCTAAATCATGTTGTTAGGGAGGCATCTGTCATGTGCATTGAGGTTTTTTATTTAATAAATGACCTAGTCTAAATTGTGAAATCTAGAATATCTATATGTGTAATATAATTATGTGTCTGTGAACTCAATATGTAGTTTTTCTGTAATCTGTAATCTATGAATTTTAATACACACATAGATTACATATTACATAATCTAAATTCTATGTTTTATAATTTGTAATGAAATATAGAATTTATGGCCATAATATTTTGATATTTGTTACTTTTTTGGCGTTTGGGTCTATGTAAGGCCTTTGTGACCTGTTGGTTTTTCTTGATCTCAATGGGTCATTGTAATGGGTTCTCCTTTTCCTAGTCTTCAAAAGGAGATCTTTCTTTGTTCAATATAAGGGTTTTCCCCCTCAATCTTTCAAAAAAAAGGATCACTTTATAATATTTATAAAAATCCATGTGTGAAATCTATGTACTGTCTATTAAATATTTAGTTGGTGTAAAATCTAAAATATGAATAATATGATATCAATATTTATTCAATGTAATCTCTACAAAAGATTATTATCTATTATATAATGTGTTTCTTATAACAATATGTGCATCATTCATTAGAATTCATATGTGTGTAATATATCAATGTGTGCATAATGTATCAATATGTACTATGTGTGATATATCAATTTGTGTGTAATTTATGTACTAATTGTAATATGTTATATGTGTGTAATATCTCAATATATATTGTGTGTAATATGTAATATGTGTGTGATTTCTAAATATGTACTGTGTGTAATCTATTATGAAATATGTGTGTAATATATCAATATGTACTGTGTATAATATATCAATATGTGTGTAATTTGTGTCTTGTGTTATTTTCTATACTCCCATTCCTTGTGATGTGTAAATGCATTATATTCATTTTATTATATGAATCGTTAAATAAACTATTGAATTTAATATTTAGATTTCATACTTTTAAGAGTTTTTTCAATGCATTCCTTTTATATGTAATTAGTTGAAACATATATAATAGATCATATCTATAATTAATCACATATATATATTTGGAACATCACAATGATATGTTTACATGATTATAAAATAGTAGTTTTTCATGTCATTGAATCATAATTTTCCATGGAAGTGGAATCATATTTTTGGGTTGTTCTATAATTCTTATTGGTGTAATATACATGTTGGGCTTCCATGGTTTTAATGAGGTTAGTCCTGGGAATCCAATCTTCATGTTTGGTCGTTTTTTTTGTGATTCATGTTAATTGAGGCGATTATAGACTATTGATGAATTTTTTTAGCTGTTTAAGTTATGAAAAATTGAATTGGCCAACTTGAGCAGAACAATTGAAGGTGAAATGGGTGAGAGAAGAGTTTCACATTTCTAGATTTTTCACCTTAAACTATAAAGTTTTATTCTTAATTTTCTACTATTTTCTCATATTGATCTACTTTTAGAAAATATTAAGGCTGATGTTGTCAGCTTAAATAAGTGAAAATATAGAGAAGTTATTATTATTTGGTATTAAACTACTTTTATAGTGTTTTCAAATTTAACCTAACTGTGATGATCATGTCATGGAAGTGGCCTCATAGTTTTGGGATGTTTTCTGGTTCTTCTTGATGTAATGGAGATTTTGGGGTTTTATAGTTTTACTATAGGTTGATCCTTGGAATCTGGTTTGGATGTTTAGTGGTTTTTTATTATTTATTTTAATTTAGTTTCTTATAGGACATGCATATAATTTTATAGGCTATCAACCCAATATTTTTATATACTATTAAATTTGATATTTATAGTTATTACTAAATATTTTTAAAATGAAATCCTTATAGATTTAATTGGTTGAAATATGTGTAACATTTGATATCTATATTGAATTGAATTTATATTTGGAACATCAAAATTCTATATTTATGTGATTAAAAACTAATGTTGCATATTATTTAATCATAGTTTATTTTAGTATTTAAAATTCATTTATTATATGTTATTCACTTGTGAGATTATTTTCATTGAATATGTAATAAATGTTGGACTTATCCAAAGTGGTTAATGCCCTATTTACACTAAAATTTTAGGAGTCTGTTTAAATAAGTTACAATATGGAGAAGTAAATGATATTTTTTATAAACAATCACTATAAATTGTTCTAAAATAGAGCCTAATTGTGATTCTCATTTCATGGTTGTGTCCCATATTTTTCATTTATTCTTGGGTTCTTGTTGATGTAATGGACTTCTCAGGGTTCTATCATTTCACTAGAGGATGATCCTTTGAATATTATTGGTATGTTTTGTGAGATTTTTCTTTGTGATTCATGTTAATTGATGTGATTATAGGTGTATTAGGGAAAGAAACATGGTGTTTTTAGAATCAATCTAAACCATTCAATCTTATGTCTTCCTTTGATGATTTATTTCCTTTCAATCAATATCTCACTGGTTTGAGCACCAAAATGTTCATGGAGGTAATTTCAGGAATTGTGATGTAAATATGAGGGTTTAGATATTTGATGTAGATGATTGAATATAATAACTTTTCATAAGGAGGCTACATAAGTGGAGTTTACAGATTAAAATAATTTTATAAGTATGAAGTCACCACTAGTTTTTGTAGTCGTTGGATCTAACATTAGTGAAATTACACGATATATTCCCTAGTATTTAATTATGGTGGCTCCCAATTGATGATGGTTTAATTTTTATATGAATAGATAGTTCATAGGTTATCTACATTTTGAAAAAAGGGAACCATATCCACTGATTTAAAGACATTGTTCGAGTCTATACAAAGGTCATAGGATCATGTGATGTAGCCATATTTTTATATAAGTTGGAGTGTTGCAGATCTATTTTTAGTATTTACCATAGATTTTTTTTGATGAAATGATGATACCACTTTTAATTGATGGGAGACCAGAAAGGGTGGTTATTTCAGGTTATGAATTCTATTATGTCAAAATGTAGATGACTTTGATTTGAGAAGCTAATGACTGAAGTCAAAAATGAGTTTGTTGTTATTGATTTTGTAAGGAGGATTTGTATGAGATATTTCTTGTTCTTATATGAGTGAGTATATTTATAGTGGAGATGTTTGTTTTCTATTTGGGAAGTTCATTGAACATATATAGATTATCTACTTTAGATCCATTATTGGAATTTTCAAGCTTTCCATGTGAGTCTCCTTGTAAATGCATGATTTAATTTCCGAGACAGCGATAGTGAAACGGATACTAAAGGGATGTTGAATGTATGAAAATCTAGAGTCTGTATATTTTTTTTTGAAACTGATGTTACATGGATAGGGTAGTCAACATCACATGCTACATACATGGTGTATAGATGATTCCTCACTCAATTATATTTAAAACTAGTCCATTTTTTGAGTATTTGAGTTGAAGAAGGACGTAAAAGTGTAAGTATTTAGAATTTAATGACATGGAAATTAGTTATATTTGTTGAGGTGATATTGAATAGAATTAATTGAGTGGTTGAAATGTTATAGGGAAACATAGACATCAGGTCAAAGAGTGGTTTATCCAAATGAAAAGAGATGAGACATTTAAGACCATATCACATAAGAAGGAAGAAACACTGAGAGGATCTCTAAAACTAACATTGAGATTGAATTGAGAAGATCAAAGATATTCAATATTCACTAAGGGGAATTCATGAAATCATCCTAGAAGGTTGTAAATGGTTAAAAGATGAATGTTTTCACTTATTCAAACTATATGTAACACTAGTTATTAATATTAATTTAGATCTTGTTGAACTATAATGTTGTAATTAATATTTTTCTTTATCTTTTATCTTTTATGAACATGAAACTAGATTAAACTTATTTTATATGTTTAGAAATCATTATTTTTATAAAAAGATCATTTTTATAATTATCTTGAGTTGGGTCATTAATCCATTATTATTTTTCCATAGAGTTTCTTAGAGGCCATGCAAGGACTTTTGTAGGTGTTCATGTTTTGAAGAACTAAATTGGATGGTTTGATAAAACAAATTGAAGGCCATTTAGATGAGTGAAAGTTTCCATGTTTACTTTTAACTCTAAGGTTTTTTATCCTTCCATTTTTTCATTTTTTTCTTTTTTCAAATAGTATTTGTTTCACTTGCATATTTTTATCCTCAACTCTTACAACCATTTGGGAAAAAAATGTGAATTACTTATTCTTATTTATTGTTTTCATTTTTCTACATGTTCTTTTTCATATTGTTCATATTAAGTCACTTGTAGATATGGGAAATCATTTATGATTATTAAATCACATTTTATATGAATAAAGCCTTATTTTTGGAAAACCTTACATTGCAGCTTTGAATTTTCTAGGACATGAGTAATAGTTTATGCAGCAAGACCTTGTTGTCACATATGTGAGTAGCCCTTATGATATGAATTGAAACTCATAATTTATTAATACTTAAATAATTGTCATTTCATAGGTATTACATATCATTTTTTTCTTAGTTTGATCCCTTATCCTCATGCTCTATTCTATTATACATGAATTAATATTTGGGTATACTTGTTTTGATTCTAGAAATACTACGACAACATGAAGAGGTAGTTCTATGATGATGATAAAATTTTATGGTTTTATCTAACTCAAGTTCAAGGTTTGTTCTTCTAAATTGAAGATAAAGTTTTATGAAGTATCATGTAATGTCTCTTCAATTTTAAAATGTTTGTAAAATGATTATTAATATGTATTTTTAAATAAATTTATTATAGATTATATATAACTAGTTCAGTTAATATAATATAAAATTTTATAAATGTGTATTGGAATGAGAACATATAATATTTTATTTAAAATATAACTTACAAAAAAATATTAATTGCTGGTATCATTTATAATTGAAGTTTTAATGGATCGAAAAACAACTGAGAAGGGGCGGGGCTCAGTTATTCACTTTTTATGAGTTTGAAATCTTTTAAAACATAACCTCTGAAACCTATTAATATTTATTTTTTTATTATATTTAAGTAAAAACTCATGCCTAAAAAAGGAGGGAAGCATGTAAATCACATAAGATTTACAAGGTTCAACCTCAGTGTGAGAACCTACATACTTGTCATAGCCTCTCCCTTGGGTGTATGGAAATTCACTATTAAGAAGAAGTGAATACAACTTGTACCAAATATATTTATTAACCTTGTATCTCTAGATAGGAATGATTATACTGACTCCTGTTAGTTAACAATATTTCTTACAAAACAATTGATCCAAAACATAAGAATAAAAAATTTGTTCAAACTGCTCCATAAATGCTCAGTTTTGATCCTCAGTCTGATTTTCCTGAGTCCTATTCTCTCAGTTCGATGGACTCAATTCGATCAAATCAATACGATTCCCCCTTTCTCAATTTTCACTTCTCTAAACTCTTCTAAAAAACTCAGTTCGATCTTCCTTAGTCTAATCGACTCAATACGATCTTCTCAATATGATGTTTATCAATTCAATTAATATACCAACGGATGTCTGATTTTCCTCAGAAATATCAGTCCAGAAGAAAATTTCACTTGAATTCTTCAGTGCTCTGCATTTTCTAGTCATGTGAAAAGTTGAAAAATATGAATGAACTATGCCTCTATTTATAGGTGACACAGAAAAACAAAGCCAGGAAACTAGAAAATTTTCCCCTCTTCTTCAAATTTAATACTGAAAAAGTCAATCACAATAAAACTTGATCTTTGACTTCTTTAAACCTTCTAAATATTTTTTAAAGATCAGTATTCTTGAACAAACTAACATTTATCCAGTTTGATATAACTTCCTTAGATCCATCTTCCTCTACACATTATGATCTACCTTTCTTTCTTAGGTCATTATGATCTACATTTCTTTTCAGATCATTAAGATGACTATCTTCCTCGGCTCAATATGTTGAAATTCTTCATCAGAGTCAGTCTAATTGACTTTTTTCCTCATAGTTAGTCTGATATTCCTTATTAGAGTCAGTTCGATTGAAAGCCTCATAATTATGGAATTATAATTAAAATAGAATTATCATTAAAATGTTCTATATCCAATGATTACTCCACTCTACAACTTTCAAAATCCTCAAACTTCATCAACTTTATACATTCATACTCCTAAAAAACTTCTATGTACAATACTTCTAGATCTAATATTCTATGTCTAGTTTTCTACATCTAATCTCCTATGTCTAGTTGTCTAGATATGATCTAAACTTTATGATTCTTACACTTCTCAAAAATATTTTATCATGATATTTTTCAGGATTTGTGAGAACTTCATGACCAAAAAATCATATTTTGATTTAGTTTAGAAAGTATGAAATTTTTTAACTCCTGACATCACTATATTCTTTCAAAACATTTCAGAAACATTACAACTTCTTCACTTAGCAACTTATGGATTTCTAATAAACACCATGTCTGATGTATCTTTAACTTAATATCTATGGACCTAATATTGATGGTTTGTCTGATCAACAACTTCATATTTATTACCACCTCTATGCCCAGTTCTATTCGGTCCAATACTCTATGTCTGGTGATTCTCAGTATGATCCTATGAGTCTAAAAAACAACTTTTTAAAAGAAAAAGTTTTCTCCCTCGTTAGGTTTAGCTTCAAAATTTTATAAACATTTAACTTTATAACAAATATCATTACGATGGACTAGTTTTGATTCTTAAAGGACAAAAACATTCTTATACCTATTAACAAATAAAAAAAAGTTTATTTAAACAAATCATCTCTATAGTTCTTCAATATACCCCTTTGGATTTTTTTACAACACTAATTATCAACTTTTTCATCTCTTATAATTTTTTCATATCTCAACTTTGTACTTTTTACCAAAACAAATCCTTTCTCAAAAGATAGTGTCATGACACCACAATAGTGAATAAAGTAATGTTTTTGAAAGAATTCCATCCCTTGGTGACAAGAAAAATTACTTTCTATGTAAAGATAAACCCCCCACACTTTTATCTTTTCCTCTAACTTTTCTTTCTTCTCTCCCCCATTTTATGATAACCACAAATTCAGATTAATTTAAGAAAGATATGTAAAAAATTATTATAAAGTATAAAGTTGTTACTTTCCATAATATTTTTCAAAACAATCCAAATCATGGTGGGGGTCTTCCTTATGAGGTTTATGAATTTAGGGATGAGGATGAAAATGAAGTTGTATCCTTAACTCAACAAACCTTTTTTCAACATATATTTTATAAAGATATCAGAAATATGATACTCTATTGTGATATATTCCAACATGACATCTCTATCAGCAACATTCACTTTTATAAAGTGAAACTTTCTATCAATTTATTTTGATCATGAATGTTGTACGTGATTTTTAGAAATATCAACTTCAGTATAATTATCACAAAGTATCTTCAATAGTTTAGAAACTTTCACTTTAAAGTCTTCCAGCTGAATGTTCATCCACAACAGTTGAGTGCAAGATTGAGTAGCTGCAATATATTCTGATTCCCCTGTTCTCAAAGTTACTGAACATTTTTTCCTACTATTCCAACTTACAAAACATTCATCCAATAAAAATGTTCCTCCTAAGGTTTATTTTCTATCATTAAAATCTCCTACCCAATAAGCATCAGTATAACCATGAAAATTCATTTCAAAATTTCTTTTGTATAAAAACCCATGTGAAGTTGTTCCTTTGACATATCATAGAATTATCTTTTCTTCCAACATATGTGATTATTTTGAATTACTTTGATGTATAGAACAAAAATTCACAGCATAAAAAATATCAAGACTTGAGGATATAAGGTAAAGTAGACTTCCTATTATCTTTAAAAAGTCTTTTTGATACACACTTTTTCTATACTCATCTTTACTCAACTTTGTGCTCACTGATATATGAGTAGAAAATTTTTTGGATTCATCCATCCCAAACTTCTTTGAAAATTACCTAGAATACATTTCTAGAGATAATAAAATGTAATTTTTTTTTGAACTTGTATGCCAAGGTAGATAGTTATTTCTCCCAAAATTGACATTTCAAAAAAAATTCCATTTCCTCAGAAAACTCTTTAAAAACTTTTTCTTCCTCCCTATAAAAAATTATATAATCCCCATAAACAATTAAAATTAGATTTTTAGAGTTAAAATATTTCACATATAAGTTTCTATCGTCTTTTCCTTTAGAAAAATTCAACATTCCTAGACCAATTTTAAGCTTAAAATACCATGAATGTGGAGATTTTTTCAATCCATACAAATATTTATTCAATATATAAACATTTTTTTCATCCTCATCAAGTAGAAAACCACAAGGTTATTTAGTGTAAACATCTTCCTGAATATCACCATTTAAGAAAGATATCTTAACATCCATCTGATGAAATTTATAATTTTGATGTGTGTCCACTAATAGAAGCATTCTAATAGTTTCTAATCTATCAAATAGAGCCAAATTATCTTCAAAATCAACATGTTCCACCTATGAATAGCCTTTAAAAAAAGGTATTTATTTGTTTCTTGAAACTTCTCCATGCTCATTCAATTTTTTTATGTAAACCCATTTTTTCTGATAACATTTTTATTTTCTAGCTGTGGAACAGGTTCCCATGTTTCATTTTTCTCAATCTGATCGAACTATTATTCATAGAATCCACCCATTATTTATGTTGAATAGATTCTAAAACTGATTTCGGCTCAACTTTTAAGATAAGTGAAGTTTGATTTTCTAATATCAACTTTAATCTTGTCTAAACTAGAGCCTTTGGATTTCAAATGATTTTTTTGAACTCAACATGTTTTTTTAAGGTATGAAACTTATAATTTTATCTTGCATCTAAACTTTCCACATCACAAAATTCACTTAAATCTTGGTAAGGATGTTTTGAATTACTTCCACTATTGTTGGGAATATCTAGTTTATCCTTCTCAGCATTCTCAACAAATATTGTGAAGAAATTTTTATTTTCAATTACTTTCACATCATATTATCCCACCAAAATTTGTAAGCATGTGTTCCAACATTTGCACCTTCCTATATTTGGTGAATAACCCATAAAAGTTATATCTTTATCTTTCTCATCAAACTTTTCCATATCTAGATTTTTTTATCTTATTAAACATGGAATTACAAACACTTTTAAGTTCTTAAATGAAGGTTTATTATTATACCACATTTCATAAGATGTCATGTTGGTTTCCAGTCTCAACAAGCATCTATTTCGAACATGTATAGTAGTACTAATAGTTTCTATTCAATAATACTTTGAAATTTTTTATTTTTCTAAAATACTTATTCCTATTTCAACCAAAATTCTATTCTTTCTTTCTATTACTCCATTTTATTATGGTGTATATAGAACACTATACTGATTTTTAATACCATGTTTTCTCAGATAAGTTTCAAAAATATTTATTTTGTATTTGGTACCATCAAATGTTCTCAACTTCTTTATATAAGCCCACATTTCTTTCTCAACTTCTTTTCTGAAAAACTAGATCATTTCCACACCCTCTGATTTAAGTTTCATAAACATGATGTTTGTAATATGAGTGAAATAATCAATAAAAGTGAAAAAGTATAAATATAATTTTTATAATTTATGTCTCATTTTCCCAAATAAATCAGAATGAATAAGTTCAAGAGGTCTGGTAGACTGAATCTCAACTCTCTTATAACTTTTGTTAGCCATCTTCCCTTTCTGACTGGTAATAGAAACATATTTATCCCTTCTTTTCAATTCTAAAAAATAATGAATAACACCAACCTTTGAAATTTTGTATATATTTTTATTCCCCATGTGTCCAAGTCTTCAATGCCGCAACTTATTTTCATCTTCAACACTTAAGTAATATGATTTATTTAATTCTACTATTTGGAAGAGATTCCCACTAGGTCATACTCATTTTGTAATATTTTTTCCATCATTCATGATTTTTATAACTCAAGAATATTTTTTGAAGATAAATTCATTTCCATCATCAAAAAGTTTACTTACACTACGTAAGTTATGTTTTATCCCATCAAAAAATAAAATATAATTAGATTTCAACTTATCCACTTCAATATCAGTTGTTCTGATTGCTCTGATTTTTGAAGGAATATCATTAACAAAGGTAAATGCTCCTCCATAATGAATTTTAACATGTTTCAAGATTTTTTATCACCTTTCATATGTTGGAAACACCCACTATTAAGTATCCATGGTTTTTTCCTTTTACTTTCTTTCAAGGCTGTTTCAACCAAAAACAATCTTTCCTCAACTTCCTTCTTTCTAGCTTACTTTTCTTTTCTATCATTAGAAACTTGTCCTAGAAGGAGTTTAAAATATATTTCAGAATAATGACCAGAATGATCACATATTTCATAAAATTCTTCTAGACATTTAAATTGTTTTTTTGTTCGAAATTTTATAAAATCTCAAGATTTTTCTTTTCTAACTTCTTGTGGGTTAGGAAATTTACTCATCATTCTTCCACCATTTCTTTATTTTTGTTTAAAATGTATTTTGTGATGTAAAAAGTTATTACAATAATTATAATATCTGTACTTATAGATTAAAAAACATCGGAAATATCCATCAAATCTTAATTTTCTACTAAAGTAAGATCTTTCTCTCTAGAAACTTTGTTGAGGTTGATAACCTCTTTCTTCTCTATCATACTCAAGATGTGGGCCATATTTCTTACAAAGTATTTTTTCAAATTTTTATATATTTTATAGGTTTATCACCTACCTTATCAATCCAAACCTTCCTAGAACTTTTCTTATCACATGAAATGTTATAAAGATCAGATAAAAAATTGTTTTTAGAAAGTGAGGATTTCACCTGATTCTTGATTTGAGCTTTGTTAGAAAATTTATAAGTCTCATATTTTACTTTTGAAGCTTTATTGAAATTTTCATTTATCTTCTATAACATAATTTTGGACTCAAAAAGTTTTTATTGAAAATTTTTGAGTTCTTATTCCTTATATTACATCTTCTTACTGATTTGTTTGATAATATTTATTCATTATTCTAATTTCTTACTTTATAGTTTTGTTTTTCTATTGACATGAAATGAGTTCTATTCTGTATTGATACACTCTATATGATTCTTTTCCACCTTCTTCAATATATGAGGAATCTTTTGTTTTCTCAACTTTTTCAATGAAGGTTCTAAAAGTTTATTTAATTTCCTATTCTGAATAATTACTGTCAGTCGAGTTTGATTCATTTTTCTTACTCAAAATACTTATTTTGTCTCCCATTAACTTATTATCATATTTTTTGGATGTAATTTCTTCTTTATAACTTTTTTTCATCTTATTCCATCAAGGTTTTTCATCAGAATCATCTTGATATTATCAAAATTTCTTCTTTGGGAAATTAATAGAAAAGTGTCCAATTCCACCACAATCAAAAAAAATTAGAGGAACTTCACCTCCATAATTTCCTCTTTCTCTTTGATTTTTCTTAGAAATAAAAGAAATGTTTTTTTATTCAACTCATCATCATATTTATATTCAAAGTCACTAGGATCAACATCTTTAACATCTTGAATTTTCATTTTTCTCATAGATTCAAAATTAATTTAATATTTAATATTATTTTTGAACATTATATATTTTATTATTTAATAAGAAATAAGAAAATTATGAAATTTATCAATATATAAATCATCCTTATCTTATAAAGAGTAAATTTTAAAATCAATCCTGTCTAAAAAGTTTCTCATAAGATTCTTTAAAATTGTAGAATCTTCCAATGATTCACCAAACCCTCTAATGTTGAAAACAATTTCATTTAGCCTAGTGAAGTATTCATAAATAGTTTCTACATCTCTCATTATTATATATTCAAATTCAATATGATAGATTTGTAGATTTTCTTCCTTCACTTTCATATTCCCTTAAAAAATACTTTGCAGCTTGTCCCACATACTATTTGATGTTTTGAGACCCATCAGCTTCATTATTTTTTTATCGAGACATAAGGATATAATTTATAGCCTTTCCATCATATTCAAAACTTCTTCTATCAGTAATATTCATATAAGAATCTTTCTTAATAGGTGAAAACCTAATTGTCGCAGTATCAATAACATCCAAGCCAATAGATAGAAGATAAGGAATCATATTTTTTTTCCAACCATAATAATTTTTTAAATAAAATGTATGAATTCCTATACTTTTGAAAGAATTGATATTATCCATGATAAGGATTCAACAAGTTACCCTCAAATATGATACTAATATAATTTACAAAGGATCAAAAAACAACTAAGAAGGGGGGGGGGGGGTTGAATCAATTGTTCACTTTTTATGAATTTCAAAACTTTTATAAACTTAACCCATAAAACCTGTTAATAATTATTTACTTTTCATATTTAATTAAATAATAATTCATGAAAAAGTAGGAAAGAAGTTAAATCACATAATATTTACAATTTTTATCCTCAGTGTGAGAACCTACATCCTTTCCATATCCACACTCATGGGTCTATAGAAATTCACTATTAAGAAGAAGTGAATAAAACTTATGCCAAATCCTATTAGACACCTTCTATATCCCAATAAGAATGATTATATTGACTCTCATTAGTTAACAAAGTTTCTTAAAAATAATTGAGAAAAAAAAAGTAAATAATTTTTTCAAACTGCTCCATAAATGCTCAGTTCAGATCCTCAATCTACTTTTCCTAGGTCCGATTATCTCAATACAATGAGTCTAGGTCTGATGGACTCATCCTGACCAACTCAATACGAATCTCCCTTTCTCAATATGAAATTCTCTAAACTCTTCTAAAAAACTGAATATGATCTCCCTCTGTCTGATCAACTTAATATGATCTTCTCAATACGATGTTTCTCAGTCTAGTTAACAAAATGGAAGATTTATGATCTTCCTCAGAGATCTCAGTCTGGAAAGAACCTTCACTTTAATTATTCAGTGCTCTTCCTTTTTTGCTTATGTGAAAATCTGAAAAATGTGAATGAACTGTTCCTCTATTAATAGGTGACTCAGAAAAAAAAGAGAGAAAATTAAAAACTTTCCACGATTCCTCAAATTTAAAAAACTCTGAAAATCACTCATATTCAAACTTGAACTTTGAATTCCATAAACATTATGAAGATTTCTTCAGGATAATTATTCTTAAATAAACTAAATTTTCTCTAGTATGATATAACTTCCTCATCTCTAGATTCCTATGCTCATTACAATCTTCCTTTCTTTCTCAGCTCATTACGATCTACCTTTCATTCTTAGCTCATTAAGTTAACTATCTTCCTCAGCTCAATACGATGAACTTATTTATCAGAGTCAGTCTGATTGAATTTATTCCTCAGATTCAACCTGATCTTCCTTATTATATATTCAGTCTAATTGAAAACCTCATAATGATGGAATTATCATTATGATAGAATTATTATTACTATTTTATGAATATAATGATGACTCCACTTAACAACTTTGAAAATATTCAAACTTCACTGGCTTTACACATTCAGACTCTTGGAAAACTTTTGCTGCTGTTACTTCTGGATCTGATCTTCTGTGTATGGTTGTCTAGATCTGATCTCTTATGTTTGGTTGTCTATATCCAACAAAAAAGTTATGATTCCTTCACTTCTTCAAAATATTTTATCATGATATTTTTCATTATTTATGAGAACTTTTTGATTAGAAATTAATTGTCTGATTTAGTTTAGAAAGTATGAAAAAAAAATTAACTCATGAATTCACTATCTTCTTTCAAAACTCTTCAACAATATTATAATATCTTCACTCAACAACTTATGAATTTCTTACAAACACCATGTCCAATGGATCTTGAACTTCCTACTGATATACCCGAGACCAATGGTGTGTCCAATAAACAACTTCATCTTTATGAACAACTCTGTTCCCAGTGTCTATGGGTGGGTTGCATGGTTGTGGTGTCCCATAAGGTTGTTGTTTGATTGGAAGTGAGACTGTAGTGGAACCTATGGGGGTGTTCTGACAAGTAGGATGTCCTAAATAACTAGTGGTAAAGCGGTGTGGGGTACCCAAATATCGATGTGTTATTACTATTACCTTACCTGGCTTGCATTATTTGGGGATTGTTCCTTGGTGAGGCTAGGTGGATAGTTTCATTGCTATGTGTTTTGGTTATATCTATTTCTCACAGGGAATTATAATGTATCCCCACTTGTGGATGAGAGATTTTAGTTTCTCTACTAAGTATACCTGTATACTCACCCTATGTATATAAAACTGATTTTAGGTTTCCAGGAGGACTTTGAGGACCATGCCAAACATTACTAGCTTGGACGTCGGGATAGTTGTCATTGTTACTTTTCTTTTCTTTTGGTACTTCCTTTTAGAGTTTTCTTGAACTTTGTATTAGTTTATATTGAACATGAATATGTAAATGGATTTTTGGTTTACTTTTATATTCAGTGTTTGGAGTTGTTTGGGTTTACCATCTTATATCCCGATCTTGTTCTATAAAAATGGTAATTCATTCCATATTACATGATATTTTATACCCTTTGTTCTATTCGCCACTCCGAGACCTATAGAAGGTGGGACTCAGGGGTCATTATCTCTCCTTTAACTTGATGAAGGATGGGTCTGGAAGTTTTTTGTCCCTTCCCTCATCTTGGTGAAGGCGGGTTGTGACAGAATGGTATTAGAGGGATGATTGAGAGATATGATGGAGTTTGGAGTTAGGTATAGTGAAGATTGCATGGGATGGTAGGGAAACAGTTTTGGACAATATTTGTGTGTGTAATAGGCTAGGGAAGACCGGCTAGGACATATGATTTTAGGGCCCCTTGTGATCTGATGTAAGGACTCTGGATCTACCGAACGACCAAGTGCGACTGCACTGATTGAAGGGTAGAGACCCTAGGAAAAGGTACATGAATCATGATGACTTGTGTTCATGTGTGTTTTGGGTGTTTTGGGAATATAAAATGAATAAAAAGTTTAGAAAAGATTTAAGTGAATTTTCCACACTACTCGGGATTAGGCATTCCTTGTTTACCTTGCAGCTATGGCACCCAAACGACGTCCACAAGTAGTGCGGTCGATCAAGGCCCAGCAGTCTGATTTGGTTGATTAGTGGAGGGATGATCGATAGTAAGAGGATGACCATTAGTAGAATATGCTTCATGGATTTTAGTGGCAGACCCTTGAGAAGTATGAGGGCAGCGTCTCAGACATGGATACAGAGATCTGGCTCGAGGAGCTGGTGATAGCTTTCAGCTTGATCTGGGCTCCGACAGAGTAATGGGTCCCTCTAGATGTGTGCCATATGCAGGGAGTGGTGCGTTAGTGGTGTATTCTCTATCTCAGGGAGAAGAAGGAAGCTGTGGTTTTATGGACTGACTTTGAGAAGGAGTTCTGGTCAGAATTCCTTTTTTACACAATGAAGGAAAAAAATATGAAAGAGCTTATCTCCCTCCATCAAGGGAGTATGATGGTGAGGGATTTGGAGATCAAGTTTAAGGATCTTCTTCATTTTTCCCCAGAACTCTTACAGGATGAGGATTCATGGGAAAGACTCTTAGACGGGCACTCTGACCTTCCCATCAGTATGTTGTTACTCCCTTCGCTCTACCGATGTACTTGGAGGTCCAGAAGAATGCTGAAGTGGTAGAGAGGATGCAAATGTTGGGAGGTGTTCCATATGAGGGGAGCCATTTGAGCTCATCAAAGGGGAAGGCCGTTAGCAGCAGGCCTCTAGCATCAGGGCCTTCTAGGTTTCATCCGATGGGGAGCAGGCCTCAGTAGTTCTAGTGTTGATCTTCTGGTACTCGCCCTTTATTCATGATCCTAGGAACGAGATCCATTATCTATGGTAGTTGTGGGAACCTTCAGAATCAGTACCTAGATTGAGTGTAGTATAGAGGGGGTGGGCAGGTTCAGGGCCCACCTCAACTGCACCAATTTCCAGCCAGACCTTTTTAGCAGCAGCAGCAAGGACAACGAGCTCCCGCTCCACTAAGGATGGACGATGCTATATGAGGCCTACCTCAAGGTACTCATCATGGACCTCGATCATGGCCTATTCGGGGAGGAGACTGGTATCCAATTGGAAGAGGATCTGGGTGTGGGGAGTTTCACACCATAGAGACAGTAGTTCTAGCAGGGCCAGAGGTCGTTCGAGGTACGATCAGTTTGTTTAGAACTCTTTCCTGTGCCTTTTTTGATTCGGGAGATTCTCACTACTTTGTAAAACCATTCTATCCCATACCATGGGTAAATATGTAGAGATAATCTCCATGCCCTTGGTGTTGGGAACACCATTTTGGGGTCAGACCAGCCTTTTGATGTTTGTTGAGGATGTAAGATAATGTTGGGGCTGCATCAGTCTACTGGGGACCTATTTCTACTGTAAATACAACCATACGATGTCATCCTAGGAATCGACTTGTTGTTCTCCATGTACACTATTATCAACTTCTTCTAGATAAGGGTTATGTTCTAAGACATAGGTTTCCAACGTGTAGCTTTCATCGGTGTGGGGGTTTTCTAAGAGGGAAGCCGGCGAGTGGAGCCCCTTTTTTTCTTTGTTAACTAAGCTATCAGTGGAGTTAGCAGACTCAGAGATGGTGGAATTCCCAAGGATTTTTAGTGAGTTCCTAGAAGTCTTACCCAAAGAGGTTGTGACTCTTTCCCCTCGAAATGATGTTGAGTTTGGGATAGACTTACAACCCGATGTTCGTCCGATTTCGATGGCTCCCTATCAGATGGTGGCTTCTGAGTTGAGGGAGTTGAGTATTCAGATTGATTACCTAATTAATAAGGGTTTTATCTGACCAAGCATGTCACCATGGGGTTCTCCAGTCTTGTTCACAAAGAAGGAAGACGGTGGCCTTAGGCTATGGATAGACTACTGAAGACTGAATCAGGTGACGGTTAAGAATCATTACCCCTTCCCAAAGATCGAAGACCTTTTTTAATAGTTTAAGGGAGTATGATGTTTCTCTAAGATCAAATTTCGGTCTAGATATCAACAGTTGAGGGTGAAGGAGGGTGATATCTCGAAGACTTCTTTTAGGTGCAGGTATGGGCACTTTGAGTTTGTGTTCATGTTGTTCAGAATTACAAACGCACCAGCTATGTTAATGGGGCTCATGAACTCCGTTTTCTATGAGTATCTATATTAGTTAGTGTTCGTGTTCATCGACGACATCCTGATCTACTCAAGATCATAGGAGGATTTTGTCGAGAAACTGAGGACAGTTTTGGAGGTCCTCTGACACCACCATCTCTATAGGAAGTTGTCTAAGTGAAAGTTCTGGACATGATAGGTGCACTTCCTTGGACATGTGGTTCCACAATATGTAATAGTGGTAGACCCATCTAAGGTCTAAGTGTTTGTTTCTTGGGAATCACCCAAGAACTTGCTAGAGGTTCGTAGTTTCCTGGGACTGGAAGGTTACTACCGAAGGTTTGTGTCCGAATTCTCTCAAGTTGAAACACCTTTGACAGCCTTGACTATAAAAGACTAGGCTTTTGTATGGAGTGAGTAGTGCTAGAAAACTTTAAGTTATTTGAAGAGGAAGTTGGTCAGTGCCCCAGTGCTGAGGTTTCCAAAGGAAGGGGTAATTCTTGAATTGTTATGTGATGATTTTGGTCTAGGCTTGGGGTGTGTGCTGATGCAATAGTAGGGACTGATCTCTTATGGGTATAGGCGGTTACTTCCACACGAATTTAACTAGGACACCCACAACTTGGAGCTTGCAGCAGTGGTGTTTTCACTGAAGTTGTGGTGGAATTACCTCTTTGGGGAATGCTTCCTGGTCTTCATAGATCACAAGAGCTTGAGGTATGTCTTGTCCCAGCGAGACCTGAACTTGTAGCAGTAGAGGTGGATAAAGTTTATTTAGTAAAAAAACTTAGATATCCCCTACAGCTCAGGAAAGGGGAACATGGTGGATGATTACTTGAGAGGAAGTCACAAAAGGATGTGGTTCAGGAGTTAGAAGATTCTTGGAAAGCAATAGAGGAGTTGGGTGCTTTGCATCTGGGATTGAGAGTGGAGGATGGTAGAGGCTCTCTGTTTCAGATGAAAATTCATTATTCCTTGGTACGTTAGGTGTAAGAGTCTCAGTGGGGAGACTTAGAGACCGAAGTGATGCGTGATCGTGTTAGCAAGGGTGATGCTCCAGAAGGATGGTCGGAGGATAGTCAGAATTGGATGTTGTTTCGTGGGAAGTTTTTTTCCTGGTGGAAATATGTGTGAGATTCCACAGTGATATCCATAACTCACCCCTTGGGGCATACCCAGGAGTTTCCAAGATTTACTGAGGCTTGATAGGTTATTTTTGGTGGCCCAGAATGAAGCAGGAAGTGGAATAATTTTAGGTAAAGTGCCTCGTGTTTCATAAGGAGAAGGTTGAACACCATGTTTTTGGAGATCTGTTGCAGCCTTTAGATTTTCCCTAGTGGAAGTGGGATGGAGTCTCGATGGATTTCATCACAGGACTACCCATAATTGAGGGAGGTTGTGATTTCATATAGGTAGTGGTGGACTGAATGACAAAATTGGCTAGCTTCTTAGTGATTTAGGAGTCGAGCGCAGTGGATGTCTTAGCACAGAAGTACGTGGGTGAAGTTGTGAGGCTACACGGAGTTCCCAAAACCATCATTTCATGTTGGGATACATGCTTTACTTCATGATTCTAGAGGGGATTACAGTGTGCTTTTGGAACCCAACTATGCCTTAGCACTGCTTTCCTCCCTCAGACGGATGGGCAAACAAAGATGATCACCCAGACATTGGAGGATATATTGTGAGTGTGTGTTCTAGAATTTGGAGGATCATGGGTATGTCACTTGCCTCTAGTAGAGTGTGCCTATAACAATAGCTATCACTCCACCATTTTCATGGCACCATTCGAAGCCTTGTATGGAAGACTGTTTTGTTCACCCGTATACTGGACAGAGGTTGGGGAGTCAAGTGTTCTTGGCCCAGAGGTAGTGCAGAGCATGATAGAGAAGTTTCAGCTTATACGTGAGAATATGAATGTATCTCAGTACCAGAAGAAGTCGTATGAAGATCATAGGAGTATGCCCTTGTAGTTCAAGGTTTGGGACCATGTGTTCTTGAAGGTCTCCCCTCAGCGTGGATAGTGGAGGTTTGGTAGGGGAAGTAAGCTTTCTCTAAGTTTCATCAGACCCTTAGAGGTGTTGAGAGGAGTTGGTGAGGTGGAATATCATCTAGCATTATCACCATGGTTGGAGAGGATCCACAACATCCTCTATGTATCTCAGCTCCATCGGTATCTACATGATGGCTCCCACGTCCTCGACTGGGGAGAGTTGGATATCGAGGATGATGCAACGTTCATGGAATGACCAGTGAGGATTTAGGATCATAAGGAGAAGGTTCTTCGTGGATGAACCATTCCTCTGGTTTGTGTGTTGTGGAGGCACGGTGGCCTTGAGGAGAGTACCTAGGAACAGGAGGCACATATGCGTGCCCAGTATCCAGGGCTATTTTGAGTTTTGATCTTGTGTTTGCTTTGTGCTTTGTTGTGATGTAATTATTGAACTTTTTTTCTATGAAATGGGTTGTTCCCTTGTACTCTGAATGTTTGTGAAAAGTCATCACTATGGGGAGGGAAGGACATGATCCCTAATCAAGATGCAATAATGTGGATGTAATTAAACCTGTGTGGGTGAGTTAGTGCCTCCCAAAGCAGATAGTATCTTGAAATTGAAAAAGTGACTTCATAATCCATAAGTTTTAATGGTGTGACCTTTATATGTTTGTGTGGTTCCTTGGGGGAGAAGATTGGTAGTGTTTCTATAGGTATTCAGGAGATAGATGAGCGAGAAATGATCATGTATGTCGAGGTTTATTCCGTCTTTCAAACAACTCTAGGGTGGTTTATCCCTGGGAGGTATCTTACGAGGTGGTTGTTCAGACCCCTCTATTTTCTTCGGGTTTACTCTTAAATTATCAAGGATGAGAATAGTTTGAGAGGTATCTGATGTAATGGATCGGACCCTCCTGGTCAATTACTTTTCCAAATTCTAGTGTTTGGGGTATCCTGGACACCATCGGTGATTCAGGAGGGCGTCGGTGTTGGTGGAAGGGTGTCACTGTGGTGTCACATATCGATGCCACTGGTCGGTGTCTCACCAATTAGTGACGCACCCAAACAGTGCCACCATGGGGTGTCGGGGTTCTTTCTCCAGTTTTCCCATAATGCCTATTTTAAGTCTTCTTACCCTTTTAATGTGGTTTAAGTCCATTTTTAAGGACTGTACAAGATTTTTTAAACCCCCAAGAGTTGGGCGACCCTTGAGTTACCAAAATAAGTGTCCGGTCACACCTTTTCCTCATTTTCCAGTTTCCTTTGTTTTCCAGTTTCACCCATGTTGTGTGTTTTATCTATTTAAAGGAAATATATTAACTCACAACCTTTATCTCCACCATCTTTGAGGAGAATTATTAAATCTCAATAAATCCCAACGTGTGAAACCACTGAGCTGCATGGTCAAGCCACAATCCTACTTTTAAATACTTCGAAATCATCTCCATAATTTTAGGATCTGGCCTCTTCTTAATCCAAGATCCCCTCTTATTTCTTCTTTTCCATTTCTCTTAGAGCACCTTGATATTTCTACTTAAGAAGAATTTTTCACCCGTGATGGAGCCCTTTTTGCTCATCCTTGGATCCCTTGGAGTTCTTCCTCTGTAAGTCGCGTCTTCCCCAGTTCTAGGCACAAAGAGAGAACTTTGATTTGTGATCATCCAAGTAGGGGTTTTTCCTTCATCTCTCTTTAATGTGTATCATGTGGGGTGGGTATGATGATTTTCCCTCAGAATGTAGATGAAACCAACTTTAACAAAGATAATTAATGGAATTTTAAAATAATTAAGGGGTGGGAATGATGATTTTGATGTTGCTGTGTTTTACCTTTATTTTTATGTTGTGAATTGTACGAGCTCATGTCCACTAAAAATCGTGACCATTGGTGGTCCTTTCTTGCACACTAATGAAGGTCTATTTTTCTGGATAATCTTGTGATTCAATGGATGTAACATGGAAACTAGTTAATCACACAAACTTAGTTGATAAAATGGATGCCCAATGAATGAGAAATTATGTTTGATCACCCCGGTGAACCAAACAGAAAGAAGGGACTTAATGAATGGTGTTGGATAAATCTGAAAACTTATTGCTATGTTTTGGTAATATGTATGGTTTCTCTGTTTGATGCCTTATGGGGTGATGTAGAGGGGTATAGAACCTAAGGACCCCGGGACACCCTGAGAGGGGAGGGGTGAATCAGGGTGACCACTTTTTCTTTTAATGTGATGGATCTTGTTCCCACGTTGGTAGGAACTTGTTGAACCTGTATGATGATTATGATCAGAAAGCAAACATTCACATGCACAGAGAAGACACAACCCTTTTTACTTGGTTCACCACTAAGGGATACGTCCAAGGAGCATACGCCGACAGGTTGTCGGTCGTACCAAAATCCACTATGCTTCACTAGAGGTAGATTAAAAAAGTTCGGGTACAGATACTCTGTCCCAGGATCACTTCCTTTACAAAGGTTCAGGGATAGCCCACTGCTCCCCTTGGGTCACTCCCGTTGACTCCCCTTGGCTCACTGCCGTTGGTGAAGTCCCACTCAGTTTATAGACGTGAAGGTCTCTTCATCATTTGCATAAGAATGCATCCTCTGTTGTATGTAGATGCTCTATTGAAGTCCGATTCTCACCAGAAGAAGAATATCACTTTTCCTCGAATGTATCAGGTAGTCTCCCGGCTTGTCGTGCAGCTCCAAATAGGCTGGCGGGCTTCAGCAAAACCTGGCGCGCTTCTCCAAGCCAGGCGCGCAAGTCCCAATACGGAGCGCAAGTCCAAACTGGAGTGCAAGTGTCACCAACACACCTGCGCGATGCTTCCTTCCCCAACTACAAACTTGCGCGGTCCACTTCCTTTCTCTCCCAAACCGCCTTGGGCGCACAGGCAACAACCGGCGCACAAGCTCTACTTGCGCGACCAAACTGCCACATGCGCGGCTCAACCACCTGCGTGACGAGAGCTCGAACAATCTCTAAGTCTTGAACTTTGTCAGAAACTGAGGAGGGGTGGTCCAGTATTTATAGGAAAACTGGACCCCCTGCGCAGAGGCGCGCAAGTCCATTATTGGCGCGCAAGTCTCGTTTCCCACAACCTCTGTTGCGCAACTCACTTGCACGACCCAACCAATACTTGCGCGACCTTCTTTCCTTAGCCAAATTTTGAAGTTTTGATCCTCAAAAACATATGGCGCTCAAGTCTCCTATCTTCCAAGACCTCGGCGCGCAAGTACCTTTACCAAAAACACTTTACTTCATTGGCCGATTTTCAGGCCCAAAAATTTGGCAAACACTGGGAAACGACGCCACCTTCACTACTGCTTTCTGCTTGAACGGTATGATCTCTTTGTTGGTACACATTCTGAACTTCCACTGAGGATTGACAACAAGCACAAACCATATGCCAAAACATGCTTTGAAGACCCTGGTTCCAACATAGTTGAGGGGTTGTTGGTTTTTGAATCTGAGGTTGTGTGTAGCTAGTATGCTGGGGCTTGGTTTGGTTCTAGTAATTTGAGGGATCTCATGGATCCCTTTTGATGTTGTTACTTTAAAAGAGAACCGGGTGTGAATGCTTAAATGTCACTTGGCTGTTTTTCCTTCAGTTGTTGTTTTGGATTGTTGTTATACCTATTAGTTTCCCGATAGTGGAGGAATGTTTTAAATGGAATCACTTAAACATGATATCGAGAACAGGTACAATGGGGAATTGTTTTCCAGAAATGGGTTATGCTATGGTTGTGGTTGTTTTGTATTTGTGCATGTAGGGATAGTAGTGAGAGTGGTTGTGTATAGGCTGGTTGTCTATTTTGGAAACCTTAGGTTGGGATGAGTTCTTGATTACCTATATTCATAATATTTTGTTCTTGTGTTTCTTATATGTACCCCACCCATGTTGATCACTTCGTACCGAACACCCCCATTTCATGGGGGGTGTTTTTTCCAATATTATTATGAGTGGATGGTTATTAGATCATTTATGCCCCCTCTCCCAAGTAGCTCAAGACTCTTCGAGTAGGCTGTGACAGCCTAAGGTTAATTATGGACTAAGAATATTCAGGCATGGTGTGTGGTGGTGGTTGTACTAGGTGTGAGCATGCATGTTTGTTTCCCAAGTGTTTTCGGGACGAGACCCAGGTGTCTTCAGGTGTGGCAGTGGTTGTTCTGGCCCTGGTGTCTTTGGGAATGGCAGTGGTTGTTCTAGCCCAGGTGTCTTCAGGTGTGGAAGGGGTTGTTTTGGACCAGGTGTCTTCAGTTCTGGCGGTGGTTGTTGTGGCCTAGGTGTCTGCAGGCTTGGTTATGTGCGGTTGTGGTGGCCTAGGTGTCTGTGGGTGGGATGCGTGGTTATGGTGTCCCATAAGGTTGTTGTTGGGGAGGTAGTGGGACTGTAGTGGAACATGTGGGTGAGGTCTGACGTGTAGCATTTCCTAAATAACTAGTGGTAAAGTGGTACTGGGTACCCAAATATCGATGTGTTATTACTATTACCTTACATGACTTGCGTTATTTGGGAAGTGTGACTTGGTGAGGCTGGGTGGATAGTTTCCTTCCTAGGTGTTTTGGTTATCTCTATTTCTCATGGGGCATTAGAATTTATCCCCACTTGTGTACGAGAGCTTTTTGTTTCCCTATTTAGTATACCTATATATTCATCCTATGTATATAAAACTGCTTTCAAATTTCTAGGAGGACTTTGAGGACCGTGTCGGACCTAACTAGCTTGGACGTCAGGACAATTGTCGTTTCTTATTTTCATTTATTTTGGTACTTCCTTTCATAGTTTTCTAGTAATTTGTATCAGTTTATTTTGAACATGCATATGAGAATGGATTTTTTGATTTACTTTTACTTTTAGTCTTTGGATTTGTTTGGGTTTACCATCTTATCTCCCGATCATGTTCTATAAAAAGGTTAATGCCTTCTATATTACGTAAGATTTTATACTCTTGGTGCTAGTCACCACTCTGGGTATTATCGAAGGTGAGACTCGAGGGTCATTATCTGTCCTTCAACTTGAAGGAGGAAGGGTTTGGTAGTTTTTTGTCCCTTCCCTCATCTTGGTGAAGGTGGGTCATGAAAAAAAATCTTGCCTCTTATCTCCAAGAACTATCAAAGAGGTAGAAGAAACAATGGAGAAAAACATCCTATAAATATTTTTATTATGGTGGAATCATATATTTTTGTAGGAATTTTCCTAAAAATAAAGTTAGTGAATTAGAATATCATTCTAAAGAAAACCTCCATTGGAAGAAGTTTGACAAAAATTCCAAGAAAGAAAATAAGTACTTTGGTGGAAAGAATAAGTTTACCTAAGGTTTATTATTAATAAAGTAGAATATGACTTAGATGAGATTAATTCATCACAAGATGAATGTTACAAAACAATCAGAACCTTCTTTGAAAATATTGAGAAAAAGGAAGATTCATCAAATAATGAATAAAAAGGGGTGAAGAATCTTACAGAGAGTGTCATCTCGGATCAAAAAATGTTTCATGTATTGAGAAAAACCATACTCTTCAAAAATAGATTCATATGATTAATAAATATAATAGAAAATATATTGTTATGTAGAAATACGAATACATCCAAGAGATATTAAGTTAAAAACAGATAATTACTAAAAAGGGAAAGATGATTGAAGCGATCGGTAAAAAGTTGGCAGCAAAGGAAGGTGAAGTTAATAAAACTCAATCAAAACTTCTTGAGGTTGAAAAATCCTTAAAAAATTGAATGAAAATTTTATTAAGATTACATAAGTAAAAGATGAATCATCTAAATATGTTGAGAAACCTCACTCCAAAAATCTAGTGAAATCTACACCCAATAAAATAAAAGGATCATCTAATTTTTCTAACATTTCAGGTGTTCAGAAAAGTTTTGGGAAATATTGGATTGAGAAGGGATGTGAAAAAATATCACATCAACAAAAGTATAAAATTTCCCCCTGAATAAGGTTGTCACATTCCCAAAGGTAACTAAATTTGAAAAATGTTTTGAACCTCAACAATCATATTACATGGAAAGATCATACTTCTACAAAAAAAATATTTAATAGTTTCTATTTGTGTTATGTAAATTATGGGAACAGATCTTACAACTATTGAAAAAACATGTCCCTTTAAATAAATAGGTTTTAATGGAGTGGAATAAATGGTGGAAGCATAATGAGTAACATTCCTAGCCCATATGATGTAATAAAATTAAAATCTCAAGATGTTATAAAATTTCCAATAATTTTTTTTTTATTTCATAGAGGAAATATGTAGAAGATATGACCAACCGGGTCACTTTTCAAAATAATGTATGAAAACTCTTCTAGGGAAAATTTCTTTTTCAAGAAAAGAAAAGGAAGTTAGAAAGAATAAAGTTGATGAAATATTTTTTTTAAGACGGACTTAAAAGAAACTAAAAAGTGAAAACCATGGATACTTGATAGTGGTTTCTCATCACAAATGAAAGGTGATTTGAAAAATATTCAATGATGTTAACAAACATGATGGAGGAGTTGAAACATTAGGGAATGATAAATACTTAAAAATCAAAGTAATTGGAATGGATGATATTGAAGTAGAAAATTTCAGTAAGTTTGGGCATAGATTGAAAAATATTGAAGATAATTTTTGATAATCAGAGTGCAATTGATATTTCTAAAAATCATGTCCAACACTAAAGATCCAAACACATCGATATTAAGTTTTACTTCATAAAAGTGAAATTTTTCGATGGAGGTGTTTTGATGGAATATATTTCAACAAAATATCAAATTGATGATGTTTTCAAAAAAATTATTCCAAGGGATAGATTTGAAGAATTGAGGCCCAAAAATTCATCTTCATCCTCCAACAAAGACTTCCTAAACATCTTAAGTAATTCCTCCACCATGATTTGGATTATTTTGACAAGGGGGGACAATTTGTACAACTTTATCCAACAAGGGAGAGTGAGCTAATTTTCATACTTAAATGAATCTGAAGTTGTAGTTATCATAAAATGGGGAAAGATAATTGATAGAAATGATAAGTGAGGGGGTGTTTATCTTTACATGTATTCAAATTTTCTTGTCATCAAGGGATGGAATTTTTTCAAAAACATTACTTTTTTCAGTAGTGTGGTGTTAGGAAACTCTTTTTTAATAAAGACTATGATTTGGTAAATGTTCAAGATTGAGTTGTAAAAATGACTGAGTGTTGAAAAATGATGAGTTGAAAAAGTTTCTAATGAGGGTTGTCAATAAATCCAAATGGGGATATTGAAGATCATTTGTGATTTTTTTTAATAATATTTTTTGAAAACTAACTTTTTGTAATATAATTTTTGTATAAATGAGGTGAAAGATGTGTTGTTTCAAGTTTATAAATTATTTATTGATAAGTTTCCAAATATACGGATAAATAAAGTGTTTTTAAAATATAGTGATTTGACAATCAATTAGACATGGTTCATCGGAAAACATTTTTTTTGAGTCAATAAGGTTTCCTTATAAATTTTTCATTCCTATATGTTTTGAAAATCACGAACACTTTATCTTAAGACAAATTATCATTCCATAAGGATTATTTTCTTAAGGAAATTTTCCCTTCTCTAAGGAAATTTTTATCCTTATCATGGTTTTTATTACCTCATTATATAATCTCTCAAAACCAAACTCATTTTATTAATAAGAAAAAAATTAATATTTTTATCTAAAAAACTCGAAATCTTATAGTTCCTTGGATATAGAGTCTTCTGTTTTTAGAATCTTAATTCTATGAAATTTAGACTCTGAATTCTATGAAATTCAGACTTCGAATTCTATGAAATTCAGACTTTGAATTATTTAAAATTTGGACTCTGAATTGCTCAGAATTCAGACTCTGAATTCCTTAGAATTCAGACTCTGAATTCCTCATAATTCAAACTCCGAATTTCTCAGAATTCAGACCCCCAATTCATTGGAATTCAAACTCCAGAATCTATAGAATTCAGATTCCAAATTCTTTGTAAAAAATAATCTGAATATCCATGTTTTATAAAATTTGATTTTTTTAAACATTTAGACTCTGAATTCTATTTTCCATTAGACTCTGGATATTCAGATTTGGTTAATCTAATCCATTTTCCTTACACATGTTTTTGTAACAATAAAACTATGTCATATAATTTGTTTCTAACTAAATGTTGGTTGAGTGAAACTTGTATAGGTCCCTCCTAAATTCAAGGAAAAACTATTACTTTCCCGTGCATTTGCACGGTGATAAAACAGAATTCTTAGTTCATTCGTTCTCATGACGATATGGTTCACTGCTTTTATAGAGGCAAAAAAATATTTTGGAAAAATAAAAGAAATTGGGAAAGTTATTAACTCTACAATGGCTAGTAATTAGTAACCTAAAATAAGTGGAAATAATTCATTTAAAGGAACAACAGTTTCATAAAAAATGTGAATAAAACATGTTAGGAATATCTACATAATCTATTAATAGTATAGAATATAGAGGAAAGGAAAATTAAGAAACAATGTTGAAAATAACTGAATAATGCTTGATTATCAATTACCATACAACTACATCATTATTTTGGTTTCATAAATCAGCAAACCCAACTGCTGGTGGGTTATAACCAATTCCTAATAGAAGCACCATCCCAATGCAATATGAAATAATGTTTCAGTACAATATTGATATGAAAAGATAAGCAGTTGTCACTGCCACTCCTGGTTTGCCATCCTTCTTTAAACCTGTGCCAGATCTCCTGCCAAACTGTAGTCCCATGGTGTTGTGTCCTGGAGCCGCTTGACCCAAGTGGGGAGATGAAATTTCCAAAAATGAAATTAACAGTAAAACAAAATCAGTTTGTTCGAGTACCTGTATGTCATGATGATGAGATGATTCCATACTAGCAGGCGACTAGGAACCGATACTCATGGCTTCGGGAGCCTAAGAATTGGGTGCAGTACTAGGTGGAGACACTGAAATTCCAGCTCATAAAAAACCCCATAGAAAGATGAATGGCCTGTTATCAAGTACATATCACCTAAATGTAGCAAATTTCCATAACAGTTGGAGATGTCGGCCGAAGTATTGCAGAGGCCCATGGGCTGGAGGGTGAGTGTGTGGTTTAAGGGGAAGGTGGCAGCCATGGTGTTGTTGAGGAGGACGCAGAGGCAGGTTGGCTACTGGGTTGAGAGCTGAAAGTTAGCATACCCAACAACTGTAACATGAATAATTATTTATCATCAAATTTGTCCTCAAACATCAAATTATGGAGTAGGAGAATCCAAATTAGCAACCCATGGAGTTGAATCTTCATCTTTAAATTCATATCCATATTGACCTGTTGAAAAAATAAATCATGTAATTAGTAGATAAAATATGATATGTCTGGAAATTTCATGTTGTAGTCAATGAAAATAGCAGATATGTTTTTTCCCACTTTTAAAGTGATGATATGTTTTATGTTTTTAATGATAAAACACTTTGTAATAAAAATTAATATAAGAAATGTATAAATCAATTGAAAAAAATATCAAACCAGAAAAGAATCAAATGACCTGAGTCTGCATACAAAACTTCTGATTCATTCTAGGAATAGTTTTTAACAGCAAACATTCATTTAAGGTAAGTATATTTACATATACATCTGAATATCCCTTAAAGATGATGAATCTACTACATTGACTTCACCGCAAAGGGTAGATTAAGATTATAAGATTCAATTTTGATTATAAATAGTCAGGGATATATACCATTTTTCTATAAACCATGTCTTAATCATATTTCAATGTGAAATAACAGATTTATTTGTGGATGAAATAAATTAAAAATTTAACTAACATCTTATATACCTTGCTGACCCTGAGGTGGTGTTTGGTAAGTTACATCAGTTTAACATGAAAATAAATCTGTAAAAAATGTTGACTTTCTAGTGAATGTAATACCATGTGTCTAACCCACACAATATGAAGACTGCCCAGCCAAACAAAATCCAGACATAAAAATAATAAAATGACCTTTTTCCAATAAGAAAACACCTACCTTCTGAGATACAGGCTCAAATACACAGCCAAAAACAGTCCTACAGATAAGTGCAGACCAATCCGAAACATCCGGTGACAAGGAGTAAATCAAAACTTTTAAAGTACAGAAAAACACATGAGTTTCATACTTATTATCATCAATGTGGCCATATCAAATATTGATAATGCTCAAAAAGAGAACATAACATCATAAAATACAAAGATTATTGTAGCAGTGGAGTTTAGAAAGATGCTTACATATATTTGGTCCACTTCATCAGCATTTAGCACTGTAAACAGATTTTCCTACATGAAGAATTTGATTTAATGAATAAGTATTACTTAATAATGAAAAATGAATTCATTGAAGCAGAATTATAACAATTTATAATAGAGAAGAAGAAATACAGTATATGTGATAGTCAGAGGAAATGGAAATGTCATTAAATAATTCAGGAATACTGGTTCAAATGAATATATAAAAGTAGTTCTAATTTATAATAGAAAACACATACCTTAGTAGAAATAATATTTTTATTTGTGAAATACCCAGTATCAGTGTTGCAAACTTATCATAAATTACCTCCATTCCATCATAATCTAAATCAAATGATGTACCACGATCTAAAGCAGAACATCACATGATAAAATGATCTACAACAGAAATGCACAGGGTCAACAGAACTGCAGATGGTTAAAATATTGGGTGAAGTTATAGTTCCAGTAAATTTTCCAAAAAAGGCCCCAGACGTTGCATCATTAAATAGGATCCATGTACACAAATAAAAGTATTGGGGATGCTACAATCCACCCGAAAAAGAAAAACTATTTTTCTCTGTATTTCTTCCATAAAAAAGGTAAACCACACATGATGAATTTAACATTGTCTAAAAATGAAAAAATATAGAAATACCAAATAAAAATAGTTGAAGTAAAAGAAACATTCACACAGATATATGCTAACAGAACAATATAAGGGTTACATAAAATATTTTCAATTTCAGCAAACGAACAGAAAGTCTCACATCTATAGAAATATGGCAGGTTAACTGAAATACTATTTTAGTAATATAGAATTTTATTACAAAAGATACATGGAACCAGATTGGTAAAATTTGCAGATAAGTCATGCACACTACAGATGGTTTTAGGAAAATTCCCAATCGACAGCCTTGATAAACCCCAATAGCAGCACTTAATTGCTGCAATCAGTTCCCCTATGCTTAGTTTTCCATCTATGCCACGTTGAGGTGAGTACCACGACATCATGATCCCATGGTGTCTTCACGTCTCATAAAATTCTGTTGAATATGTTCTTCATTTTCAAAATAAGATAGGAGGTTTTTCTACATGAAGAAAAAATCCACATTAATATGTAGGTAACATTTACTGAGATGTGTAATTGGTGATACAGTTGGAAAAAGTGTATGATAAGAATGAAAATCACTCGATCATTCTGGAAGTATTATAATAGTTATTCTAGGTAAGATTATTTTACTTGATTAGATGACATATCTGAGCCCGATACAGCTATTCCTGAGCTACCGTAAGAAGTAGAACACCCATCATCATGATGTTGCTACAAGGGGAAGAAGAAAAGAGTATTAGAAGATGGTGTTTCATGTTTTGGTTAGTATAAATTGAATAAATGTAAATGATATGCACCATCATATTTTAAATCCCAATACCCAACTCTGAAGACCCACTGCTCTGACGTGTCTGTGTTGTCACAAACAGAAAAAAAATTAGTTGTATATATTCAGTGGTATATTATTTTGAGAGTAGCTAAATTTTTTACCTCTTTTTGGTCAAAGGCGTCAATAAATCTACGAATGTAAATCTCATTATCATTGATAGAAAGTAACTTGTAGCTATTCTATTCAAACGAACGATAACTGTTTTGAATATTAAAAATAGTTACATCAATTGAGAATAAATAATTCTTTGACTTGAATACTTCCAACTGTTGAGGGAAACCATACTCATCGTCATCATAATTTAAAAAAGATAACAAATGTTAATTATTAGATTGCAGAAATAAGATTATATGTTATAATAAGATGTTGCTACCTGTATCAGAGCATCTCTTAACTTTGCAGTTGTTTCATGTATGAACTGAATAACTTGTTTATCGAACATAAAAACTGAAAATGAGCATGTATTATCTGCAACCATTAGCTGTACCCTAAATCTGTTCAATGTATTTTTAAGATTGCATAATGAGTGGATGATAGTGTATCCCATCAGTAGCACCGAGTTGTAATGTTAGAATATTTTAAAATCAAAGAATTGCTGACCTGGCACTGGTAGTATTTGGAGATATTTTGCAATTTTAGAACCATAATGTTCCATCTAAATTCTGAACCTTTTTCATGCAAGAGTCACAGGACTCATAAAACCAGCTATGGGTGCTTTGAATTTTTTGTACCGTTGATAAAATTAAGCATCTTGTAGGCTGCAGTAGATTGGGTACATTAAAGAATATTTAATAAAACAAATAATAAGTTCAAGATAACAGTAACTGAATATTGACATTCGATAAGTAAGAACATAGTATTTACATGTTCAATGTTTTTTACATCAGCAATGTACTTTTTGTTACTCCAATATTGTATTTCTATAGAGTGGTCTGGATTAGTTGATGGTGGACTGTGTAACTAGGATGGAAATATGAACCCAAGCCTATAGACATCCATAATAGGAAAAAAATTAAACTGGAATCATATAATTTATTATAGCAATGAACAACGTATAACAGAGAAATAAATATACTGAAATATTTACAGTAGATAATAAACCTGTTTCCAAAATTGTCAACTTCTGCAATGTCCAGGTTGTACAAAATATTTGTTGCTTGAATAGTCGTTGTCACAATATCATCTCCTTTAAAATATATGAAAACAATTTTAGTCAACCTATGGTTGAAGATACATATAAAATAAATTGATGTACTAACAAAAAACAGGTTAATTGTGAACCGATACTAAACTGCTTAATTTTTTTAACCCGGACGAGTTGTAAGATCAAAATGTTAGGTGAGTCCTTCTATTGATCCAAATAAGTTGACATTTTAGTAGCATAATTTCCCTATAAGCTACAGTGAACTTGCAAACCTCTGTAAGGGAAAAAATTGCATTATTTGTAAATGTCATATAAATTTTCCATGTCACAGTAATACAATTTTTAAAGCACTTTTCATCCTCAAGAATAATTTGAATCCTAAGGCTCGAATTGCCCATTGATTTCACTGAATGGGAGTATTGCATAATCCCAATGATTTCTAAACCATAAAACATAGAAAGAAAAACAATGAAGGGGAATTAGATTGTTTTGGAAAAGTCTATCTTGATGACTATGAAAACATTGAATACAGAACTATATCAATGCACTGCAATGGAAGTATACCTATTAGATTATATTCTGGTACAGTCCTTTGAGCAATGTCATTAAATGAAGTGAAATTAAAACTGAACAGAGGGAGTTGTGAATCAGAATGAAGAAGAAAAGTTGTTGACATGAATAGCAATCAGCATGCATGTCGAGTTGCCAAGTAACATCCTTGATTTGAAGCAATTTGAAAGTTCTGAATGTAATAGCAGAATCCTTCATGCACGAGATCTTTGAACTTATAGATAAGCTGATGATTGGTAATTGAGCATTGTACCTTCATTCCCCGAAAAAAGTAAATATATTGGTGGTTGTAATAGAGATATAATATTTGATAGAATACATAGATATTAACGAACTTATTGCACTACAGTAAGATAAAAAATAAGGTGTTTTTCTTTGAAACAAGGACCTGTGTATCTCCAAGTACGAAATCGATAGAAACGACATTGTTGGAGTTTTTAGATGAATAATTGCACCATATGTTCAACACACGTACATGTATCTTTAGAGTTTCATTTGACTCTGGCGAAATCTCACACAATGGGGTTATTGATCTGGACATCAGTTTGTTATTCTGTACATTCACAATTAGTATATAAAGATAACTAAATCATAAGATAAAGAAGCAACAGAGTTACAGAGATCACATTATATAGAAAAATCAAAAGATGAATAGATAAATTTAAATGATACCTAAGATAGGTTATCAAAGATTTCTTTATAGACAATATTGGGTGTGCAATCAGCAGCTATGTTATGGATATCTGCAACTATTATTTTCAAACCATTCGGTGAGGTGACCCTAGAAATAGCCACATATAATTGACCATGTGAGAACATAGGCCTGCATAGAAATAACCCAACTGAAGAGAAAGATTGTCCTTGACTCTTATTAATAGTCATATAATAACAAACTATCAAAGGATATTGTCATATTTGTAATTTGAAAGTCCATATAACATTATATTGTGTCATAGTTAGTCTTGGAATGAATGCACAGTACCCCGAATGACAGACATTTAAAATTTTTTCTCCGATGACATGGTCTCCCAAGTGTGTAACAATCATGCGAGTGTCATTACACAGACCAACTGATTGATCCAAATTTATTAACAACATGACAGGAACACCAATCTTTAGACTAATTTTATTCGCTTCCAATCCAGAGATATTAATACCATTTAAAAACTCATATTTTTATATATTTTCAGGCCTATCCGAATCAAAAATGGCATTGCAAACACTGTTAGAGTTGAAATAGTCTCTGCTTTCTGCATTTCTGAGAGATAACATGTAGTCATTGATTTCTTGAATAGAATCACGTGTTGGAGATAGAATCGCTTTGTCCTTTAGGTAGCAAACATCATCATAATGGTCTATGAAAGTAGGATATGTAAAGTCAACCATTTCTGCCAATGCATTTTTGGTTGATTTCAGAAGATATTTTTCTGGTATATGAATTGCTGATTCACCATCATCAGGTTGTCCTGTGTTACCATCACCAATATCTAACACCCACTTTAAAAACGTTTGTAATTCATCAGAATTATTATTGGCAGTCCTAGATTGCAGTCGCATGTTTTTTTTAGAGTTAAGACTGTACATTGTTTCCAAAGATACGATGATTTAATACTTTCAAGAACAATGTCATTTCTGTTTCCACCTGGAATAACTGGTAAAATTTGACGGAAATCTCCACCCAATACAACTGTGATTCCTCCAAATGGTAAAGATGTAGCATTGAGATTTTTAGTTGTCATTATATCTCTTAGAGTACGGTCCAGAGCCTCAAAACAGTACTTTTGAACCATAAATACCTCATCCCAAAGAATTAGTTTTGTAACATGTAATAGCTTGGCTAAGTCACTCCCTTTCTAAATATTGCAAACAGATTTCTCATTAACAGATATTGGAATACGAAATTTAGAATGTGACATCCTTCCACCAGGAAGTAGTAGTGATTTTATTCCACTTGAAGCTATTACTCGAAAAATACTTCCCTCTGATCACAGCAAAGATGTGAGTACTCTCCAAATAAATGTTTTACCGTTCCCTCCGTATCCATGCAAGAATAAGAAACCCCCGCACACTGCTGATATTGAAGAAAAAATGAAATTGATCACATTTTTTTGTTCATTGGTAAGAATACCCTCTAAAGTAATGTAATCATTTTGAAGACCCTCTTTGTTGTAGTTTATTTCCTCCACAGTTGAACAATTTGTAACAGTGTCAATTATAGAATCTGGAACAGACATATGGGGAAAACTTAGACCTAATGTTGCTTCGTAAAATGTCGTTTATTTCTTACAGAGCAAACATGTGCCTCTGTTCATTAGTGAGAGTGATATCTGTAGAAAATTTGAAACATTTAAAGAGATGTCTGAATGAAATAGTAAAAACTGAATTACAAAATGTTCAGTAAATAAATACCATTACAGAATAGCATGAAATGATAAGGTATATTCAATTTGGAGAATTAATGTTTAGTACCTTCAAAATATGTCTTTAAACTATTCAGAATTAGAATGTAGGATGGTTTCTCAGCAATATGAAAGATAGAAGTCACATATTTTTTGACCGACACTATTATTAAAATTTGCAGTAATAATATAGACAATAGTTCTAACTTCATTACATACACTAAACAACACTTTTCAATCAATCATAGAAATATTCAGACATATAGAGAACAATATATATACAAAAGTAGCAGAACCCTTTGGTTGTAACATAGAAATGCACAGAATCATTAATTGTACATGACATGGACTACTAAAAATGCACGATAGACATGCAGTTTTTTCATATAACTATGTAGAAACATGTACATAACATAACATGGACTAATGAAAAATTTAAAGAAGTGTGCAGAAACATGCAAGCAGAACCATGTCATTTAGAGTTCTACAAATACATGTAGTTCTTTATTTTATAATAATGTCTTTGGTAGACTGTATTGATAACTTTTAAGTATCCATATGTAAACGGTAGAGTATGAGTACATATCAAAGGATTACAGATTCTAGATACAATGAACTAATTAAAAAATGACAGATACTACACAGAACACTTGAGTGTAATTATATAATCCAACTATAACCATGTCAAATAAAAGTATACGAAAGTGTCTACCATTTGATATTTGTTCACCTAGGACAGATTTTTCAAAGATTGATGTAGTTAACAATATAAAAATTGTTACAGCAATAACTACATGGATTCTTTAAACTAACAGTTCACAGATGCAATAATAGAATTAGTGATGTTAATAGGTTGCTGGAAGAGTAAATATATTTTTATAAAATACAGAAACATAACACTAAAGTAATGATGTAGTTAGAAAAGTTGGTTGATAATTTGAAACGTACCTTGAATTTGAAGCCTTTGTCTTGAAAAATATAAGATATCTTCAAAGAGAATATTGCAAGTTTCATTACAAACTATATCCGGCCGAGAAATGTTATTTGATATTTTCATGCTTGAAAATAGTCTGCGTAGACAGTGGCCCATTCCCCATGCTGAGACCTCTTTAATAGCATAAATGAATTCTCGGTCATCCGCTAGTAGACCCATAGTAGAACATGCCTCCCTAAAAGTTCCATAAATAATGTCGTTGATAGTTTTCAAATCCTCATCTGATGTGGCACCTCTGTTTTTTGTTAGAAGGATCCGCAGGTAGTATAGCTCTCTAGTGGTAGGAGGCACATAGTAGAGTCGACCAATATTGAAACCTTGTTTTCGGGGATGCCAATTCTTTTCTTGACTGCAGAAGACGAACCTAGTCAGGTATTCTACGAAAGTTAAACATCTACCTTCTGGGAATGCCAAATTTGATTTAAACCAAGATTTTAACATTGTTTCAGCAACATTTATGCCAGATAGGACATCTTCCATTATTTCATTATTTCTATATGTCACAGTATGTTGCCCCAGTAAATGATAATGCAGCCTGTCGACAGGTGGATATCTGTAATGTATATCATAAGAGAAGATCCCCCAGGACGCCTCACAAGGTGATATGTAGCGATAGTCATAATACATCTTTATTTCATCAATAGTGTTTTCTACTAAGTCTTTTTTTTGGTTTCATATAGTGTTGTCGTTACATGATCATTTCCCTTGCTTATATATTTAAAGAGATACTTGATAGAAGATGACTAGTTGCAGACCTCAATATTTAGATGTTCTTGATACCTGAGTAGCAAAACTGGATTGTATGGTACCACAAAACGATTATCCAACTGAACACCATTTTTATGGATTGATCTTCTGTTATCCCTTCTACGATATATCACATGACCATCATCATCTACCATTGGTTCTCCAAAAAAAATTAGGAAATAACTTAGAGCATTTTCCATTTTTCATACAAGGAGAAGAACGTCTGGCATCTTCACAAGGGTCGTGGAGCATATAGTTTTTAACAGATTCATGTAGTGTTGGGTAGGAAATTTTATCTGGAATCTCAGCGGACACCACTCTATTAACATCTGATGGAGTGATAAGTTTGTTTTCATGACAAAGAAACAATAAAATGTGGACATGCGGCAAACCGCGTCTTTGGAATTCAATGGTTCGAACAACTATAATGGAAAAACAGAAATAGATTACGTCTAGTTAGTATTAGGTGATCTAATAAGAAAGAATAAGCTAAAAATAATAAACTATAATAATATATATTATTAGTTAAACATAATGAACTGTAAAAAATGATCTTACCTTCCCTTGATTTTCCAAATATACAATGTTCTCTTAAATCTTTTAGAAGATGATCAACCATTATATTGAATACTCGATATAGTAATTGTGGAAAGTTAGCTGGATGAAGATTCTTTTGTGTAACAAATATACTTATTTCTAGCCACATTGGGTTACATGTAAACGTAAGGAACAAATCCGGATACCCTACCCAATTAAAAATTGACATTGCGTCCTGATAATTTTGAATCATATATCTTGGACCACCAGTAAAAGAAGAGGGAAAAATGATGTTCTTACCGCATTAGGACCCTTCTCGGTCACCTTGAAGGAATTCATCTTTCAATCCATTGTATAGGTTGACCCGCAACCGCTTCCGGTTGAAAGGAATATACGATAGTCTCTGAGACTCATTCATTGTGTAAGCATCGACGAAAAATTGTTGCAGTAGTCTTTTGGAATGTATCAAAGTGGATGGTTCAATGTCACGAAATTTCAAGTGAAAAGATAAATATTCTCTCATTGTAACCTTTCTTATCTTAGCACTGGTAGTGAATGAAGTAGCGTGATGCATTCCGTTGTCAACATATCCATCCTGTCCACCAGGGAAAATCAATGGATACTGTAATGGCAGATACAAATGGTGAAGCTCATCAATTCATTGCAATTCACCACATTTGGTTTGAATGATGATGTCACGTTCTTGGTTTAGATCTTAAACATATCCGACAATAATCATGGAAATTTCATATGTTGTCGGTAAGTTATGTGTTGCCTCATGTGTATGTCTTTTCTTAATAAGGAGTAGCTTTAAGTTTGTAACATCTTCACGATTCAGGACATCTATTACTGATATGAACTGTTGAGCTAAAGCATTGATCTCATGTAGCATATGTTGCAACTTCTTAACAATACCGAAGTTACTAACTGATTGAAGATTTCTGCCATCATAGCTAGAAGAGATATTTGTCTCAGAAAAATACAATGAAATGAATCAGATTGATATTCATAGCAGTTAATTTCAGAAATACCTCATACTACTAACTCTATTTTGGAACTCATGTTCTGTGTCAAACACATATAGTTGGGAAAACCTTGGGGGTTGTCCTTCTACCGGACACAAACTACCTATGTGATGGTAGTTCTGTCCATTTAGTCTGATTATAGTTGGGGCTCTACCGTTGTTCAAAGACCTATCAACCTTCCCACCCATAGACGTAAATGCAAACATAAAATTATAAAGATTCATATGCTCTTGGAAATCTCTTTCTTGTGAAGAAGTTCGATTGAAAACCAACATCTGTAGGTATGGAGGAGGTGACAGGAGAAAATACAAACCAATCTTTCCCATAGAGCAGCATAGAGAAAATCGTGAGGTTTGTTGGTTGCTGTATTTCCTATTTCTCTCGTCATTCCACATATTAGAGTGACATTACTGGCATACATATGTGGGGTCTCTGATATATGAGTATCCTGAACATTAGGGAAAAGTTAATTAAAAAAATATTCAATTTTCAGAGACTGTACTCGAATAGTATTTCATTTATGACATTAATAATGATGAAGTACTAAAATCAATAACATGTGTTCTTTGCAATGTCCATTTCTAATGAGTTTCCTGCAGAAGTCGATGAAATGTAAATATGGTGTGTGATATCCTGTATAGAATGTAATAATATTTGAAGCTCAATTGGTTAGTCAACAAACCTATGGAGTGTGCAGTTGTGTTGAAGAAATCTGTATTGTTTGAAGACGTTGCTGAAATATGTGAAGGAAAATATTGTTGAATAGAATATCACGGTATAGAAACTTTAAGTAGTTACGATAAACAAATGAAGAAATCTATATTAATGCATAAAAAACTTATAACATACCAGTCAATGATGCAGTAGTGTACTGTGGTACATCAATATTTGGAAGACATAATCTGTACACAGAGGATAGAGTAAGAACTGAAATTTAATTGACATGTCATATTTAAGTGTACTAGTCATGCATACTCTGTCGAGTTGAGTACTACAGATTTAGTGAGATTGTTGTCCTCATTCAGCAGACCTAAAGGAAAAAGTGACAGAAGTGTTAGATGGTCTGTAATTAAACGTTTGACCCATATTATGGTCATAAAAGTTCACAAACAGCAGACTTACTAAAAGGTACAGGAGAGAGGGTGTGATGTATATGTTTTCATTTTTTTTTCTGGCAATCATTGTTGACTCCGTACGACTTGAACTTGGTACTATGAACAAAGAAGTAACAAATTATGAGTAGTCTCAGTTAGTTAGAAATAGTAAGCTTTGCATAGCATTTTTCAAATGAACATACCATTAACAGATAGAGGTGACAATGGTAATCTTCGGATTGTATGTCCGACACCATTTGCTAATAGTGGATGAATAATTGGACTGCTGGTGGACACGGTAGAAAGCATTGGAGAACCTACAGTACACAACAGTATTGTAACTAAAATGATTGACATGAAACTCATATAATGATAGAAATAGAGTTAGTAATTAAGTTATTATAAAACTAAGACAGTACTAACGATTTTCTTGACGTTGTTGCATGAGTAGTCTTCTGTGGATCCTTGATTCTCTAGAGTGGGAAAGGGTATGCATGGTTCTGTTGGTTTTCTTTGTACAAAATTTTCTAGGTGTCATGAAAAAAATATATTATGAACAGTTGATAATTGAATATAAAATGCTTATAAATAGGAAAACAATAATTTTACTATTTAAATTTGAAGATCAGTTTCAATGTTTAATATTAACACAGTAGACATGAAAATGTTTACTGGAGATACTATACATTAAAATACAAGTATTTAATATAATGACCAAGTAACGGTAAACATAATGTACAAATATTGGTTTTAAAGAACATTTATGAAGTGATACCTTTGTGAAACAATTTGATGCCCCTCAGATGAAAGACGCAAAAGGTTGTTGTCAAAGCAGTCGTATATTATCACCGAAAAGACTGCAGCTATAGGTGTTAAGTATCAATGGTGGAATGGAGCAATCAAATATGTCACATATCCAAAGATAGTATATGTGGAAGGAATATTAGTTAACGGTTATGCAAAAAAAACAAATATCTATCTAAGAAATTTAACTTTCAATGTCACGTGGGATTTCTATTTCTATATACTTGAGAAGAAAATAAGTACGCAAAGAATGGTGAGTGCATAATAAATAAGTAACTATTTCACAGTAGCTTCCATACAAGTATCAAAATGTTATACATTGTTATGTTCTGTTATATATTGCAGAATGAAGAGGCCATGTACTGATTAGGTTGTAGAAATCCAAAACTGGGCTAAAAAACAGAGACCTAATGATAGTTGTTAACGGATATACTCTTATTACAATCGCAATAAACATGTAAAATATGCAGTGCGTAGTGATAGAAAATATGTTACATTGATAGTAGACAACGGATCCGTATAGAATACACAGAAACCCTACTTGTGAGGTCGGCGATGAAATAGAGGTTTGGGATGTATGTGATGGTATGCCCGTGGTCGTTTTCCGGGCCGGTGATGGAAACAACGATGCTTCTGGGGACGGTATGCGGGAGGAGATGACCAGAATCATCGAGCGGTGTATTGATTCGTGCTTCTGCGAAACCCTAATTGCACCCTGATAATCTGGTATAGAAAAAGATCCAGTACGAATGCCTCAATCGGGGAGAAGTGATTGATAGAACGGGCGACGAGGTATCAGATGGTATTGGAGACGAATCGGCGGACGATATGCGGGGGCAGATTAGAGGAATCAAACAACGGTGTATTGAACTGAGATTCCTGGATATCATAACCGCCGCTGGAAAGCGAGCATAATGGAAGGAGTCGAAATTGTAGAGATGATTGAGGATGAAGTCCGTGAATGAATGCAGTTGAGTCGAAACCCTAAGCCTGGAGGGAGGAGGAGGTAAACAGAGCGACGCGGGAGGTCGGTATGGATCTCGAAGAAATCATCTCACAAGATCAGCCTGATAGGCTAGGGGTAATTGCAGGAGAAATATTTTTTTTGGTGTCATGGCTAATTGTGGAGGTGACACGTCAGGCTGGAGGAACCCAACTTTAGTGTATATAGTGGATATGATCGTTGGAGGAGGGAGATGACCGTTGAAATTTTAACTATAAATAAGAGCTCATTCAAATGAGCTCAATGTTGTTGATAATCCTAGAGATTACATGATTTGATTCTGTGAAGTGATTTCTAGAGAGTGAAAGACTCTCATGATTTATGTGTTTCATGAACATCCTGTTCAGCCATGAACAACTTGTTCATCTTTCTTCGTACGACTCTGATTGTTTCTCAGTACAATCGAGGGCTTCTGGGGATAGGAAGACAGAGGTGCCGACTACCTTAAAGATTGAGAGATTATGAGGATAACAAGATAGATACTGATATTCCTATCGAGGGATTACCCTGGTGTGGGTAAGACAGAATTTCTTGAATGTATAAATCAAGGGACCTTTATCCAAGGTTGTTGGATACCCTACTCTTTGGGTGAAAAGATTTTCTACTTGTTACTTGTTATTTGTTTCAAGTTTTTATTTCTTTTGTATTTTGATAAAGGAAGAAAGTATAACTTTCTTATACTTTCTTATACTTTACTTACTCTGATTAATAAGATTCTATACACTGTAAGGTAGAATCTTCCTTTAAGAAAATTGTTCTTAAGTTTCATTTCCGGATTCATATTTCTGGACCCTAAGAAAGTTTGTCCCATAGAACTAAAAGAGGATATGTGAATTTACCTTGTTTAACATTGTTAAACATAGTTTTCCATAAGGATAAAAATGAAAGTTTTTAAACTTACAATTTACCTCCCCCCCCTCTTGTAATTGACCATCTACATACACTATTTTGATCCTACACATTTATGTTTGAAAGTCTGAGTTTTCATGAAGATGAAAATCATTGGATGGTGTTTTTAATAGAATTTCAGAAGTTATTGGAAATCAGATTCAGAAATTTTTCCATGTTGCTGAGACTTGAAAATATGATAAGTCCTTAACTTTCCAAAACAAGTTAGACGATGATTTACTGATCTCAAAGTTCTCAACATCATAGAAAACCTCATGATAAAATCTTTTGAATAAATGAGGATGTTGAAGTTTTCCAAACATAGGTTTCGAGACATAGATCTTCAGACGCATAGTTTAGTCACAGAATTCCAAACATAGAGAGTAGGATGCAACTCCTTATATGGTCTACTAAACAGAGCAATGCCAAACTGTGGAGAGTAAAAAGATAAAGTTTTTTTGACCGAGAATCACTAGACATAGACGTTTTCAAAACACTAAAATTTTGAATTTTTTGAAGTTTAAAGAGTTAAAAAGTTTCTGATCTGACACGGTTCATCAGATGTTGGTCACCAAACACACCTAATCATACATAAATCATCAGGCGTTTCTTTTCATAGAAAATATGTTTTTAGAGGTTTATGAGTTCTGAGTTTTTTCACTGTTACAAATGTGAAAAAAATATGAAGAGGCTCAAGATGTCGCTTTTGAATATCTTAGTAAAGAAAAAGGAGAAGACCATATTTATTATCAACCAAATATATGAGTAAGTTTGACGTTGCTAAAAGATAGAAAAGTTTGAGTTTTTAATTGGAAAGAACCGATCGATTGCTAAAGATCGATCTTAGTAATTGTATATATCTGATCAGATAGGAGGTGGTTTCTGAGACTATACAAAGGGATTTTTAGATCAAAGGCATCAGAGGCATCAGACAAAGAATCGGTCAAATAGATGGAAGTGTTGTGGTTTATGAGATAGTTTAGTTTTGAAAAATATGAAAGGGGAACAAGATTCATCATATGAGATTTCGAGATTGATAAGTCATCAGAATATGAGTTCCATTGAACACAATATGATCGAACTGAATATCATAGGAACAATATGATCAGACATAGAAAGTATATTAAAATGTGAGACATATAGAAGTTGTTACTGGACAATCATTGCAGGTTTCTGAAGTTTTTAAAAGTTGTAATAATGTAGTCAGACATTTTTAGTTAGCTCAAAGCATCGAAGTGAGAAATCATTTATTTGTTTTGTTTTTTGTGGATCAAGGGAAAAAGATGTGAGTTATTTCAACTGTTTCAAGATCATCAGACTATGGAAAGTGAGGTTTATTGTACATTTAATTTTATGAATTTTAAAGAGTAAAGTTCTTATTAAAGGTTGGGGCTGAATAATATGAATTTTTTTAGTGAGAGACCATTGAACGAGATCTATCAGATTGATATTCTTGTTGAACCTTCAAAAGTTATGAATTAAGTAATGTTAAGAAGAGTGAAGTTCGAGAAGAGTAGCGAATATTAAATAAGTTTTGAGAAGTCACTAGAAGAGTTAAGAAGATTTCAAATGGTCAAAATAAAACTCGAATGAATATGAAATTCAGAGTTTTTGAATTTCAGTGAGTGGGAAATATAAATTGGTTTCCCGACCTTTTTTTGAACTAGATATTCTATAAATAGAAGTACATAATACATCATACCAAGTTATTATTCAGAGCGAGACAAAAATCTGAAGTGCTGAATCTTTTGTGTCAGAATAGTTTTTCGAAACAGAAGCTTCGATCAGAAGATCGGATTGTAGAAAGTTTTTATTACCAAACCGAGGTGTATCATACTGAGTGTTTGAGCAGAAGTTTTAGTAGATATGTTTTTTTAAAAAGGATGCTCATTATGTTTTGTAATAGGTGTAGATTTAAAAAGGTGTATTATACTAGGTTCATTGAACTGAGGCAATCTGATGCAGGTACATCAGACCGAGTCTCCAGACTGATCTTTTGTGGAGCAGAAAGTTATAAAGTTTTTCATTTGGTTGTGGCTCAATTTTTGTAAGTAAAAATTTATGAACTGACGGGAGTCTGTATAATCATTCTTATTAGGATATAGAAGATGTCCAATGGAAGTTGACATAAGTTATATTCATTTCTTCATAATAGTGAATTTCCATAGACCCACGGGAGTGGCTATGTCAAGGATATAGGTTCTCACACAGAGGTTGAACCTTGTAAATCTTGGGTGCCTTTGTTTACTTTCCTATTGTTACATGCATATGAGTTTTCTAAAATTTGATAATGAAGAAACTCTAACAAGCTTGAGGGGTTAATTCTTTAAAGTTGAAATTTGTAAAAATACAACAACTGATTCAACCCCCCCCCCCAACACACACTCAATTGTTTTATGATCATTTGGAACTTAAAAGTTGGCGACTTTGGTGCAGTCAAGATGTGGAATACTAGTTTGGCGAAGATCGTTGACATGAGTGATATCCAAGTCAAGATGAATTTTTGGTATATAATTACCCTAAAGGATGCACGACGTGTTCTAAGTCTTCACCTTAACATGTTATATTAATATATATTTATATATAAATATATTTACAATAAATATATTAAAATATAATTACATAGAAAATATATATTATTAATTATATTTAAATAAATTTCATATTTATAGATAATGAATTATGAGTTTCATTTTCTAAAAAAATATTTAAATTTCAAATTTAAATTATTTTATTTTGGAATCAAATTTATATATTTTTTGAATATATAGTGATGTTAATTTTATCCATTGAATGATATATTATATATATGCACATTTATATATGCATGCATTCATACATACAAATAATTATTTTAATAAAATTTTCATTTTATATATATTTAGAAATTATACATACAGGCATACACATGTATATATACATTCATGTGTTATGTTTTATAAAATTTGATAAATAAATCATATATATATATATTTATTTACGGGTTATTAATATACTAATCCCTGGATTATGATCCATATGAACCCTGATGAAATATCCGAGTTATTTTGGGTCCACTTGAGTTCACCGGGTGGGGCCCATATAAGAAATATTAAAAGCCCGCCTCTCCGTCTCATCCCTCCATCAAATTCAGTTTTCTTCCGCCCATGCTATTCTCCCCCTTCTTCCTTGAACCGTCTCGGTAAGATATTCGAGCATGCGCCCTCCACTTCGCCGGCCACCACAATTCCGAGACAACGCAAAGAAGGGGCCGTGTTGGATTTGTTGGACAGGCACGGTGAGTCAGAGGGAATCGGCCACGAAGTTCGGATCAGCCACCGTGGTGCCGACTTTCACGCCGGATTTCACGCCTGCTTTCACGCGGGCTTGAAGATCTGAACTTGGTGGCCGATCCCATCTGACTCGGCGTCCTCCCGTCCTGTAACTCACTCCCACAATTCTTTGAGAAGGCAAAGCGCAGAAATTGGAACTCCGGTCCGATGGCCGACCCATCCGACTCGGCGTCCTCCCGGCAGGTTCTCTCTTTCCAGCAATTCTTCTTATTATTCTTTGTTTATTTATTGTATAATTGATATTTAATTTTTTTATCATTTTTTATCCATATTCTTATTATGCTGTTTCCTTCTTATTTTCCGTATCTCTAAAATTTTGTACAAGGAAAAATCCTCCTACGAAGAACTAAGTCTTACGGTTTTTACAAAGTCTTCAAAAATGAAAATTTCATTAAGTCATAAGTATTAAAAATAACTAAGTCATACGAAATCATTTTAAAAGCCTCACCGGATTTGTTTTCCCATATGACTCTTATGAATCACGTGAAAGGGATCTTCTAGTTTTTGACTTCGGCGATGTTCTCTCTCTCCTGTTTTCATTACGAACTAATTTATATTTCTTAATTATTTTATAACGAATATCATTTCAATTTGGTATTTATTTTATTATTTTTTTCTGTTTAATATTTTAATCATACTATTTTGAAGATGTTTTAAGTGTTGAATTCAAACTTAGGTTTACATATTTGTATATGCATGTTTTTGGAAAGATATTCAAATTTCAAATATTTGAGGACTATGAATTGCAAGCACTACTATAGATCACATGATATTCATGACTGACTTTTATCACACTACTACAAAACATGATTTTAACGACGCTAAAAAAAGTTATTAATATCGTTAAAAAAGCACGCTTAATCAAAGCGTGATTAAAAGGGGTCCCTTTTATCAATGCTAAAAAGACACTGATAAAAGTCAAAAAAATAAATTTTTAAAAAGAAAAAAAACCATCATATTAAAAATGAAATTCGGACCCCTTTTATTAGTGCTAGGTGCACCCCCACCCCACCCCACCCACCCCACCCCTTTAACAGTGCTAGTAACCCCCTTCCCCTGATGACACACCCCTGTTGCCTCCACCAGGATTCGAACCCGCGACCTCTCCCTTGTGTGCATACACCTTTACAACTCATCCATCTTGTTTTGTTCTCTATTTTATGATATACCTATATATATATATATAATTATATTTATTCGTATATTAATATATATTTATATTAATATATATATATATATTCATTCGTTTATTAATATATATATATATATTTATTTATACATATATTTATTCGTATATTAATATATGTTTATATGATTATTTTTAAATTCATTTATAAAATATGTTTTGTGTTTGTGTTTATAAATAAATAAATAAATACATACATACATACATACATACATACATATATATATATATAATCTGTGTATCTATAAATATAATTATACATATTTTTATTTATTTACATATATTATATATTAACATTTATACACATATATTAGAATATATAGATAACATATACCATTTTATGAATACGTATGCACACAAACACACACACACAAACATATTTTATAAGTATATAAATATTCATATATTTTTTATTTTAAATAAAATGGATATTATTTTTTATTTAGATATGGTTTATATATTTATAAAAATATTTTAGATGTAAATATGTTTAATTATTTCTTTATAAAATTAAATTTTTATGTGTGAATATATAAAAAATATGTATATATTGTTATATATCCATTATCTATACTAAAGCTTATAAATTTTCTTCCTCGTGCCACATCCACATCAATTCACCAGTACGTGTCTCCCTCTCCATCAATTCCGCTCAACCTACCCGCATCCCCTTCCGAATTCCCTCTCACTATTCTCTCCATCCCCTCCCGATTCACCCATCTCCCTCCCCGGCTCCCCGGCTCCCCTCTCTACCTTCGCCTCCCCAACTCTCCACCACCGCCTCCGACATCGCCTCCACCTCCGCCCCCACCAGCGCCTCTGCCTCTACCTCCGAACCCTTCTCATCCCAACCAATATCCTCAATCACTCTCTGCAATGCGTCGCCCTCAAAAACGCATCTTCAGCGGTTCCCGATTTCATCTCATTCAGGTTCCAATCTCATCTCATTTATTCAATTCCCCCCATAGATGCATTCCTTTTGGTCCATTGACGAACTGGGTTGTCTTCGACATACATATTTCAAATACGTCCTCGATTTGCATCAATATGCTATTGCAATATACCTTTGTTGTCGGTTCCTGATTTATCTCATTCAGGTTCCCACCTCGGCCTCCACCTCCATCTCTGGCGCTTCCACTCAATATCTCTAATCCCCATCTCCCCATTCTCACCTCTCTACACCACCTCTCCACCTCCACCCTTCACTCCATCTTCTTTGCCTCATCCCCATTTCCTCGACCTTCATGTTCGATGAAGATTCCTTATCCCGCCTCTCGATGCTTTCTCCTCCCATTGTTCACCCATTGATTTCTCTATCTTCTCGTTGTTCATTCTCTGTGTGGATTCCTCATACTGTCTATCACAAGTGTAACTTGTGAGGATGTTTATAGATGCATATAAGAACTAGCGTTGTATGGCAATCCTGGATCCAAAAGTAAGCATTTGAAGCATTATGTAATTTACTTTTCCTTACAATTCAAACTTATCACATTTTAAATTATTAATATTGTATGCATAGGTTTAGTGTGTTTCAACTACACATACATTATGCAATTATATTTTTGTAAATATTAAAATAATGATGATCGTGTGCAACAATATCCATCGGTTAGGGTTAACATAATGTGAATTCAAAACACCTTGCTTCACCTTCCTCTCCATCATGTTCCTCTTGATATTAATTTTCATTGTTATCGAATTTGTGATTACTAAAAATGCATATTTTTACATTACTCATCATCCATATTATCCAATTGTTTCGTGCGGATGAATATTTGCATTCTCAATTTTTTTCATTAATGGTTCAGGAGACCTTACATTATTGTCATAAAGAAATTTAAAGCATGTAGTTGTTGAAGATAATGTCATTGAATTTTTATTACTCCTGGTCATGATTATTATTCTTTCCATTTTTTTTACAATTTTCATTTTATAACATATAGTTTACAGTATTTTCAGTTATTTTTGGATCACTGGTGCAAGCCTAATAATCGGTATGCTTGACATTTTCTTGCCAATATCGTCATGAATTGAATGTATTTGTTCTTTAGAGGGGATTTGAGTTATTCTAGCAGGTTACTGTTTCCCTACCCTAATTTTTTTAATTACACATACATTATGATTTTTTTTCAAATATTCAAATAACGAAGATCACGTGAGACAATATCCATCAGTCAGGGTTAACATAAGGTGAATTCAAAATTCATTTCTTCGCCTTCATCTCCTTCATGTACCTCTTCATTTAATTTTCTCTGTCCTCGAATTTGTGATTAATGACAGTGCATATTTTTACATTACTTACCATCCATTTTATCCCATTGTTTCATATAGATGAATCATTTCATTCTCAATTCTTTCTTTAAGGGTTCATTTGATCTTACATTAATGTCACAAAGACATTCAAAGCATAAGTTTTTGAAGATAATGTCACTGAATGTTTAATACTCCTGGTCATGTTTTTTATTTTTTCCCTTTTTTTACAATTATCATTTTATAACATATAGTTTATAGTATTTTCAGGTAATTTTGGATCACTGGTGCATGCCACATAATCAGTCTGTTTGACATTTTATTGCCACCATCATCATGAATTGAATGAATCTTTTCTTAAGAGGGGATTCGAGTGATTGTTGTAGATTATTGTGTCCCCAACCCATTTTTTAATTACATGTATATTATACAATTATAATTTTTCAAATCTTAAAATAATGAAGATCATGAGTGATAATATCCATCGTTCAAGGTCAGCATAAGGTGAATTCAAAACGCCTTGCTTTGCCTTCCTATCCTTCATGTTCCACTTCATATTAATTTTATTTATGTTCAAGTTTGTGATTACTGACAATGCATATTTTTACATTACTAATCATCTATTTTATACCATTGTTTTGAATCTTTTCATTCTAAATTTTTCATTAATGGTTAAGGAGATCTTACATTAATTTCACAAAATACATTTAAAGCATGAAGTTGTTGAAGATAATGTCACTAAATTTTTAATACTTCTGTTCACGTTTTTTATTCTTTCCAATTTTTATAATTTTCATTTTATAACATAGAGTTTTCTATATTTTCATGTATTTTTTGATCATTGGTGCACACCTCATAATCAGTATTTTTGATATTTTCTTCCACTGTCATAATGATTTGAATGAATCTGTTATTTAAAGGGGATTCAAGTTATTTTTGCAGGTTATTATGGCCCATGAAAAAGTTGAACCGATTATTGGTGGCTATGTGTTTTATACATATAATTATCAATACTTCCTCAGAATGAGTTCCTTTTATTATTCTTTTTATATTTAGATTTATTTTAGAACTGATTACCAATTACTAGAAGCTCTGAAACTGTAAACTAATTAAACATCAAACAAAGAGAAAAATTAACTACTATTTTCCAAAATATAATTTTCTAATGGATGGAGTTGACCTTTATACTTCAAAATAACACAAAATTCATAATCTTATCTCGATGAAAGAATCACTATTTCATCTTAAATATTTTTTTCTTCCAATAAATCAATAATTTCAACTTCACATGAAGCAATATGGAACAACCCTTAGACAAGGAGAATGTCCAAAAAATAGACAATAACCATGCATTACATTGAAGGAACATGGAATACTATCACTTTATATTTATCATATCATTTATATTTAATTATTTTTGTCATTTTTCACAGGTGTATTACAGTGAGCATGATCATTTTGTAGTGATAATTAAAGAAGTTATAATGTTGAGGGATACTAAACGTCATGGAAATCATCATGTATTGAACCAAACCGCTCTTTATCGATGAAGGATTTTGTCGACAAATTATTTATATATTGATGGAAGATTCCAAGCTTCATATCATACAGGTTTGTTTTTGGGGTTTCACATCACCTAATAAAATACACATTTGAATACTTACTATTAAGCTGAATTCATTCGGCTTCTGGATATATATATATATACATCCATGTGTCTATATATAGAAAATGAGAGTTCTATTACAACACTAGAAATCAATGATAACCACATTAATGGATCATAAACCATTATAGGTTTCTTTTTTGGTTATGAAAAACATTTTACATTCTTAGTATTTATATTTTTTGTGTTAGTGTTTTCACCTTTTACTGAAGAAGTGCCTTGAAGACATTGAAAAGGGAACTTTCTTGCACCAGTGTGGTCTTCCCTCTTTAATATAAATTTATTGTTCATTTTGATATTTATTTCATTCATTTGGGGTTTTAACACTATCTATTATTTTCTACAGGAACCATTAAAGTTTATTGTAGAGTTTCAAGGGCAACCATATGCTCAGTCTACTATAGAATATAATGGAAGAAATGGAAATATTATGATATCCTACCCTATTAAGTCAAAAAAAAGATGGGACTAGGGTGTTTACGTTCAATGACGACTAGGGAAAATGTGTCACAAGGTTCTTTTCCTACTTTTCTATACTAAAAACTACAATTCATTTTATTTTGTAAGAGCTTTCCATGAACACATAATGATTTCTGATTCATGTTGTTTTTTTATGATTAATTTCCTTTGGGACATCATTCTACTACATGCAGAGAAAATACACATACACATTAAACCATTGATCATATCATTTTAGGATGGCTACAATGTTTTCAATTTTTCATCTAGGAAAATAGAATTGGAATGATATACACAAAAGTAATAATTATAGTTATATGCAGTTGGTTTTGATAAATTACCTAGAAACAAATTGTTCTAATCACTATCTAAATTTTAGAATGAAATATTTGAATTCGACACTGATCATTGAAACTTAATACTTTCAAATTATCTTTATTACAAACAATACACAACTAATTAGTGATTTTGATAATTCTACAAAATAAAGCAGAATATAACATCCACAAAAATTTTGTAGTTTTGCATTAGAGAGATGCTTAGTTTTGTTTTACTTACACATTTAAAATGTTCAGAAAAAATATAAAAAGTTATTATATCTCACTCTATTCCATTATTGTTCTTACACATTGTTTCTTTTGATGATACCTCCCAAAATATTGACTTCAGCAATATATCATCACCATTTGTATATCTAATAGTGCATATTATGTTCTTCCATACAAGTTAATAAAAATTCTCCTATACTTTTAAAATAAATACCATAACAATTGTATGTATATACTATATTCATAATAAACTATAAAGACCTAAAATTAATTTCATATTTTTTACCTTTATGAAAATATTTAATGCATTATACTGAACTAAATCATCTGTTAATCTGAATGATTACATTTTTTTTAAAAACCATAAATTACATAATTATGTTTAAAAACCAAATTTAATTCTATTAGTTTGACAAGATAATACAATCTGTACAGATAAAGAAGATGGTGTCCTAAAACAAAACCAACTATGTGATGTATAATTTTATTTGTTCAAAAGCGTATGAAAACAAAAAATTATTCACAGATGGTTTAACATTACAAAAAATAATTTTAATCCATTTGTGTGTCCTAAAACAAATAATTTTAAACCATATATGTGTATACTATATATTAAAATGAAATTTATTTCATCTATCTTGTTTTATTTGTTCATATGTTTAACACATTTTTTTAGGCATATGTTTTATTTCTTCTATTTATGTGTATGCTTTTTTGCCGTAATTTTATACCTATAATCCATAATACAATTTTTTTATATGGATGCATTTTGTTAATATTTTTAGTTCTTTAAAATGAAATATTCTATAGAATTATGAAAATAATTTATGGATATAAATTAACCATTTCAAAAATTATGTAATTAAATTTTTCTTACAATTAAAGTTGATCACCTTTTATATTATGAATATTTTATACATATGTTCTATATTTCTTTGCAATTACTTTAAACTATGATTTCAGTTCACTTAATTTTTTAAATTATTTCATATTACATGTCATTTGTAAGAGTGAAAATATGGTTTGGAAAAAATATGACTTCCACCCAATGTAATTTATGAAGATGATCATAGCATGTTTATTTTTTTATGTTACTTATCTATTTATTAGAATGTCTAGATATTGCTTTTATCACATTGACATTGTTTTCTATATTGTTGAATCTTTTTTATTCAATCCCCCACCTAATAGAAAAAATATAATTATTTTTAATGTTTGGTTTTCATACAAACTATTTCTTTTTCAGGAAGTGGTAATGTTTTTAATTTATCTCTGAAGCAGTTTGTTTTTAAGGTGTGTGAGGGAGCTGTAGGTCAGTGTTTCTATGCCTCCAACTCCTTGGATGTTCCTCCTCTTTGAGGCCCTCTCTACTTAGTGATTCATTTAGGGGAATTATATTGAAGATTGGTTTCATTTTATTACTTGTATTTGGAGTTCCATGATTCTAGATGGAATCTTTATGGGTACATACCAGACATACAATGTATGATAACCAAATGAAAAAAATGAATATACTAGATTTAAGTTTTAATTTGGAGATTATCATCTACACATTATTTTTTAATCTTCAATATCATTATTCAATAATATAAATTTATTGACTCTAAATTTCAAAGTTTATCTTTAAATTTTATGTGATTCTATATTTTAAATTACAAAACAAAAAACAATGCAACTAATCTAATCATATTTTACTTTTTAGATGCAGTAATATCCATGCTATTCTTCTTTAAATGAAGTTTATTTTTTTAAACGATTAGTCTGTGAAATGATGATTTTGTGAAATTTGACACTTGGAGAGGTTTTAAACTAGAAAATATGGAGGGGGAAAGTCTGTAATCTTTTAAAAATTATCAAGATGAGGGAAGAGTGCAGTCACACACATGATCTATTTGAAACCAGCGGTGATATTGGTATACTTACTATCTATAATACATTAATGAAAAATACCATGTTGAGTAAATAGTTGATTTGATTTGCTGATAAATATATATGTCTAATTGTAACTGTCTCAACTAAAGCTTTTCTCAAATACATGGATGGATGGAAGTAAGAAACCACGATGAAGAAGGTGAACCGATAAGCCCATATCCAGTTGGTTTAGTCCGGTATCTAGGTTGTCACGGGATCAATCCTGGGTAGGATTGCCTTTCCTCTTCTTTCCCCTTCTTTAGTTTCTTATCCAGTTCGTTGGTGTGTACTTGGGTGGGCATGACATTGGTCCCACTATGACTAGGAATTTGTTTTGCTTTATGAAATGATTCCTCACTATCAAAGGTTGGAATTTTTTATTTGACACATTTCCTTGATTTTCATAAACCCTAATTTCCCATGTTGGAAGTCTTAATTTTATTGGATGATTCTATTCCCCTCACTTCATAAATCTGTATGCATTCAGGTATAACCAAATGCTATACTATTTTATACCATAAAATATATTCATGATGATTCCATAAAACATACATGATTACAAATTCCTTTTTCTTCTTGGATTAATGTATTATAGAATTTATTATATTACTTATGAGGTTTCCTTTTCTTATTTGTTTCTAATTATTTTACTGCTTACATATTCCAATATATTATTCTTTGATTTTATTGGAAAATAAGATGGAAATTCTAATGTCCAGATACATAAAAATGATATTCATCACTGTTTATAGGAATCCATTCTTTGAAACATTATTGGGATACATAAATATGCCAAAGAGATTTTATACTAGCTAATTTCAAACCTAAAAACCCATCAATACATAATGAAATCAGTTCTCATGAATTTAATAGGATTATTAATTTCTTCTGATTATTGTTATGATAATTGATATAACTATCCTATTACTAGATACCTCATCCATATTATTCTACAACATAAAAATCATTTACTATACCCCATTAATTAGATAGTTAACACAATATGATAGGCAGATCACCTTTAATGAAGAAACATGACATCTAACCAAAGGGAATATATTATTTTAGGAAGTATTCATTATGTTTATATTTCTAATAAGTAGAAAAAAATAAATTTGTATTTATTTTTTCCAATTCATTGGTAGGATCTCTTGTCCTTTTTTTAATTAACATCCCATAGCATTTATGTAAATATAATAGGAGAGATGTTTTCCTGGGAATTAAACTGATGCCTTGGTTAGTAATGTCATGGAAGCATTGGAATACAATGATTTTTATGCATTGTAAATAATTAATCATCACTGATGAATATTATTCATTTTTTGTTGTGTTGGTTTGGGATTTGATGATAGATCCAATTATGAGGAGTACATTCTAGATTTTTATGGATATGTTTTTGAGACTCAAATATATCAATTATACTAGAGTTAGACATTCATAAAACAATAATCTTGGGATGAATTACACCATTTTTTTCAATTATTATTTGACCCTTAATCTTTTTAATTAATCCCAAGATTGATGAATATTTTATTCTCTAAATCCAATATTGATGAAGACATTAACATAAAGAATAATGAAGGTGACACGATGTTTGTAGAGTACGTATAATGTAATATTTAGCATGAATCTCAGGCTGAATACGTAATGCAAGTGAGGTGAATATTTGGTTTAAATCCAATATTGATGTAGAAATAATGTAATATTTGGTATCCTAGAAAGAAAGGTTTTAGTAATGGGTGACTGCATTTTGTATGGATTCATTCCAGTATTTATGTTATTTCATCAACAACAAACATGTATCTATTTGAAAAAGAATATAATGTATATAAGTAAAGTACTCATAATTTATGTTCTTTTATTTAATATATAAAGTACTGCATGCCTCTAACTATATGTTTACAGTCTACATATGATCAAAGTTGTCCACCATTAACAATATACATAACAGTTCAATGATTTAAAACAATTTGTATCAATTTCATCACTTTTTCTATATATTCTTTTACCACCACCTTTCCATTAAAATAATTTATATCTTACACCGTATCTGATATTGTATATGATGTATTACATTAATGTAATTTTTTCTTTTATGGAATGAAATTAAAGTGTTTCATTTATTTTTCTTTCTTCATTTTTCTTATCATTCAGGTTTTCTGCAAGAAAACAGACTCCATAATCAATCAGATGAGTATAAAATAGTTTTACTCAAATGAGGTGAGACTTATCAGTTACTGTCCTTTATATTAATTTATCTAGAAGGATGGGTAGGTATCATTGAATTATAAGGTAACACCTCACCTCTCATATTTAACATTATTTCCTTTTTCCAGGTAACGGTAAGTTACCTCTTGTATGTAGGCTGCAGATGTTATTATGTGTGAAAATTTTTCCTATTTATTCTTATAATATTTTGACAACTATCTCTGATATTGATGAAATATTCTGATTTTTGTCTCTGATTTCCAAATTGTTGGCTATTGATTAATTACAAAATGAATTTTATTTTTGATTTTCAAATCATCTCTATCACTTGGCATTGAATGGAAGACATGCGATGAGGGGTGAGTTCAATGTGAATATCACTTTTATTATAATTTTTATTTTTTATATAATAATAATAATATAAAATTATATTATTATTATTTTGGGTTTTCAAACCTTAAAAAAACATAACTTTTCCATGTGGTATCTGATTGATGAACCATCAGTGGCAACATGACCTTTGAATTGAGACAGTTATTTTAATATCGATATTGGATACCTTTTTTAGACTCATGCCTTGGGTCAATGAAACACCCAATGATAATAAAATTATTATTATTATGGGATCTTGTATCTAATATATCTCACCCATACGATGTCAGAATGAAAAACCATATGTGAAACTGTGACCCTAAAATTAAGACAAATGTTTAAAGGCCAATTTTGGGTATTTAATTTGGACTCGTGGCTCGGGCCCACAAGATACCATTTTAGTGTGATGCGGTGAAATGCGAATTTTTCACCTGGTGTAAGATTGAGGCAAGTGAATAGCCCATTTGGATTATTTTTCTATGATGATTGCAATGGTGTGATCTTTTTGGCCATCTGGGTCCATTTTAAGAGGTATATTAGTGAAATTACATTTTTTTCCCTTAGATCGGTGATGAGCCTCTTACGTTCATTAAGATTGTGGCCGAGACACATTGTGTAGTATCCTTAAATGTTATGTTGTGCTACATGGCTAGAAATCCATGTTATGGAAAAGACATGTCCTAGAAGAAGAGAGGGACCATGCACCCTATGGGTCCCTAACATGTTGTGTGCCTCTTTTTGTGGAAAAATCAATGTTTCATATCTCCTTTGTTTGAACTCAGATTTTGGCCTGCGAGTGGCCTATCCTATGTTTTTTTCCATGTAGAACGCAATGGTTCCATTAAAAGAGGATTTTGAGATATGATGTGAGATTTTTTGAGCATGAATCTTCTTTAAGTGGTTCTTGAAGATGTCAGTGATTGTTCATGATCATCAGAGAGTTTAGACCAAGACGGTACTCTGCTTTCATATCAGCGTGTGGGTCCTCTATCCATGGAGATGATACTCCATTGTCGTATCAGAGTTTGGATCTTACAAATTTATTATAAATATAGAGATGGTAATATGCTACTATATCAGCGTGCATGTCCTCTATCCATAAAGATAGTACTCCCATATCGCATCAGGGTGTGGGTCCTCCATACTCATTGTCCAGATAGAGACGACACTCCCCTGTGGCACCAGGGTGTGGGTCCTCTATCCATGGAGACGATAATCCCTTGATACATTAGGGAAAATTTCCTATAAGAACCCAATTTTTGGCTATAAAAAAACTTTGGAATATCCTTGATGTTATTCTAGAGCATCACCTTCAGACGGCGTGCGATTTCGAGCACCGGTGTGGCCGGAATTAAATTTTCAGTGCGTTCACACTAGGCACGCCAAATAAATGGAATAACTCCTAAAAGGTAATATGGATCCTAAATCTGAGAATATGGATGGGTCTGAAATGGGGTGTTTAACCTAGAAACGACATAAATAATGTTGGCGCGGGATGTTGGGACCCCTCGCCCGTTAACGGAACGTTAAACAAATAATTAAAATAATTAATTTATTCGTTTAATGGTTAAACTCAAGTATATATTAAATTGTGGCTCGGATTGGAAAAATTAGGGCACCGTTGAGTCCGGAGCATTCTATTTAACCTAGTAGGGGTGTAACTTTCGCGGGTGCGGGCCTTCGGTGAAAAATGCCACCAGGGGCGTTTTCGTAATTTTGCGGCCTCAGATGTTGAGTTCTATAACTTTTGAACGAGGCCTCAGATTAAAATTCCAAGACCATCGTTGTGCTCGAGAAGTGGTGTTTACCATAGGGGAGGCTTAACCTCGACCCCGTCGAGAGTTTTGGATGCGGGTTAAATTGGGGGTTTAAATTAATTAAAATTTTAATTATTATTATTTTCTTTATTTAAACCTTAACCCATCCCCTCCCTCCTCCATTTTCATCCTCTGGAAGAACTAAAACAAGGATCCCCTCTCAAATTCCAAGCTCTCCAACTCCTCCTCCTCTCCAAGTTATTGCGGTGACGGCGAATCCCTCGTGAAGCGACGGGAAACGCCCAACAAGGTAGGATCGTTGCAGTTTCATTTTTAATTTTTGCATCTACTTTGAGCTCGAATTATTGCATAGAACCTCTGTTGAATTATCAATAAAATCCCATGAATGCGTAGTATATTTTATGAGATTTCTGATTCATCTTTTGGATTTAAAATCCGAGTTTCGGGGCGATTGCAGTCGTCTGACGGAGAATGCGGGTTTTGGGTTCTCCGACGGGTTCGCGCGGCGGTCTGACGAGCGGGCACGACAGCGCGGTGGGGGTCTAGGAAGAGGCTCGGTCAGCTGGGCATCTTCATAGGTTGGCTGAGGCGGAGCGGCCACATGCGATCTGGGAGCGATGGCGAGCGAGCGCAGAGCGGAAGCTGGCCGGTTGATGCGGAGGACCGGGGTCACGGCGCGCGACCTCGCGGGGGAACAAAGACGCACCCTCAGCGGGTCTTCACGCGGCAAGACGACCGACCCCCGTGGCCGGTCGGCACATGGTGGACCATGGGTCCACGACCGGACCGCGTGGCTAAGCCATGAGCCAGTGCTGTAAACCGGGCCGAACGGCGCGGGCCGGCCCCGAACGGGCGGACCGGCCGGTCCAGGCCGGTCCCGTCCAAGGGGATCGCCCCCTCCGACTTCGGACACCCGTAATTTTTTCTACGGGTGTCTGTTTTGTGTGCCGTCTATGGTAGTGACTTCCTGGCGTCAATACGAGAATTTTGAGATGGTCTCAGGAATTTTCAATTCCTGAGACAAGGGGCTCGATGGCGTGTCATGCCCATTAAGTGAATTAGCGCTTTTCCCGAGATTCTTGTTTTGGGCGGTGAGAACACATCCATTGTCCGTTTTGAGCACTGTAGGAGGAGTTGAGACACTGGCATCGAGACAATATTTCCAAGGTGGTTTTAGGTGTTGAGGCCAGAGTTGAGGCGTGGTCCCCATGACCCGTCTTTTAAGCTGCGTGGAGCACTTTACAACTTTTCCATCAGATGTCCATTCGGGGCGTGCGAGTAGTCGATTCTGGGTGTTTTTCTGAGGGAATTGCAATGGAACAATATGCACGCTTTAATTATGTACAGTGGTGCGGGCCCCAGGAGGGCCGTTTTGGGAGTTGGCGGTGATTTCTATCTTTATCACCGGTGTCCATTTCGGACAAGTGGTTAGTCAATCTCGTGTACTGTTTCGATATGATCGCAACGGTGCGATCCGTTCGTTGCGCTTATGGACCGAGATGCGGGTCCCATGAAGCACCGCTCATGTGCTGTACGGCGAAACACGTCTTTTTCTCTGGATATCTGTTGCACTCAAGAGAGCAGTCAATTTGACATGTTTTCCCGAGGGGATCGAAATGGTGCGACGTGCCCGACTATTTTTGGGGTCGAGGCTCAGGAACACGGGACACCGTTCAGGCGTAAAGCGGTGTTGGATGACTTTTTCATCGGATGTCTGTTGGAGGTGAGTAAATAGTCTATCTCGCATGTTGTTCTGTGAGGATTACAATGGTATGATCCGTTTGGATGTATGGAGACTCCTTTGAGATCTCATTTAATGTGGAAGCCTGAAAGGTGCTCCAGTGGTGGTTCTTCCTGCGGTGTTTGTAGGGAACCCTTGGCGTGTAATCGTGTTCACTCCCGTGTGAGTGAAGTATATGTTTAAAGAGATTTGGTTGGCCATGCTAGGGCCGTGGAGGAAGCAGGTTGGCAAAACTGCGTTTTCGCCCTTTGCGTTGATGTTGGGTGTCGTGAGCACGATAACCTTTGGGATGGAAATGTAGTATACTCTGGGAGTATACGGGAATGATTGGAGGTACATGTTATAGTTTGTACCTGAGAACTTTTGTGCACTTGGTTTGGAGATGAGTTGGGGACACACGTCGTGTGATCCCCATGTGTGTGTTGTGTTATACTTTACGTACCTTTGACCTCTCGTGACGTAGAGGTTCCTCCTTTTCCTGATGGTTTCGACCAATAGGGTTGAGTGGGTTCCCCCCTAGTCCTATTCACGATGGTTTAGACCAGTAGGGTTGAGTGGTTTCCTTTGGTTTTGTTCTAGATTTGGGTGGTTGCACGATACCCACTCCGTGTTCTGTTGTCCAGTGTTGTACCATCCAGTAGGGATGGCCAGAGCAGTTCTGGGTTTACCCTCCAGCAGAGACCAGGAAGTGGGTTGCTGACAGGCTTCTCTGGGTTTACCCTCCAGTAGAGACTGTTTAGTGGGTTTCTCATCGACTTCTTCGGGTTTACCCTCCAATAGAGACTGGGCAGTGGGTTACCCATCGACTTCTTCGGGTTTACCCTCCAACAGAGACTGGGCAGTGGGTTGCTCACGGACTTCTTCGGGTTTACCCTCAAGCAGAGACTCGGCAGCGGGTTGCTCACTGACATCTTTGGGTTTACCCTCTAGCAGAGACCGGGCAGTGGGTTTCTCACTGACTTCTTCGGGTTTACCCTCCAGGAGAGACTGAGAAGTGGTTTGCTCACCGACTTCTTTGGGTTTACCCTCCATCAGAGACTGGGCAGTGGGTTGATCACCAACTTCTTCGGGTTTACCCTCCAGTAGAGACTGGGAAGTGGGTTGCTCACCGACTTCTCCTGGTTTACCCTCTAGCAGAGACTGGGCAGTGGGTTGCTCATTGAATTCTTAGGGTTTACCCTCCAGTAGAGACTGAGCGGTGGGTCAACCGATGACCTCTTAGGGTTTACCCTCCAGCAGAGATTGGGCAGTGGGTTACCCAACGACTTCTTTGAGACTCAACCCTTCTTATGAGGCTAGTCGGTGACTTTTCACCACGACTACTAGAGAGGCACTCTTGGTTATACAGGTCAGTGATGTGATGGATTTGACTTTGAGAAGACCTCTCAACTATGTGACAGTGACGAGGTGTGGTTTGACTTTCCCCAGAACTCTCAAGTATGAGGGGTGATTTCCCCACCAAGACGCGTCCTTGTGACGCGACCTAAAACCGTGTGGGTGATTCAGCGCCACCCAAAGAGGATAGTGTCAAGGTGCAGTGATTTGATCCCCTTAACTTGCAGTTCGAGGAAGACGTACGGATACTGGGCATCGATGGTGTTTACTTCTGGGACTGTTGGCTACTCACTTTCTTGGGCTAATCTACGGGATAGAGATCCCCTCACGATCTTGTTCAGGCTTCTTGATTGAGCATATAGTTATGTATATACCTTGTTCTAGTACCCATTCCTTGGGTTTTGGTTACTCTCCTTATAGGAGAGGTGAAGATGGGCGGGGTATTCCATGTTCTTTCCGTGTCTAGCTTCTCATGGTTGGACGAGTCTACTCTCCTGCTATAGGTAGTGAAGACTCGACGAGAAGCTCATCTTATCACCGCTTCTAAGTCCTTGTGTTTGGATGAGTTTACTTTCTTCCTCTTGTTGGGTTGAGCTTTACTCTTTACTGCACTCTCGGTTGTACTCCTTTACTTTTCCCTGTTCAATCTACTGCTCACCTCTTCAGTACCTCCTTTGTTGCTCCCTCGAGCCTTCAGGGCATCATACTGAGTATTTCTATACTCACCCCTGCTTGGGATTTGCCCGCTCTTTGTGTTCCCTTGAAAACGATGGAAAGGTTGGTCATGACTTCAGCGGAGCTTAGGAGTTTGGGAGCTTGGATCGCGTACGGTGGTCGTAGTCGGGTTCCAGGTGTGGGACCCTTCAGCTATTTTAATTTATTTTACATGTTGTCGGGTTGTGGAACTCTTCTGGTTGGGCACATGTTTTTCCCTTTTCCTTTTCGGTTTACCTTCAGCATATACTTTGTACTGTTTAGAGGTCGATGCACTCTTGTGGTTGTTTATAGCAGTTATTACTTTACTTTCCCTTTTTCTCTGCACCTTTTCATTGAGTGTGCTACGTGTGTGTGTACAGGTACTCACTCAAAGGCCTCCCCGAGTTGTTTAGCCTTCGGTGATTTTCACCAGCCCCTGGCTTATGGAGGCGGGCTTGGGGTAGTTGCGGCTCGAGCCCGTGTAGGGTCGAGTCATGACAAAGTGTTATCAGAGGTAGTTCATTCCTTGAGACTTTGCTCGAAAGTCCCTAAAAAGGAATTGGTTGGGATTTAGGGCAACAGTGTTAACGTGCCTCAAGAGTGGATCTCAGGCCAGCGAGTTCAATGATGGTGCGGCGGCCGAGGTATCCATTCACCAGGACCCTGATAACCCGCTTGTCGACTCGGCATGCTGAGACACTCGTTGTCAGGAATTGGTTTGTGTGTCACATAGGATTTAGTCTTGACTGTCCTTCTTGAGTCAACTCCCCATTGTTGTTACTATTATATACATATATGCTCATCTGATTGCGGCACTCCTTGATAACATTCAGGATGTCTCCGCAAAGACAGCCATCCAGGATACGAGCTTTGGTTCATGACGATGACCCTGTGAGCTTCGAGGCCTCAATCTAGGACCCATCATGCGAGTCCCTTTCTCTAGGTGGGCCGGTAGCAGCACCCCCACCTGGTGAGTAGCAGACAGCTCCAGCAGAGCATGCAGAGCTTGAACGCGCTCCATGAGTTCCAGTGACAGAGATCGTTGAGGTTCAGTGGTGAGATAGACCCTCAGGCAGCAGAGGTTTGTCTTGGGACAGTGGTTCACCTTTTCAGGCTTGTGAAAACACCGACATATTAGAGGGTGGCTTTGGAAGCCAGCCTTTTCCACGGAGTAGCTGGGCGTTGGTGGAGTCTGGTGACTCAGTTTCTTGACGAGTCGTCGCTTTTGTGGGGTGATTTTAGCTGCTGTTTCGTGAGGAGTTTTACCTCTCCTGCTTACGCTCCGATCGGATCTAGGAGCTCCTACAGTTTTGGTAGGGAGGGATGACGGTGACTGAGTATGTGACTGGTTTCGTAGACCGTGCACACTTTTTCCCGAACTTGGTCCAAGACAACAACTTCCGAGCACGAAATTTCAAGAAGGGTCTCCGCAGAGAGATTCGTGCTGTCATAGTACCCTTGGGCTTTCCCACTTATGTCGGGGTATTAGAGGAGGCGCTGGTGATAGAGAGCTTCCTGTCATGCTTTAAAGTTGATGGTGGCAGTAGGCACGATGGAGCTGAGATGTCTGCCATAGCTAGCAGGCGTCAGCAGATAGAATCTCAACGTAGGTGGCCTTCCAACCACCGGTTTCGGAGACGTGGTCGTGCACCACTGTGGCAGAAAAGTGTAGGGCCTCAGGTGAGGAGACCCTTCTGTGAGTGGACTCTGGGCCGTGGTCATACACCACAGTGGCACCGGAGGGCACCAGGGAAGCCTAGTGAGTGCCGATGCTATGCTTGCGATGGCCGAGGTCACTTGGAACGTGACTGCCTGACCAGACACACTGAGAATATTGGGCAGGCAGCAGGTGCACCACCGCGGAAGAGGAAACACCGTGATCGGAGTAGCGCCCAAAGAGGTGGTGCTTGTAGAGGAGCAGGAGGAGCAGGAAGTGGAGGACGACCTTACAAGGTCTTCCCATCACCACTAGGTGGTCCACGTCAGGCTTCAGGAGCTGACAGTTGGGACCACGGAAAAATGCGAGCTTGGGATGTCTACGATCCTGCAGAGCATGAGGTGATAAGAGTTACGCTCCATAGTTCTTCTACTCTTTGCAAGTAGAACTGTTAGACTCTATGTGTGAAATTATTTTCTCCCTGATCCTTGTTTGACTTGTTACCAGGGTGGCGTGGGGGCGTCAGTGTAACCCTGTGTTGGTAAGGTAAAAGGCATGGGACCTTTTTCCATTAGTCGATGGTGTCGACTCCATCACTTTTCGAGCGTGTAATAGAGTCTTGGTCGTGAGACATAGAATATGAAATCTTGCGTGAACAGATATCCTTGGGTGTTTTACCATATGGATATTCTGAAGGAGGGAATCACCATGCTTTATCTCAGGTCCAAACGGTGATTCCAGTCGCGGCGTTCGACGTAGGGGTTCGGTCGGGGATGTGAGCTACCCCCGAGAGCCTTCGGGCCATTTGAGACTGTGCAAAGGGATAGCGAGGTTCCCTACCACCTTCCCCTAACCCCAAAGTCTAGAGTGGGTGCACAAAGTCTCCTATGTGGATTACCTAAGGAGATGTGTGTGTACTCCTATGCACGTCATCAGTAAGGTCATACCTCGCACGAATGGACCAAATCCTTTAATCCCTACGTGGTGACGCAGAACTGTTCAAGGGTTCTTCTCGGTACGGGAGAGCTAGGTGTGGGCTTAGTACCCTAAGTTGTTCGCTGGTTTTGCTTTTCGGTGATGAAAATATTGAATGAGGGAATGATGTAAGAACCTGGTTTTTGGCTATAAAAAACTTTGGAATATCCTTGATGTTATTCCAGAGCAGCACCTTCAGACGACGTACGATTCCGAGCCCCGGTGTGGCTGGAATTAAATTTTCAGTGCGTTCATACTAGGAACACCAAATAAATAGAATAAATATTAAACAATAATTCAGATCCTAAATCTGAGAGTACGGATGAGTCCGAAATGGAGTGTTTACCCTAGGAACTACATAAATCATGTCGGCGCGGGACGTTGGGACCCCTCGCCCATTAACAGAACGTTGAACTGATAATTAAAATAATTAATTTATTCATTTAATGGTTAAACTCAAGTATCTATTAAACGGTGTCTCGTATTGAAAAACTGAGGGCAACATTGAGTCTGGAGCATGCCGTTTAACCTAGTAGTGGTGTAACTTTCACGGGCACAGGCCTTATGTGAAAAATGCCTCCAGGGGCGTTTTCCTAATTTAGCGGCCTCAGTCGTTGAGTTCTATAACTTCTGAAGGAGGCCTCAAATTAAAATTCTTAGACCGCCGTTGTGCTCGGGAGGTGGTTTTTATCCTAGGGGAGGCCTAACCTCGACCCCGTCGAGAGTTTCAGATGAGGGTTAAATTGGGGGTTTAAATTAATTAAAATTTCAATTAATTTTTTTTCTTTATTTAAACCTTAACCCATCCCCTCCCTCCTCCATTTGCATCCTCTAGCAGAACTCAACCAAGGATACCCTCTAAAATGAAAATATATACACCTCCTCCTCCTCTCCAAGCTATTTTGGTGATGGAATATCCCTCGTGAAGCGACGGGCAACGCCCAACATGGTAGGATCGTTGCGGTTTCATTTTTAATTTCTGCATCTACTTTGAGCTCGAATTATTGCATAGAACCTCTGTTTAATTATCGAGAAAATCCAATTAATGCGTATTATATTTTATGAGATTTCCTACCCATATTTCAGATTTAAAATTTGAGTTCCGAGGCGATCGCAGTCGTCCGGTGAAGAATGCGGGTTTTGGGTTCTCCGGTGGGTTCGCGCGGCGGTCCGGCGAGCGGGCGCGGCCGCGCGGCGGGGGTCCAGGCGGAGGTGCGGTCAGCTGGGAGTCTTCGGAGGTTGGATGAGGAGGAGTGGCCATGGATGAGCTGGGGGCGATGGTGAGCAGGTGCGGGGCATGAGGACCGGCCGGCTGCGCCGGCCGGTTGCCGCGGAGGACTAGGATCGCGACGCGTGACCCCGCCGGGGATAAAGACCCGCCCTCAGCGAGTCTTCACACGGAAAGATGACCGGACCTCGTGGCCGGTCGGAACATGGCGGACCGTAGGTCCACAGCCACCCTGCGTGGCTGAGCCACGGTCCGGCACTGCGATCTGGGCCAGCCGGCGTGGGCCGGCCCAGAACGGGCGTACAGGCCGGTCCAGGCCGGTCCAGTCCAAGGGGCTCTCCCCCTCCGACTTCGGACACCCGTAATTTTTGCTACGGGTGTCCATTTTGTGCGCCGTCTATGACAGTGCATTCCTGGAGTCAAGAAAATAATTTTGAAATGGTATCAGTAATTTTTAATTCCTGAGACGAGGGGCTCGGTGGCGTGACACGCCCGTTAAGTGAATTAGCGCTTTTCCCGAGATTCTTGTTTTGGGCGGCACAGACACATCCAATGTCCGTTTTGAGCACCGTCAGAGGAGTTGAGACACTAGGGTTGAGACAAACATTTATAGGGTGGTTTTTAGGTGTTGAATCCAGAGTTGAAGTGTGGGCCCCATGGTCCATCTTTTAAGCTGCATGCAGCGCTTTACAACTTTTCCATCATATGTCCATTCGGGGCGTGCGAGTAGTCGATTCTGGGTGTTTTTCCGAGGGAATTTCAATGTAGCAATCCACCTAATTTAATTCCATACAGTGGTGTGGGCCCCATGTGGGCCGTTTTGTGATTTGGCGGTTATTTCTATCTTTATCACCAGGTGTCCGTTTCGGACAAGTGGTTAGTCAATCTCGTGTACTTTTTCGAGATGATCACAACAGTGCGATCCGTTTGTTGTGCTTAGGGACCGAGATGCAAGTCCCACGTAGCAACGCTCGTGTGCGATATGACGAAACACATATTTTTCTCCGGATATCTGTTGCACTCAAGAGAGCATTCAATTTGACATGTTTTCCCGAGGGGATCGAAATGGTGCGATGCGCCCGACTATTTTCGGGGCTGAGGATTGGGATCACATGACACCGTTCGGGCGTAAAGCGGTGTTGGACGACTTTTTCGTCGGATGTCTATTGGAGGTGAGTAAATAGTCTATCTCACATGTTTTTCCATGAGGATTACAATGGTACGATCCGTTTGGATGTACGGAGACTCCTTCGAGATCTCATTTAATATGGAAGCATGAAAGGTGATCCAATGGTGGTTCTTCCTACGGTGTTTGTAGGGAACTCTTGGTGTGTAATCGTGTTCACTCCCGTGTGAGTGAAGTAGATGTTTAAATAGATGTGGTTGGCCATGCTAGGTCCATGGAGGAAGCAGGTTGGTGAAACTGTGCTTTCACCCTTCGCGTTGATGTTGGGTATCGTGAGCATGATAGCCTTTGGGATGGAAATGTAGTATACTCTGGGAGTATACAGGAATTATTGGAGGTACATGTTGTAGTTTGTGCCTGAGAATGTTTGTGCGCTTGGATTGGAGATGAGTTGGGGCCACACGTCATGTGGGCCCCATTTGTGTGCTGTGTTCTACTTTACGTACCTTTGACCTCTTGTGACGTAGAGGGTCCTCCTGTTCTCGATGGTTTCAACCAGCAGGGTTGAGTGGGTTTCCCCCTGGTCCTATTCACGATGGTTTAGACCACCAGGGTTGAGTGGTTTCCCCTGGTTTTTTTCTGGAGTTGGGTGGTTGCGTGATACACACTCCGTGTTCTGCTGGCCAGTGTTGTACCTTCCAGTAGGGATGGCTAGAGAAGTTCCGGGTTTACCCTCCAGCAGAGACTGGGCAGTGGGTTGCTCATCGACTTCTTCGGGTTTACCCTCTAGCAGAGACTGGGCAGTGGGTTGCTCACCGACTTCTCCGGGTTTACCCTCTAGTAGAGACTGGGTAGTGGGTTTCTCATCGACTTCTTCGGGTTTACCCTCCAATAGATACTGGGCAGTGGGTTACTCATCGACTTCTTCGGGTTTACCCTCTAGAAGAGACTGGGCAGTGGGTTTTTCACCGACATCATCGGGTTTACCCTCCAATAGTGACTTGGAAGGGGTTGCTCACCAACTTCTTCAGTTTTACCCTCCAGTAGAGACTGGGTAGTGGGTTGCTCACCGACTTATTTGATTTTACCCTCCTGTAGAGACTGGGCAGTGGGTTACTCACCGACTTCTTCGGGTTTACCCTCCAGCAGATACTGGGCATTGGGTTGCTCACCGACTTCTTCGGGTTTACCCTCCAGCAGAGACTGGGAAGTGGGTTTCTCACCGACTTCTTTGGGTTTACCCTCCAACAGAGACTGGGCAGTGGGTTGCTCATTGACTTCTTAGGGTTTACCCTCTAGTAGAGACTGGGCAGTGGGTCACCCGACAACCTCTTAGGGTTTACCCTCTAGCCGAGACCGGGCAGTGGGTTACCCGATGACTTCTTTCAGACTCAGCCCTTCTTATGAGGCTAGTCGGTGACTTTTCACCCTGACTACCGGAGCAGGACCCTTGGTTATACGGGTCAGTGATGTGACAACTTTGACTTTGAGCAGACCTCTCAACTATTTGATAGTGACGAGGTGTGGTTTGACTTTCCCCAGAACTCTCAAGTACAAGGGGCACTTTCCCCACCAAGACACGTCCTTGTGATGCGACCTAAAACCGTGTGGGCGAGTCAGTGCCGCCCAAAGTGGATAGTGTCAAGGTGTGGTGATTTCAAACCCTTGACTTGAAGTTCGGTGAAGAAGTATGGATACTGGCATCGATGGTGTTTACTTCTGGGACTGTTGGCTACTCACTTTCTTGGGCTAAGCTACAGGATGGGGATCCCCTTACGAACTTGTTCGGGCTTCTTGATTGAGCATATGGTTATGTGTATACCTTGTTCTAGTACCCACTCTTTGGGTTTTGGTTACTCTCCTTCCAGGAGAGGCGAAGATGCGCAGGGTATGCCACGTGCTTTCAACGTCTAGCTTCTTGTGGTTAGATGAGTCTACTCTCCTACTATAGGTAGCGAATAATCAACGAGAATCTCATCTTCTCACCGCTTCTAGCTCCTTGTGTTTGGATGAGTTTACTTCCTTCCTCTTGTTTGGTTTAGCTGTACTCTTTACTACACTCTCGGTTGTACTCCTTTACTTTTACCTTTTCAATCTACTTCTCACCTCTTCAGTACCTCCTTTATTTCTCCCTCGAGCCTTCATGGCATCCTACTGAGTATTTTTATACTCACCCCTGCTTGGGCTTTGCCTGCACTTGGTGTTCCCTTGCATACGACGGACAAGTTGGTCATGACTTCAGCGGAGCTTAGGAGTTCGGGATCTTGAACCACGTACGGTGGTCGTAGTCGGGTTACAGGTGTGGGACCCTTCAGCTGTTGTACTTTTGTTTACCTGTTGCCAGGTTGTAGCACTTTTCTGGTTGGGCACATGTTTTTCCTTTTTTCCTTTTTGGTTTACCTTCAGCATATACTTTGTACTATTTAGAGGTCTATGCACTCTTGTGGTTTTTTATAGTAGTTAGTACTTTACTTTCCCTTTTTCTCTGCACTTTTTCATTGAGTGTGCTATGTGTGTGTGTACAGGTACTCAGGAAAAGGCCTCCCCAAGTTGTTTAGCCTTCAGCACTTGTTGTCTGCCCCTGGCCTATGGAGGCCGACTTGGGGTAGTTGCGGCTTGAGCTCGGGTATGGTCGGTCGTGACATGTCCTCTATACTAGTTTTACAGATAGAGACATTACTCCTATGTGTCACCAAGGTTCGAGTCCTCTATCCATTGATACGGCACTCCCCTGATGCATCAGGGCGCAGGTCCTCCATACTCGTTGTACATATAGAGATGATACTCCCCTGTCACACTAGGGCGTGGGTCCTATATCCATCGAGATGACACTCCTCTATTGTATTAGGGTGCAGGTCCTCCATACTCATTCTATAGATAGAGACTGTACTCCCTTGTCACACTAGGGCGCAGTTCCTCTATCCATGGAGATGGTACTCCCCTATCATAGCAAGGTGTGAGTTCTCTATACTTGTTGTACAGAAACATAGTGGGATACCCCAATCGGTATAGGGTGTGGGTCCTCTACTTGGAAATTTTACCCCCCTCGACTATGATGCACAATGATAAGATGTGGTTTGGAGTATCACTAGACTCCTGGGGAAGAGGGACACTTTCCCCACTGAGACGAGTTTTTTGTGACATGACTTAAAACTGTACAGGTGAGTCTGTGCCTCCCAAAGTGGATAATATCAATGTGGGGTGATTGAGTTCCTTATACTTGAGTGTTCAGGGCATACACAAGAGATATTGGGTATCTTTGATGGAATTATTTTGAAACTATTGTTTACTCTTCTTATTGGGATAAATTATGAGATTTATATCCCCTTACTCTCTCATTTGGGATTCTTTGACTGACCATATATATATATATTCTTCTTTGGTACCCAATCCTTGTGTTTTGATTACTCTCCTTGCAGGAGAGGCGAATATGTGTGGGGTATTCCACGTTCTTTCCATTTCTAGATTCTCGTGGTTGGATGAGAATACTCTACTACTATTTGATAGAGAAGACTCAATGAGAAGTTCATCTTATAACCATATTGATCTCCTTGTGTTTTGATGAGTTTACTTTCACTCTCTTGCTGGGTTGAACTGTACTCTTTCACTATACATTGTTCTCTCTACTATTTCCCCCTTCCGTTGTATCTCTTACTACTCCCCCTTTACCCTTTCAGGTAATTCTATTAGGTATGTATAATCACCCCTGCATGGGATTTTTCCACATGTTTCGTGTCTTATGCAGATGACAGATAGGTTGGTCATGACTTCAGAGGGATATGAGGTGCTTGGACTGTATATAGTGGTCGTAGATTGGGATCCAGGAGTTGGGATATCTAAAATATTTTACTTTTATAGTTTTTTATCAGGTTGAGACACATTTCTGGTTGGGCATGTATTTTTCCTCTTTTCTATTTAGTTTACACTACCGTACTTCGTACTGTTTAGAGGTCTATGAATGTTTGGTTTATTTATATTAGTTTTTATCTTTTATTTCTTCACCTATTCACTTTTGCATTGATTTGGTTGTGCGTGTGTACATGTAATTAGGAAAAGGCCTCCCCGAGTTAGTTATGACTTCGATGCTTGTTGCCACCCCTGTCCTATGGAGGCGGGCTTGGGGTAGTTGCGAATAGAGCCTCAAATTGGTGAATGCTATGTTGATTTTAATTCACTTTCAAAGAGTTTTTCAAGGTTACCCTGTGTAAAGTGAGGGCTTAGGCCCATTTTTGATTTCTAAGGTTAAATGCCTTTATTTTAATGAAATGAGATGAAATATTTTATGTTTTCTAAATAGTTTCAAATTCCTGAATTTTTGAAATGACCAAGAACCATTTTGAATGATTTTACCTTTGTTTTGAAATAGGCGTTCTTGGGTTATTTGGAATGAGTTATTTATTCCCATGGAAAGGGGGGTAAACCCATGTTTTGAAATTTATTCAAAACTTTTAGAATTTTAATACTTCCTTTGACTGATTTAGGGTTTCATTGAAAGAAATTATTTTTTTAAGGTTCATTTGGCATTGTTATGATGATTTGTGAAAGGAAGCAAGTATGATTACCCTTTTGAATGTCGAATTTTATAAAAGGTTTTGAATTGAAATTGATGATTCTTGATGGCTCCATTGTAACTTTATGATATTTATATTACTACTAAAAAATAGGCCTTTAACAACACTAGAAATTACCTTTTTCAGCACTAGAAAAGTGCTGACTACATGAGTGAGATTAAAATACATGGTCTTTTATTAGGGATTTTTTAGCATGGATAAAGGACCCCTTTATCAGAGCTTCCATAAGCACGAATAAATTGTACCTTTATTATCACTTTTAAAAGAACTGAAAAATGTTTCCTTCATCAGTTCTTTTAAAAGTGCTGATAAACATATCCTTTATCAGCACTTTTAAAAGTGTAGATAAAGGCACATACTATAGTGTGTTGTAACAGCACACTACAGCACCATTGCAGTGTGTTGTAACAACACATCACAACACCAAAAACACCACTAAATCAGAAAAATAAAGTATAAATACATAATTTAAATGAAAATAAAACAATATAGGCTCGTTTTCTCAGTTTTGGCGATGTGATGTGTGTTTTAAACTAAAATGATACTTATATATTGAAAAAATGAACTTGGAGTCATATCGATCACAACAAGTGTTAGATTGAGATGTAACTAATCATTACACATCTAAAATGAATTATGGATCATTTTCTTAATGTATCAAAACAGTCCGAATGTGTTTTCATGGTTTTGAGTACGTCACTTGTCGTTTTTACTAAAATTTCATTTTAAATTGGAAACATGCACGTTGAATCATATCAATCATATAGTATGTCGGTTTGATGTGATACAAATTTCTAAATGTCAAGAATAAATTATTAATTCTTTTCCTAAATTATAAAGATAATCTGAGTTCATTTTCTTGGTTTTTAGTGAGTGACACTTTTTGAACTAAAATATTGATTTTAAACTGAAAACAGACACATTAAGTCATACTGGGAACATCATGTATCATATTGAGGTGAAGTTGATCCCTACATGCAACAAATGATTTTTTTTATCATTTTACTAAAGAATAAAAACAATCCAAATGTGTTTGATTGGTTTTGAGTATGCCACTTGTCCTTTTTACTAAAATTGATGTCAATTTTAAATAAGAAGACTCACTTGAATTCATATCGGTCACATCGTGAGTCGAACTGAGGTGTGGCTAATTCTTACACATCCCAAATGGATTATGGATTGTTTTAAAAAATTATCAAAACAATCAGAATGAGTTTACATAATTTTGAGTATGTCACTTGCCTTTTTTACTAAAATTCCTTTTTAAACTGGAAACATACACTTTGAATCATACCGATCACATCGTATATCGGTTTGACATGAGACTAGTTCCTACACATCAAAAATGAATTATGAATCAATTTACTAAATTATTAAGAAAATGCAAGTGTGTTTTCTTGGGTTTCAGTGAGTGACATTTTTTGAACTATATTGTCAATTTAAAACTGATAACAAACACATTGAGTTATATCAGGAACATCATGTATCACATTGAGGTGAGAATGATTCCTACACATCAAAAATTAATTATGGATAATTTAATTAAATTATAAATACAATATGAATACGTTTTCTCAGTTTTGAGTAGGTTAGTTGTCCTTTTTATTAAAATTGATTTTATTTTTAAATAAAAAGATGTACTTGGAGTCATACCGATCACACAATGCATCAAATTGATTTAATACTGATTCTTACACATATCAAATGACTCATTAGTAATTTTCCTAAAGTATCAAAATAATCTAAATGATTTTTTTTTTCAGTTTTGAGTAGGATAATGGTCCTTCTTATTAAAATTGATGTCATTTTTAAATAAAAAGACATACTTGGAGTCATATCGGTCACAATGTGTGTCATATTGAGGTACAAATGATTACTACATGTCTCAAATGACATATGAATCATTTTACTAAAGTATCAAAACAATGAAAATACATTTTCTCAATTTTGAGCATGTAATTTAATTTTTACTAAAATTTCATTTTAAACTAGAAACGCACACGTTGACCTATACTTATCACATCGTGTATTGGTTTGACATGAGGCAGATTCCTACACATAAAAAATGACTTATGAATTAATTTCCAAAATTATCAAGAAAATATGAGTGAATTTTCTTTGTTTTTAGTGAGTGGCATTTTTTAAACTAAACTTTAAATTTTAAATTGATAACAAACACATTTATTCATAGTAGTCACACTGTGCATTGAATTGAGGTGAAGATGATTTCTACACATCTCAAATGACTTATGGATCATTTACCTAAAGTATCAAAACAATCAGAATATGTTTTCTCAGTTTTGAGTATGTCAGTTATACTTTTTACTAAAATTAATGTCAATTTTCAATAAAAAGAAACACTTGGAGTCATACCGGTAAAATTTTGTGTCAGATTTACATGTGGATGATTCCTACAAGTCCCAACATCTCAAAACAATCCTAACTACCAATGTTACCACACTTACATTATCTTTCTATGTTATACTACCAATAATACATATTGGATTGATGTTCTTAGCTGAAAAAACTTTCTTATTGTTGAAAGTTAGAAGATCAGGGGCTTTCAACAACAAGAAAGGTTTTTCAGATAATAACATCGAATCAATATGAAGTGTTGGAAGTTCAGCAAAAAAAAGGAAATGAAAATAGAAAGCGTGTTAATGTTGGAATAAATAATCATTTTATCTCTTTTGTGGATTTTTTTTGATAGTTTAAATCAGAATATGACTTCCCAAAAGATCTGTGAAAAAAATTAAATAGGTATTAGATAAAAATGATAAGGAAATTAACTTACAAATAGTGTATAAAATGTTGAAAAACTTAATTAAATAAGTAGTAGGAATTTACCTTTTCTTGATGGTTGTATGTGTTCTCGACACATTTTCTTATTGTCATTATCTTAGTTATAAGATCAAAAAAAATAATACACTTGTACAAGAAAACAATTATTATATGAGTAATACTGAAAAGGAATAAAATAAACATAAATATGAAACAATACATTAACTCTATAGATAATGACGTTATTGTGATTTTTTTGACCATAGGTATATGCCAATAGTAATTCAAGAATTATGATAAAAGGCAATGCTAAATAATGATTTATTTTTAGATGGATTAAAGTAAAACATACATAGTGTTTATTAGATGTGTGAAGAATGAAATGAAGTGATTTTTAACAAGTATTAATAAACATGTTATCATTTCATAGATGGATATGATTTTATCAACTATAATAAATACAAGAAATGCTAAAATTAATGAATAAAATGTCATTAGTGATTGGAAATTTTCAGTGAAAACTCAAAGGAGTAAGAATATACAAAAAACCTCATTTTTTACCAAGTAGAGACTAAATAATTTGGAGAGTTCGACAAGGAAGACAATTGGATCAAATCTATTCACGATGAGCTTGATCTGAATAATAACAATGTGACATGGGGAGCTTGATCTGAATTAGAACAATGGAGGCTTCTTATGGATCAAGTTGTTGAATATATTGTTCCAAAAAATGTCCAGTAGTTTAAAAATACATGAGTTTTTTAGTTATTTTTTTTCCTAATTCTATAAAACTCTTAAGATAAAATTCCATGGTAATGTATTGTGATGAAATATTTTTATGTCATGTAATTTAGATGGTCACATTAATGGGGAATCATATTACCACTAGGATATAAAAAATGGATTTAAGTTTCTGTTAGTAAATCATAAAATTCAATAGAATTAAGAATCCAAAGTGAACATATAATGTCATTAAATTATTAAATTCAAATTAATAAAGTTGACCTAATGTGGGATTCTAAAGGTTTAATGATTTTATCCATGAAAAATAATCTTTATTTCAACAAAATAGATTCTATTAAAACTTATTTATTAAATTTATGTCAATAAATGTTAATAATTTATTTTATCAAAACTAGTTAAATATAGTGTTATAATATTTATTCTTGAATGATTTAAAATATTATTTAAAATTTAAATTATAGAAAACTTTTCTTGTTAAATAAGTTATTTTTTAAAGAAAATATCAAATTTAGAAAATTTTTGATCAATCCTAAAGGATTGAGAACAATAAATTCTATCAACAATGTACTCTTCTTCTGCGCCATGTAATGAAACAATATTTTGTTTCTTAAAACACCATGAAGTTGAGGTATTTCCTAGAAAATGACTTATTCTAATTTTTTATTTTCAAACTATATTTCAAAAACCAAAATCAAAATATCAATTACATTTTATCTCAAAATCCATTTTTCCTGTATAATATAGTCTAAGGATTATAGAACCATAAACCTCTTTGATTTTTCTTTTTATAGAATTTAAGTCATATTATTTAAATTCAAATTGAAATATTTCAAAAATAAAAACTCAAAACATTATATTTTTTCAAGAAGTATTTAAATAAATGAGATAAAAAATAAAATATATATAATGATTTTTGTCATCTGCTTTCACATATTCATCAGAATCATTTGATTGTTACATTTCATAAGTAACCCCTAAATATATCACAAGCCTCATGAAATAGTTCACAATCATCCTAAATAAATCCACCAATTTTACACCATATTTCAGTGCTTATTATCCTAGGAAAAAATTTCTTGAAAAAATAATTATATAGTTGTTCCCATGTGTTAGATATTTCATCATTCATTTTTTGGAAACAACTTCTAGAATTACCTTTAAAATCAAAGGGGATAACCCTATATTTAAATTCCTCCTCAATCAACCCTATTAGTGTCAATTGATGCATGACATAATATAAGACCCCAATGATGTCATATATTTCATCATCCAACTTATTTGTAATGTAATATTCCAAACCAATGACAACACTGACTACTATATAGATGAATTTTTTAAAATTTGACGATTTCAAAGAGGTAAATGTCATGGAATATAGGTATTGAGATCCTATTAAACCTCACAACAAGAAGACCCAACATTGTGTTTGATACATTTCAAGTCACACAGTACAAATGTTGTCCCAAGGAGACCCACATGATATTGATACTTCAATATATCTAAAAAATAATGAATTTTGGGTTGTTTTATTATAGTATAGTGAAACTAGACTTTTTTGGATACACGGATGTGGGATGATAAGGTTCATTGGATAACTGAGGGAAATTAGAGAAATCAAAAAACCTGGATTTCATTTGAGCCATGGTTGCGTTCAACCCTTGAATTGCTCAAGAATTGGATTCTAGCCTTGGAATAGTTAGATCCTTGATTCTAGCATAGATTTGAGTTTAGATTCAACAATGAGGAGCACCAACACCAGGTTGCTTCCATAGAGAGCTTCGAATACCCCGAACTGGTTTGCGATGGTTAGAATTATTAAAATAGATCGTACACTTTTATCAGTGATTCAAAAAAATCACTAATAAAGATACCTTTTATTAGAGCTAAGTTAATAAGCGCTGATAAAATGAATCTTTATCAATGATAAAAAAGAACTGATAAATAATTATAATATTTTTTTTTATAAAAATAATTTTTAAAAAAAGTATAATAATTATATATAATTATAATTCTTGTAATAATACTTTTTATAAAATAATAATTTTATAATTATTTGAATATATAATTATTTATTTATAATTATATAAATAACTTTTTAAAAAATAATATTTATACCACTATATATATTCATATAATTATATATATATAAACATAGTTAATATATTCGTTATATAAATAATTTTTTTTATAATTTTATAATTATTTTTTATATTTATATAAATACAATTTAAAAAAATATTATTTTATTATATATAATTATAAATGTATAAAAATAGTAAATATACATTTATAATTATATTTATTTATAAATTTATTTTTAAAATTATTATTGAATATTTAATCTTAATTTCATGCATGTTAAAAATGAGTAAAATTGATTAATTAAAAATGAGTACAATATGGAAAATTTGAATAAGTTTGATTAATATAAATCATTAAAAAATGGATATATATATTGAAATAAAGATGAATATATATTGAAAATATTAATAAATATTAAATAAATAAATATAAAATATATAATATAAATTGATTAAATTCCAAAAAAAAATATTTTTCTCCATGCGTATGTATAAAAATGCATTAATTATGTATAGTGAAATCAATATAATATGTTTGATCTATGTTATAAATTGAAAAATTAAGACATTAAATTATGTCCATTACTCAATGCAATTAGTTAATATTTTTCATTCATATTATTTTTTAATTATAAACCTTTATTCACTAAATATATTACCATTTGATGTAAAACGTAAATAATATTTTCTGTTATATAAATTATATTTATATATATTAATATATATCTATATATTTAATAAATAATATTTATTAACATTATCAATAATCATCTAATTAATAAAATATTTATTATTTTTCTCAATTTATATATTTTTATTTTTAATTTGTTTAATTTTCATTTTACATATATATATATATTTATAATTACTATTTATTACTATTTATAATTTATATAAATTATAACAAATTTATTTATTTTTTATCAATAATTATTTAATTAATAAAATTTGTAATATTTTTTTAATAAACACATTTTTTATTTTTTATTTATTTAATTATTTCATTTTATTTATTCGTACATTTATCAACGCTAAAAAATCACCATTAAAGGATTCTTTTATGAGTGGTAAAAATAGAGCACTGATAAAGTTATATTTTATCAGTGCTAAAAATAAAGTACTAATAAAGGGTATCCTTTATTACGGATAAAAATAAAGTGCTGATAAAGGGTATCCTTTATCCACGCAAAAAATAAATCCCTGATAAAGGCTACCCTTTATCAGTGCTAAAAATAAAGCGCTGATAAAGGGACCCTTTATCAATGTTAAAAATAAAGTAATAATAAAGAAACCCTTTATCAGTACTAAAAAAAGTGCTGATAAAGGGTTAAATTTATCAGTGTTTTCTTTAGAGCTCATAAAGAATCCATTTATCAGCGCTTTTTTCTAGCACTGATAAATACCAGCACTATTAAATGCAGATTTTTTTGTAGTGTATCATGTAATAATCCCTTATTATAACTTGTATGATTCTTATACTTCCCAATATTTCTTGTAAAAAATGGGATTATTTACTTTGAGGGAGTTCAGGGGTGAGAGTGAGATTTGATTTGAGGGCATGTGCCCATGATTGAAATATTGAGGTATGGGCCCTTAATTGATATTGATAAGGATCCCCATGTGATCCTTGTAACTTGATTTTCTCACTCTACTCTTTTGAACAGTCATGGAAAAATTAATAGATAGATGTGATGATATAACAACCCTAACCCTTTACACATATTATTACATTATTTTAAGCCTAATTAACCATCAAATAAAACAAAGGATTGTAAAGTATAGTGTCTTTGGTAGATTAGCTACATACTTAAACATTATGAAACCAAAATAAAAACATATTTTATTTAATATTAATAATGACCTCATAATTCCATTTGAGCACTTATATCTTCATAGGATATCCTGGGGAATAAATAAACAAAAGGGATAAGCTAAAAATCCCAGTAAGGGAATAAACATTAGAATAATCATAGAACATGGGTTAGAAGGCATAACATGATGAAATAAAAGGCATGAAACGTAAATAAACATAAGGAATAATAACATGTATAATATGGGAACATATAATCCTCGCATCATAGGAATGCAGAAACAATATATAACATGACATAAACATGAGTCAAGGCTAACTACCAAGACTATATCACATGGTGGAAAAAGTCCCATAAAGGAATCAAGTTCACTCCCTATCCCAACATGATTTCTCATGAGACTAAGAATTACCCAATTCATTGGAGTTCTATATGGGTTCACCCTCATAACATTTTCATGAATATGTGTGCCACATAAAGAATAAATATAAGGGTCACCCATGGAAAGAAATGGATATCATAATCATGTCACAAGGCATAAAAATTGAGCATATCATAAATTTTTCCATGAAAGAATGGATTAAAAAAATACATGGAAATTCATGAGAGAAAATATTCATAAACCATGATAATTTATGTCCAACTAAAGTGAAAACATTTTAAAAGTGTGTTTAGGAAACTTTATAAATCAACCAATTTAGTGCGATTTTATGGGAAAATATTAAAGAGTGTATTAAATGGAAAGGAATTATTATTTTCAAAAAACTATAAATGAACCATGATAGTTTTTCATGATAAAATGACTGATTTTATAAAAATAATTGTGGATTAAAATAGATTATGGATAGCACATGAGAATGAGTTAAAAATCAGGAAATTCCCTTTAACCGGGCTTTCTTATCGAGAAGATTTGAGAAAGGAACCTTTTTAAAACATGTATTTCCACATAAAATAAGGATTATATAATCTATATACATGAGTTTGGAACATATAAAAATAATTTATAATAAATATTCAAAAATAAAGAAGCATTACATTGGAGTAAATAGAGGGAAAGAGTAATCTGAAGGAAAAATGGGGCTTTGGGTAGAATCCCTTACCATATGTCCGAAATGGTTCTACACTTGATCTTAATATCTTGGATAATAAAATTAATTATTTAGGAACCTTTTACATATGTATTTTATTTATCATAACTTTATTAAGTTTATTTATGGACTTTTTGATGGGTTATGAGATTCAATTTCGTTGCTCAGGAGTGTTCGTTTTCTTGGTTTTCATGATCGATTCACTTGTATACATGTATGGAAGATTATGTAAAGTGAGGGTAATTATCCAGAATTGAAATTATATGTTATTAATGATATTATATATGTTTAAATGATTTTATAAATCATTTGGTTATATGGTATAAGGATGAATCATTTGATAAAAAATTAATGTTAATCGTTTAGGTTAATTTTGGCAGTTTTTGATTACAACAGACTCATTTTGTTATATAATTTAATATTATGTATATATGTTAGTTATATAACATAAAAAAGTTTGTAACATAAATTTTATAACCTTTTTCACCCATTATAATGGTTTTATGACCATCTTTGAAGGTGGTGAAGGAAAATGAAAACTTTTTGTCCTTGAAGGTGATAAAACAGCACCTCACAGATGACATTTCCATTTTTAGAATAAAAGGGAGAGTAAAGAGGATTGATGATAGGTTATTCTATTAGTATAAGAAAATTATAGTATTTTTAAGGTACTGGAGTTATCATACCATTTATATGATGGGAGGTGAGGAGAAAATAAGAAAATAAAAGATCTTAAAAAGAAATTAAAAGAAAAGAAAGAGGATTTTACCTCTTGAATCCTTATTTTTTAGAACCTACTTGGGGAAAAGGTTTTGGTATTATGATGATACCTAGGGCTCTTGTACATGGTTCGGTGACAAGCACCTGACATAATACAAATTGAAAGTGGGAACTGTTTTTCCATTAATAATGTGGAAGTAAAAGAAGCCGACCATTATGCATAACAAAAGAAACTCCACTAAGTCAACAGGGCATAAAAGATAACAAATTACTACAACCCAAGTACCAAAACAGAGTAAATCACCACGAGTACCTAAGGAAACAACTCACCAAGTCCAAATTTCAACAGCTGGATCCACCTCCTAGTGATCGTTTCCCCTTGCTCGAACCATGAAGGAGATAATCAACAAACACCTGAAGACACAAGTTGGGTGTGAGATAAAAATCCAAGTAGGTTCTCAACACACATTCCATAACATATTTAAATAATAGATTAACCAAATTAATTCTTTCAATTTTTTTAAAAAATAAACAGGTTTGGCATTTTAAAGCATATATAATCAAATCATGTTATATTGTTAGAATAATGGAAAATATTTTAAGCAAAGGATTACAAGTGATGGATTATTTTTAAAATAATGGATTAAATAAAACAGTTACATAAAATAGTTTATGTAAATTAAAAAGGTATTTAAAGTAGTTTTACATCATTGGAATACATTTATATCTCAAATATAAATAACAAGAGAGAAACATGTCCATCTTCCAAATAGGAATGAAATTTTTAGGCTATAGGACTCCACACTCTCTAAGTGATCATGAAAATATGTGTATACACACTTCCCTATAACACTATCCAAAGGTGACTGATCACCATCCCATTAGGGATGTGACCTGCTGCATTTATGTTTTAGAACATTGTAGTAGCGCAGAGTGTGTCCAAATAACTCACCAACTACCTAAGGATTGCATGTGCTCTTATATAATAAATGATAGACAATATATTTTAAGACTGATTAAAATAAAATTAAATCCCACCCACCAATTTCAAATTCCAATTTTCCATTCAAAACCAAAATAGGTTTTAATTAAAAACATGCCTTTTTAAACAAGATAAAACCACTAGGTTTCTATCAAAACTCTTTAATCCATTTTCACAAGTTTTACATCAATTTAAAACCAATTCCATTAATTTTCAAAAATTCATTTCTATAATTAAATTCAAAAATTTAATTGAAATCATTTCCATCAAATCCACAATTTAAATTTGAAAATTTAAATCAACTAATTTCCATAAATAAATCCCAATTCAATGGAATTGGGGATTTTACCAATTTTCATGCCAGCACCATTTCAAATCTCCCAATTCACTAGAATTGGGCTTAAATAAATCAATTTAAAGAATTTTTTTTTCAATTTAATTTAAACCAAAAATTTAAATAAGTCATGAAATTCAAGGTTAATCAATTTGGCCAAATGGGAGAGAATCACCTACCTTTTTCCAAAAAACAACACTCACAATGGAACTTGTCAATGTGAAAGAAGGTGTAGAATACCTTGAAACACAACCTAGAAATGATATCCAACATCACAGAGAATAGATCCATCAATTTCAAGATGATCTATTGAAATCCCAAATGAGGAGAAAGAGATAAAGACAAGGAACGAGGGAGAAAACTTACTCTGGAATCACACCTCCAATGTAACAATGATCGAAGCCAAAAGAAGGGATCCAGAAGGGTTGGAGAACTCCAAGATCACATGGGGAAGGATTTAGGTTGAGGGAGATGAGTTTAGAGAGGATCCAAAAGAGATATATCAGTAGTGATGCCTATTTGAATACCACATTCGGGGTATTACGTGACGTGTAACACAAATACATGTCATGAAAGAGTTAAAGTTACACAATGGCCAAAAAATGCATTTCCCTGAATTAAAACCTGATGATTTTAATTAAAAACTGATCTTTAATTCACTCATAATGTGTAAAAACTCATCACGTTGTGTACCATTCACATCATGAATCCTTTCACAACTTGCATCTAACAACTCTCACACGTCATGCAACATAGTTACATGGTGTGTAACCCTATGGAAACATGTATAAGATCCGGTTAAAGCTAAGAGTACAAAAAATATATTACTTAACCATTATAGGTATCCTACCAAATTATTCTTAACCCTACCCAGTCAAAGAAAATGGAAAACCATAACAAGTTTATAGGCATACCTAACAGGTCAGTAATGTTAACGAGATGTTATAACCTCTCCACCATAAAACATTTCTATCTATAAAAAGCCTATGAAGAGGACTCCATGCAAAAAATATGAGGCCACTACTCTCTCATTAGTACCTTGAATTCCCATGGCTCATGATTTTCATAACCATGATTCCATTGCACATGAACTAATGGTATCATCCTCCCAAGAAGCACCTTGGTCTCAGAATCAACTATCTTGACTGGCTGTCTAGTCAAAGATAAATCAGGTTCAATCTCAAGATCACTCTAGCTAAAAATGTGAGACAGATCAGAGAGATACTTCTTTGGCTGTGATACATGGAACACAATATGTATCGATATCAACATTGGTGGAAGTTCTAAATGGTAAGAAACTTTCCCCACCTGGTCAATATCCTTTAAAGGTCCTACAACACAAGGAGCAAGGTTCCCTTACCTCCCAAGCCGTCGATGACCCAACCAAGGTGAAACCTTAAAGAACACTTGATCACTAACAAAAAACTCCAAAGGTCTACAATGAAGATCAATATAAGACTTATTTCAAATCCGTGCCATCAACATCCTCTGATTAATCAACTGAATATTTTCTATCATTTCTTGCACCAAACATGGTCCAACCAAGTAAATTTCACCAATCTATGACTAACATAATGGATATTTACAAGGTTGACTATACAAGTCCTCAAAAGGATTCATTATAATATATGACCAATAAATATTTTTATAATTAAACTCAACCATCCCCAAGTGATCATACCAAGCCCCACTAAAGATGAGAACACAAGAATGAATCATATCCTCAAGAATCTGTATAGATATCTCTATATGGACATCTGAATGTGGATGATTGGTCATGATCAAATGGACCTGAGATCCCAGTTCCTCTTGAAGGCCTCTCCAAAAGAGATAAGTGAACTGAGGATCCTTATCAGAGACTATAACAGATTGAACTCCGTGAAAATAAACAATCTCTTTCACATAGATATTTACCAACTCCTAAACTTTGGATGTATCACAAATGGATATGAAGTTATACAAATTGGTTATCCTTTTGATCACAACCCATATCACATTCTTATTTCTCTAGGTATGTGGAAACTCAACTACAAAATCCATAGATATCTCATCCCACTTCCAAGTAGGGACAAGAAGTAGTTGAAGAAAACCCGAGGGTTTCTAGTGCTCAACCCTAACCTGATGGTGCATATAGCAACTAGAGATGAACTCAGTAATATCCCGTCTCATATTTTTCCACCATAACTACCACTACATTTCATAGAACATATTTGTAGATCATGGGTGCACTTCCCACATGGAATTATGACAATATCTCATCACATTCTTCCTTGTTGCTAATGGAATAATGAAGCAATTATGATAGAATAGAACACCCTCTTTATAGAACGATCATAGGAAAAAAAAATATCCCCACCATAAAGAGTCTCTAATACTATGGAATTCATCATCAAGTTGTTATTACTAAAGAATTGTCTCTAGAGGAGTGGATGATAACTGAATACTGGTTAAATAAATATCATCTGCTGATTCTTGGACTCCAATATGAAACTATAAAAAGGGATCCATGAAATTCCATTCTTCCAAATATTGTTTCACTATGTGGGTTGGAAATTTCCTACTCAATGAATCAGTAATGACATTACCTTTTTTCAGGGTATATGCGATTTTAAATTTTAAAGATTATAGGTAATCCACCCAACGCCTCTAGTAAAGGTTCAAATATATTTGATAGAAGATATAACTCAAGCTCTTGTGGTATGAAAACATGGAGAACCTTTCACCATAAAGTTAATAACACTAACTCTTAAGTTTATGCATCATAGATGCAATTTCAAGGTCAGGGGTAGGAAAATTATTCTCATATGACCTAAGATGATGAGATTCATAAGAAAATACATGATCACTCTAAATAAGAATGCAAACCAAGCCTGAACCTGATGCATAAAAAAAGACCACATAGCCTTCCCAACCTATCGAAGATTCAACACTTGCACAATAGGAAAAATATGTTTTAGGTCAATAAAATAATTCAGACATCTATCATCCTAAGAAAATTTTACTCCTTTTCGAGTTAGAGAAGTCATCAGAGAATCCAACATTGATAAGTCCTTTATAAACTTGTCGTAATATCTGATTAATCCCAAGAATCTTTGGATCTTGAAGATATTTTTTGGTTGGTCCCAAGTCATAACAACCTTCACCTTATCAAGATCAAATGATATTATTTTTTTGACACCACATTTCCCAATAATTTCACTTCCAAATCCATAAATAAAACTTGAAAATCTTGGCATAAAGTCAGTTATATATCAGAGGAATCAGAACTATTCTCATATGACGCACATGATCCTCATTGAATTTAGAGTAAATGAGGATTTAATCCACATAGACTACCATAAAGGTACTCAGATACTCATGAAAAATCCTTTTCATCAAAGCCATGAAAACTGTAAAATTATTTGATAGACCAAAGGGCATAACAATGTACCCATAAAGACCATACATGCTATGAAAATTGGTTTTATGAATGTCATATTCTTTTATAATTAATTGATGATAACCAGATCAAAGTTTGATATTTGAAAACCACTTCACCCCTTTCAATTAATCAAATACATCACCAATCCATGGTAGAAAATATTTTTTATTTACCATAACTCAATCGAGTTTTTTATAATCAACACATAGGTAAAGAGAACAATCATCTATCTTAGAGAAGAGAACCAGTACCAACCAAGGTGACACACTAGGGAATATAAAGCATTTCCCAAGAAGATCATCTAACTAGGACTTCAGCTCTTTCAGTTCAGTCGGAGTTATGCAATTAGAGGGAATAGAAGCTGGTTGAGTACCAGGAATTAATTCAATAGAAAAACTCAACCTCCCTTACCAGTGGAAGACCATAGAAGTCATAAGGAAACATTTCAAATTTTTTTGATGAAAACTGGAGGGAGATTACTGCTCAAAGATTTCCAATCTAGATCAAAAGTAAACACTAATATTATATTCCCCAAATCTAGATAAGAAGGTATGAATCTGATTTACCTTAGGTCCCATTCTCCTTGAAAGAAAAGATACACACCACATGGTGAAGTAAGGTAGATAGACCAAAGATTACAATCAATCCAAGCTTCATTGGCAATGAGAAAATCCATTTCAAAAATGATGTCAAGAGGTTTCAATTCGAGAACCAGAAAAATCCAATCCAACTCGGCATATAATTGAGAGAATACACAAGTGGGACTACATAGGCCCTGATCTACCTTCGTACCAAGGAGTTTAGTAATATCTATTTCATAAGATAAAATATCCATAGGAAGATTAAGAAAATTAACAATATGGGTTGAAATAAACAAATGTGATGCACAAATATTAAATAGGCCAGTCACTAATGATGAATCTATAGTAATGGTACATATCAAAGTCACTGAAACCATGCATTCTTTGTAAATACCCATAAATTCCATGTATTTTTTTAAATTATTTAGGATTTTTATGAGTCTGTGAAAATTTACAGTGTGTGATTCCGAGTCCCGGTGTGTCCGGAATGAATTTATGAACTTTTTTTAAGATACGTTCAGTAAACACGCCGGTGAAATTTTCTATATTTTGAACCAGTGCTTGGATTAAAAATCCCAGGGCCCCGTTGAATCCACAACACTGGTATTTTCTTAAGGGAAGCTTCATTTTGACCACAATTGTTTGGGAGAAAAAGATAGTTTTTGGACTTTTTAAAGAATAGTAAAATAACATGTAATTGTTATTTTATTTTCTTGTTCTCCCAAGGATGAGAAGAGGTGGCATGACTGATAACTTGTCAATCCATTTAATGTCTTGACTCATCAGCTACGTAACTCCACCATTGTGAATTAAAAGAGGTTCATTAATTCATTTAATGAGCCTCATTTATTCTTCAACACGTTACTCACCTTTCCCCCTCCTATTTAAATGGAGCTCGGGGTGGGGTTTTGGAATAACTTCTTCAAGTGAGGAAACTATGGTGGAGTTCTGCGATAACATCCACCAACAGAGGAAAAAATATAGGGCGGCAACAATCCAGGATTGACGAACGCCGACGACTCCATCCAATGTGGACGCTCCTCCCGCCACAACCGTGACACCTCCAACAGATCTCGAGGTATGAGGTTTATGTTTGGTTTTGGTTTAACATTATTGAAATAAGTTTATTTAATATTTAATGTCAGATTAATATTCTCTCACTTGTTATTAGGTTAATTCAGAGGGCGGGGGCCAAACGAACAAATCCCAGACCCTCCGACGCTTTGTTTATGTTGTGTAATTTGGGGATGACTTTCCTCAATTTTTATGGCAATGCGAGACAGAGGGACATACTGTGACGATGGTAGTTCGAGAGGCTTATAGGTGCAGATGGTAACAAGAACAGATCACTAGAGCATGTCTAGTGGCCCACGTAAAGAACCGCTGGCGTTTCATACCGACGACAGCAAGAGGAGGCCCTCAACAACCAGTTGCGGGCGGTGGGGAGGCGGTGCGCCGTCGCGCGCCGCGGTGGCCAGAGGCGGCCGGCCTGAGCCAACCGTACGGGAGAATGGTGGTGCCTACAGGTGCCACCGGCGGCATAACCATGACCAGCGGGCTGCGGAAGGAGGGGGCTGAGAGGCCCCACGATAGGCCGCGTCGGCTAGAGACCGGTCGAACATCGGGCTGACCGTTTCCTGCGGTGGGGAAGCACCCCACCAGCCAGATGAAATAGCTCCATGTCCACAAGGCCAGCTTGAGAAACAATCGGCCTTCAGGAGGACCGGGCCGGACAAGGGCCGGCCGAACAGGCCGGACCCACCTAGCAGGCCGGGCCGGACCCGCGGCCCAGCGATGGTGGGCCGAGCCCCACCTGGCGGGTCAGGAAAACTGAGGCCCGGGCCTGAGAACCAACCGAGCCGACCCCGACGGTCCATTCCCAGGTGGTGTTAGGTAGACATCGAAACCCGTTGCGTCGGGCCGACCTGACTGAGTCGGACCGGGCCCAGACCCAACCGGCCCCAAATAAATAAACACTCGTAACTGATAAACCGAGTGTCTGTTTGACATACCGTTATTGGCATAGATACCCCTTTTAAGAAGTGGTCCCTTTGCCATATTCTGGTGGGACAGACTGAGCCGGGTCGGACTGAGGTGTGATCACCCCTGTTTCACAGAAAGGGGTTTAACTAACAGACCGGGCATCCAATCGACGTCCCTTCTATGGAATTAGGACACTTGTGACAAGGAGGTACATTTTAGATACCTTAAGTTTGTTTTGATAGAGTTTTATGTTCCTCTTAGGTTGGATCATACTTGAATCCAACCAGGCCCTTTTTACAAAAGTGGCCATATCTCACAGACCGAGCGTTCGATCGACGTGTTGTCTATCGCGTTGGGACCCCTATGATGGGACGGTCCCTTGGGTATGATTTTTGGGGGACTTCACAGTAGTTTAAATATGACCGATGGCTTGAGTAGAAGAGTCTTTCGAAGATGAGGCGTGCTTCGTGCAAGAATCTAGTGGCTGGTTGTGACATGAAGAAGAAGAGCGACCAATACGGGTCAGCATCAGAAACTACAGAGTGGGATGATTTATCTATATGACTAATCATCCCTACCTATTTAGTAGCGACTAATACAGGTCATCACAAATGACCAATACGGGTCAACACCAGCGACCAATACGGGTCAGCACCAGCGACCAATACAGGTTTCCACTATCGACCAATACGGGTCAACATACATTGACCTATACGAGTCAACAGTAGAGTTACTATGGATAGGATGATCTAGATTTATGACTAGTCATCCGTATCCCAGTAACCTTGAAGTTATGCCGTTAGAGTGAGTTGTCTCTTTTTCTTTGTGCTTCATGATTTAGATCATGCATGTGATATTATCTTTTTGGTATTTCTTATGAAGTTTTCCTTTGTGGATTATTGAGAGACCATATGGGGTCTCAGGGTCCTCTACCGAGTTTTTATACTCATCCCTGCACAGGATCCACCTACACGTGTGTCTCTCGTTCAGACTACTGATGCTTCGAGGTAGAATTTGGAGGTTCGGGACTTGGTAGAGCTTGGTGCGATGGGAGCAGTCGAGATCCTCTCCATCGAATTTAAACTTATAGATACTAACCTATAGGTAGAGCTCTAGGGAATATGTGGAAGTTGTTTAATTTCTTTTTAGTTTTTAGGGATTGTATTCTGGACCACTGTTTTCAGTTTATAGTTGTACTTGTTCTTGTACTTTACTCTCGTGGTTATACCATACTTTTGTTGGTTGTTTACTTCAGTTTCCCCTTTTGACTGTGTATAGATCTCTAAGGAAATTCCTTACCTATTCAAGAAAAGCTTTAAGGTGCTAGTCACCAACCCCTGGCCTATGGAAGGTGGGCTTGGGGTAGTCATGCCTGGGCTTTATGGTACGGGTCGTGACAAAGTGGTATCAGAGGGTGGTCGATTCTACCAGAAGAACCAAGAGTCTACTTTTAATGAGGCAATGGTGTAAAGTGTCTTGAGTTCAGTTTTTAGTATAGGGAGTCTAGTGTTGGTGTGGCGGCCAACATATCCATACACCAGGACCCTGAATTCTATTTTCTGATTCGGTACATGAAAACATTAGTAGCTAGCATTTTGAAAAGTTTTCATGATATTTCTTGATTCATCTCACCAGGTATAACTTATTGACCATGGTGTATTTGTTTCTTACAGGATGCCTCCATGAAGACATCCAACTAGGATTCCGATTAGAGATCGTGAAAGTGGTCCACTGACCGATGAGGCATCGGTACATGGACCACTCACTGTGAAAGCAACTTTGGGTGGTGTACCAGCAGCACCACCACCCGTTGAGCAGAAGATGCTGCCAGTGGATCATGCATGCCGACTGAGCATGTGGCATGAGTTCCAGAGACAGATGCCTCCAAGGTTTCAAGGCAAGACGGACCCCCAGGCAGCAGAGGACTGGCTTGAGGCAGTTGTGTGGGTCTTTCTCTTAGTAGAGACACCCACCGATCATATGGAGATCTTTGCTTCTTCCTTATTCAGGGATCGGTAGGTTGATGGTGGAGCTCGATGCTCTAGGTACATTAGGAGACAACCCTCACCTGGATGGACTTTGAGAGCCTTTTCAGGGAAAAGTTCGTACCAGTGACACTACGTTCTGTACGTATTTAGGAGTTTCTGTATCTGTAGTAGAGAAACTAGACTGTGGATCAGTACTCTGTGATATTTACTGACCTCTCCTGATACTCCACCTACATGGTATGAGACCCTTAATTCTGGGCCCAGACCTTTGATCGGGGGATACTATGAGAGATTAAAGCTTCGACAATTTCTCTCAGCACCCCGATGTAGGATGGGATGCTAGAGAGAGATTTTATGATGGAGAGCTTCCTTTTTGAGTAGGCACTGATAGTGATATCCCCTACCAGACGACAGGTAGCAGAGTCATCTATAGCTAGCAGTAGAAGGACAACCTAAAAGCCCAAGCTGGCTAGACCTTCCGGAGGGAAACCCTGGGATGCAGGGTTAGAGGTGCGAGGCTCGAGAGGCCAAGGGAGACACAAACAAAGAATGATCTATTTTTCCTATGGGGTACAGGGTCATAGAGCTCATGACTATCCAAATCCCCATGCAAATGATTGGTTGACGGTGGAGGGGCCACCGAGGCACCAGCAGTGACAGGAGTATGAGCGTCATCCAGGCGGCGGATGAGGCAGGGGAGTAGGACTTGTAGCGGTAGGTGGTTGGGATCACCAGGAATTACCACCACCACCCCCAGGTGGTCCACCACAAGCTCAGGGAGTAGGTGGATGGGGACAGGCCCAAATATAGGTAGTAAAAGCTCACGATCCTAACTTCCATGAGATGATACGAGGTACAATATGTATATTATCTACTTTAGTAGCAGTGCTTATCGGCACAGGTGCTAGCCATTCTTTCCTTGTCGTGGACTTATTTCAGGACTCTGAGATTTTGACTGAGCTTTTATATCAACCATTTCCTTTGGATACTTCTATGGGAAGAGATTCAGCGGTCACACAATGGTTCCAACAGCGTGATTTTACTATCAGAGGAGAAAGTTTCAGATATGATCTTCTAGTAGCAGTGTTGAAGCCCTACAACTTCATTCTAGGAATGGACTGGATATCAGCAGTTGACAAACATATTGACTACTTGAGATGTATAGTGCGATGTACGTGCAAAGATGGAGGCCAGTTTTCCTTTTTTGGTGAGAAAGAAAATTGAGCATCACAATATGGACTAGCACTCAGGAGGGTGAAACCGATTACCTATCAGCTGGCTTGCATGACCTTCGACACGGTGGATGAGGTGAGTCCACAATTCCTAGAGGCAGTGGATGAGTATGAGGGTGTATTTCCATAAGATGTTCCAGGACGACCTCCTCGTATATAGGTAGACTTCCACATTGATTTGTACACAGGAACAACACCAATATCTACTCTAGCATATCGGATAACCCCTACGGAGCTTCGGGAGCTGAGGGTATAGTTGGAGGACTTATAGAGGAAAGGATTTGTAAGGCCCAGTGTTTCTCCATGGGAATCCTCATTATTGTTTTCAAAGATGGAAGAAATAAGTTTGAAGCTATGCGTGGAATTCCGATGCCTAAATCAGGTGACCGTGAAGAAAAAGTATCCTCTGTCAAGGATCGATGATCTCTTCAACTAGATAAAGGGAGCTTGTTTGTTTTCAAAGATAGAACTCAGATCAGGCTATCACCAGCTCAGGGTACGAGATAAGGATGTACCGAAGATATCCTTTAGATGTCAGTATGGACATTACGAGTTCTTGGTGATTCCTTTCAACATGAACAATGCTACAATAGTGTTGATGTGTCTCTTAAACAGGATATTCCAGCCATACCTCGATCGCTTTGTGGTAGTCTTCATCAAAGACATCTTGGTGTACTCAGCATCTGAGGAAGATCATGCTGTACACTTGAGGATAATTCTGGACACACTCTAGGAGCACCAGTTGTCTGTGAAGCTCTCAAATTGTGAGTTCTAGATATGGAAGGTCCACTTCTTGGGACACGTCATCTTAGAGGCTGGAGTTGCAGTGGATCCAGCAAATATCGAGGCAGTACTTGCTTGGGATCCGCCTAGGAGTTTTACTGAAGTGCAAAGCTTACTTGGATTAGCAAGCTACTATCATAGGTTCGTACCTGATTTCTCCAGAGTAGCAGCACCTACGATTTCCTTGACGAAGAAGGGTAAACCCTTCATGTGGTTAGAGACATGCCATCAGATCTTTCAATAGATGAGGCAGAACTTGAACAATGCTCCCATCCTGAGGTTTCTAGAGGAGGGAACTGACTACGTGGTTTACTGTGATGCATCAGGGACCAGACTTGGTTTCATCCTAATGTTGGATAGTGCAGTGATTGCTTATGGATCATGATAGATGAGGAATCTTGAGTAGAATTATGTGACTGACAACTTGGAGTTGGTAGCAGTAGTCTTATCACTAAAGATGTGGCGACACTACTTGATGGGGGAGTGATTAATTTTTTACTCAGACCACATGATTATCATATATATCTTCACAAAAAAAGATCTAAATATGAGATAGAGACATTGTATAGAGTTCCTCCCAGACCATGAATTTGAGACAGTCTATAATTCTGGGAAGGGAAATGTGTTCGCAGCTACTGAACGAGGATTCAGAGTGGTTAACCTCACTTCAGATATCCTATGTGGATAGAGATGAGATAGTCTACCTCTATTTGATGGTATTTTCCCCTCCACTCCTTTAGTGAGTTAGGGAGGCACAACTCGTAGACAATAGCTGCGATACTACACATTCTCAGATATCCTCAAGCCATGCAACTGGTAAATATTCTGAAGGTGGTGAGCACACTATTCTTTTTAGAGGATGTATAGTTGTACCAGTGGCGCTACTAGAGGAGGTGTCTAGGGAGTTCCATACACCCCCCTTGGAAGTACATACAGGTGTGATGAATATGTATCAGGACCTTAGGCATCGGTATTGGTGGATAGGGATGAAGAAAGATGTGGCAGAGTTTGTTTCTATAAGCCTCACTTGCCCTAATGTGAAGGCCGAGTATCAGGTACCAATAGGCTTGACCCAACCCCTCAAGATACCAGAGTGGAAGTGGGAAGGGATATCGATGGAATTCGGGACGGGGTTACCATGTATGTCTAGAGGGCATGATACCATCTGGGTGATCATTGAATGACTCACCAAGTCAGCCCAATTCCTTTCTATTCGAGAGAAGGGTTCGGTGGAGAGCTTGGGGCGTCTCTACGTTCAGAAGATCATGCGACTTCACGGGGTGCCTTCGATGATAGTCTCAGACCGTGATGCATGCTTCACATCCCGGTTGTGGAAAGGATTACATGAGGATTTTGGGACTTAGCTTTGCTTGAGAACAAATTTTCACCCACAGACAGATGGTCAGACTGAGCGGACCATCCAGACCATAGAGGAAATGCTTCATGCATGTTTCCTAGTTTTTTGTCGCAGTTGGGAGGACCACCTACCCTTGGTGGAGTTCGTGTACAATAATAACTGTCACTCCACCATTGGTATGGCCCCTTTTGAGTTATTGTACGTATGACCGTGCAGTCCACCTTTGTACTGGATGGATCAAGGAGAGCCATCACTCATGGGTGCAGAGATGGTACAGGCTACCACTAAGAAGGTGTAGGTCATCCGAGAGTGGATGAAGATTGTACAAAGATGACAGAAGTCCTATAGTGATAGGTGATAAAGACCGCTGGAGTTCCAGGAGGGGGACCATGTATTCTTGTGAGTATCCCCTCGATGGGGACTACAAATATTTGGCCAAGGCGAAAAACTCTCACTGAGGTTTATGGGACCATTATTGATACTTCAGAGGGTTGGCAAGGTGGCGTACCGCTTGGAACTTCCACTGTAGTTGGAGAGAGTGAACGACGTCTCCCTCGTATCCCAGTTGAGGAGATACGTGCATGACCCATCTCATGTCATCGACCATGGAGAGATGGAGTTTGATGACTGGGTGACTTTTGCAGTGTACCCAAGGGAGATAGAGGATCGACCGGAGAGGATCCTTCTTGGGTGGTCGATACCTCTGGTGCGCGTTCTGTGGCTTCATGAGGATCTCTAAGAGAGCACATCAGAGAGAGAGGCTCATATGCATGCCCAATACCCCTCGTTTTTTGTATAGCCTTGTTTGGATTTTGGGGACGTAAATCCCCAAGGTGGGGAGAATGTAAAGACCCAGAAATTCCATGTAATTTTTTTTTAAAATTATTTTGGATTTTTATGAGTCTGTGAAAATTTACGGCGTGTGATTCTGAGGCCCGGTGTGCCCGGAATGAATTTCTGAATCTTTTTAAAGGTAAGTTCAATAAATACGAGGGAGGCATTTTCTATCTTTTGAACCGATGCTCGGAATAAAAATCTGAGGGCACCGTTGAATTCACAAGGCCAAGATTCTCTTAAGGGAAGCTTCACTTCGACAGTAGTTGGTCGGGAGAAAAATATAGTTTTTGGAATTTTTAAAGAATAATAAATTGTTATTTTATTTCCTTTTTCTCCAATGGATGAGTAGCGGTGGCGGGACCAGTGACTTGTCAATCCATTTAATGGATTGACTCATTAACTGCATAACTCCACTATTGTGAATTAAAAGAGGTTCATTAATTCATTTAATGAACCTCATTAATTATTCAACGCGTTAGTCACCTTTCCCCCTATGATTTAAATAGAGCTCGGGGTGGGGTTTTTGAACAACTTCTTCAAATGAGGAAAATATTGTGGAGTTCTATGGAAACACCCACAGACAGAGGAGAAAAGATCGGGAGGAAATGATCCAGGATCGATGAACGCCAGATTCTCCATCCAACGTGGATGATCCTCCCACCGCAACCACGATGCCTCCAAAGGATCTCAAGGTAGGGGGTTTATGTTTGGTTTTGGTGAAAAATTATTGAAATTAGTTTATTTAATCTTTAATGTGAGATAAATATTCTCCCTCTTGTTATCATTTTAATGTGGAGGGTGCGGGCCGAATGAACAGGGATCAGACCCTTTGCCGCTTCGTTCATGTTGCGTTCTTCGGGGACGAATTTCCTCAATTTTGACGGAAATGAAAGATAGAGGGTCATGCTATGATGGAAGCAGTTAGGGAGGCTTATAGGCATATATGACACCAAGAACAGACCACCAGATCAAATTTGGGGGCCCACAGAAAGAATCGCTGGCGTGCCATGCCGGAGGCAACTGGCGGTGTCCGGAGGAGGCCCACGGAAACCGGTTGCGGGTGGTGGGGAGGCGGTGCACCATCACGCACCATGGTGGCCATAGGAGGCCGGCCCAAGATGGCCACGTGGGAGAAGGGTGGATCCTGCAGGCATCGCCGGCAGCAGCAACCGTGGCCCGTGGGCCCCGACAGGATGGGTCAGCATGGCCCCGCGCCACGCTGCATCGGCGAGAGATTGGTCGACCAATGGACCAACCATTGCACGCAGTGGGGAAGCACCCCCACTGATCAGATGAAACGACCCCACATTGGTGGGTCCAGCTGAAGAAATAGTCCACCTTCAGTCGGACCGGGCCGGATGAGGGCCGGACGAATTGGCCGGACCCGCGGCCCAGCGGGCCAGCGCGGGTGGGCGGAGCCCCACCCAGTTGGCCGAGTGAACCTAGACCTAGGCCCACGAACCATCCAGAACAACCCATATGGGATAAACCCAGTGAACCGGTCCATCCCTTGATGGTCCGGAATCAGGAAGGGTTATGTTGACCCGGGAACCCGTTGCGTCAGGCTGACCTGACCGAGTCAGACTGGGCTTAGACCCAACTAGCCCCCGAATAAAGAAACACTCATAACTGATGAACCGGGTGTCCATCTGACATGCCTTAAGTGGAACAGGGACCCCTTTTGGGAAGTGTTCCCTTCGGCATATTCCTGCGGGCCCGACCAAGCCGGGCCGGACCGAGGTGTGATCACCCCCGTTTCACGAAAAGGGGTGTACCTAATAGACTGAGCATCCGATCGACGCACTGTCTGTGGAATTAGGACCCTTGTGATAAGGTTTTCCTTTGGAGATACTCTAAATGATTTTTATGGAGTTTGATGTGCAACTTGGGTTGGATTAGACTTGAATCCAATCAGGCCCTTTTTACAAAAGTGACCATATCTCACAGACTAGGCGTCCGATCAACGCGCCGCCTATCGTGTTGGGACCCTTACGACGGGTCAGTACCTTGGGTATTATTTTTGCAGGACTTCGTACCAATTGAAATATGAATTATGGATTGATGAGTAGAGTCTTTCAGAGATCAGGCCTGCTTCTTGTGAGAATCCAGTGGCTGGCTGTGACATGAAGAAGAAGAGCGACCAATACAGGTCAGCATCAGAAACTCTAGAGTGGGATGATATAGTTGTGCGACTAATTTTCCATACCTCTGTACCAATGAACAATACGGGTTATCACCAGTGACCAATACGGGTCAGCACTAGCAACCAATACGGGTCAGCAGCAGCGACCAATACGGGTCATCACCAGCGACCAATACGGGTCAACACTAACAACCAATACGGGTCAGCACCAGCGAGCAATACTGGTCAGCACCAGCAACCAATACGAGTCATCATATAGAGACCAATACGGGTCATCATACAGTGAACTATATGGGTCAGCAGTAGAGTTACTACAGATAGGATGATCTGTCTTTACGACTAGTCATCCCTATCCCAGTAACCTTGAAGTTATACCATTAGAGTGAGCTGTCTCTTTTTATTTTTTCTTCATGATTTAGATCATGATTGTGATTTTACCTTTGTGGTATTTCTTGTGAAGTTTTCTTTTGTGGATTACTGATAAAACTTCGGGGTTCTCGGGGTCCCCTATTGATTTGTTATACTAACCCCTGCACAGGCTCTGCCCGCACATGTGTGTTTGGGGAAGACTACTGATGCTCCGAGGCAGACTTTGGAGGTTCAGGACATGGTGGGTCATGTTGCGATGGGAGAAGCCGATATCATCTTCTTCAACTTCATACTTATAGCTACTACCCTCAAGGTAGAGATCTGGGGTATATGTGGCAACTGTTTACTTTATTTTCAGTTTCTAGGGCTTGTATTCTGGCCCACTATTTTCAGTTTACAATTGTACTTGTGGTTGTACTTTACTATCGTGGTTATACCTCAATTTTGTTGGCTGTTTACTTCAGTTTATCCTTTTGAGTGTGTACAGATCTCTAATGCAATACCTTCCCTATTCGGGAAAATCTTTCAGGTGTTAGTCACCAACCCCAGTCCTATGGAAGGTGGGCTTGGGGTAGTCACGTCCGGGCCTAGTGGGTCAGGTCATGACATGATTCCTCTGAAAACTATTCTACTGCATTAAGAAGCTTTATTTCGGATGCCTTTGGATGAGACCCTTTTATATCTGAATCATCTAATTTCCTCATAGTTTTATGAGTATCTAATGATCCCATTCCACTACACAAAGTAGAAAAGTTTAGGAATAATCTTTGTAAGTACCCTGAATGTCCACATGGTCCATAGTTCTTGGGTGCTTTGGTGAAAACCCTCTTAGAATTTATAGTCTTTTCTCACTAATAGAAAATCAAAGGGCTTCCTACTAGTGCTATAAGAGGTATAGAATGACCCTGCCATCAATAAATGTCATGATAATTATCATGAATCCATTTTCCCTTAATGGAACTCACGATACCACTGTGATAGAAATAAAATCCTAATAACCTTGACTTAACAGCCATGTCCATCTCAATCATCATTTCCCTATCCATAACATCCGCATAAGAGAAAAAATTTAACAAGAAAACCAGAGAATGGATATCTGATCAAATTCAAAACTTGATCCATCAAGTATTCATCCTCTCATTAGATACTATCTCAGGCGCAAACTATACGAGTTCAGTAAAACGGCTTGAATACTCAGTCACAGTGCTGTCATCCTGCTCAATCTTGAAAACCTCAATAGTCATGGACAATAATATTGATTCTAGATAGAACTGGTTAGTGAAAAGAACCTTGAAGTCTTTCCACTCTAAGCCCTCATGTTTTTTTATCACCATCATGTACTTCCATCTCCTGCTCTGTCCCTCCAGTATAAAGGTGACACACTTTACATTTATCACATTCATTACTTTCCTAACAAGTGTTCATCGATGTTATTGGTCTTGGAGTTGAAATTCCTTCTTGTCTATTCGTTGGGTCGAAATATTAGACAGTAGTAGGATTGTTGGAACTTTAAAGGTATAGCATAAAAGGACGTAGCTAACCCGTTTATGCTGAGCTTCAAGTTACCAGGGTGTTGGGTACATAAGTGTTTTGGATACACTTCTAGAATGTTAGAAATATCATTGTCATGGGTTTAGCCAATGAGACGAGCATGACATGCATTATAGAGGAATGACTTCCCTCTAGGATTTCATATCTCAATTTTAGGAATGATTTATGATTTGGTGCAAAGACGTAAATTTTTGAAAGATGTAGAATCTGTTTTCAAATTAAAGATTTTGAAAAAGGGAATGCTTATGGTATTTTAAAAATGGTTTAATTTTTAAAAGCATGTGAACTAGTTTAAAAAATAGTTGAACATGGGAAAAATGATGTTTTGGAAAACAATTTTGTGATAGTTGATGTGATATAATTTGAAATTATAATCCATTAGTTGCTAGAGAGTGATATTGACAGAGTTTGTTGTTTGTTTAGAAAATGGCACCTGGTAGGCGTCGTCATAACTAACCCAAAGAAGCTGCGGAGAATGTGGTTGCACCTGAACCACGGGTGAACCAAGAGCTGGTTCAGAGTATTGTACAAGCTTTTCATGCTGTGGATACGGGGAACTGGAGGAATGAACCAAGGCATCTAGATCATACCATCCAGTTCATGAAGCAGAATCCACCAAAATTTCGAGGTGATGCTGATCCTGAGAAGGCGGAGGTGTGGCTAAGTAGGATGAATCATATCTTCGATTTCATCGACACACCAGTAGATCTGAAAGTAAATTTGGCGACGTATATGCTCGAGGATCATGCATGTCAGTGTTGGGATTTAGCGGTGCATGCTAAATTAGATGAAGGCCTAACGTGGGAGGATTTTGAAGAATTGTTCAACAAAAAATTCTATCCTCACACATTCGAAATCCAGAAAATGACAGACTTCTTCAGCCTAAACCAGGGAAGCCTCTCTGTCATAGAGTATGCAGCTAAGTTCATGAATTTAGTCCGTCTTTCACTAGAGGTAGCGGAAAGTGAACCTTTGAAGGCATGCATCTTTGAATCGGGGCTAAAGAAGGAGATTCGATCGAATATTATGGTGCTCTATATTACAGATTATATAGAGATGGTAAATAGAGTGACTGTTGCTGAACGTGATATCTTGAGATCGATAGGAGGCGGAATGATGATACCTATAGGAAATAGTGGGAACTCAAATGCTGGGAACAAGAGAAAAAGGACACCTATTTCCATGGTGCAAGTGGAAATCAAAACCCAACGGATGGATCAGTAAACCTTTCTCCACAAACCCATAGTCAAGTAGGTTTCTTTCAATGTGGTTCGATTCACCACATAAAGTGATATTGTACGGCACAACAAAGATAATTTCATAATTGTAACAAGATGGGACATATTCAGCCCTACTGTCGTAGTGCTCCAAATTCAGGTGGTCAAGACACTTCTCAGCTATCGCAAGCATCATATGCTTCGATTGGACAAGGCCAATAGACTCAGTCTCGTCAGCAGAGCATAGCTATCCATGGTGATTCCAAAAATACTATGACTCCTCAACCAGGGCAATCTCAGCAAGGAAACATGGAGAACAGTGCAACAATGAAGCAATTATATGGAGCTGAGCATATGATAGTCGATGATCAAGCTGGACCATATATGGTGAGAGGTATGATTATTTTGAATTATACCCTTGTGCAAGTGCTCTTAGATACCAGTGCATCACATTCCTTCATTGATTATCATGTTGTTGACTTGTTATGTTTAAAACTGGAAATGATGCCTTTTATTTTGAAACTGAAAACACCTCTTGGTGAAAGAGAATGTCAAGACCTTGTGTGTAGATCATGTGCTATAACTGTTGATAGAGTTGAGTTAAAATGGGACTTCTCGATGTTGGACATGGATGTCTATGACATAATCCTGGGTATGGATTGGTTGACAATGTTTAAGGATCACATCGACTGTTATAGGATAATGATTAGTTTCACGACTAAGGACGATATCAACCATCTCTTTAGAGGAGATAGGATGGAAAAGAATTGTGAAAAGAGCTTGTTGGCACTAATGGTGGGAATGATCTCTCACCATTTGGAAGAGTTGAATTTGGAATCAATGGAAGAGATGGAGGAAAATAGTTTTCCAGCTGTTGTGGATCAATTTCCAGATGTCTTTTCCAAGAACTTCTCAAGGTTACCACTTCTAAGGGAATTGGAGTTTATGATTGATCTCCTTCCAGGGACCATTCCTATTTCCCTTCCATCTTATAGGATGGAACCAAAAGAGTTACGGGAATTGAAAGTGCAGTTAGAGGAGCAGGAAATCAAGGGTTTCATTCTCCCAAGTACTTCTCCATGGGCAACACTAGTATTGTTTGTGAAGAAGGAAGATGTAACTCTTCATCTGTGTGTTGATTATCGTAAGATTAACCTGTAATGAACCAAAGTTTCATTAATGGAAAATCCCTCTTGATATAGTTAAATGTCTCTTTATGAAAAATATTTTTATAAAATGTCAACTTCTTTGGTTTTATGTTAAGAATTTTGACCGTTTCTAATATATCCGTTGAACAATGATCGCATGATTAGTATAAATATAGGACTTTAACAAATCCAATTTACTCAGACAAAAGAAGCGATGGCCTCATCCAATAGAATTTCCCCATACGAAGCCCATTTGTCGGATCTCGTAAAAGAGGTGGCATCCTTGGGCTTTGCTCTTGACCAAGCCCAATCTGAGCTTCACCATGTCAAGCTCGAACGGGACCATCTATGGGAAAAGTGGAAGTTGATGGAGATTACCACTCGAGTGATGTTATCCGAGCCACCCCAAGAGTCTGTCACCATTGCACACCTTACCCTTAGGTCTTATGCGGATTTTTTAAGGGGTTATGTAACAAATAAGTAGTACTATGTTCCTGTACATTATTTTTTTTGTATATAATAATGAATATAATTTCTATTCATTTTTGATACATTGTAAATAATTTTTAAAGTACAAATAGTGTTTTTAGTTATTATTTAATTAAGAATTCTATTTTATTAAATTAATGGATTTTTTTGAATTAAATAATATTTTAATAAAATAATAATAATAATAATATTATTAAATTAATTTTTATTAAATATAAATGATCTTATAATTTTATGAATGCAATTATAATTTTTATTAAGGTTTGAAAGCCATTTTTGTCAAAACCCGTGAATTTTCGATAAATAGCGATTTTTATTTTAAAAGTGAAAATTAACATATTTAGAAAATTATTTAGATAAAATAAATGTTATTTCTAGAATCAGGACATCTAAATTATCCAATGGTGAATTTTTCATAATTTTATGAGAGTCAAATTTTTGGGTAAAAATTAAATACCGTTTAAATATATATTGTGTTTTATGACATCATAATGACCTAATAGTGATGTAATAAAATACGATAATATTTATGTTCGGATAATATATGTTTTAACATTAAAATAATGTGATTTTGGGTTTGTTTTACTCACTTTTCAAAGGATTAATGGACCCCTCAAGACTTATTCAACACCTTGCCTTTTTAAATTAATTTCCATGGGATCGTGACTCATCTCCACATAATCAACACTAATATTTTAAGAATTTAGGACTTTGGCCTTATAAAATATTTTTTTCCTCTTCCCTTTTCCAAAAACCACGGGATGGTTTGTGGTTTGGATTAATTTAATTTAAGGGGACCCAAACCTAAATAATAAAGAATTTCCTCACCTTTCCTATATAAACCCACCCAAGATCCCACTTCCTCCCCACTCAAAGCCCTTGGAGTTCGTCCAAACTCTACCCTAATCTCTCTAGAATCCTCCCAAGGTGCCCAAAGCTCCCAAGAAGCCTCTCACAAGCCTCTCTCTAGCCTTTGGAAGCACACTTCCAAGTAAGGGTTTTTTCTTCCTTTCTCATTTTTGTCAATTTTCTTTAAGTTGTATTGCCCTTTTAATTTCAATTATGAATGTTGGGGTATGGTTTCAAACCTCCCCCATACTGACTTATTATTGTTTTAATGATGGGATACCCCTTTATCTCTCATTAAATGCCTCCCATGTACACCCATTACTATGCCGAAATTCCGAAAGGAACTTCTCTCTCTTCTTTTACATTCAAGCAAATAATTTTGTATCATGAATCTAAATTCTACTACAATTGTTGGGACATTTATCTATATGACCTTTTTACTATCCATTACATGTAAATATGATGAGGAACCCCTTTCTCTCTCATCAACCTTTTTTATGAATTCTTATGTCACGCCGTTACACTGCCGAAATCGCACCGATTTTCTAAGCCAATACCATTGTGTAGTGGATACCATGCCCATTTATCCATCAAGGGTATCCACATTTATGCACCTTTACTTATTGATTAAAAATTCTCATGTATGAATTCCACATTCCTTTATCATGTAATAAATGATTATGTTTTATGAATCCATGTTTTATGATCCATGTGGCACACTTATGCATGAAATGAAATGTTTAAGAAGGGTGCACCATTATAGCGCTCCAATACATTGGGTAAAGTATAGTATCATGATACGTCATGTGCAATGAGTGTTGACTCATGATAATTCTAGTGCAACGAGGGTTTACTCATGCTTCATGTGCAATGAATATTTACTCATGCTCTATGTGCAATGATCCTTGGCTCATGCTAATTCCATGTTAAGTGTTGTTTCCACATTTCCATGTTATGATTATCATGCTTTATCATGCCTTTATGTTCATGTTTTTATTATGATCTATTGATATTCCAATTGTATAACATGTATTTCACTCCTCATGTTATTCTATTTGTACTCCCTTACTGGGCTTTATAGCTCACCCTTTTCTTATGCATGTCCTCAGGTTATCCCATACAATGCTAAGTACGAAGGAATGTAGTGGTCATGTAAAGGAAGTTTTCAATAAATATGTTGTATTTCATGTTTTAAGTTTTTATGTAATGATACTAAGCCTCAAAGACACTAAACCTCTCAATCTTATTTGTTGTATCAAGTGAAATTTTATGTAATAAATCATGTTTAAGTTATAATAAAAAGCAGGGTTTTCATAGTTGGTATCAGAGGATAGGTTTAGTTATTTTTGGGATTAGGAAACCCTAGTAAAGCCTTATATACAAGACTAAGTATAATAAAAACATCCCTATGTTTTGGTGAGTACTGAGTAAGTGGTTTATCAAATAAATAAATCCCTGTCTGGATACGAGCAGGTAGAGGCGGCTCTGGCACAGATGTATCCTAGGGGTAAAACCCGAAAACACCACTTTGAGCTAGACTCGAATGGGAACTGGTGCACGACAATGGGACTTGCTGCACTCTTGGTTACGACATTCCCAGGGGATATGTTTTGATAAATTCAAAAGCTTAGTATGAACCCTTATTAAGGTAATTAAAAAAATGCCCCTATGAATATATGTTAGAAAGTAGATCATGAAAAGCCTAGATTAAAGCCTATAGACTCATGAGTTAAGGAAATAAAAGTTTATTTATAAGTCATAAACTTTTGTCTTTGGATTACTCTTTATGTGTTACCCCTAAATTTCCTTTTATTCTAGCCAATAGCCGGTAATAGGAGGACTCAGGATAAGATCAGTGTGATGACTATACTAATGAGATTCCCAATTCAATGGGAGTGGTAATCACAAACTTTGTCACGCTTCTCTCTCAGCTAACTCAAGTTTTGAATAGAAACATGGGTCAAGAGGAACGTTCAACCCCCCCTAAGAAATAACAAGTCGCTATAGAGAGCTTCATGAGAGAAATGCCTCCTAATTTTAGTGGATCATCCGATCCCACGATCGCTGAACAATGGATCAACTCCATTGAAAAGATATTCTCCATCCTCCAATGTTCTGAACAAGAGAAGCTTCTCCTGGAGGCTTATCATATGGAGGGTGAAGCTGATCATTGGTGGAAGTTGATCAAAAATACGAAGCCTGATGATGAGATCGATGCGTTGGAATGGAAGGATTTTCGGAAGATTTTTTTCGATAAATATTTTCCGCGCACCTCCAGCTTAAGATGGAAAGGGACTTCCTTTACCTCAAGCAAAAAGATAAAGAATCTGTTGGAGAGTACGAGGCAAACTTCAAAAGGCTTGCACAATACGCTTCCAACTTTGTTGTTACCCCCGAATGCAAGGTTGAACGCTTCTTTGGTGGGATGAAGCCTAGATTGCAGAAAGCATTAGCGATCCGTGACTTCAACAACTATGAGGAAATTGTATGATGTGCCATCAAGGTCGAAATGGAGATTGGGGAATCACAGGGGTATCATGGGGACAAGAAGCGTAAGGTGGACTTCAATGCTGGTGGTCCGACGGATAAATCCAACGGTGCTAAGAAGATCCAGCACCCCACTTGCCAAAAGTGTGAAAAGAAGCACCCTAGAAATTGCCTTAAGGGGACGAGAAAATGCTTCAGGTGTGGAAGAGAAGGGAACCTAGCTGTTAAATGTCGGCAAGAAATACCCACAGCTGCGATAGAGGAGAGGAACGCTCCATTAGAACCTCAACGCATTGTTCAATGCTACAAATGCAAAGAACCAGGTAATTTTTTAAATTAGTACCCTAATCCAAGGGTTTTTGGAGACAACCAACAACATCCAATGCAGCAAGGTAGAGCTTTTTCCATCACTTTTGCCTAAGTAAACCCCTAAAACGAAGTGGCGACAGGTATGCTAGTTATTCATTCAATAATAGAAAAAGTACTTTTTGATTCAGGTTCTATGCATTCTTTTATATCTCAAAAGTTTAGTAGAACAATCCCAGCACCACCACAAATCATGGATGTAAAGATGATGGTGAGTACAGAAAATGGGGCAATCATTGCATCCCATGAATATAAGTCCTCCCCTGTTATAATCTGTGGATTTAAATTCCTGGCAAACCTCGTCATACTCCCTCTAGTGGAATTTGATGAAATTATTGGCATGGACTGGCTTTCCTTATATAGAACCAACATAAATTGTTGGGAGAGGGAAATCACACTCCATATGGATAATCGACCCCTGATTATTTACAAGTTTCAGGATAAAGATAAATCTCCTTTAGCTCCATCATCTCAAAGCATGGATATTATTGCCTTATGAGCACGCGTATCTAGCTCAGATGATTGAGTCTAAGGAAGAAACCATCCTTGAAGAAATGCCTATTGTGAGGGAATTCGCTGAAGTGTTTCCCGAGGAATTGCCTGGTCTTCCTCCTAGAAGAGATGTTGAGTTCTCAATTGAACTTATACCTGGGGAATTACCAATATCCAAGACTCCATATAGAATGGCTATTGTTGAGCTTGAAGATATGAAGAAACAACTACAGGAGAATCTAGATAAAGGGTTTATACGCCCAAGTGCTTCACCATGGGGTGAACCAGTCCTCTTCGTCAAGAAGAAGGATGGGTCAACGCAGCTTTGAATCAATTATCGTGAACTTAACAAAATCATGATAAAGAACAAGTATCCTCTCCCAAGAATTGATGACTTTTTCGATCAGTTGTGTAGAGCACAATACTTCTCCAAGGTGGACTTACGGTCGGGATATTATCAAGTAAGGGTGAAGAAGGAAGATGTCCCCAAGACTGCTTTTCGTACAAGATACAGGCACTATGAATTCATAGTAATAACTTTAGAACTCACCAATTCTCCAGAAATATTCATGGACTTGATGAATAGAGTATTTAGAGATTACCTTGAAAAATTTGTGGTAGTCTTTATAGATGATATTCTAATATACTCCAAAACCAAGGAGGATCATGAGGAGCATTTAAGAACTGTACTAGAGACTTTGCGCAAGGAGAAGCTCTATGAAAAGTACAACAAGTGTGAGTTATGGTCGAAGGAGGTCTCATTCTTGGGACATATCATCACAAGCAATGGGATATCTGTGGACCCCTCCAAAACAAATGCAATTGAGGGATGGACGAGGCCAACATCGGTAACGGATATCCATAGATTCTTGGGGTTAGCTAGAAATTATCGACGATTTGTAAGGAATTTCTCACGATTGTCCAACCGTTTTACCAAGCCAACTCAGAAGGGAGTAAAGTTTTCTTGGAGTGATGAATGCGAAGAAAGCTTCAAGCAGTTGAAAAGGAGGCTTATCACTGTGCCCGTGCTCACTTTACCCACAAGTGGGGAAATTTTTGTGGTATTCAGTGGTGCTTCAAATACGGGCTTAGGCTATGTGCTGATGCAGAATGATAAAGTGATATCCTATGCCTCAAGGAAGTTGAAAATCCATGAGAGAAACTATCCAATGCATGATCTGGAGTTGGCGGCGGTGATCTTTGCCTTTAAAATCTGGCGGCATTATCTCTATAGAGAGAAATGTGAGATATATACTGACCACAAGAGTCTTAAATATATATTCACACAGAAAGAGCTCAATATGATCCAAAGAAGATGGATATAGCTCATCAAGGATTATGACTGTTCAATACATTACCACCCTGGGAAAGCGAACAAAGTTGCAGATGCCCTAATTAGAAAGGACCCAGCAATTCTATCAATGATGAGAAATGAGAAGGATCCAATCTTCTTCGAGTTGATGAAGATGGACATGGGAATCATAGAGAAGGGAACATCATCAATACTTTGACAAATGATTCCTCAACCATATCTTTTGTAAAGGTTAAAGGATGCTCAAAAGGATGATGTGGGAATTCAAGAAAAAGTGGGTGCTATCGAAAAAGGGAAATCCTCGGAGTTTAATGTTAATGAAGAAGGAATTGTGCGGTTTGTGAAAAGACTATGTGTTCCATCATGTCCGGAGCAGAAGAAGGAACTTTTGGATGATGCACATAGTTCAAATTTCTCTATTCACCCAGGGAGCACAAAGATGTATCGAGATCTCCGAGAAAACTTTTGGTGGGATAATATGAAGAAGGAGATCGCTGAATATACATCAAAGTGCCTGGTGTGTCAGTAAGTGAAGGCAGAGAGGCAAACGTCTAAGGGGATGATGCAACCATTGCCCATACCAGAATGGAAATGGGAGAACATCACCATGGACTTTGTCACCGGACTTCCAAGGAAATCAAAAGGCAACAATGCAATATGGGTTGTTGTGGATCATCTTACAAAGACTGCACACTTCATTGCTATTCGGGAGGATTTATATTTGGGTCAACTGGCACATATATATATCAGGGAAGTGGTAAGGTTGCATGGAGTGCCACTATCTATTGTTTCTGACCGAGATCAAAGATTCGCCTCTAAGTTTTGGAAGAGTCTTCAACATGCTTTGAATACTGAACTAAGCTTCAGTACGGCCTATCATCCTCAAACTGATGGCCAATCCGAGCGGACTATCCAAACACTTGAGGATATGTTGAGAGCGTGCTCAATGGACTTTAAAGGAGGATGGGATCAACATCTTCCTCTGGTTGAGTTCTCTTATAATAACAGTTTCCACTCGAGCATCCAAATGGCACCATATGAAGCCCTGTATGGGAAAAGGTGCAGAACACCAACATGTTGGGATGAGGTTGGTGAACATAAGTTGGTTGGACCAGAAATGGTCTAAGAAATGGTGGAGAAGGTGAAAACCATTCAGCAGCATATCAAGGCAGCCCAGAGTCGACAGAAGAGTTATGCAAATAATCGTCGATGAGACCTTGAGTTTAAAGTTAGAGACACGTTTTTTCTACGCATATCTCCGTGGAATAAGGTCATGAGGTTTTGAAAGAAAGGGAATTTAAGCCCAAGGTACATCGACCCCTTCGAGATTCTTGATCGTTTTGGGGTTGTGGCCTATCGACTAGCACTTCCACCTACCATGGCCAAAGTGCATGATGTCTTTCATGTATCCCTCTTAAGGAAGTACATACCGGACCCTTCACATGTACTCTCTTCTGAGGTGGTACAATTGGAAGATGATCATTATTATGAGGAGAAACCATTGAAGATCTTAGATCGTAGAGAAAAAGTTCTACGAAATAAGACAAGGCCCCTCGTCAAGGTGTTGTGGAGAAACCAAAAGTTTGAAGAAGAAACTTGGGAATCAGAGGATATGATGAAGCTGAGTTACCCACATTTGTTTTAGTGTGGGAAAAGGAGAATTTCGAGGGCGAAATTTATTAAGGGGGGAATATTGTAACGACCCAAAGTTTCATTAATGGAAAATCCCTCTTGATCTAGTTAAATGTCTCTTTATGAAAAATATTTTTATAAAATGTCATCTTCTTTGGTTTTATGTTAAGAATTTTGACAGTTGCTAATATAGCCGTTGAACAGTGATCACATGATTAGTATAAATATAGGACTTTAACAAATCCAATTTACTCAGAAAAAAGAAGTGATGGCCTCATCCAGTAGAATTTCCCCATACGAAGCCCATTTGTTGGAGCATAGAAAAGTGGTGGAATCCTTGGGCTTCTCTCTTGACCAAGCCCAAGCTGAGATTCACCATGTCAAGCTCGAACAGGACCGTCTACGGGAAAAGTGGAAGTTGATAGAGATTACCACTCGAGCAATGTTATCCGAGCCACCCCAAGAGTCTGTCACCATCACACACCTTACCCTTAGGTCTTATGCAGCTGTTTTAAGGGGTTATGTAACAAATAAGTAGTACTATGTTCGTGTACATTATTTTTTTGTATATAATAATGAATATAATTTCTAGTCATTTTTGATACATTGTAAATAGTTTTTAAAGTACAAATAGTGTTTTTAGTTATTATTTAATTAAGAATTCTATTTTATTAAATTAACGGATTTTTTTGAATTAAATAATATTTTATTAAAATATTATTATTATTATTATTATTAAATTAATTTTTGTTAAATATAAATTATCTTATAATTTTATGAATGCAATTATAATTTTTATTAAGGTTTGAAAGCCATTTTTGTCAAAACCCGTGAATTTTCGATAAATAGTGGTTTTTATTTTAAAAGTGAAAATTAAAATATTTAGAAAATTATTCAGATAAAACAAATGTTATTTCTAGAATCAGGACGTTGAAATTACCCAACGGTGAATTTTTCATAATTTTCTGAGCGTCAAATTTTTGGGTAAAAATTAAACACCGTTTAAATATATAATGTGTTTTATGACATCATAATGACCCAATAGTGATGTAATAAAATACTATAATCTTTATGTTTGGCCAATATATGTTTTACCATTAAAATAATGTGATTTTGGGTTTTTTTGACTTACTTTTCAAATCATTAATGGACCCCTCAAGACTTATTCAACACCTTGCCTTTTTAAATTAATTTCCATGGGAGTAATACTCACCTCCACATAAGCAACCCTAATATTTTAAGAAGTTCGGACTTTTTCCTTATAAAATATTTTTTTCCTCTTCCATTTTTTAAAAACCATGGGCAAAAACCATGGGATGTTTTGTGTTTTGGATTAATTTAATGTAAGGGGACCCAAACCTAAATAATAAAGAATTCCATCATCTTTCCTATATAAACCCACCCAAAATCCCACTTCCTCCCCACTCAAAGCACTTGTAATTAGTCCAACCTCTACCCTAATCTCTCTATAATCCTCCCAAGGTGCCCCAAGCTCCCAAGAAGCCACTCACAATCCTCTCTCTAGCCTTTGGAAGCACACTTCCAAGTAAGGTTTTTTTCTTTTTTTCTCATTTTTGTCAATTTTCTTTAAGTTGTATTGACCTTTTAATTTAAATTATGAATGTTGGGGTGTGGTTTCAAGCCTCCCCATACTTCCCTCTTATTGTTTGAATGATGGTATTCCCCTTTCTCTCTCATTAAATGCCTCCCATGTACACCCGTTACTATGCCGAAATTCAGAAAGGAACTTCTCTCCCTTCTATTACATTCAAGCAAATAATTTTGTATCATGAATCTAAATTGCATTACAATTGTTGGGACATGTATCTATATGACCTCCTTACTTTCCATTACATGTAAATATGATGAGGAACCCCTTTCTCTCTCATCAACCTTTTTTATGAATTCTTATGTCATGCCGTTAGGCTGCCGAAATCGCACCGATTTTTTAAGCCAATGCCATTGAGTAGTGGATACCATGTCCATTTCTCCATCAAGGGTATCCACCTTTTAAACCTTTACTTATTTATTACAAAGTCTCATGTATGAATTCCACATTCCTTTATAGTTTAATAAATGATTATGTTTTATGAATCCATGTTTTATGATCCATGTGGCACACTTATGCATGAAATGAAATGTTTAAGAAGGGTGCGCCCTTATAGCGCTCCAATGCATTGGGTAAAGTAAAGTATCATGATGCGTCATGTGAAATGAGTGTTGACTCATGCTAATTCAAGTGCAACGAGGGTTTACTCGTGCTTCATGTGCATTGAGGATTTACTCATGCTCTATGTGCAATGATCCTTGGCTCATGTTAATTCCATGTTAAGTGTTGTTGCCACATTTCCATGTTATGATTATCATGCTTTATCATGCCTTTATGTTCATGTTTTTATTATGCTCTATTGATATTATCGTTGTCTAACATGTATTGTACTCCTCATTTTATCCCATGTGTACTCCCTTACTGGGCTTTATAGCTCACCCTTTTCTTATGCATGTCCTCAGGTTATCCCATGCAATGCTAAGTACGAAGGAATGTAGTGGTCATGTAAAGGAAGTCTTCAATAAAGATGTTGTATTTCATGCTTTAAGTTTTTATGTAATGATCCTAAGCCCCAAAGACACTAATCCTATCGATATTCTTTGTTGTATCAAGTGAAGTTTTATTTAATAAATCATGTTTAAGTTGTAATAAAAAGTAGGGTTGTCATATAACCAAGTTAAGATAAAGAATAGATATCCACTTCCACGCATTGATGATCTATTCGATCAATTAAGGGGAGATTAGTGGTTATCCAAGATTGAATTGCGATCAGGATATCACCAATTGTGAGTTCGAAAGGAGGATATTCCAAAGACAAATTTCAGAAGTAGATATGGACACTATGAATGTGTATTAATACCTTTAGGTCTAACAAATGCACTAGTGGTCTTCATTGATTTGATGAATCATATATTTTAGCGATATCTGGATTATTTTGTTGTGGTGTTTGTGGATGATATCTTGGTGTATTCAAGGACAAGGGCTGATCATGAGGTGCACCTGGAAACAATGTTACAAATCTTTAGAGATCATTGTTTTTATTCCAAATTATAAAAGTGTAATTTTTGGACATGGGAAGTAAGTTTCCTTAGACATGTCATTTCTAAGAAGGGAGTTTTTTTTTATCCTAAAAATACAGAAGCCGTTATCTCTTGGAAATCACCGAAGAATGTGTTCGAGATACGATGTTTTCTTGGTCTAGCTAGTTACTACCGACGCTTTGTACATGATTTCTCACAACTAGCTTCACCAATGATAGCACTGAAAAAAAGAATTCTCCATTCCAATAGACAGAATAATGTTATATATCTTTCCAGGAACTGAAATTTCGGCTTACATCCACACCTATCTTGATTTTTTCAGAATCAGGACAAGGGTATGTGGTGTATTTTGATGCTTTAGGATTAGGGTTGTGTTGTGTTCTTATGAAAAGGGATCATGTGGTTGCTTGTGGTTCAAGGTAGTTTAGGGTTCATGAGAATAATTACCCAACACATGGTTTGGAGTTAGCTGCAGTCATCCATGCTTTGAAAACATGGAGACAATATCTCTTTGGTGAGAAATTTTCTGTGTTTACATATCACAAAAGCTTGAAACACATTTTCTCACAGCGAGATTTGAATTTGAGGCAAAGAAGGTGGATGTAGTATCTTTAAATGTTTGAATTTGACTTGATGTACACACCGAGAAAAGGAAATTCAGTGGCGGATGCATTGAGTAGAGAGTCATATTCTTAGTTAGTGAAAGAAGCTTCAGATGAATGGAAATTGATGTCAGTCTTAGTTGACATGCATGTGGAATGTAGAGACCAAGGTGATGTTGATATTTTATTTTCAGCTACACTTTTTCCTGATTTAGTAAAGATGATCAAATAAGCACAAACATCTGATGTAGAATGTCTAGTTGTAAGTTCAAAACACAATGGTGGGGAGACCATTGATGGCTGGAAACTTGATAGGGGTTCAGTTTTGTGTTTCCGAGATCGGATGGTTGTACCTATGGTTTTTCAGAAAAAACTCCTTCATGCTTACCACCATTGAATATGGGATGTACATCCAGGTACACAGAAGATGTATAAGGTGTTGAAGGCGCAGTTTTGGTGGAGCGACATGAAAATGAAAGTGGCCGAGTTTGTCTCATAGTGATTAACTAGTCAGAAGGTTAAAGCAGATCATCAGAGACCAGCTATTATGTTACAATCTTTTCCCATATCAGTGTGGAAATGGGATCAGATAGTAATGGATTTTGTTACAGGTCTTCCAAGAACGGTTCAAAAACACGATGCCATTTGGGTGATAATGGATCGTCTAACCAAGTCGGCCCATTTCATCCCTATTCATGAAACTCATACGGTGGATGATCTTTCAAAAATATATATCTGAGAAGTGGTAAAGAGACATGGTTTACTAGTTTCTATAGTTTCAGATATAGATCCGAGGTTCACATATCGTTTCTAGAAATCATTACAACAAGCCCTTGGAACTTAGTTGACTATGAGCACGGTGTATCATCCTCAAACAGATGGGCAATTAAAGCGGATGATACAAACATTATAAGACATGTTTCAGTCTTGTTTAATGGATTTTGGTGGCTCATGGGAGGAAAATATACCCTTAGTGGAGTTCTCATACAATAAAATCTATCAAGTCTTGATACGCATGGATCTGTTTGAAGCATTGTATGGGCGTCCTTGTCGTTCTCCACTATGTTGGGTGGAAACGTGTAAAACATCACTAGTCGAAACAAGCCTTGTCCAAGAAGCAACAGAGAAGATCCAGTTGATTAGAAAGAGGATGGAGACGGCTCAGAGTCATCATAAATCTTATGCAGATCACCATTGAAGACCGTTTTTGTTCATAGTGGGTGATCATGTCTTCTTGAGGATCTCTACAAGGCTTGGACATCGTCGTTTCGGGAAACATGGAAAGTTATCTCCTAGATACATTGGCACTTTTGAGATTTTGGAATGGGTCGGAGAGTTGGCATATCGGTTGGAATTACCACCACAGTTCAGTTTGGTTCATAATGTGTTCCATGTATCTCAGTTGAAAAAGTATCATCCTGATCCTAACTGTGTGATCAGATGGGATCACGTTGACCTAGAGACGAATGCTTCGTTGATACATATCCCAGTATGAATTGTGGATAGGCAAGAGAAAGTCTTGCATGAAAAAAGCATCAGTCTAGTGTGGGTTTTATGGAAGCATCTTCAGATTTAGGAAGAGACTTGGGAACATGAAAAGGAAATGAAAGAGAAGTGGCCGGAACTCTTTCAGTTGGTTGAAGGTTGTCTAATTTCTGAGGACGGAAAGACTAATGGTGGGGAGAATTTAGTACCCCCAGTTTCTGGTATGTAACCCTTACTTGATGCTTTTCATGATTTTAAAGTTAAGGGTGTTGAATGGGAGAGTCGGGAGAACTTTGAAGGAAGTTTGAGGCAAAGGGGAAGTCACACGGGCGGCAAACAGTTTGTCTAAATCGTGTGGCCAAACTGTGCGTAGTTGGTCTTGGAGGTAGTAGCACCCACACAGTTGGCACACGATTAGAAGAGACCATGCGATGAGGTCGTGCGAGAGGGGTGTCCGAGGCAGTAGCTAACACACAGTTAGTGCACGATTTGTCAAACCGTGCGAACTAACCATGCAGGAACTTAAATGAGATCCTTAAATTGTGAATCTCACTCTTTTTTTTCCTTTAAGTGCCTATTTTAAGCTCCTAATCGGCCATAACTTGGTATTAGTCTCCCTTGAAGGTTTGAAAACCTCTCCCAAGTGTTTTGGAGGCAATCCTAAGACTTCTCTTGGCGAATCGAAGCTGGATTCTTGAGGTATGTGATCGTTCTTCTTCGTTCTTGATCGGTTTCTTAGATCTACTTAGATCTACTTCTCCTCTTCTCTCTGTTTCTTATATATACTACCTTTACGGTTAGATCTAAGTGTGTGGATGCCTAATATGATGAGTTTTGGTCTTTATCTTGCTAGGAGAAGAGATCTAAGGCAGGTTTTTGAAGAACCAACCCGATTTTCCAGTGTGTTCTTCGTTTGTTATGGTTTTCGTCAAAACCCTAAAGTTAGGGGGCTTCTTTCTCGACTCCACTTAGTAGAACTGATTGGAATGATTTAAAATTGAGTGTGTGGTGTGGAATTTATTGTGAAAATCGTATAATAAATCTTCTTTAGTTACGATTTATGGTTTTAGTGAAATTGTGAAATCTTGGTGAATTATTGTGCAAAGTGATTTGGCTTCTTGAATTTAAAATATTGATTTTAAATTATAGATTTGATGAAATTGTAAATGGTTTGATGAAAAATGGGTTTTCAATAAAAATGGTGTTTTATTGAAATGTTTTGAGATTGAAATGACTTTGATGGAATTGGTTTTCAATAAAAAGGGAGTTTTATTGAAATGGTTTGGAATTGAAATGGTTTGGATTTGAAATGGTTTTGATGGAAATGGTTTTCAATAAAAAGGTGTTTTTATTGAAAGGGTGTTTTGGAATGATTGATGGGAAGATGTGGTGTGTGTTAATATTGAATTTGGTACGGATAAGGGTTAGGGGTCTCCCCCATCAGTGTTGTGATGGATAAGGGTTAGGACTCTCCCCCATCAAACATTCATATTGCATTCAGAACAGATAAGGGTTAGGGGTCTCCCCCATCAGTGCTGGGATGGATAAGGGTTAGGGATCTCCCCCATCAAACATTCATGTTCATTTGGGTTGGATAAGGGTAAGAAGTCTCCCCCATCATTGTTGGGATGGATAAGGGTTAGGCCTTTCTCCTTCTTCTAGGTAGCATGCATGGTTGGTTGCATGGGTTTGTGGAATGGTTGGGTATGCCAAAAAGGGATCTTGTGAAATGGTTTTTAAGATTGTTTGGTTATTTTTATGGAAAAATAACTTTCTAGAAAATTGGTTTCAATTACTCTTGGAATGCCTTCGATTATGAATGGTTTTGGAACCTTGTTTATATTTAGTTGTAAACTGCTTTTGAGAAAATGTTTTATATAAATTGTTTTTATATAAATGTGGATAACTCTTCTATCCTAGTGGCAAGAGTAGGGAAGTAATTAGGGAAACCTACTGAGTTTTATACTCGCCCCTGCTTTGGCACTTTAGAGATTTTGTAGATGTCGTATTCCGAGACACAGGTAAAGGTAAAGCATCTTATTGCCAGTGGCTCATGGTGATTCTTGGGAGATGTTGTGGAGCTCAGAGCCTTTGGAGCATGGAGTCTTGGTGCTTTTTGAGAGTATTGAGTTGTCTATCCACTGTGCACTTGTTACTTAGTTTAGTCTTCCACTATCGTGTGCTTTGATGTGGTTGATATTAATGAAGTCATTTGATTTTCTTTCTTTTGGTTCATACATCATATAGTGAATGTTTGGTTATGGTTAGTGTATGGGTTTATTTCTTAAAGGGTAAATCGTCCCCTAAATTGTATTTGAAACCCTTTGACATTGATTTCCAGACTTTGGCATCTTGGGGATGTTGCTTAAGGCCTAGTAATGGCTCGTTGAGCTCTCAACCCAATGAGAATTGGATGGTCATTACATAAAGTGTCTCCAAGAACTCATACATACATTTTATCTTTCCTAACCATTCATCATTAGGTTGGGGATCAGTAGAGACCTTAAAAAATGGCATCTTTTAGTGAAGTAACATTTGAGAACTAACTTTAAGAGAATACCTATGAGGTTCCCTAGTTGGAGATTGAATGGGAACTAGAGGTGGGGCCTATCGCAGAGATTGAACAGTGTGCACAATCACCTTAACTAGATTTGTGTCCACTCAAGGGTTCACTCTATGAAATCCAACAACAACCTATTCATGTATCTAATTCACACATCTTCTCAGATGCATAGTGCTACATGACATTAACAAACAATAAGGAAGACATCATATTAACACTCAAATTGAGCAACAAGGGAAATCATTCCCTATAGAACAAAAAAGATTTTGGTTTCACTCTATCCAAATCACAATAGGGAAAATACTGGAACTAATTTAAAGTATGTATTTCCCTAACCACCCATGGTGACTTAAGGTTCATATTAGTGAGAGCTAACCAGAAACTCAATCGCAACTACCTCCTAAGTCCCGAAAAGATTTCAAAAATGCATACCAACTTGAAGAAAAAAATCTATACTTGGTTCTCTGATACCACTTTGTCACGAACCAACCCAGGTACCCTGGTAACCCGATAACTGAGCTTTCCTTGAAATATCCTGAAGAGCATTCCCGATACCCACGGGTCAGAGACTAGCACCTAGCATTATAAAAACTAAAAGTGAGAATGGTTTTTTCACTAACAACACATAAGTAAAAGAAATAAGATAGTATGAATAAAAAAATAAACTGCACTGAGAGTAAAGTATCAGAAGTCAACAAGAATAAAAAATCCCAAAGTACTACAACCCAAGTACCTGAATTGATAAAAACACCCCGATTCCCTAAGGACACAACTCACCAAGTCTAAATTTCAATAGCTTGATCCACCTCCCAGTGATCCTTCACATTTATCAAACCTGGTAGGGGATAATCTACAAAAAACATAAAGTCATAAGTAGGGTGTGAGCTAAAAATACTAATGGGGTCTCACCATGGATTCTATAAAAGATTCCAATAATATATTAACCAAAGGAATTCTTTCAATTTTTTTAAAAAATAAACAGGTTTTTAATTTTAAATCATATTTAATCAAATCATTCTATATGATTCAAATGATGAAAAATAATATAAGAAAAGTCTTACAAGTGATGTAATATTTCTAAAAAATGGATAAAAAATAGTTACATAAAATTATTTTTTTAAATTCAGAAGGCATGTAAATAAATTTTAAAAAATTATCATACATTTATATCTCAAATATAAATAATAGGTGAGAAAAATGGTCACCTTACCAAAAGGTATGAAAGTTTCAGGCTATAAGAATATGCACTCTCTAAGTGATCAAAACAATATGTGTATACACATGTCCCTCTGAAACAGACCAAAGGTGACTCATCACCATCCCATCAAGGATGTGACCTACTATATTTATGTTTTATAACATTGTAGTAGCATAGAGTGTGTCCAAATAACTCACCAACTACCTAAGGTTTTCATGTGATCTTTCATAATCAATGATGGAAAATTTATTTTAAGACTACTTAAAATAAAATTAAATCCCATCCCCCATGTCAAATTACAATTTTATATTCAAAACCAAAATATGATCTAATAAAAAACATGCATTTTTAAACAAGAGAAAACCACTAGGTTTCTATCAAAACTCTTTAATCCATTTTCACTAGTTTGAAATCAATTCAAAACCAATTCCATCAATTTTCACAAATTATTTTCCACAATTAAATTTAAAAATTTATTTGAAATGTTTTCCATCAAATCTAAAATTTAAATTATACAATTCAAATAAATCAATTTCTATAAACAAATCCCAATTCAATGGAATTGGGGTTTTCCCAATTTCATTCCAGAACCATTTCAAATCTCATAATTCACTGGAATTGGGTTTTAATAAATCAATTGAAATCAAGTTTTATAAATTTAATTTAAACCAACAATTGAAACAATTCAAGAAATTCAAGGTTAATCAATTTGGCCAAACAAGATGGAATCACCTACCATTTTCTGAAAAACAAAATTCACAATAGAACCCGTCAATGATAATGAAGGTGCAGAATACCTCAAAACACAACCTAGAAATAATATCCAACATCAAGAATCATAGTTCCATCAATTTTAGGATGGTATATTGAAATCAAAAAGGAGGATAAAGAGATAAATATGAAGAATAAGGGAGAAAGCTTAGTCGAAAATCACACCTCTAATGCAACGATGATAAAATGCCTAATGAAAGGATTTGGAAGGGTTATAGAGATCCAAAATCACCTGGGTAAGGCTTTAGGTCGAGGTATATGAGTTTGGAGAGGAGAAAAAAAAGATAGATTAATCGTGCTTCCTGTTTAAAAACCACATTCGGGGTATTGCACGACGTGTAACACCAATACACACTGTGAAAGAGTTAAGTTCCACAACCACTAAAAAACGAGTCACATATAATTAAAACACGACACTTCAAATTAAAAACTGATCATTAATTCACTCATGATATGTAAAGACTCATCACATCGTATACCCTTTATAATGTGAATCCTTTCACAACTTGCATCCAATAACTCTTAAACATTGTGTAACCAAGTTACATGGGGTGTAACCTTCCTTTATCCTATAGAAAGATCCAGTTAAAGTTAAGAGTCCAACAAATCTATGGCTTCACCATTATATGTATCCTTCCAAATAATTCTTAACCCTACCTGGTCAAAGAAAAGGAAATAACACAATAAGGTTATAGATGTACCTGACATATCAGTAATAGTATGTTACGTTAATAGTATATTTGTATAAATTTATTAAAAAATTTGTAAATAATTAATATAAATACGATATATTAATATTTTTTAAAACAATTATATAAATATATAAATGAATATATTTATTTAAATATGTGATTCATAATTTAATATATATATATATATATATATATTCATATTAAATAATTTAAAATATACGTACATGTATCTGTATGTATATGTATTCATGTGTATGTATGTCAATGTATGTGTATGTCTGTATGTGCGAGTGTATTTATGTGTTGTATGTGTATTCATTTTTTGTGTTGTGTATGTCTTTTATATATGTGTATATTTATGTGTGTATGTGTATGTATGTATATGTGCATATACCTGTATGAGTGCATCTGTGTCTGTGTGTGTACAAGCATTTTTATGAGTATGTGTATGTGTATGTTTATATATAACATGTGTATATGTGTATTTATGTGTACATATGTTTATATGTGAGATGTGTATGTTTATATAGTATGTGTATGTATGCATATATATGTGTATGCATGCACACATGTATGTAATATTGTATGTATGTGTATGTGTATACATGTATGTATGTGTACATGTATTTTTATGTATATGCATATATGCATATGTATGTGTACATGTATGTGTATGTGTATGTGTATGTGTATGTGTATGTGTATGTGTATGTGTATGTATGTGTACATGTATGTGCATATATGTGTACGTATGTATGTGTGTATGTGTATGTGTATGTGTGTGCGTGTGCGCGTATGTGTGTGTGTATTTGTGTGTGTATGAGTGTGCATATGTGTATGTGTATGTGTATGTGTATGTGTATTTATATGTGTGTGTGTATTTTTTTGTGTATGAGTGCATGTATGTGTATGTGTATGTGTATGTGTATGTGTATTTGTATGTGTGTGTGTGTGTGTGTATGTGTATGTGTATGCGAATGTGTAGGTGTATGTGTATGTGTATGTGTGTGTGTGTGTATTTTACATATATGTTTATGCGTATATATATGTGTATGTGTGTATGTGTATGTGTATGTGTAAGTATATTTATGTAAAATGTGTATGTATTCCTATGTATATATATGTGTATGTATGTGCACACACATGTATCCAACTGTATGTATGTGTATGTATATGGATATGCATGTGTATGTGTGTGTGTATTTTTTTATGTATGTGCATATGTGAATGTGTATGTATATATGTGTGTATGTGAATGTATTTGTGCATATGCCTGTCTATGTATGTGTGTGTGTGTGTGTACATGTATGCCTATGCATACGTATGAGTGTAAGTGTATGTGTATATGTATGTGTACATATATGTATGTTTATATAGTATGCATATGTATGCATATGTATGTGTATGTATGTGCATGCACGTTTATGTAGTTGTATGTGTGTGTATGTGTATACATACATGTATACATATTCATATAAATGTGTATGTGTAAGTGTATATGTATAAGTACGTGTATGTGTATATGTATTAATATGAATATGTGTATGTGTATGTGTGTGTGTGTACATGTATGTATCTATACATGTATGTCTCTGCATATTTATGTGTGTGCATGTATGTGTGTTTATTGATATAATATTATTAATTCATTTTAAATATTTCTCCATTTTTAGTATTTTTTGTAATTTATTCATTTTTATCATTCATTCATTTTTAATATATATTCATTTAATATTTTTTAATATATTCAATTTTGATTGTCATTTATATGTTTTGAAATATTTATATTTTCAACTAAATAATAATATTTTTAATTATTATTTAAAATTCAAAAGGTTAGTAATTAATTATATTTTTTATATACAATCAGTCGAGTGCATACATCAATAATTAATAATAATAATAATATTAATTATTTTTTATATAAATCAATACACTCTAGCAATTCCATTTGTTTTTTTCTTTTTTTAACTATGTCATTAATTATAAACACAATTTTATATATTATTATGTTTATTTATTTCTTATATTGAACTACATATTTAATAATGTTTATTTTAATACTTAAATTCATTCTACTCTTATATAAATTTAGTTTTCTCTTACTTAACTTTGTTTTTACCCTTATTTAACTTATGTTTACCCTTACATAACTTTAGTTTATCCTAACTTAAACTGTACAAGTTTCTATTTACCCTTAGAAAACTTTTTTCCCTTAACTCATGTCTACCCTTACAAAAGTTTAGTTTACCCTTACATACCTTTGTTTTACTGCTACAAAACTTCTCTTTACCCTTACATAACTTTAGTTTACCCTTATTTAACTTTTTTTACCCTTACTTAACTTTTGTTTACCCTTACATAACTTGTACAAGTTTTTTTACCTTTACATAACTTTGTTTTACCATTAGTTAACTTCTGTTTACCCTTACTATTAATACCGGAAAACACATCTACAAAATATTTCAAATGCTTCCATAAATGATTCAGGAGCGCATCCTATTTTTCAAACTTTGATATGACTGGTCGTAGAGCCCAAACGGAGTTACAGATTAGGAGTTATGGACATATGAAGATGGGCTGGAAAACTGGTTCGCGGAGCCCATTCGCGAAGCTCCCTCCATGATCGCGGAGCAGAGGAACTTTATTGAAGCCTCTACAAGCACCACAAAGGTCTTGACAACAACCTCTGTGACTACGAGAAACTTGAGGGAACTTGACCAGAGCCTCTACGAGTGCCGCGAAGGCCGTGATGGTCGACTCCGTGGTTATGATGAACTTGAGGGAACTGCCTCCGGTTTCAGAGCATGATTTCCTTTATGGGGTAATTTTCTCTTCGCAACATGCAATTGTTCTTCACGGCGTGCTATGCCGACCTCCATCTCCTATAAATAGCTAGCTCACCCCTTCATAAGCACGGTTATGCCGCCCCTTCGGCAACCGAGCTCCCATTTGACGGTGCTCCCGAGCACAGAAAAGTGATTCCCTTCGCAAAGGGCTCCGCCCTTTGAGAAGGAGGGAGCTCTTTTGGGTTTCTTGAGGCTTTGTGAGGCCCCTTTGCTCCGCGCGACACTAAGCTCCGTGAATCCCTTCGCTCGGTGAGACCTTGAGTTCTGCGAAGCCCATTTGCTCCGTGAGAGCCTGTGCTCCGCGAGGCCATGCTATGCAAGGCCATGCTCCGCAAGCACCTTTCCTTCGCGAGGCTACTTTGAATGACTCCATGTTTCGTAAGCACCTTTCCTCCGTGAAGCTACTTTGTGAAGATCTATCCTTTTCAAAGCTCTTACTTTCACGCCCACCGATCCATACCGCATGGGCTATGCCCCCGCACCCCAACTCAGGATTAGTGCCAGGCTATGGTCCTGACCCTCTGAGACGGTCCCTTCGCTACTGTCACTGACCCCCATGAAAAATGGATAGTCGTACCGTGAACTTTTCAGGTGGGGATGTCGAAAATTTCAATTGCACCCTTATGTGCATCCACCTTCCACCTATGCAATACCATGATTTGAGATACTCCTCCGCACTCAATGAAACACCTTGAGTCGAGATATTCCTCTTGGTCCATTTCACATGTCTAGAGTTTGCATTCTCATCATCACTTCCACGAGTACCTTGAGTCAAACCATTCCTCAAGAAACTCATCCAAACCCCATCACCTGACTCTTATGCCAGGATCCACTAGAAAGGGACACTCTTGCCTAAGTCCCCACACCAGCCATTACTAGGCACCTTCCACCCAACTGTCCTCTCTACATGACTTTAAATTGTAGTAAACCCTATGTGACAAACATAAGACACCTCTTGTTCGAAACAAGAAATTCCATATGCGCCAAGCATAAGATTCCAATAGTACTCTCTAAATGACTTTAAACTGTAGTAAACCCTATGTGAAAAACATAGTATTCCTCTTGTTGCAAACAAGATATGCCTTATGTTCCAAGCATGAGATGCCAACAGTCCTCTCTACATGGCTCTAAACTGTAGTATGCCCTATGTGACAAAAATAGGATTCCTCTTGTTCCAAAAAAATATGCCGTATGCACTAAGCATGACATGCCAATTGTACTCTCTACATGACATTAAACTATAGTAAACCTTATATGAAAAATATAGTATTCCTCTTGCTCCAAACAAGATATTCTTTATGTGCCAAGAATGAGATGCCAACAGTCCTATCTACATGACTCTAAACTGTAGTATCCTCTATGTGACAAACATAAGAATCCTCTTTCTCAAAACAAGAGATGCCTTATGAACCAAGCATAATATGCCAACTGTCCTCTATACATGACTATAAAATATAGTATGCCCTATCATTCAATAATAGGATGCCTCTTGTTCCAAATAAGAGATGGCTTATGTGACAATCATAAGATACCTCATGCTGTGATTACAGTGGAATAATTTCAATAGCATTGGAATCTATTCAAACATTACATCACTCCACCTCATTCTTTGTTTGTACTTCATTCAGATCTGCATCCTATTTCATGTTTTAAGGGACCCCCTAACGGCCTTGTCCCATGCCGCATCATCTCACCTACCATTTTGGGCCAATGTTCTGGAAGACATCAGATTACACTATGAGTCAGGTCCTATGTTTCAAACACGGTAAGAAGTCAACCCTCATTTGTTTGTCTCCATTTTAGGCTAATGCAATATGGATTCTATGTTTCGAACAAGGTAAACAATTATCCTCCATCGTCACGCCACCCTCACCCCGTTCCAAATGTTGGGCATGTGATTCAAACTTTTCATCTCCCTTTATTGGGACTGATTCCAACACCCTTGGAATTATCCCACTTGTACACTAGCGCATAGTTGTATGCCTCAATTATACACCTCATACCACTAGTGAGTTGGGATTCCCTCATGGCCAGACATGGGGAAGACCGGGCAGCTTCCATGAATAAGCCCCATCCACCATTTTCGCTCCTTAGCGGAACTCAGGTAGCTTCCATGCTTAAGCCTCATTCTCCTTTTCCACTCTATAGCGGCACCCGATCATCTTCCATGAATAAGACCCATTCAAAAATTTCCACTCCTTAGTGGCGCCCTGGAAGCTTCCATGCTTAAGCCCTATCCACCATTTCCGCTCTTCAGTGGTACCTAGGTAACTTCCATGCGTAAGCCCCGTCCACCATTTATACTCCTTAGAAGCTCCCAAGAAGATTCCATGCATAAGCCTTATCTACCATTGGAAATCCATAGAGACACCCATACAACTTCCATGCGTAAGCCCCATCCACCATCACCCCTCCTAATGCTCTCCATGTGCCGTCCTTACCCTAAGGCACCCTGTATGAGCCCCTCTTATGCGCAACATCATTGTATTGAACATAATTATCCCATACGGACCTCCAGGTTTGTACAAAGTGATTTCAAGGTCCCTTGGGTGGTGCTTAATGTTGTGTTGCTTAGCCTTATGCTTCTTCACATAGGCACACTAATGACTATTGCTTCTTCGCATAACCATGCTAATGTGCCCCCAAGTGGATCACTCCATAACATTACCTCCCCATAACATTGATGATGCCTTCCCTTCCCCAAGGGTGGGTGGTTATCAGTTATGTAAGTCCTAGGGGTGCTGAGTGAACCCGCCACGTCCGAGCTGAAGGATGTTAAACTTCCAAGCGCTATCATCCTCAGCACATGACGTTAAACTATATCCTTACTCCGTGAAATATACATGGGGTGCCCCATCTTGGATATTCTACACACCCGCTCGTCTCCATGGGAGTGAGATCTTCCTCACATGGAATGAGATCCTCTCTTATGAAGCAGTGTCTATCTGCAGGGAAGGGAAACCACCTTGGTGTATTACCTTATCCTTTCCTATGGGAGGTATCATCCCTGCTCTTCCTATCTTATTTCATGCCAAAGACCAAAGGAGAGATGGTCATAGGGACATTAGTTATCGTATCCCTCTCCCTCTAGGCTTTGTCACCATCGGGCCTCCATCATAGAGTAAGTCCCAATCTCCATCTCCCTGGGTCGCTAACCGTGCAAAAGCCCCTATTTCCTCTTTGGGCCACTAAACATGTGTAAGATCCACTGCACTTCCTGCAGTTTCACCTTTTGCGATGTGATCATCAAGTCTCTACTACCTCTTTTTTTTATCACACCAAGCATGACTCACGTGGGATTAGAGTAATCATTGACCATGGCATCATTCCTGGTCCTCTTTAGCGTGTTATCCCCAAATCATTCCCAACTATGTGGACTTTGATCCTTGTATCCTAGGAAAGGTATATAGGAAGACTCCTTGAGGTTCAATCCCAACACCCATCGGTCCCAATCACTCTACGTCGGTTCAACTTCATCCCACATGCCGTTAAAATGTATCCCCCATTTTGAACTACATGGACTATGATCATTTTCTCTTAGGAAAGGTACGTAGGATGCCTCCCTGAGGTTCAAGCCCAACACCCACTTGTCCCAACCCCTTCACGTCGATTCACCTTGATCCTGCATAGAGTTAAATTATATCCCTCATTCCGAAATACATGGACTTTGGTCCTTCTCTCCTAGGCATGGTACATAGAAAGCCTCCCTGAGGTTCAAGACCAACACCCATTAGTCCCAACCACTCTATGTCGGTTCACCTTTGTCCCTCATGATGTTAAAATGTATCCCCCATTCCAAACTACATGGAATTTGATCCTTGTCTGCTAGTAAAGGTACATAGGATGCCTCCCTGAGGTTCAATCCCAACACCTACTTGTCCCAACCCCTTCACGTCAGTTCACCTTGGCCCTGTATGACATTAAAATGTATCCGTTATCCTGAACTACGTGGACTTTTATCCTTATCTCCAAGGAAAGGTATGTAGGAAACCGCCATAAGGTTCAAGAACAACACCTATTTTTCCCGACCACTTCACGTTGGTCCACCCTTATCCCTCATGATGTTAAACTATATGCCCCTCTCATCCCACAAGAAGCTAAACTGTACCCTTTCGAACTATGTGGGATTTGATCCCTATCTCCTAGATAGGGTACATAGGAAGCCTCCATGAGGTTCAACCCCATCCACTAGTAATCCCTTGTGATCCCCATTGAGTATTAAGCTATTGCGATCCCCATACAGAGATAATCCATTGCAATCCCCATCCAGCGATAAGCCGTTGCGATCCCCATCCAGTGGTAAGCCATTACGAACCCCATCCAGCGGAAGTCATTGTATCCCCCTTTGCTGGGACCTATATCTCTGGTCCGACCCTTGGGCATTAGACCAACCCTTGGGATGCTAACCATGCATAAGACCTCAACATGTTGTCAGGTCTCTGTCATCTGCGTACACTCCGATTCCATGTACCCATTAGATCTATGTGGGATTTGATCCTTATCTCATAGGCAGGGTACATAGGAAGCATCCATAAGGTTCAACCCCATCCAGCAGTAAGCCGTTGTGATCCCCAATCGATATAAAGACCTTGTGATCCCCAATCAATGATAAACTTTTGTGATCCCCAATCTACAGTAAGCCATTGTGATCCCCAATCGAAGGTAAGCTATCGTGATACCCAATTGATGGAAAGCCATTGTACCCCAACCAGTGGTAAGATGTTGTATTCCCCAACCCATGGTAAGTCATTGTCGTCCCCTATTGTGGGACCCACATCTCTGGTCTGCCGCTCGGGCGTCATACCAACTCGAGCTGCTAACCACATGTAACCCCAAGTATATCATCGGGTCATTGTCCTATCTATAAAACCCGATTATATACCCCCATCCCGAACTACATGAACTTTGATTCGCTGCCATAAGGATAAGTAGGACGCCTCCCTGAGGATCAAGCCCATCACTCGTTTCCCATCATGGTCTATCCCTTGAGCCTTTGTGTTTTGGGAAGGTCACACTCCAACCTGGGGGTTCCACTTCCTTTGGGTACCATCCATGGTTCCATTCTCACAGGCCACCTCCTCAGGTGTCCTATCGCCCCACCAAACTACATGGACTTTGATTCCCTGCCATGGGGATACGTAGGAATTCTCTTCAAGGCTCAAGACCAACATCATTGTCGTTTTCCTGAAGGTTCCATCTCATTCATCATCCATCCTAGTTTTACATGTACCACCAAATACCAATGAGATCATATCATCCACCTCCTCACTGATCCTAGCAGTATCCGAGCCACTAAACCAACCATAATCCCTAGCATGTATTCGGGTCGCTATCCTCTACGCAGACCCCAATTCATCACCCCTTCGCACTTCGTGGGTTTTTATCCCTGTCGTCTACATAGGGTACGTAATAAACCTCCCTGAGGTTCAATACCATCCAATAGTAAACCTTGGTGTCCCCCATTCTTGGGTGCACTCTCCCTGATCCTCCCTTAGTGGTGTCCAGATCATCCATCATTGTGTTAAATCTCCCCTCTATGGGACACACCACCTCAGATTCGTCTTCTTTGGGCATTCTTAATCATCCATATGGTAAACCATCCAGGTGATCCCTCTTAGGGATGTACCAATCTAATCCATCTCTATGGGGTGTTCTGATCACTCTCATTCCGTCACCAAAAGACGTTAAACTCAGGGCCTACCTCGTGTTAAACATGAGATGCATGAGGAAAACCTTGGAAGACATGCCTTTGGTGTAACTATCTCCGCAAGATGTTAAACTTGCGGCATACCTTGTGTTAAACATGGGAATGTGAGGAAAACATCAAAGAAAAGCCTCCAGAATAAGATACCCTGCAACCGATGTGTGATGCCTTAGGTTCTGTGCCTTTGAGACGCCCTCTTATGAGGAAGAATACAGGTCCCCCAATGTCCATGCATCTAGAGATGCCCCGACATGCCTGATGTTACCATCTACTCCGACCGAAGGTTGCTGCCCTGTCAAGACACCTTGGAATGTCCAGATGGAAGCAATGTAATTAACAAGTGTCCACAAAGATATGGAACTGAGAATGAGTCTCACAAAAAATGTCTTAATATTTAAGGGAGACCCAGTTTAGGTAACGAATTCTGAGGAGGAATCCAAAGAAGGAGAAACCGACACCCCATCATCCCATTTCGATCAAGGAGAAAAATTCCTTGAAAAAGTGATGGATGCCACCCACCTTTGGAAAGCGGGAATGAGGGGCAACAATCAGTATGTTCTTCTCACAGATGGATGCGTGCCCTAGTGAAAGCATCAGAAATAGAAATGGTGTACCCGATGTGAATCTATTCTCCTTCAATAGTGAGTAAACCAAATATGTTGGGAAAATTTAGGCATCACCCATGTGAATCCCATTTCCTTCATATATGAGAGGATGAGTTCAATCGGGTGCATGAAGACTATGGTCCATCGGCTCCTCGTCGACCCTGCCGCCTCTATGAGGCTACACGGGGGGCATCCACCCCTGACTCCATCGGCTCCTCGCTGACCCTTCAACCTTCATGAGGACACGCAGGGGGTATCCACACATGAATCCAAAAGATCCTCACCCGCCCCACCACCTTCATGAGGCCACTCAGGGGGAATCCTCCCCCGACTCCATCAGCTCCTCACTGACCCTGCTGCCTTCATGAGGCTACGCATGGGGAATCCACCACCAACTCAATCGACTCCTCACCAACCTCACCACTTTCATGAGGACGCGTAGGGGGAATCCGCCCCCGGACTCATTTGTCTCCTCGGAAACTGGGCACCTTCATGAGGCCGTGTAGGGGGAATCCGACCCCGACTCTATCGGCTCCTCGCCAACCCCACTGCCTTCATGAGGACGTGTAGGGGGAATCCGCCCCGACTCCATCAGCTCCTTGACAACACTGTCTCCTTATGAGGCCGCACAGGGGGCATCCTCCCCCAACTCCATCGTCTCCTCACAGACCCCTCCACCTTAAGAGGATATGCAGGGAGAATACACCCCCATACTCCATCAGTTCCTCGCTGACCCCACCGCCTTAAGAGGTAGCGCAGGGGGAATCCTCCCCTTGACTCCATCAGCTTCTCGCCGACCCCACCACCTTAAGAGGCTGCACAGGGGGAATCCTCTCACAATTACATTGGCTCCTCATCGACCCCACTGCCTTAAGAGGTCGGGCAGAGGGAATCATCCCCCTAACTCCATCAACTCCTCACTGACCCCACTGTCTTAAGAGGCTGCGCAGGGGGCATCCGCCTTGACCCCATCATATCCTCGCAAACCCTGCCGTCTTAAGAGGCCGCGCAGGGGGCATCCACCCCGAAATACATCGACTCCTCTTCAACATCACCTCCTTAAGAGGCCAGGTAGGGGAATCCTCCCCCCGAATCCATAGACTCCTCGCCGACCCTGCCGCCTTAAGAGGCCGAGCATGGGGAATCCTCCCTCAACTCCATCGGCTCCTCGCCGACCCCACCGCCTCCATGAGGCTGTGCAGGGGGAATCAGCCCCCGAATCCATCGTCTCCTTGGCAACCTCGCCACATATATGAGGTTACGTGGGGGGAATCCTCCACCGACTCCATCATATCCTCTTCGACGTTGCCGCCTCCATGAGGCCACGTAGGGGGCATCCTCCCTCGACTCCATCAACTCCCTACCAACCTCGCTGCCTCGATGAGGCCGCACATGGAGAATCCTCCCTCGACTCCACCGACTCCTTGCCGACCTCTCCGCCTCAATGAGGCCACGTTGGAGTCACCCACCCCCAACTCTATCTGCTTCTCACTGACACCGCCTCCTCCATGAGGCCGCATAGGGGGCATCTTCCCCCAACTCCATCGGTTCCTCACCAACCCTACCACCTCCATGAGGCCGCATAGGGGGCATCCAACCCCAACTTCATCGACTCCTTGCCGACCCCGTCGCCTTTATGAGGCCGCACAGGGAGAATCTCCCCCGACTCCATCAGCTCCTCAACGACACCTCTGCCTATATGGGGCCATGTTGGGGGTATCCGCCCCCGACTCTATCAGATCCTCACCAACACTACCGCCTCCATGAGGCCGCATAAGGGGCATCCTCCCCTGACTCCATCAGCTCCTCACCGACCCTGCCACCCCCATGAGGTCACACAGGGGACATGTGCCCTGACTCCATTGGCTCCTCGCTGACCCCACCACCTCCATGAGGCCCCATAGGGGGACTCCACCCCCAAATCCATCGACTCCTAGTTGAACCCACCGCCTCTATGAGGCCATGCAAGAGGCATCTACCCCAGACTCCATCAACTCCTTGCCGACCTCATCGCCTCCATGAGGCTGCACTCGGGGCATACACCCCCCGACCCCATCTGCTCCTCGCCAACCTCGCTGCCTCCATGAGGCTGGTCAGGGGGAATCCTCCCCTAACTCCATCATCTCCTCACTGATCCTAATGCCTCCATGAGGCCGTGAAGGGGGAATCCTTCCCCCAACTCCATCATCTCATCGCCAACCCTGCCTCCTTCATAGGCATTTCCGAAGGAATCATCCCTTGACTCCATCATCTCGTTGCTGACTATATCGACCTCATGGGCCATGCAGGGGGAATTGTCCCTCTAATCCAATGGCGCATCTCGAAATCCAACAGCACCATCATCCACTGGGAGGTCCTCCATGAACTACTATCATCATGAACGAGAGTCCTCCCTATTTCCACTAAATTATACTGTAGAGGTCCTCCCCGCACCACTATCATTAGGCATAGGAGGCCTCCCCATTGCTGCCAACATCCACTACGAAGGTCCTCCCTGCACCACTATCATCAGGCATGGTAGTCCTCCCTGTCGCCATCAACATCCACTATGGAGGTGCTCCCGACACCGCTACCATTTGTTACAGAGGTTCTCCCCATCCCAAACATAAACCATCATGGAGGTCCTCCCCATGCATCTACAAAGTTGCTCTGCCTTATGAGATAACGTCCCAGGATTCCACACCTTCTGGGATCCATCACCTGATCATACCGACGTACAAGATTACACACCTTTTGGGATATATCTCCCCATCATACTGATGTCCAGGATTTCACGCCTTTCAGGCTCCATCACTCTGTCGTATCTACACTCCATGCTTCAATGCCTTCCAGGATCCATCTCCCCATCGTACTGACGTCCATGATTCCATGCCTTCCGGGCTTCATCTCCCTATCATACTGACGTCCAGGATTCCACGCCTTCCGAGCTCTATCTCCCCGTCATACCGATGATCCTAGATTCAATGCCTTCTGAGCTCCATTTCCCCCATCATAGCGATGCTCCAGGCTTCAAAGCCTTCTGGGATCCATCACCCCCGTCATACCGACATTCTAGGCTTCCATGCCTTCCAGGATCTATCACCCCCATCGTGCCGATGTTCCCGGATTACATGCCTTTCAAGATCCATCTCCCCATAATACTGAGGCTCTAGGCTTCAACACCTTCCAGGATCCATCACCCCATCATACTGATTCTACATGATTCCACGCCTTCCGGGATCCATTTCCCCCATCGTACCGATGTTGCAGGCTACCATGTCTTCCGTGCTCCATCTCCCTTATAGACTTAGGACATGCTTTCATCCCTACCACCCTTGTGACACTCTATGTCATCCCAAATGCTTCATTGCATCAACCTTATAGGTTCTCCCTACAGCCTCAACACTAGCTTCCATAATGTTCACTGTGAGGTAGCCCCGCTCGTACATGGAGAACATCCGTGCATATGTTGGGAGAATTTTAGGGTAATCCCATAGAAAGGATTTCCCCCTCATCCTCAAGGATCCCAGAACAATAGAATGGAGTAGAGATGACTATCAATATACTAAAAAAATCCATTTGGTTATATGTCCCAGTTTCATAATGTTATACTGCATAACAACCACATCCCAGTTTCACGATGATAAAATTCATAAAAACCATCATCTCAGTCACATGATGTTAAACTACGGGACAATGTCTATGTCACATAACATGAAAATGTAAAACATTTTGGTCAAAGCTATGCAGCCTAAAACAGTAGCAAGAATGGTCAAAGCTATGTTACCTTAAACACCAACCGTCACTCATCCTAGCTACATGACGTTAAAATATACACCATGTATGAACTCTATAACCTTAAAATAAGAACCTATGGTCTAAGAAATAAGAACTTAAACTATTTGAAACACCCAGGTATGTTACTCTAATCCTAGCTACATCTTCCCACTAACACGCTCTGATGTGCTGTGGTGTAGAACCCAAAGTGTTGGACTCTAAATGGACATAATCTTAATCCATATACATGCTTCATAGAGTCTATTTATTTGTATCCACTGCTTCTTTCATGTCTGAAGGGACACCCAAATAGCCTGGTCTAATTCCACATTTTCTTGCCTACCATACTGGGCCAACGCCCCTGAAGACTTTGGATGACATTTTGCGACAGGTCCCATGTTTTGATCATGGTCAGTAGTAAACCATCATTTGTCTATCTTAATTTCAGGCTATTGAGATATGGATTCTATGTTTCCAACATGGTCAACAATTATCCTCCATCATCATTCCACCCACACCCCATTCTGAATATTGGGAACCTGATTCACACTTTTCATCTCCCTTTGTTCGGACTGATTCCAACACCCTCGATGTTATCCTGCTTGTCCACTAGTGCATAAGTGTAGGACTCAATTATATGCCTCATACCACTAGTGAGTTGGGATTCCCTCATGTCCAGAAATGGGAAAGACCGGGAAAATTTCATGTATAATCCCCATCCACCATTTCCACTCATTAACGACACCCAAGAAACTTCCATGCGTAAGACCCATTCTCCTTTTCCGCTCCATAGTGGCACCCATGCAACTTCCATACATAATCCACATTCAACCATTTCCACTCCTTAGCAGTGCTCATGTAGTTTCCATGCATAAGTCCCATCCACCATTGCTACTTCTCAGCGGTGCCTGGGCAGTTTCCATGCGTAAGCCCCATCCACCATCTCCGTTCCTTAGCGGCACCCGGGAAGCTTCCATGCGTAATCCCCATCCACCATTGGTGCACTATAGAGGCACCTAGGTAACTTGATTGTGTAAGACCTATCCACCATCAACCCTTCTTACGTGCTCTATGTGTCATCTTTACACTAAGACACCATGTCCGAGCGCCCCTTCTACGCAACACCCTTGTCTTGCATATACTTATCCAGTATGGACCTCTAGGTTTGTATGAAGTGATTTCAAGGTCCCTTGGGCAGTGCTTAATGTTTCATTTCTTAGCCTTATGATTCTTCACATAAGAACACTGACAACTATTTCTTCTTCGCATATCCATGCTAACGTGGCCCCCTAGTGGATCACTCCATATCACCACCTCACCATGGCATTGCTGTTTCCTTCTCTTCTCCAAGGGTGGGTGGGTATCAGATATGTAAGTCCTAGGGGTGTGGAGTAAACCCACCTCATCCGATATGTAGGACGTTACACTGCCAAGCAATATCGTCCTTAGCAAGTGACATTAAACTGTAGCCTCACCCCGTGCAATATACACGTGTTTCCCCATCTCCGAAATTCTCTATGACTGCTCATCTCCATGGGAGTGAGATATTCCTCAAATGGAATGAGATCCTCTCTACTGGAGTATGGTCTATCCGTGAGGAAGTGAAAACACCTTGGTGTAAGCCTCTAGCCTTTCTTTCAGGAGGTAGCATCCCTTCTCCTCCTCTATTTTTCTGTGCCAAAGACCAGAGGAGTGATGGGAACATGTACCTTTGTTATCCCATACCTCTCTCTCTGGGATTTTTCTCCCTCAGGCCTCCATCCTGGAGTAAGTACCAATCTCCATCTCCATAGGCCGCTAACCATGCATAAGCCCATGTTTACTCTTTGGGTGGCTAACCACGTGTAAGACGCACTCCACTTCCCGTGGATGCACCTTTTTTTCGTGATCGTCAGGTCTTTGTTTCCACTTGTTTCTCACACCGAGCTTGAATCATGTGGGGTTAGAGTAAGTATTGACCACAAAATCCTTCCTAGGTTGACTTAGTGTGTAAGCCCCAAATCATTCTAAATTATGTGGACTTTGATCCTTGTATGCTAGGAAAGGTACATAGGAATCCCCCCTGAGGTTAAATCCCAACACCCATCATTCTCTACCACTATAAATCAGTCCACCTTCATCCCCCATGATGTTAAACTGTATCCCCCATTCCGAACTACGTGGAATTTGATCCTTGTATCTAAGGTAAGGTACATAGGATGCCTCCCCGAGGTTCAATCCCAACACCTACTTTTACTAACCCCTTAAATTCGGTTCACCTTCATCCCTTATGATGTTAAACTATATCCCTCATCCCAAACTATGTGGAATTTTATCCTTGTCTCCTAGGAAAGGTACGTAGGAAGCCTCACTGAGGTTGAAGACCAACACCTATTTGTCCCAACCACTCCACGTCGGTCTACCCTTGTCCTGCATGATGTTAAACTGTATTCCCCTTTTCATCCCGCGAGGCATTAAACTGCACCCATTCGAACTACGTGGGCTTTGATCCTTGTCTCCTAGACTAGGTTCATAGGAAGCCTCCCTAAGATCTAATCCTAATCAATGGTAAGCCGTTGGAACCCCAACCAATGGTGAACTGTTGTGAACCCCATCCAGTAGTAGACCGTTGTAGTCTATAATCAATGGTAATCCATTGTAGTTTCCTTAAATGGGACCCACATCTTTGGCCCTCCCCCATGGAGTCAGACCAACTCAGGCTGCTAACCACACATAAGACCCAATATATCATTGTGTCTCTATCCTCTACGTGCACCCCGACTCTATACCCCCATCCCTAACTATATGGACTTTAATCCTTGCCTCCTAGGAAAGGTACATAGAAATCCTCCTTGAGGTTCAAGCCCAACACCTATTTTCCCCGACCACTCCACATCGGTCCACCCTTGTCCTTCATTATGTAAAACTATACACCTCTTTTCATCATGAAAGACATTAAACTAAACCCATTCGAACTACATGGGATTTGATACTTGTCTCCTAGACAGGGTACGTAGGAAGCCTCCTTGAGGTCCAGTCCCAATTAGCGGTAAGTTGTTGGAACCCCAACCAATGGTAAGCCATTGTTAACCCCATATAGTTTTAATCCATTTAAGTTTGCAATAAACGATAAACTGTTGTTGTCCCCTTTTCTATGACCCACATCTCTGGCCTGCCCCGTGGTGTTAGACCAACCTGGGCTACTAACAACGCATAAGACATAGTAAATCATCAGGTCACTGTCCTCTACGCACACCCCGATTCTATACCCCCATCCTAAACTACATGAACTTTGATTCCCTACCACAGAGATACGTAGGAAGCCTCCATGAGGTTCAATCCCATCACTCATGTCCTATCATGGTCTCTCTCTTGAGCCTATGTATTTTAGGAATATCATTCCCGAACCTGGAAGTTCCAATTCCTTTGGGTCCCATATATGCATCCATTCTCATGGGACACCTCGTAAGGTTTCCCATCGCCACAACGAACTACACAGACTTTGATTCCCTACCACGGGGATACATAGTAAGCCTTTCTGAGGTTTAATCCCAATATCACTGTCATCCTCACATCAGTTCCATCTCATTCTCCATCCACTTCACTCAACCATCCATATCCATCCTAATTCTTACCTGGGCCACCACATCCCAGTGAGATCATGTCACCATCCTTATCACCGATCCTAGTAGCAATAGGGTAACTAACCACGTGTTAGTCCCAACATTAGTCTTCCATCCTAGGGTATCACCCATATGATCCAATTTTATCAATCTTTTGATCAGTCTAATTCATCTCCATTAGATGTTAAACTCATGACATACCCTGTGTTAAACATGGAAAGATGAGGAAAACCAGAAAGACATACCTATGACATATAATTCCCCACACTCGACACGGGATTCCTCGAGCCTCCGCACCCTCTAGAATCTCTATAATAAGGGGAAGAAACCCAAAAGCATTAGTGTTCCAGCTTCTAGACATGCCAATGATGTCCAACATGATTACTCCCCTGACCAAAGATTTATGCCTTGACTGGAACCCTTGGAATGTCCAGACAGAAGAAACATAATTAACTGGAATCCATGAAGACATGGCACTAGTAAGAGTTTCATGAAAAATGTCATAAGTATATAAGGGATACCTGTACCAGGTAATGATCTTGAGGAGGAATCCAAGGAAGGAGGATCCGACATCCCATCACCCCATTTCGATCAAGGAGAAAACATCCCTGAATAAGCAATGCATGCCGCCCGCCTTTGGAAAGTGGGAATGCATGGAAAAAATCAGTGCGTCCTCGAAAGATGGATGCATGCCCCAATGAAAGTGTTGGAAATATAAATGGTAAACCCGACGTGAATATCTCCTCCTTCAACAAAAAGCAGATAAAATATGTCTGGAAAATTGAGGCATCACCCATGATAATCCCCCCTCCTTCATATGTGAGACGATGAGTACCATTAGGTGCATAAAGACTATGGTCCATCAGCTCCTCGATGACTCCTCCGACTCCATGACGCCACGTAGGGGGAATCCACCTCAACTCCATAGGCTCCTCGCTGACCCCACCACATTCATGAGGTAGCATAGCGGGCATCTGCCCCCAACTCCATGAACTCCTCGCCGACCCCACCGCCTCCACGAGGCCACACAGGGAGAATCCACCTTTGAATCCAATGGATCCTCACCGCCGCCACCGCCTCCATGAGACCATGTAGGGGCAATCCACCCCCGACTCCATCGGCTCCTCACCGACCCCACCGCCTCCATGAGAAAGTGTATGGGGAAGCCACCCCTGACTCCAACGAATCCTCGCCAACACCGCCACCTCCATGAGACCACACTGGGGGAATCCACCCCCAACTCCATCAGATCCTTGCCAAACCCACCACATTAAGAGGACACACAAGGAGAATTTGACTCCAACTCCATCAACACCTCACTGACCCCATTGCCTTAAGAGGCTGCACTGGGGGCATCCGCCCCCGAATCTATCGTCTCCTCGCCGATCCCACCGCCTTAAGAGGCCGCATAGGGGGCATCCATCCCTGACTCCATAGGCTCCTCACTGACCCCGCTGCCTTAAGAGGCTGCGCAGGTGGCATTCGCCCCTGAATCCATTGGCTCCTCACTGACATCGCCTCCTTCATGAGGCCACACCGGGGGCATCCTCTCCAACTCCATCATCTCCTTGCTGACCCCTCCACCTTAAGAGGCCATGTAGGGAGAATCCACCCTCGAATCCATCAAATCCTCGCCGAACCCATTGCCTTAAGAGGCTGCGCAGTGGCCATCCACCCCTCTACTCCATCGACTCCTCTCCAACCTTGAAGTTTCCAAGAGGTTGCGTTGGGGGAATCCGCCCCGACTCCAACGACTCATTGTCGCCATGGACGCCTCCATGAGACCACGCATGGGTCATCCACCCCGACTCCACTAGCTCCTCACCAACCCCGCCACCTACATGAGTCCGTGTAGGGGGAATTATCCACCGACTCCATCAGCTCCTCGCCGACCCCACTGCCTTAAGGGGCCATGCGGGGGGAATCCCCCCTCGACCCCATCGACTCCTCGCTAACCACGCCACCTTAAGAGGATTCACATGGGGCATCCACCCCCGACACCATCGGATCCTTTCCGAACCCTCTGCCATAAGAGGCAGTGCAGGGGGAATTTTCCCTAACTCCATCAGCTTTTCACTGACCCTAATACCTTAAAAGGCCGCACAGGGGGCATCTGCCCCGACTCCATTAGCTCCTCACCGACAACGCCACCTTAAGAGGCTGCACAGGGGGCATCCTCCCCAGGACTCCATAGGCTCCTCGCTAATCCCACCGCCTTAAAAGGTCTGGTAGGGGGAATCTACCCCTCTAAATCCATTGACTCCTTGCCGAACCCTCCTCCTTAAGAGGCCGTGCAGGGGGCATCCACCCCCGACTCCATCAGCTCCTCGCCGACCCTTACTCCTTAAGAGGCCGCATAGGGGGCATCCTCCCCCACTCTATTAGCTCCTCACCGACCCCACTACCTTAAGAGGCCACATAGGGGGCATCCACCCCCGACTCCATCACCTCTTCGCCAAAACGGATGCCTTAAGAGGCTCTGTAGGGGGTATCCACCCCCCGAATCCATCAGATCCTCACCAAACCCACCGCTTTAAGAGGCCGTGTAGGGGGAATTCGACCCCGACTCCATCAGTTCCTCACCAAACTCGCTGCCTTAAGAATCCACGCAGGGGGAATCTTCCCCCCAACTCCATCAGCTCCTCACTGAACCTGCCACCTTAAGAGGCTGGACAAGGGGCATCCGCCCCCAAATCCATTGGCTCCTTGTCGACCCTTCCACCTTAATAAGTCGTGCAGGGAGCACTACTGCAAATATGGCCTTTATCAGTGTTAGAAAAGGGAATTAATAGTGATATAAAAGTGCTGTTAATTGAGGAAAATATAGGGGGAGAGGGTCCCTTTTATCAGTGCTCAGAAAAGTGTTGATCAAAGCCTCTTTTTTTAGTGCTGAAAAAAGTGCTCATAAAAGGGGTATTTTATGAGTGCTTAAAAAAGTACTGATAAAAACATATTTTATCAGTGCTTTGTTTTAGAAAATATAAAATACACCTTTTAAGAGGTCGTGCAGGGGGCATCCGCCTTGAGACTCCAATGGCTCCTCACCGACCCCAACGCCTTAAGAGTCCACACAGGGGGAATTCTCCCTCTAACTCCATCATCTCCTCACTGAAACTTCCGCCTTAAAAGGCCGCGCAGGGGTAATCTATCCCCCAAATCCATCGGATCCTCACCAACCCCTCCGCATTAAGAGGATATGCAGGGGGAATCCACCGCTTGACTCCATCATCTCCTCATCGACCCCGCTGCCTTAAGAGACCGCACAGGGGGTATCTTCCCCAGACTCTATCAGCTCCTCACTAAACCCACCACCTTAAGAGGTCATGCAAGGGGAATCCACCCCGACTCCATCAACACCTCGCTGACCCCGCCACCTTAAGAGGCTACGCAGGGTGCATCCACCCCGACTCCATCGGCTCCTCGCCGACCCCACCACCTTAAGAGGCAGTGATGTGGGCATCCACCCCCAACTCCATTGACTCCTCGCTGACCCTGATACCTTAAGAGGCCACTCAGGGGGGAATCTGCCTCCTAACTCCATTGAATCCTTGCCAACCCTGCCTCCTTAAGATGCCACACAGGGGAATTCATCCCCTGACTCCATCGGCTCGTCACTGACCCAACCACCTTAAGAGAATGCGTAGGGGGAATCCTCCCACCGACTCCATCGGATCCTCACTAACCCCGCCTCCTTAAGGGGCCACACAAGGGACATCCTACCCCCGAATCCATTGGCTCGTCATCGACTCCGCAACCCTCATAGGGCATGTAGGGCAGAACCACCCCCAATACAATGGTGCATATCCAATGACACCAGTATCCACTGTGGAGGTCCTCTACTTTCCACTATCATTAGGCACGAGAGTCCTCCTCGTTGCCACCAGTAGACACTACAGAGGTCCTCCCCGTGCCACTATCATCCGGAACAAAGTTTCTCCCCTTTTCCATAATTATCCACTACAGAGGTCCTCCCCGCATTGTTATCAAACAACATGGAGGTCCTCCACATGCAATTACAAAAATTCATCACAGAGGTCCTCCCCATTTCAAATCCATGCCTTTCACTGATGAACTAACACTAGGCATAGGTTGATCATATCCATGTACCGGTTACTCTACATTGGGAGATGTCACTTTAGGCTTCCACGCCTTCGGGGCTCCATCGCCCCATCGTACCGACTTTCCAGGCTTCCACGCCTTTTGGGATCCATCGCCCACGTCGCACCGATGTTCTAGTATTCCACACCTTCCAGGCTCCATCACCCCCATTGTACCGACATTCCAGGCATCCATGCCTTCTAAGCTCCATCTCCCCATCGTACCGACGTTACAGTCTTCTATGGATTACAGGTTCCATCGCCCCCATCGTACCGATGTTACAGCTTCCATGCCTTCCGGGCTCCATCACCCCATCGTTCCGATGCTTCAGGATTCCACGCCTTCCAATATCCATCGCCCTATCATACTAAAGTTCCAAGCTTCCACAACTTTCGGGATCCATCACCCAGTCATAATGTTGCTCTAGGCTTCAACACCTTCCAGGATCCATCATCCCACCGTACCGATGCTCTAGGATTCCATGCCTTCTAGGATCCATCACCCCGTTGTACCAAATCTCCAGGCTTCAACGACTTCTGGGATCCATCAACCCATCGTACCCATGATATAGGCTTTAAAATATTTTAGGATCCATCACCCTTACAGACTAAGGACATAATTTCATCCCTACCACCCTTGCGACACTCTGTGTCATCCCTAATGATGCATTTCATCAACCATAGAGGTCCTCCCTGTGTCCACAAAACTAGATTCTGGAATGTTCACTGTGAGGTAGCCCCACTCGCCCATAGAGAACATCCATGCATACACTGGGGGAATTTTAGGGTAATCCCATCATAAGGATTTTCCCTTCATCCTAAAGGATCCCAGACCACTATTATGGGGTAGAGATGACCATCACTCTATCGAAAAATCCTTGTGATTTTACGTCCCAGTTTCATGAAATTAAACTGCATAACAACCATGTCCTAGTTGTACGATGTTAAAATGAATAACAACCATGTCCTAGTTGCACAATGTGAAACTGCATAACAACCATTGTCTTGATCTCATGAAGTCAAACTGTAAGACAACGTCTTGGTCACATGACGTGAAACTGTAAAAAATTTGATCAAATCTATGCGACCTAAAACTACAACATCCATGGTCAAAGTTACATGACCTTAAACCCCAACCATCACTCATCATAGATATATAACATTAAACTATGAACCAGGTCCAAATACTATGACCCTAAAATAAGAAAATTTGGTCCAAAAAATAAGATCTTAAACTATCTGAAATACTAGGCTCTATTACTCTGAGTCCAGTAGCATCTTCCCATTGACATGCTCTAATGCAATGTGGTGCAGAACCCAGAGTATTGTAATCCAAATGGACATAATCCCAATCCATCTCCATGCTTCGTAGAATCCCATTATTTGGATCCACGCTTTCTTTCATGATTGAAGGGACCTCCTAATGGCCTGGTCTCATGCCACATTATCTCACCTACTATCTTGGGCCAATGCCCTCAAAGAATTCAAATGAAATTTTGTAACAGGTCCCGTGTTTTGAAAATGGTCAGTGGTCGACCCTCATTTGTCTATCCTCATTCCAGGTAACATGATTTGGATTCTATGTTTTTAACATGGTCAGCAGTTATCCTCCATCGTTACGCCACCATCATTTTGATGCAGATATAAGATGCTATGATTCTTTTTTTCACCTCTCTATGTTTAGGTGGAACTCTAACACCCTTGGTGTTACCCTTCAGTGTATCTTTTCACATTGAGTGAGGGGGCCTGAACTATTGGGATAACATCTCCATTACACTTTCTATGTGCTTCTCTATGTTAAGAAAATCCAATTATTACTACTTGTTTCCCACAACGAGAATGAATCATGTGGGATTAATAGTATTGGTAGGATGTGTACTGATATGGTTGAGAGACATAGACATATTCTTACCGCATGGCATTAAAATGAATTAATGTCCTGTATGACTTTAAATTGTTCATCTCATCCCATATGATGTTAAACTGCATTGTTGTCCTGCATGACTTTAAACTGCTCATCTTCGTCCTGCATGACATTAAATTACATTATCATCCTGCATGAATTTAAACTGCACATCTTTGTCCCGCATGATGTTAAAAAACATTATCATCCTGCACGACTTTACTGCTCATCTCATCCCACAAGACGTTAAACTGCATCATTGGCCTGTATGACATTACACTTCTCATCTTCATCCCACATGATGTTAAACTGTATTATGGTCCTTCATGACTTTAAAATACTCATATTCATCTGTCATGATGTTAAACCGATCATTATTATCCTTAAAGACTTTAAACTGCTCATCTTCATCCTACCTGACGTTAACCTGCATTATTGTTATGCATGAAATTAAACTACTCATCTTTATCCCACAAGACATTAAACCACATTATTATCCTACATGGCATTAAACTGTTCATCTTCATATGTCATGACATTAAACTGATCAATATCATCCTGCACGACTTTAAACTACTCATCTTCACCCCGAATGACATTAAACTACATTATCCTTCTGCATGAATTTAAACTTCTCATCTTCATCCTCCATGATGTTAAACTGGATTATTGTCCTGCATGACTTTAAACTACTCATTTTCATCCCACATGATGTTAAACTGCATTATCATCTTGCATGACTTTAAACTTCTCATATTTATCCTATATGACATTAAATTGCTCATCTTTGTCCAATAAGATGTTAGACTACATTATTTTCCTTCATAGAATTATACTATTCATCATCATCCTTCATGATGTTAAACTGATCATTATTGTCCAGCATGACTTTAAACTTCTCATATTCTTCCTACATGATGTTAATATGAATTATCTTACTGCATGACTTTAAACTATTAATCTTCGTCCCACATGACGTTAAACTTCATTATTGTCCTGCATGACTTCAAACTGCTCATCTTTGTCCCACATGACGTTAAACTACATTATCATCCTGCATGACTTTAAACTACTCATCTTTATTCTTCATGATGTTAAACTGCTCATTAAAGTCTTACATGACCATAAAATATGACGTATTTTCCTCATGATGTTAAAAATGTGTGATTTGTTCGACTTGAAGGATGTAAAACTACTCAACGCCTGTCCCACATGACATTAAACTGTATGTCAACCCACATGATGTTAAACTGTATATGGTCCTACATGACCATAAACTACGATGTATTTACCATATGATGTTAAAATTAATGATCCGTCTGAGCTGAAGGACATAAAACTACCCCACATTCACCCCGCATGACAATAAACTACAAGGTGGTCTGAGCTCTACGACCTCAAACTAAGATTTCCCCGCATCCTTTCCACTAGAAATTAAACTATACAGGTCCCACCATGCTTTATGGATCCCATAATTTGGGTTTCCATCATCTATCACATCCAAAATGACCCCCAAAAGGTAGATTTTCTAGGCCCTATGGCTCTCCCACCGTTTTAGGCCAATGTCCTTGAGGATTTTGGACGACAAGTTGATACAAGTCCTGTGTGGAAAATATGGTCAATGGTCGATACTCAATTGTTTCCCCCATCCCTAGTCACACAATACTGATACTATGTTGCGAACATGTTCAGTAGTTATCCTCGATCATTTTTGTCATTCTATGGTTTCCCACATAGCAGACGCGTTCATTCAACCTTTCCACCCATATGTCCCATGCACATGACATTAAATTGGGCACCTACGGTCCAAGATCTATGAACATAAACTAAGATATTCTATGACCTTATATCATGATGTTAATTTGCATGGAATCTCTAGAACTTCATATGGATTGATTCCCATCCTCATGGGATACGTAGGAATGCCAAAACGTTTTGTCTTCGGGTCCATCCCTATTTTTTGGATACCTCCTCATCTCTTTGGACCCCTGTCCTGAGTCCTCCAGGAGGAAGGGTGCGTGGTGTGCTATGGGATTATGTCCTCATTCATGTTTGGTTTTTAACATCCATGACACATACCTTCCCCCTCTTTGGCAGTTCACCAGCGTACCCAGGAGAACTATGGTTCAGGACCGAGAGTGTTATATTCTACTTAGACACGATCTTGCACATTTTTCATACTTCATGTTCCCCTTTATTGGGACTTTCATAATCTTTCACATTAAAAAGGACCCCCAAAAAGCATGGATGCAAGGCCTTAGGGTTCTTCTACAATTTTGGGGCCAACATCCCTGAGTATTTTGAATGAAAATTTCATACAAGTCCCATGTTTCGAATGTGTTCAGCGGTCAAAAATCATTTGTTGTTCCCATTTTAGGTCACACGATATGGATTCTATGTTTAGAATAAGGTCAACAACTATCCTCCATCTTTATTCCAACCCCCATCAAGCCCTAAATATTTGGTGCATGATTCACCTCTTCCACTCCATTATATCTAAGTGGAATTTCGATACTCTTGGTTCTATCCCTCAGTGCACGTTTTCACATTAAGAGGATGATTCTGTGGTATGGTATCATTCAAGGATCCATGCCCTTTCCCCTTTTCTGTATTCCACACATCACAAAGACCTTCTATTCCCTTGTTTCCCACATCGATCATGTCTCACATGGGCTTAGGGATTTGGTTAAGATTAAAACCCACTTGGAAGAGTCTCACTTCTTATGGTCCGAGATCTATGACCATAAACTAAAATCTTCCCCTGTCCTTATCACATGATGCTAAACTGAATGAATCTTTCAAGAACTACGTTTGGATTGATTCTCATCCTTATAAGATACATAGCGGCACCCAGGAATTTCTCCTTGGGCCCAGCCCCAGGAAAATTAACTTTCATAGTTCTCTTCTCCAAATGAATGTCCAAAATCTATGACATTAAACTAAGATCCTACAATCCATGCAACATGACTTTAAACTATTATCCTTGGTCTAGGATGTATGACCTTAAAACTATGTGTAATGTCTTGGTCATATGACGTTAAACTATTCTACGCATCGTCCTCACTGTATGAAGTTAAACTACATGTATATCATCCTACTTGGAATGACATAAAACTACAAGGCATTCTAGGTCCTCACCAGAGAGGTCCTTTCTAGAAGTGGGTTTGATTGTTGATCAGATAGATGCACTCACCTAATGTGTTTTTATCACACTGGCGTAACTTCAAGAGTGTTGGACTCTTTTTGAACAACCCATCACTCCACCCTCCATGCTTTGCATTCCCATTATTTAGACCATAGTCTTATTTAATGCCTAAAAGACCCCCCTAATAGTATGAATTCTCAGCCAATGGATCACCTACTGTCCTAGACCAATGCTCCAGAAGAATATGGATGCCATTTTGAGTCAGGCCCCATGTTTCAAACATGGCCAGCAGTCGACCCTCATTTTTTATCCCTATTTTAGCCTAACATAATATGGATACTATTTTTTTTAACACAGTCAACATTTATCCTTAATTTTCATGCCATACCTACAGTGTTCTGAATTTTGGGTATCGTGATTCACACTTTTCACTCCCTGCTCTTCGGATTGATTCTAATGCACCTGGCATTACCCAACCCGTGCACCAAAGCACGTTGGGAGAAGCAAGTCAGCCATTCAGAGAGACCCATTATCCAGATGTAATCCCTCTAATTTAGGATACTCCCAATGGAGATTGATTCCCCATTCTGGTCCTAGATCATATTTCATTATTTAGCACTCTGTATAGATGAATGACATTCTATTATCTCTTGTTTCCCACACCAAGAATAGATCACGTGGGATTAGAGATTTAGTCATCTATTTCCTCAATGAGATAGAGATATAATGGACCCCAAGGTAGGCATTTTCCTCAGAAGTTTCCTCCCAACGTGGTCCGCCTCACCCTCCTTGTCCTCATCGGTCCCCATTATTAGGGGTGATTTTTTTGATACCAGAAAACATGTCCACAAAATATTTAAAATTCTTCAATAAATGATCAAGAAGATTATCCCATTTTTCAATCTTCAATTAGACTGGTCGTAGATCCCGAATGAAGTAACATATTAGGATTTATGGACATTTGACGTTGGGATGGAAACTGGTTCGTAGAGCCCATTCGTGAAGCTCCCTCCACGATCGCAGAGCAGAGGAACTTGACCGAAGCCTCTGCGAGTGCCACGAAGGCCGTGATGGTAGCCTCCATGACTACGATAAAATTTAGGGAACTTTATCGAAGCCTCCAAAAGAGTTGAGAAGGATGTGACAGTCAAATCCGTGGTTACAACAAACTTGAGGGAACTGCCTTCGGTTTCAGAGTGCGATTTTTTTCATGGCGTCATTTTCTCTTCTCATTGTGCATTTTTTCTTCACAGTGTACTTTTCTGACCTCCATCGCCTATAAATATCCAGCTGAACCCCCTTCATAATCATAGTTACGCCACCCCTTCGGTGGCCGAGCTCCCATTTTGCAGTTCTCCTAAGCACCAAAAACTGATGCACTTCACAAAGGGATCCACCCTTTGTGAATGAGGAATATCATTTGGGTTGATCGAGTCTCAGTGAGGCCTCTTTTCTCCATGATACCCTAAGCTACTTGAAGCCTTTTGCTTCGCGAGACCTTGAGCTCCGCGAAGCCCCTTTTCTCTTCGAGAGCCTGTTCTCCATGAGGCCATGCTCCACAAGTGCCTCTCCTTCACAAGGCTGCATTGCGAGATCCCATGCTTCATGATCACCTTTCCTTTGTGAAGATACTTCGTGGAGAGATATACTTTCTGAAGTTACTACCTTCATGCCCACCATTCCATACCGCGGGGGTTGTGCCCCCACACCCCCACTCGAGATCAGCGCCGGGTTGTGGTCCCGGACCTCTAGGCCAGTCCCTTTTCTTCCATCACTGACCCCCATAAAAAATGGAGAGTCGCATCGCGAAATTTTTGGGAGGGGATGTTGACAGTTTCCATTTCCCCATTACGCGCATCCACCTTCCACCTATGGAATACCATGATTTTAGATACTCCTCCGCACTCCATGAAACACCTTAAGTCGAAATATTCCTCTTGGTGCCTTTCACATGTCTAGAGTTTAGATTCTCATCATCACTTCCACGAGTACCTTGAGTTGAACAATTTCTCAAACAACTCCTCCAAACCCCATCACCTGACTCCTATGCCAGGATCCACAAAAAATGTACAAACTTTCCTAATTCCCCACACCCGCCATTTCTAGGAACCTTACGCCTAATAGTCCTCTCTACATGACTTTAAACTGTAGTAAACCCTATGTGACAAACATAGGATGCCTCTTGTTCCAAACAAGAGATGACTTATGCACCAAACATAAGATTATATTAGTACTCACTACATGACTTTAAACTATATTAAACCATATGTGACAAACATTGGATGAATCTTGTTCTAAATAAGATATGTCTCACGCGCCAAGCATGAGATTCCAACAATACTCTCAACATGACTCTCCAAATTGTTGTATGCCCAATGTGACAAAAATATGATTCCTCTAATTCCAAAAAAGAGATGCCTTATGTTCTAAGCATGAGATGAAAAATGTCCTCTCTACATGAAATTAAACTTTAGTAAACCCTATATAAAAAATATAGGATGCCTCTTTCCCAAAAAAAGAGATGAATTATTCACCAAGAATTAGATGCCAACTGTCATTTCTACATGACTCTAAACTATAGTATGCCCTATGTGAAAAACATAGGATTCATCTTTCTCTAAACAAGAGATGCCTTATGCTCCAAGCATAAGACGCAAACTGTCCTCTCTACATGACTATAAACTATATTATGCCCTATCATTGAGTAATAGTATGCCTCTTATTCCAAATAATATATGGATTATGTGAAAATCATAAGATACCTCATGCCATGATTACAGTGGAATAATTTCAAGCGTGTTGGAATTCGTTCAAACATTCCATAACTCCACCTCATTCTTTGTGTGTCCTTCATTCTGATCTTCATCCTAATTCATGTATGAAGGGACCCCCTAATGTCCTGGTCCTAGGCCTCATTGGCTCACCAACCGTTCTGGTCCTACATTCCGAAAGACATTGGATGACACTTCGAGTTACGTACTGTGTCTGGAACATGGTTAGCAGTCAACCCTCATTTGTTTTTACCCATTTCAGGCTAATGCAATATGGATTATATGTTTCAAACATGGTCAATAGTTATCCTCCATCGTCAATACACCCTCACCCCATTCCAAATATTGGGCATGTGATTCAAATATTTCATATACCTTTGTTTGGAACGATTCCAACACCCTTGGCGTTATCCCAATTGTGGACTAGCGCATAGGTGTAAGAATCAATTATACACCTCATCCCACTAGTGTGTTGGGATGAACTCATGGCTAGACATGGGGAAGACTAGTAAAATTCCATGTATAATCCCCATCCACCATTGTTTCTCCTTAACAACACTTGGGTAGCTTCCATGCGTAATCCCCATTCTCCTTTGCTGCCCCATAGCGGCACCCGGGAAACTTCCATGCGTAAGACCCATTCAACTATTTTTGACCCTTAGTGGCGCCTGAGTAACTTCCATGCATAAGCCCCATCCACTATTGCCTCTCCTCAGCAGCTCCTGATCATCTTCCTTTCATAAGCCCCATCCACCATTGCTTCTCCTTAGCGGCACCCGGGCAACTTCCATGCGTAATCCCTATCCACCATTGGTGCTCCATAGCGGCACCTAGGTTGCTTCCATGTGTAAGACCCATTCACTGTCACCCCTCATGTGTGATCCATGTGCCATCCTTACCCTAACTCACCATGTTCGAGACCCTACTATGCTCAAAACCATTGTCTCGCACATACTTATCCTGTACGGCTCTCCATGTTTTTATGAAGGGATTTTAAGGTCCCTTGGGTGGTGCTTAATGTTGCATTAATTAGCCTTACGCTTCTTTACATAGGAACGCTAATGGAATTTATTTATGTTTTTAAGGTCCCTTGGGCCATGATAACATGGGACCCCTAGTGGATCACTCCATAACACCGCCTTGCAATGGAATTTCTGATGCATTCCCTTCCCCAAGGGTGGGTGGGTATTAGTTATGTAAGTCATAGGGGCGCGGAGTGAACCCAACTCTTCTGATCTGTAGGAAGTTATACTACCAAGAACCATCATCCTCAGCAGGTGACATTAAAGTATATCCTCGCCCCATGAAATATACACAGGGTGCCCCGTCTCGGACATTCTACACACCCGCATGTCTCCACGAGAGTGAGATCTTCCTCACATGGAATGAGATCCTCTCTTCTAGAGTGGCGTCTGTCTGTAGGGAAGGGAAACATCCTTAGTGTAAGCCCCTAGCCTTTCTTGCGAGAGGTAGAATCCCTACTCCTATATTATTTTGTGCCAAAGACCAGAGGATATATGGGAACATGGAACTTTTTTATCCCATCCCTCTCCCAATGGGCTTTGTCTCCATTAGGTCTCCATATTAAAGTAAGTCCCAATATCCATCTACCTAGGCCTCTAACCACATATAAGCCCTTATTTCCTCTTTGGGATACTAACCATGTGTAAGCCCAAATCCTCTTCCCACAGATACACATTTCGCAACATGATTTCAAGGTCTTTTCTACCTGTTGTTGCTCACACCAATCATGACTCACGTAGGATTAGAGTAAGCATTGATCATGGAATACTTCATGTGATGCCTTAGTGTACAAGCCCCAAATCATTACAAACTATGTGGAATTTGATCCTTGTCTCCTAGGAAAGGTATTTAGGAAGCCTCCATGAGGTTCAATCCCAACACCCATTGGTCCCAACCACTCTACATCAGTACACCTTCATCCTGCATGACATTAAACCGTATCCACCATTCCGAACTACATGGACTTTGATCCTTGTCTCCTAGTCAAGGTATGTAGGATTCCTCCCTGAGGTTCAAGTGCAACACCTACTTGTACCTACCCCTTCACGTCGGTTCACCTTCATCCGTCATGATGTTGAAATATATCCCTCATTCCGAACTACGTGGACTTTGATCCTTGTATCCTAGTAATGGTACGTAGGAAGCCTCCCTGTGGTTCAATCCCAACACCCCACAGCCCCGAACACTCTACATCGGCTCACCTTCATCCTGCATGATGTTAAACTATATCCCCCATTCCTAACTACATGGACTTTGATCCTTGTCTCTTAGGAAAGGTACGCATGATGCCTCCCTAATGTTCAATCCCAACACCTACTTGTCCAGACCCCTTCATATCGGTTCACCTTCATCCCGTATGACGTTAAACTGTATCCCTTATCCTGAAATATGTGAATTTTATCCTTGTCTCCTAGTAAAGGTACATAGGAAGACTCCCTGAGGTTCACCCCAACACCGATTTGTCCCGAACACTTCACGTCGGTCCACCATCGTCCCACATGACATTAAAATGCATGCCCCTCTTGTCCCATAAGATGATAAACTGTACCCATTTGAACCATGTGGTCTTTGATCCCTATCTCCTAGGTAGGGTACATAGGAAGCGTCTATGAGGTTCAACACCATCTAGCAGTAAGCTGTTGCAATCCCCATACAATGGTAAGCCGTTGTGATCCCCATCCAGTGGTAAGCCACTGTGATTCCCATCCAACGGTAAGCAGTTGTGATCCCCATCCAGTGATAAGCCGTTACGATCCCCATCCAGTGGTAAGACATTGTAGACCCTTTGTTGGGAACTATATATTTTGTCTACCCCTCAGTTGTTAAACCAACCCTTGTGTTTCTAACCACGTATAATCCCCCAGCATGTTTTCAGGTCGCTATCCTCTGCATACACCCCAATTCCATGCACCCATTAAAACTACATGGGCTTCGATCCCTATCTCCTAGGCAGGGTACTTATGAATCCTCCATGAGGTTCAACCCCATCCAGCAGTAAGCCGTTGAGATCCCCAATCGACGGTAATCCATTGTGATCCCTAATTGATGGTAAACCGTTGTAATCCCCAATCTACAGTAAGATGTTGTGATCCTAAATTGATGGTAATCCATTATAATCCCTAATAGATGATAAGTCATTATACCCCAACCAGTGGTAATCTGTTGTATTCCCCAACCAACGGTAAGCCGTTGTCATCCCCTTTGTTGGGACACACATCTCTGGTCCTCCCCTCAGGAGTCTGAACAACCTGGGATGCTAAACACGTGTAGCCCCCAATATATTTTCGGGTCATTGTACTATGTGTACACCACGATTATATACCCCCATACCAAACAATGTGAACTTTTTTCCCTACCACGGGGATACATAGGAATCCTCCTTGAGTTTCAAGTCCATTACTCATGTCCCATCATGGTCTCTCCCTTGAGCCTTTTTGTTTTGGGAAGGTCATACCCCAACCTGGGGGTTCCACTTCCTTCGGGTACCATCCATGCATCCATTCTCACGGGCCGCCTCCTCAGGTGTTCCATCACCCCACTGAACTACACAGACTTTGATTCCCTACCACTTGGATACATAGGAAGTCTCTTCAAGGATCAAGACTAACATCACCGTCATTTTCATGCCAGTTCATCTCATTCATCATCCAACTTGGTTTTACCCAGGCCACCACATCCCAGTGAGATCATATCATCCACCTCCTCACTTATCCTAGCATTATCTGGGCCACTAACCACGTGTAATACCCAACATTTCTTTGGGTCGCTGCCATCTGTGCACATCATGATTCATCACCCCTTTAAACTATGTGGGGGTTTATACCTTTCATCTGCAGATGGTATGTAGGAAACCTTCCTGAGGTTCAATCCCAGCCAATGGTAAATATTGGTCTACCCCATTCTAGGGTGCACTCACCCTGATCCACCCTCAGTGGTGTCCAGATCAGCCATCACGGTGTGACATCTCCCCTCTATGGGACACACCACCTCATATCTATCTTCATTGTGAATTCTGAATCATCCATATGGTAAACCATCAAGGTTATACCTCTTAGGGATATACCAATATGATCCATCTATATGGGGCATTCTGATCACTCTCATTCCGTATCTGCATGATGTTAAACTCATGGCCTACCTTGTGTTAAACATGAGTTGCCTGAGGAAAACCTTAGAAGACACACCTTTGGCATAACCGTCTCCACAATAAGTTAAACTCACGACATACCCTGTGTTAAACATGGAAAGATGGGGAAAAACTCAAAGTCACGCCTCCAAAATAAGATACCCCACAACCAACGTGGGGTGCCTCAGGTTATGTGCCCTTGATATGCCCTCTTATGAGAAATAATACAGGTCCCCCAATGTCCATGCATCCATAGATGCCCCTACATGTCAGATGTTACCATCTACTCCGACCGAAGGTTTCTGCCATGCCAAGACCCCTTGGAATGTCTAGATAGAAGTAGCGTAATTAATCGACATCAAAAAATATATGAAACCAAGAAGGAGGTTCACAAATAATGTCTTAATCTTTAAGGGAGATCCGGACTAGGTGACAGATTCCGAGGAGGAATCCACAGAAGGAGAAACTGACACCCCATCATCCCATTTAAATTAAGGAGAAAACATCCCTAAATAAGTGATGGATGACTCCTACCTTTGGAAAGTGATAATCCAGGGAAACAATTAGTGCATCCTCCTCACAGATGGATGTGCGCCCCAATGAAAGTGCCAGAAACACTTACATAATCTCAGTTTACACTTAAATTTTTTACCCACGCCTAACTTTAGTTTACCCTTACTAAACATGTACAAGTTTCTATTTACCCTTAAATAATTTTTTACCCTTACTTCACTTCTATTTACCATTTGATTAAATTAGTTTACCCTTAAATTTTAGTGTTTTACCATTAACTAACTTCTATTTAACCTTACGTAACTTAGTTTAGCCTTACATAACATTGTTTTACCCTTACCAAACATCTCTTTACCCTTACATAACTAGTAAAAGTTTTGGTTTAACCTTACATAACTTTGTTTTACCCTTGAATAACTTCTTTTTACCCCTATATAACTTTATATTGCTCTTACATAACATTTTTTTACCCTTACATAACTTTTATTTACCCTTAGATAACTTTAATTCCCCCTTATTTAAATTTTTTTTACCCTAACTTAAATTTAGTTTACCCTTATTGGTAATAGTTTCTATTTACCATTACATAAAATTATTTTCCCCTTACCTAAATTATATTTACCCTTATATAACTTTAGTTTACACTTACATAATTTATTTTTTCCCATAATTAACTTTTTTTTACCCTTACATAAATTTTTTTTACCTTTAACTTATTTTTACAATTATGTAACCCATAAAAGTTTCTATTTAGCCTTAAATAACTTTTTTTAACCCTTACTTAACTTTTATTTACCATTACATAACTTTAATTTACCCTTAGATAACTTTATTTTACCTTTACTTAACTTTAGTAAACCCTTACATAACATTTATAAGATTTTATTTACCCTTAAATAACTTTTTTTTCAACCTTAATTAACTTTTTTTTACCCTTACATTACTTTATTTTACCCTTATTTAATTGTTTTTACACTTAATTAACTTATGTTTACCCATACATTACTTTAGTTCACCTTTGACTGTAGTTTACGCTTAAATAACTTGTATAGAATTTTGTTTACCCTTGCATAACATTGTTTTAACCTTACTTAACATTTGTTTACCCTTACATAACTTTAGTTTACACTTAAAAAACATAGTTTTAACCCAAATAAACTTTTATTTACCATTACATACACTACTGAAAAAGACCATTTCTTGGTGTTTTTTGGAAATGGCGGCGGTTTAAACTGCCACCATATGGTTCTGCGACGGTTTTTTGAAACCGACGCTAAAGTGTTTGTTGGCATACAATATGCAGTGGTTTCCTAGATTTAGCGGTGGTTTATGGTAACCATTGTAGTGGGTGAATTTCGCAGCAGTTAAAACTGACAATAAAAAAATATCAGTTTTCAAGGGAAAACTGCCTCTAAAACCATTAAGACCACCGCAATATAATAAAGGAATACAAAAACTATTTAGCGGTGATTAAAATCATTGCTAAATTATTGTTCGTAGAGGTGGTTTTAACTGCCGTGGGTAGAAAAATACCATAATTGTATTGTTGGTTAATATCACTGGTAAATATATTATATTTATTTTGTGGTAGTTAAAACCGCTGCTAAATCCAGATTTAAAAAAATGAAGTTGATACTGCAGGCCCATTACCAATGCCCTGAAAAATAAACATTCCAATTGATATAACATATAACACATCATAACCACAACACATCGCAACCACCCTGCATCACAACCACCCAACATCACCACCACCACACAACATAACCACTAGACATCACAACCACCACTCAAAATTTAGTTTCAATAAGGATTTTTATCATAATTACTAAATTATTATGAAGGGTATTCACACAGAAATAAAATATTTCATAGGAAACCAATTTAATAGTTTGATATATATTCTTAGTCATTTTCACATGTGGTGAGGTTATACAAACATACATAGAAAGTTTTATAAAAACAAAAACAACACACTATCTCAAAATAAGTCATAATTGGAGAACCAAGTAAGTGTGTCCATATAAGAATAAATAAGAAGAATAAGTAAAAAACATGTGATTTCTCCCTTCCCCTTAAAATTCAATTAAGTTTGTTTATTATCTTTATTAATATGATGTACCATTAAACCAAAGAAATACAAAATCATGATATTTCCAAATGTACATATAAAGAAGGGGAGATGAAGGATCCCCAACCTTGACTAAATCTTGAAAGATAAATGAACAAGAACCAAGGATAAACAACCACTGATCTCAAGTGAATCACTATTTAATCCAACAAATAATAAGACTCCATAAAAAACCACCCAAAAAAGAGGATAATTACCACCATAATGAACTCTTGAATATAATATAAAGATAACAAAGGAGTAATAGGGAAATAGAGGGATACCATGAATTAAATAACTTCAATATAAATGATCCAATATGATCCATGTGGTTTGTAACACCAAGGTAGGTGACTGGGGAAGATGAGGATGAGTAAGGGTCAACCAAGAATTGAAGGAAAATCAAAAATTCAAAACATAGAGGTAATAAAACTCCTATTTATAAGTAAATCACACGAGACTCTACCAAAACATAGTTAATATCCAAAACTCATGTGGTGGGTTTGGTAAAAGTGTGATCTAGAACCCTCATTGTCATTTTATCTTTTTACCATTTTAAAATAGAATTTGGCCTCCCACAAATCTTAGAACATGGAGTGGTCTAAGCCACAATGGTTCTTCTATATTCTTCCATGTATAAAACACATGACCTAGTTCTCATTTCCCAACCATTTTACCCTCACCATGCCCAAGGCTACAATGTAGTGAGATTGGGTTTCCTATTTTGGATAGGTGGTCCTTTGATATTCCATGCCCACCTTATGGAATTTCAAGATTCTCATGGTGAAAAGAAAAACCAATATGACAACATGCGTAACACCATATCATCCCCAAGTCATGGTTATATATCCCATTTTACACAAGAGCACACCCAACATAAAACTACCTCCTTCATATCCAGAAAAGTCATTTCACAAGCCGTGGTGGCCTTCAAAAGGCTAAAACACCACCTCAAACCTAAAAATCACCAAAAAATATCACTAAGCATCCCCAAGACTTGATAATACACAAATGGATGTTCATAAAGGGTATGTACCATTACACTTATTCTATTTATTTTGATTTCCCTATTATTTCTCAATTCTACGTTAAGGTGATCATATTTTCCCCAAAATTTGAAGAACTATGTGTGGATTGATTCCTATTTTCATGGGATACATAGTGATTCCTAGATCTCCTATCTCAAACCCAACCAAAAACTGATATCAAATCCCCCACTTTATCTTAGTGACTTGGTTTCTTCATTCACATTGGTTTTCCATCCATAGGGTTGGCATCAAGAGAAGTTCATTTCATTTTAAACATCAGTTTAAACTACATTAAACCTCATATAATAAGGTATTTTTCACATTATCTTAAACTATATATTATTTTAGTCATTTTCACATGATGTTAAACTATGTGATGCATGGTCCATCTTGTAAGACTTGAAACTTATTAGACCAGTCTACCTAGTAAGACCTGTCTTCCTATACATATTATCCAAATATACATAAGGATCCTTAACATTTGGTTCTTTATCCATAAACCTATGTTATGAAAAAATAACTCTTACCCTAGGAAAGAGCCTAATATGTATAGGGGTATTATATAAAAACTATATGTGGATTAATTCATGATGTTTCAATATATGTAATGATGTTGGGATATCCTATAATAGGACTTGGTGAAAATTATAATCACACTGGTTATACCGTAAAGGCGAGACCCTTCCTCATTCACATCAATTTTTTTATTTCTTTCTCACATTATGGTTCCCATATATCTCACCTTTCTCCTCCTATACACAAGACAAATCTTTATAGAGGACCTTTTCCAAGAACTATGAATGGATTTATTCCTATTACTATAGGATATGTTTTTGATTATTCATCCTTGGGTAACAAACCTAATAAATTTAGGAAAAATGAATCATAAAACATGATTCATGACAAAAAATAATCAAAATATATAGTGCATACCACACTTGAGAAATCAAGACATAAAAGGAAATATCAGAAATCAATAAAATACATAAAAGGAAACATGAGAAATCAAGAAAATGTTAGGTCATGAAAATATTTGGTGGAAACTATGTGCCACACATGATACATATACAAACCCACTATTACCATATTTTTCCAACATATCAAAAAAACAACTAATCATGGTCTAATGATGAAGAATTCTTGTCACCCTCTCCACCTCCATCTCTACTTCCTACTATCACCTGAAAGAACATTATATTGAAAATTAAATACTGTTGTATATTTATATTTAAACTTAAAACCAATAAAAGCTTACATACTAAATGATTTTGAATTTTTGTGATTTACCTTCTCAACACCAGTCGATGCAATACCACCAAGGGTAGAACTAGTCTTCTTCTGATATAAATCAATCAACACTTTCTACAAAGCGGATATCTAAGCCCCCTGGTTTTGAATTGTGTTTGATAGAGAAACAATCTCTCTCTAAGTATCTTGGGGTATGGATTGACTAAAACTTGCAGTAGATGCAGCTACAATACTCGGTGGCCTGCCAAAGACCTCAGATGATACGGGTCCCAAACCCATCCCACACACTCTACCAGGATGCTCTTTCCCAAGGACTTTAGCAACCGAGTCATCCATGGAGACAAAGTAAGACTATGTGGGATTATAATCCTAAAATCAAATAGAAGTAATATTAGAAGAAATATATATTAACATAGTAACAACTAATAATAAGTTATTATAATGAAAAATGAGTTCATACCCCAATTTCTTTTGTAGGCTTATTAAAAAAACTTATATCAGATTTTCGGTGAACATTTAGCCACACTTCTGTTCGGGATGCTTCATGCCCTAAACTATGTGAATAAATTAAACAAACATAAATAAAAAATTTAATATATTAAAAAAATAATATTGTCTTATAAATATTTAAACTAATTAAAAGATTACCAGAGCAGACCAGCTTCTAGAAAAACTCTTTGACCCCGAGGTGTGAGGGATGACCTGCTTAGCCCGACTTGATGCGTTCTTTCATGAAAGATCCGAAAATTAATAAAATGAAATTTAATAGTATTTTATTCATTGTAATATCCTCTTCCTATACATGTATAAATGTAAAATGAGATTATTATAGTAATATATATTTAAATACCATCTGCTTCTCATCACGATGCCTCTCAACAAAAACTTTACATTGATCTTTAGGTACCCAATCAGGTAGCTTGTCATACATCTGTTGGGAAGTCAAAGAATTATTATTGACATCACCCCATAATCTTAGTTTAAATTCTTTGAATTTTTTTCCAAGATTTTTCAATGTCCACTTTCGTGCTATCACATCAACAACCGTAAAGTGGAAAAACATATGTACATAGAAATTATTTTCGAAAATATTAATAACATGACATTCAATTACACCATAATGTATTAAAATTAACATTATTTGGGAATAAAAAACTTCATTTTTCCAACTTTCATGCATATGTCTCCAATCATCATATGAAATAGGAAGAGAAATGGGCTCTTCCACCAGTTAGCCTAAAATTTGGCCAAGTAATCCTGCAGCGTCATCCGTAGGGACCCCATATGAATCAAATGGTACAACTATATTCTCTTAATTCAGATTCAATATATATGAATTTTTTATATTTTTCTCTACAGTTTCATTGTTTCCATCTTTAGTGAACAATAAGTTATTATAAAAAAAGTGAAATAAATTTATTCATATTAAAATTTGTACCTATAACTGTCGCCCTCCAGTATCCCCACTAAGAACTATAAGTGGCACCCCACTCCCCCACTACTGAGGATTCTAAAGCAGGAGGCGATGCCTGAGATACTGAAGGGACACTCACAGAGGGTGTGAGAGATAGTGCAGGGGGGCCAGCGGATGGTGGCACATATGTCGTATGGAGGGAGACAGATGGATCATCATCTATCGCAGTGGTATATGAAATAGTATATCTCTTCCTCCTTGGAATTCCTGTCATTTAATCAAATAAAATTAAGTTCAGAACATATATTTCAAAAAAATTATGCAGAAAAAAAAATTTAAAAATGATTACAGATGCATAATACTAACAAAAAAAATATACATAACAATGACAATGAATGACTGCACAAATGAAATAAGTGGTTTCTAAATGAATTCATAACTGTACATACAATCATTTTCTCCTTTAATATTGTCATTTTATTACTCTATTACTTCATCCACTTCATTCACCCTTACTAGACTAATATTTTTAATATAATGGTGAGAAAATAAGTCCGATTTATTTTGTTTATGAGATTCAATGTCAGAGGTCAGATCTTCCACTTCATCACCCATATCATACAAATCTATTTGTTTTAAGTGAGACACTACACTCCACCCTTCATCCAAAACCTAATTCACATAATATAATATTTTTTCTTACGATGATAAGATATATGGATCATACAGTTCATGCTCACCAACATCCATCAAGTTAGAGAAGTTCACAGAAGTAAATTGCAAGGAATCTCTTTTAACACCTCTGATAATATCGACCCAATTGCATTTGAATAAAACAATTGAAAAATGACCATGGTAGTTTAATTCAATAATATTAGTCATCTTTCCATAGTATCCCACTTTGGAAAATGTAAATATATCACTATTATGTGTTTTCAAACCCTCTTCTCGATCGACTGTATGAAATCTGAATCCATTCACGTTGTAAGAGTCAAACTTTCTAACTTGTTTTAGAGGACCTTGAGAAAGAAAATTCAAATCTTATGAAAATTTTTCTCGAGTATCAGTATTCACGATCTGAAAAAATAAATATACTTTATTATAATTACAAAATATATGTGTCAACCTAATATTCGTATTTATTGTAATATTTATGAACTTACACATTCTAAAAACAATTCTACAAGCTCTTTGTTTACATCTTTTGTTATATCTTTCTCATTTCATGTTCAACCACTCATTCATATCTTTTTTTGCATCGTCAAATCTTCCATAAATGGATCTGCAATTTCACTTTTCAACAGCACATGTCTATGTTATCAAAATAATTCCATTTCTATCAGTGTAATATTTGAGGTCTTCCCAACTAATTGTCCAATAGTAGGAAATAATTTTGATTTCCCATGTATTTTAGATTGAGTCAATGTGTCGTAAACACGTCCAACTCGATTAAATATTTTCTCAATATCATCCAAGTATCTAGAACAGAAGGTAAGTCACTCTTCTTCCAAATACCCTTTAGTAATAAAGCCTTCTGGTTGATATTTATTTCTCATGTATGATTTCAAATTCCCAAGATATCTGTGAAATAAAAAAACAAAAATAATTATGTATTTAATTATGTTTCAAAAATTGTTTACTTAACTAAAAAACATATATATAAAGTACCTCCCAATTGGATACATCCATCGATTATGAAATAGGCCTCCTAATTTAGCTTCTTCAACCAAATGCATAGTTAAATGCATCATAATAGTAAAAAATTACGGAGGAAAGATCATCTCCATTGAACAACGTGTCAATACAAAACTCTACTAAAGGTTTCCAATATCAAATGGATTTATAGATTTCTCAAATATTTTCCTGAAAAATGTGCAGAATTGGAGTACAACAACAGTAACTTTTTCAAGTAATAATGTACACAATTCCAATGGTAGTAACAGTTGTAAAAAAACATGTGAATCATGACTTTTCAATCCTTGTAACTTACGATTGATTAAGTCAACACACCTCTATATGTTACTTGAATACCCATAAGATAATTTCACATGCTTTAAAATACTAAGGAAAGTATCTTTATCCCTATTTTTCATTGCAAAAATTGTCGGATCATACTTTTCATTCTCATATGGACAGAGATCACGTTTAATGTTCATTACTTGTACGTCTTTCCGAGCATTGAGATGATACTTCGACTTTCCATGATCATTAAGCAATGTGAAGATAAATTTTTTACATACATTCTTCTCAATATGTATCAAATCAATATTATACCACAACAAATTAAATTCCCAATACAAAATTTTGAAGAATATACTTTTTTATTCCATTGTTGCATTCCTATTTCACTTGAAGATGAACTTAAAACCCTTTTCCCGATATAATTCAAATGATAAAGCTTCCCAAATTTTGTTTTAACTTTTCCAAGTTGTGTCAATATTTCAGAACCAGTAAAAAAATTTGGAGGTGGTCTACGATCAATGAAACCATTAAATTTTGATCTATTCAGCCGAAATCTATGAGATTCATTGAGAAATCATTGATGGAACAAGAATCACCATTTTCTACTATGAGGTATCCATTTGGGATTAAAATAAAAGTTACATACAGGACAAGACAATCCCATGTAAGTGTTCCAACCAGAAAAATTACCAAGTCCAAGGAAGTCACTAATGGTCTAAATTAAAGTAGCATGCATTTTGAAAATTGTTCTAAAAGAAGTATCAAATGTTTCAACAACGTTGCTCAATAACTCCTATAATTCTTCAATTAAAGGCTGCAAGTATACATCAATAACATTTCAAGGCATTTTTTTCCAGGAATAATCATCAAATTGATAAAATATGTTTGTTTCATACACATCCACAGAGGCAGATTGTAAGGGATAAAAACAACTAGCCAAATGCTAGAACTAGTACTCAGAGTCCCAAATGGTTTGAATCCATCGATATCCAATCCCAATCGAACATTCAAAGGATCAGCTGAGAAATCTGGATGTAATGAATCAAATGTATTCCACAATTTTGAATCTCATGGATGTCGCATTAAACAATCATTGTTATTATCTACTGAATTCCACTTCATGTGTTTGGTGGTTTTCGATGACATGAATAATCTTTTCAATCGAGGATTTAAAGTAAAGTAATGAAAAAACAATATAGGCGTGTTAATTTTCTTCTTCTTCTTCATGGTAGTATGTTTATTCAAACTTCCAAAATCACCCATTGACTTCCATTTAGAAGAAGAATATTTTTTTTTCAATCCTATCTACTTGAATCCTCTCGCAAATAAATCATACAATCATTGGGACACACATGTATTTTTTTATAATTCAAACCAAGCCTGTTAACAAATTTTTTCATATCATAAAAAGACTCAGAGATGTTTTCATCAGGAAATGCATCACACAACAATTCCAATATCATGTATATTGAGTTATTTTTAATTCCACATAGACAATTGATATGGTACAACTTTAGAAAAAAAGAAAGTTTTGAATATTTAAAACATCCACTTTACAACTCTTGATTTCCATCATCAACTAAATCATGAAAAAAAATTTCCTCATTAAAGTTTTCTCTTACATTCGTCTCCACATAATTAGGAGGTGGATCCACTGATATGTTATAATATTCATCTGGTTATCCTAAAGTATGAAAAACATCACTTGTCACATTGCTATTTGTAGCACCCTCATCTGGTTGTCCTGATATGATTTGATGTTGATGGTGGTATCTTGTAGTGCCAAATGCATCATTTATAAGGTTTTTCATTTCATTTCCCATTTTTGACGAAGTTGGGAGCTCATTCTGTGGATTGACATCAGTGCTCAACCTCTCTATAACGTTCAATTCTCCATGACAAATCCAACACAAATATTGACCAAGGAATTGATTCAATATTAAATGTTCATAAACTTCATCTCTCTTCAACCATCTTCTAAATTTACATTTAGGACGTGGACATATTACTCTCCCTTCAACAGATCGATTAGAAATTGAAAAATCAAAAAAATCCTCCAAACCCTTAATATACTGAGGTGTGTTCCTCAGTAATGTGATCCAACTTTTATCCATGTATATCACAATGTTCCTACAAAATATTAAAAAAAAGTGAAACACATAACTATTAATAAATAAGGAAAGAGATTAATATATACTAGTTGAAAAAATATATAAATATGTTAATGATTTTAAAAAAGTGTAGGATTAGATTAAAAAATCCTCAAAGACACGTTTTCCCAATAGCCCATGGTAAATTAAGGAACTTTAAGATGATATCTGGCTGAGAAATTTCTCATAATATACCTATTAAGTCACAAAAATACCATATCATGTCTACCAAGACATCCCAAACTATATATCAATTTCAAAGAAGAGGCATGAATGCCTTTAATACCACTTTGTCACAAACCAACCTAGATAACCTGCCTAAGCCTCATATTATAGGGTTTCTATGTAGATCACATATTTCATGGATGAATAGATACATAAAAATAAATAATAATGAGGTGTATAAAATAGAGGCATATTATATTTTTGAAGATATTCATGTGTGGTAAAAGATACAGATAGAGGAATAATGCAGGAAGGGAAATAGATGTTGGGATAATGGAAAATTGTCAAAGGTGGAGCTAGAGGAATGGACGCAGGGAGAAAGATATAGAATACATTTTCATATGCTAGAAAAATCACCCAATTAAAATTATAGATCTATAAACGCACCTTATATTAGTTGTGTAAGAATGAAACTAGAACCAAATGTATAAATCCATCATTATTAAGGATAATTTATATTATTATGGGGTTCTAAAGAAAATTTTAGGTTAACATAACTATTTTATTCACTAGATTAGAATCCATAAAAATACATGGTTTAATATAGAGGTGAACATTGTGTATTTATAAGTATAAGACATCTATTTTGGGTAGTATACTTAGTAGGCCAATTTTTAGTGATTTAATGTAGTTTGTATAAAATGCCTACCAAAATACAATAAAATGATTTGATGATTATATTGTCTATATTATTTGAGTAGAAAAATATATCCATTCAATAAAAACCCCCAAGGTAATTGACTATGTTTCCTAATAGGTCACAAAAATGTAATTATACAGAGGCACATACTGTATAATAAAGATACAACTAACATGATATGGTTTTATATTCATAACATATGTTATAATTTATTTTTTTAGAATATAAAATTAATATCCTATATAGAGTACTATGTTTCAACTTGTCATGATTAACACTCCATATGAATTCAATAAAGGATTCTAAATTGATAAATTTACGTCTTTGTTTTGTTTTCTTCTCAAATTGATGTATTATTATTGGTGGATATTCAAGATAATATATTCATGGGTGAATAAAAGTGGTTATAATAAGGAATTTTTTTATACCATTTCCTCATGCATTAATTTATTGATAGATCAAAATTTAATTTCTCACTTCTAAGTAGAGGAAGAAAAATATTTGGCATAATTGACCATAATATAAATACCACCAGAAAATCCATTGCCATGTTAGAGGTTATGCTAATCTAGAACTGTTATTAAAAGAATAAATAAATAATTAACGCTTGATATAAAAATGTATGGATCATAATTTTTTCTAATTTCATGATATAAATTGATAATATTTGACACATAATTATTATAGGATTTATCCCATATTGTCACCTGATATGGAACTCTCTCATTTATTGAAATCAGGTCACTTATGTGATGTCAAGCATACCTCCTCATATTACATAGGATTATAACTAGATAGAAGGGTGTGATGATATATCATGGATACTATACCCCTTTATATATAGTTGCAATATAGTGGAAATAAACAATATACATAAATATCATTTTAATGGAAATAGTTGAAAGAGTATGACATACTAATTGGAAGAAAAATAATGAACCAATAAGCAATTAATAACAAATCATTTAATCGCATGATAAAATTTATCAAAATAGAAAACTAAAGGTAATACAAATAAAAGAACCATCTAACAAAATATTTTTGATAAAGTAGGAAATCCATTCCAACCATCACCATAAAACCATGGAATGATAAAATTACTGGAAAAATACCATTGTATATGTATTTCAACATCATGTCTAATCCCTCTAGATAACCATTTCACCATCCTGAACATATCCATATCTATAAGAAGTATGGTATCTAGTCATATCCCTTTATATAATCATTACAGTAGGAAATTCATCCAATCCCCCTATATAAGAACTACAACATTAAACTGGGCCAATCTCTCTATACATGCATTAAAGAGTGAATTTGTGCATAGCCGTGTATATAATAATTACAACATGAAACTAAAAATATTTCACAACAGTAAGCATATCAAAATATTATATCATAAGACTCAATGATTAATTCTAAAAATTACCATATGTCTTCCAATTTAATATTCATCTTCATAAAAAATTATTGCTAGTAATTTCTATTAAAAATAATCTATTACCAAATTCATGTTATATCATGAAATCACCTAGGTTTTTATATCATGATAAACACACTTTAATCCATTTTTTAATTCATTATTAATCAATGACATCCACACCCACGAGTAGCCACAAGTTCGGACACAATAGAATTTAATCTTAATGGATCTAAGGAATAATCCCACCCATGATTTATAATCATTAAACATTCAATTAAATAATGTAAACATTGTGATGGAAAAATTTTTCTACTAAAAATTATTAATAATTAAACATACCATTAGGATTGGTGGATTTGTTTCAAATAAATTTGAAGGAGAAAAGACTACCTAAGATGAGATTCGGTGAGACGGTGAGGGATGAGGTGGCGAGGCGGCGAGGGGCTAGGGTTTCAAGGGTAGCCAGGTGGGTCTCGCGGGGGTCGGGGAGAGAAGGGGGGTCACGAGGGGGGGGGGGAGTGTCAGGGTTGAAAAAAAAGTTTTATCAGACATTTATAAAAAACCACCGCTAAATAATTAATAAAAACTTTAGTGGTGGTTTAGTAAACCATCACTAGAAAACCGCCACAAAAATATATTAATGTTTTGGTGATAATTTTACTTTACTCTTACATAACTTTGTTTTACCCTTGGTAAAATTTTGTTTACACTTAATTATATTGCACAAGTTTCTATTTACCCTTAGTTAACTTCTCTTTACCAGTACATAGCATCAATTTACCCTTATATATCTTTGTTTTACCCTTAATTAACTTCTATATACCCTTACATAACTTTATTTTAACATTCCTTAAATTATTTTTACCCTTAAATAAATTTATCTTACCCTTAAATATCATTTCTTTACCCTTGATTTACTTATGATTACCCATGCATAACTTTAGTTTACCATTACATAACTTTTTCTTACCCTTAATTAAACTTTTTTTAGCCTTATATAAACTTAGTTTACCATTACATAACTTTATTTTTTCCTTACATAACTTCTCTTTACCCTTATATAACCTATAAAAGTTTTGGTTTACTCTTACATAACTTTGTTTTACCCTTAATTAACTTATGTTTACCCTTATATAACTTTAACTTACTCTTACATATCTTTTTTACCAATAATTAACTTTTTTTTACCCTTTCATAACTTTAGTTCATCCTTACATAACTTTTTTTCACCCTTACATAACTTTAGTTTACCCTTAATTAACCTATATAAGTTTATGTTTACCCTTATATAACATTATTTAAACCTTTCTTAACTTATGTTTACCCTTACATTACTTTATTTTACCCTTACATAATTCATTTTTAATTATACTTAACTTTTTTTTACCCTTACATAACTTTATCTTACCCTTTCATAACTTTGTTTTACCCTCAATTAACTTTTTTTTACCCTTACTTATCATGTAAAAGTTTATTTTTACACTTACATGACTAGGTTTTCCCCTTAATTAACTTATGTTTACCCTTACATAACTATAGTTTACCCTTACATAACATTATTTTACCCTTAATTAAATTTTTTTACCGTTACATAACCTGTAAAAGCTTCTATTTACCCTTACATAACTTGGTTTTACCCCTAATTTACTTCGGTTTACCCCTATATAACTTCAGTTTACCCTTAAAAAACGTTTTTTTATCCTTAATTAACTTTGTTTTACCTTATATAACTTTAGTTCACCCTTACATTACTTTAGTTTATACTTACTTAACTTGTAAAAATTCTTGTTTACACTTACGTAACATTGTTTCACCCTTAACTTTTTTTACCACAACATAACTTTAGTTTAACCTTAAAAAACTTAGTTTCACCCCTATTTTACTTCTATTTAACCTTATATAACTTTATTTTACCCTCACATATTTTTTTTTACACTTAATTAACTTATATTTAGCCTTATTTAACTTATACAATATTTTTTTACCCTTATAAAACTTGGTTTTACCCTTAATTAACTTCTTTTTACTATAACATAACTTTATTTTACCATTACATATCTTTTTTTTACCCTTACTTAACTTCTATGTACCCTTACATAACTTTAGTTTAAACTTACATTACTTTGTTTTACCCTTCCTTAACTTATGCCTACCCTTAAATAACTTTGTCTTACCCTAACAAGACTTTGTTTTACCTTTGATTAACTTCTATTTACCCATAAATAACATTAGTTTACCCTTACATAACTTTTTTTTATCCTTAAATAACTTTTTTAACCTTAGAGAACATTATTTTACCCTCACATAACTTTTTTTCCATTACCTAACTTTTCTTTACCCTTACATAATATGTACAAGTTTCTGTTTAACCTTACGTAACATTCTTTTACCCCTACTTAACTTATGTTTTCCCTTAAATAACATTAGTTTACCTATATATAACTTTTTTTACCCTTACCTGACTCCTGTTTACCCATAAATAAATTTATGTCACCCTTTACCTATATAAGTTTATGTTTACCCATACATAAAATTATTTTACACTTACATATCTTCTGTTTAATTTTCCATAAATTTAGTTTACCCTCACATAATTTGTTTTTACCCATACTTAACTTTTGTTTACCCTTTTATAACTTTATTTAACCCTTATATAACTTTTTTTTACCCTTATTTAACTTTTGGTTACCCTTATATAACTTTAGTTTACCCTTACATAACTTTATTTTACCCTTAATTAACATTTTTTAACCTTATATAACCTGTAAAAATTTCTATGTACAATTACATAACCTTTTTTTACCATTAATTAACTTTGGTTTACCCTTACATAACTTTAGTTTACCATTTCATAATTTTATTTTACCATTAATTAACTTTTTTGTACCATTACATAACTTTATATCACCTTTAATTAACTTTATTTTATGCTCACTTAACATATATAAATTTTTGTTTACCCTTACATAGCATTTTTTACCCTTAATTAATTTTTTATACACTTACATAACATTAGTTTTCCCTTAAAAACCTAGTTTTAACACTACATAACTTCTGTTTACCTTTACATAACTTTATTTTACACTTACATAACTTTTTTTACCCATAATCAACTTATGTTTACACTAACTTAACTTGTACAAGTTTCTATTTACCCTAAAATAACTCTATTTTACCCTAAATTAACTTTTGTTTACCCTAACCTAAATTTTTTTTACCCTTACATTTATTTATTACCCTTACTTATGTTCTATCTACCATTATATAACTTTAGTTTACCCTAATATAACTTTATTTTTCCCTTCCTTAACTTCTTTTTACACTTAATTAACTTCATCTTAGCCTTACATAACATTGTTTTACCCTTGATTAACTTCTATTTACCCATACATAAATTTACTTTACCCTTACATATCTTTTTTTTACCCTTACTTAACTTTTTTTTAACCTTATATAAATTTACTTTACCCTTACAAAAATTTGTTTTAACATAACTTAACTTTTTTAACCTTATATAAATTTACTTTACCCTTTTATAACTTTGTTTTTACCTTATCTAACTTCTATTTACACTTACATAACCTATAAAAGTTTTGTTTTACCCTTAAATAACTTTTTTACCCTTACATTACTTATGTTTACCCTTACATAACTTTATTTTACTCTTTCATAACTTCTTTTACATTTACATAACTTTTTTCTACCCATACACAACTTTTTTTCACCCGTACTTAACTTTTTTTACCCTTAAATAACTTTAATCTACACTTAATTAACTTTTAAAAGTTTATGTTTACCCTTATATAACATTATTTTACCCCTACATAACATTTATTTACCCTTAAATAACTTTATTTTACCCTTACATAACTTTTTCTTACTTTTACTTAACTTATGTTTACCCTTATTTAACCTATAAAAGATTATTTACACTTATATAACTTGTTTTTACCCTTACATAACTTTTTTACCCTTACATAACTTTTTTTTACCCTAACATGACATTAGTTTACCCTTACATAACTTTATTTTACCCTTAACTTTTGTTTACCCTTACAAAACCTATACAAGTTTCTTTTTACCTTTACGCAACTTTGTTTTACCCTTACTTAACTTTGGTTTTCCATCACATAACTGTAGTTTAACCTTACATAACTTTATTTTACCATTCATTAACTTTTTTTTACCCTTACTTAACTTTTAAAAATTTATGTTTACCATTTCATAACATTATTTTACCCTTACTTAATTTTTTTACCCTTAAAAAACTTTAGTTTACCCTTAGAAAACATTGTTTTACCCGTAAATAACTTCTATTTACCCTTACATATCTTTATTTTACCCTTACATTACTTTTTTACCCTTAATTAACTTATTTTTACCCTTACTTGACATTTAAAAGTTTATTTTTACCCTTACATAACTTGGTTTTACCCTTATATAACTCATTTTTACCCTTACATAACTTTAGTTTACCCTTAAAAATCTGTGTTTTACCCTTACTTAACTTTTGTTTACCCTTAAATTACTTTAGTTTACCTTTACCTAATTTCTTTTACCCTTCATTAACTCCTTTTCACCTTTAAAAAACTCTAGTTTACCCTTATATAACTTTGTTTTAACCTTTCTTTACTTCTATTTACCCATACATAACCTATAAAGTTTCTATTTACCCTTATATAACTTTTTTTTACCCTTAACTCTTGTTTAACCTTACATAACTTTAATTTACCCTTACATAACTTTGTTTTACCCCCACCTAACTTTTTTTACCCTTACATAACTTTAGTTTACCATTACCAAATTTTTTTACCCTTACTTAACTTATGTTTTCCCTTACATATTTTCCTTTTTTATTTGTGTAATTTTATGCATCTTTAATTGAATTTCATTTTAAATAAAAATATTTTATTTTATTTAATTATATATTCTTAAACAATGATATCACACTTAATTTAATTTAACAATTCACTATTAATTTAGTTAATTATTTTATTTTATTAAATTCATTTTTTAATATATTAAAAGTAAATATTATTTAATTATTTTTACACATTTTATATTTTATCTATCAAACCATGTACTCATATTTATTTTAATTTATTCATTATGAATATAGGTGTGTGTGTATAATATATTATAAATTAATTTAATCAGTAATATTTTTATTTTTTCAATATAATTCATTTTTAATAATTTTGATATTTATATAATTAATATTATCTATTTATTAATTTTTATTCATTTTTTGTGTCTGTAATTCACATAATTAATGTTAAAAATTATATTTTTTAATTTTTTTTATAATTTATTAAATTTTATTTATTTATTTTTAATATTCTTTTATTTTATATTATTTCTTAATTTTTAGTATTTATTAATTATTAATATTTATTAGAATTTATTCATTTTTCAGTATTTATTTTTACCTAGTTATTTACTATGTTTTAATATTCCTGATATTTTTTAATTTATATGATTAATATTTATTCAATTTTATTTATTAATTTGTGATATTTTTAAAATGTTTGACATTTATATAATTAATTTAGATAAATAATTTTTTTAATGGAAATGTTTTGACAGCATGAGCTGTTAGTTTAATAAAGCGCATCCAATTTGTTCGTTAAAATGTCATAATGAATTTTTATAAATAATGTTATCTAAAATAAAGGATGTGTTAGGAGGTATTGGTTTTTATATCCAATGTTTGCCTTAAAATTTATCAATATATTCATTAGCATATTTAAAATTATGATTTATTGACATTAATTTGAATCCTTGATTCCATGCATCAATGATACACTTAGTTTTCACCCTCTTCCAGGTTTTTTCCGTGAACAAGTTGTACTATATTTGTTTAAATTTATTTTTGTAGATTAAATTAATGAATTTTATTTTATGGAGGTGTGACATCGACAACAAGTAAATCTTGTGGCTAAAGGATTTTATGTTTTCTCAAAGGTGTGGCCGAATCATGCTAAAAGGTTTGACTAGTATGATTTTTTTATTTATTTTTCATTTCCTCGATTAATTTATTTTTTTAAGGTTATGGATGCTCATGTTTTTCAAGATTTTTTTTGAAATCCATTGAGGTAGGGTTGTGAGAATTTTTTCTAATAATTTTTTAATCTATTGTGGACTTCATCTCTTTTCTTCCACCAGTGTGCGATTTAATTCAACCCTATCTAATGCACTTTTCTACATGATATTTTCCATTATTGATGTTTTTTGGAGCACTTTATTAGTTATATATTTGTTTTGAAACCAACTAATTTATTGTGTTCTTTGATTTGTAAAATTAAAAATAGTGATATGTTATTCTTAATTTTCAAAATCCTTGTCTTTTTTTATATTTTTGATTCTATGAAACATGATAGAGATACTTAAAAGGAATTATTTTTAATTGAGGCACCTAGACTAACTGGATGAACCCTATCTTGAGTTTTAGGTAATCATATTGTTGTACTCATTTATTTATTTTAGAGTCATGTATCATAACTAGATTAATCATTAATTCAACAAATATAGTGGAAATCATCTCTCTCAACCATTCTTATATCTCTAAATATAATAGGGTTCTAACCAAATTTTCCCATGCTCATGCTCATGGAGTAGATAAAATAAGAAAATTTGGGTGGGGGTGAGATTTAGGGCTTGAGTGTTTCCACTTTCAGCAATTGGATAAGTGTATTAACAGAAGATTGAGCCATGTGATTGAGAATATGGTCTAATATTCAACTGGTTCTTATCTATTTCCATTTCTAGTTTTATTTCCTACTTTATTTTATTATTCACTCGTGTTGTGAAAATTTGATGTATTTGTTTATATGATTCTTATTCTAAATCTTATTTCAATATATTTTTTAATCACCCCCAACTCCAATACTATACTTCATCCTTAACCATTATTTCCTCATAGTATCGGTATATTTTAAACTTTAAGAAACTGAATCAGTTTAGTATTTTATATGGAAAATTAACTAGTTTAGTTTATAATTTTTTTTCTATAAATTAGTTTAATCAGTTAATTCCATGTTTTTGGGATCAATTACCTATTTAGTTGGTAATATTCTTCTAAAAAATTAGTATATTTTCATCATTCCTTTTTCAATAGTTATAAAACTTCTTTAGTTGGATTATTTTAAAAAACTATAAAAATCCCCAAGATATAAGATTTTGCAGATGTCAAGTGATCCAAATCATGCTGTTAGGCATCTATCATGTACATTGGAGTTTGTTGTTTAATAAATGACCTAGTATGAATTGTGAAATCTAGAATATCTATATATGATTATTATAATTATATGTTTGTGAACTCAATATGTAGTTTTTCTTTAATCTAGAATCTATGAATTTTAACAAACACATAGATTACATATTACATAATCGTGATTCTATGTTTTATAATTTGTAATGAAATAAAGAATATATGGACATAATATTTTTATGTTTGTTTCTTTTTTGGTGTTTGTGTCCATGTAAGGCCTTTGTGCCCTATTGGTTTTTCTTGCTCTAAATGGGTCATTGTAATGAGTTCTCCTATTCCCAGTCTTCAAAAGGAGAGCTTTCTTTGTTCAATATAAGGGGGTTTCCCCTCATTTTTTTAAAAATGGAATCACTTTATAATCTTTGTAAAAATCTATACGTCCAATCTATGTACTGTCTATGAAATCTGAAATCAGTGTAAAATCTAAATTATGAATAATATGATATCAGTATGTATTCTATGTAATCTCTATAACATGTTATTATCTATTATGTAATATTTGCTTCTAATAAAAATATGTATACCATTCATTAGAATTCATATGTGTGTAATATATCAATTTGTGGATGATATATCAATATGTACTTGGTGGAATATATCAATTTGTGTGTAATTTATATACTAAGTGTAATATGTTATATGTGTGTAATATCTCAATATATACCGTGTGTAATAGGTAATATGTGTGTAATATCTCAATATGTACTGTGTGTAATCTATTATGTAATGTGTGTGTAATATATCAATATGTACTATGTGTAATATAAAAATATGAGTGTAATCTATATCATGTGTTCATTTCTATACTCCCATTCATTGTGATGTGTAAATTCTTTATATTCATTTTATTATATGAATCATTAAATAGACTATTGAATTTAAAATTTAGATTTCATACTATTAAGAGTTTTTTCAATGCATTCCTTTTAGATTTAATTTGTTGAAATATATATAATAGATGATATCTATAATGAATTGAATATATATATATATATATATGGAACATCACAATGATATGTTTACATGAGTATAAAATAGTAGTTTTTCATGTCATTGAATCATAATTTTCTATGGAAGTGGAATCATATTTTTGGGTTGTTCTTTAGTTCTTGTTAGTGTAATATACATGTTGGGGTTCCATGGTTTTAATGAGGTATGTCCTTAGAATACAATCTTTATGTTTGGTGGGTTTTTTGTGATTTATGTAAATTGAGGTGATTATAGACTAGTGATGAAATTTTTTAGGTGTTTGAGTTATGAAAAATTGAATTGTCTAGCTTGAGTAGAACAATTGAAGGTGAAATGGGTGAGATAAGAGTTTCACATTTCAAGATTTTTCACCTTCAACTATAAAGTTTTATTCTTAATTTTCTCATATTGAGCTACCTTTATAAAATATTAAGGCTGATGTTGTTAGCTTAAATAAGTGAAAATATAGTGAAGTTCATATTATTTGTTATTAAAATACTTTTATAGTGTTTTCAGATTTAACCTAACTGTGATACTCATGTCATAGTTGTGGTTTCATATGTTTGGGATGTGCTCTAGTTCTTTTTGATGTAATGTCCATTTTGTGGTTTTATAGTTTTACTAGAGGTTGATAGTTGGAATATGGTTTGAGTGTTCAGTGGAATATTTTATGATTTCTGTTAATTGGGTTTCTTATAGGGCATGAATAGAATTTTATAGGCTATCAAACCAATATTTTTATATACTATTAAATTTTATATTTATAGTTATTACTAAATATTTTTAAAATGAAATCCTTATAGATTTAATTAGTTCAAATATGTCTGATAGTTGATATCTATATTGAATTGAATTTATATTCGGAACATCAAAATGCTATATTTATGTGATTAAAAACTAGTGTTTCAGATTATTTAATCATAGTATATTTTAGTATTTAAAATTAATTTGTTATATGTTATTCACTTGTCAGATTCTTTGCATTGAAGATGTAATAAATGTTAGAATTTTCCAAAGGGGTTAATTCTCTATTTACACTAAAATTTTAGGAGTCAATTTAAATAAGTTACAACATGGATAAGTACATGAGATTTTTTATAAACAATCACTATAAAGTGTTCTAAAATATATCTTAATTGTGATTCTAATTTCATGGTTGTGGACTGTATTTTTTAGTTATGCCAGGGTTCTTGTTGATGTAATGGACTTCTCATGGTTCTATCATTTCACTAGAGTTTGATCCTTTGAATCTGATTGGTATGTTTAGTGGGATTTTTCTTTATGATTCATGTTAATTGAGGTGATTATAGGTGGATTAGGGAAAGCGACATGGTGTTTTTAGAAGCAATCTAAAACCATTCAAGCTTAGGTCTTCCTTTGATGATTTATTTCCATTCAATCAAGATCTCACCGGTTTGAGCACCATAATGTCCAAGGAGGTAATTTCAGAAATTGTGATGTAAATATGAGGCTTTGGAAATTTTATGTTGATGATTCAATAGAATAACTTGTCAAAATAAGGATGCTTTTGTAGAGTTTACAAATTAAAAGAGTTTTTCAAGTATGAAGTCACCACTGGTTTTTGTAGTCGTTAGTTCTAACATTATTGAAATTACTGGATATATTCTCTAGTATTTAATTTTGGTGGATCCTAATTGATGATGGTTTATTTTTTATTTTCATAGAGATTTCAGAGGTCATCTTCAGTTTGAAAAAAGGGCATCATAGAAACTGATTTAAAGACACTATTGGAATCTATACAAAGGTCATAGAATAACATGATGTAGCCATATTTTATATAGGTTTAAGTGTTGTAGATCTATTTTTAGTATTTAATATAGATTTTGTTCGATAAAAATGTTGACACAGATTTGAATCAATGGGAGACCAGAAATGGTGGTTGTTTTAGGATCTGGTTTCTATTGTGTCAGAATGTAGAAGACTTTGATTTGAGAAGCTGATGACTAAAGTCTAAAATGTGTTTGTTTTTATTGCTTCTATAAGGATGATTTGTCTGAGATATTTATTGTTCTTATATGAGTGTTTAGATTTATAGTGTATTTTTTTTGTTTTCTATTTGGGTATTTCACTAAATGTATATATATTATCTACTTTAGATCCATTATTGGATTTTTCAAGCTTTCAATGTGAGTCTCCTTGAAAATGCATGATTTAATTTCTGAGATACAGATAGTGCAGTGGATACTAAAGGGATGTTGAATGTATGAAAAGATAGAGTCTGTATATTTTTGTTTTATATTGATGTTACATGCATAGGGTAGTTAACTTCATATGCTACATACATGTTGTATAGATGTTTCTGCCCTCAATTATATTTTAAACTAGTCTATTCTTGGTCTATTTGAGTTAAAGAAGGAAGTAAAATTGTAATTATTCAGAATTTAATGACACGTAAAGTAGTTATAGTTTTTGAGGTGATATTGAATAGAATTAATTGATTGGTTAAAATGTTAGAGTGTAAATATAGACATCATGTCAAAGAGTGGTTTATCCAAATTAAAAGAGATGATGAATTTAATACCATGACACATAAGGAGAAAGAAAAAATGATAGGATCTCTAAAACTAACACTGAGAGTGAGTTGAAAAATAACAAAGAGATTCAATCTCCATAAGGGGAATTCATGAAATCAGCCTAGAAGGTTGTAAATGGTTAAAAGATGAGAGTTTTCACTTATTCAAACCATGTGTAACACTAATTCTTAATCTCAATTTAGAGCTCATTGAACTCTATTGTTACAATTAATATTTTCCATTATATTTTATCTTTTATGAACATGAAACTATATTAAACATATTTTATATGTTTATAAAGAAATATTTTTATAATAAGATCATTTTGATGATTAGATTGAATTGTATCATTATTCCATTATACTTTTGTCCATATAGGGGATTATAGGACATGCATGGACTTTTGTAGGTGTTCAAGTTTTGAAGACCTGAATTGGGTGGTTTGAAAAAAAATTTGAAGGCCATTTAGATGAGTGAAAGGTTCCATGTTTACCTTTAACTATAAGGTTTTTTATCCTTCCATTTTTCCATTTTTTATTGTTTCAAATAGTTTTTGTTTCACTTGCATATTTTTATCTTCAACTCTTACAACCATTTGAAAAAAAACAAGAATGACTTATTATTATTTCTTGTTTTCATTTTGTTACATGTTCTTTTTCATATTGTTCATATTTATCCACTTGTAGAAATGGGTAATCATTTATGATGACTAAATCATATTGTATATGAATAATGAATTATTTTTGGAAAACCTTACATTAAAGATTTGAATTTTCTAGAACATGAGTAATGGTTTATGCAGCAAGACCCTGTTTTCACTTAAATGAGTCGCCCTTATGATATGACTTGAAACTCATCATTTATTAATACTGAAATTAATTATCATTTCACAGGTATTCCATATCATTTTTTCTTAGTTTGATCCTTTATCCCCATGCTCTATTCTATTATAAATGAATTCATATTTGGGTAAACTTGTTTTGATTCTAGACATACTACGAAAACATGAATAGGTAGTTCTATGATGATGATAAAATTTTATGGTATTATTTAACTCAAGGTCAAGGTTGATTCTTCTAAATTGCAGATGAAGTTTGGTGAAGTATCATGTAATGTCTCTCGAGTTTGAAAATGTTTGTAACATTTTTATTAATATATTTTTTTAAATAAATATATTATATATTATAGATAATTAGTTTAGTTAATATAATAAATTTTTTTATCAATGAGTATTGGAATGAGAACATATAATATTTTATTTAAAATATAACTTACAAACAAATATTAATTGATGGTATCATTTATAATTGAATTTCCAATGGATTGAAAAACAATTGAGAGGGGGGGGGGGGTTAGTTGTTCACTTTTTATGAGTTTTAAATATTTTAAAACAAAACCCCTAAAACCTATTAAGATTTATTTCCTTATCACATTTAAGTAAATAATCATAGATGAAAAATTATTGAAGAAGTAAATCACATAATATTTACAAGGATTAACCTCAGTGTGAGAACATACATCCTTGCCATAGCCACTACCGTGGGTCAATGGAAATTCACTATTAAGAAGAAGTGAAAACAAATTATACCAACTCTTTTTAGACACCTTGTATCTCCTTATAGGAATGATTATACTAACTCCTATTAGTTAACAATGTTTCTTACAAAACTATTGAGCAAAAACATAAGAATAAAAACTTTTTTCAAACAGATCCACAAATGCTCATTTCGGATCCTCAGTCTGTTTTCCGGAGTCCTATTCTCTTTGTTCGATGGACTCAGTTTGATCAAATCAATACGATTCAACATTTATCAATCTACACATCTCCAAAATCTTCTAGATAAACTCAGTCTGATCTTCCTCAGTCTGATCAACTCAATACGATCTTCTCAATATGATTTTTCTCAATTCAGTTAACAAACCAACAGATGTCAGATCATCGTCAGAAATATCAGCCCAGAAGGAACTTTCACTTGAATTATTCAGTGCTCCACATTTTATGGTTATGTGAAAAGTTGAAAAATATGAATGAACTATTCCTTTATTTCTAGGTGACATAGCAAAACAAAGGCGTGAAACTCAAAAATTTTCCCTGCTTCCTCAAATTTAAAACTGCAAAAGTCACTCACATTAAAACATGATCTTTGACTTCTTTAGACCTTCTGAATACTTATTCAAGATAAGAATTCTTTAACAAACTAAATTTTATCTAGTTTTATATAAATTTATTAGCTCCATCTTTCTCTGCACATTATAATCTACTATTCTTTCTCAGATCATTATGATCTACATTTCTTTTCAGCTCATTAAGATGACTATCTTCCTCAGATGAATATGTTGAACTTCTTCATTATAGTTAGTCTAATTGAATTTCTTCCTCAGGGTCAGTATGATAATACTTATTAGATTCAGTTCGATTAAAAACCTCATAATTATAGAATAATCATTACAATATAATTATCATTAAAATGTTCTATATCCAATGATGACACCACTCAACAACATTCAAAATCCTTAAAATTCATTAGATTTACACATTCGTACTTCTGAAAAGCCTATATGCCTAGTACTTAGGGATCCAATCTTCTATGTCTAGTAATTTGGATATGATCTTCTATGTCCAATTTTTAGGATCCGATACAAACTTTATGATTCCTACACCTGTTCAAAAAAAATTATCATGATAGTTTTCAGGATTTGTGAGAATATCCTGACTAGAAAATAAGCATCTAATTTAGTTTAGAAAGTATGAAAACTTTATAACTCTTGAATTCACTATCTTCTTTCAAAACATTTCAGTGATATTATAACTTATTCACTTAGAATCTTCTGACTATCTAATAAACACCACATCAAATGGATCTTTAACTTTATACCGATGGACCTAATACTGATGGTTTGTCTAATAAACAACTATATCTTTCTTACCACCTATATTCCCTGTGCTATTTGGTCCGATACTCTATGTATGGTGCTTCCCAGTCTGATCCTATTAGTCCAAAAATAAACTTTTTAAAAGCAAACCTTTCTCCCTCATTAGGTTTGGGTTCCAACTTTTAGAAACATTTAAATTTATAACAAATATCATTATGATGGAATAGTTCTTATTCCTAAAAAACAAAAACATTCTTATACAAAAAGGTTAGTTGTTAACAAATAAAAAAACTTTATTAAAACAAATCATCATTATGGTTCTTCAATATACCCCTTTTGATTTTTTACGACACTCATTATCAACTTTTTCATCTCTTAGAAATTTTTCGTAACTCAACTTTGTAATTTTTACCAAAAGAAAGACTTTCTCAAAATATAGTTTCCTGACACCACACTAATAATTAAAGTAATGTTTTTGAAGGAATTCCATACCTTGGTGACAATAAAAATTTGAGGCCATGTAAAGATAAACCCCCCTCACTTTTATCTTTTCCTCTAACATTTATTTTTTATCTCCCTCCATTTTATGATAACCAAATCTTTAGATTCTTTTAAGAAAGATATGAAAAAACGTTTTATGAAGTTTAAAGTTGTTACTTTCAATTATATTTTTCAACACAATCTAAATCATGGTGGGGGTATTTCTTTGGAGGTTTATTAAGTTAGGTATGAGGAAGAAAATTAAGTTGTATCCTCAACTCCGCAAAACTTTTTTCAACATATATTTTATAAAGATATTATAAATATGACACTCTATTGTGATATATTCAAACATAACATCTCTTGAAAAAACTTTCTCTTTTATAAAGTGAAAATTTATATCAATTTGTTTTGATCATGAATTTTGGACATGATTTTTAGAAAGATAAAATTAACTATTTTAAGAACCTGGTTTTTTCTATAAAAGACTTTGGAATATTATTGATGTCATTCCGGAGCAGCGCCTTCAGATGACGTGTGATTCCGAGCCCCGGTGTGGCCAGAATTAAATTTTAAGTGTGTTCACATTGGGCACACCAAATAAATGAGATAACTCCTAAACTGTAATTCTGATCCTAAATCTAAGAGTACAGTTTGGTCTTAAATGGGGTTTTTACACTAGTAATGACATAAAACATGTCGGCGTTGGATGATGTGACCCCTCGCCTATTACCGGAACGTTAACGGATAAATCAAATAACTAATTTATTCGTTTAATGGTTAAACTCAATTATCTCTTAAACGGTTGCTAGGATGGGAAAACCTAGGGTACCGTTGATTCCGGAGCGTGCCGTTTACCCTAGGAGGGGTGTAACTTTCGTGGGCGCGAGCCTTCTATGAAAAATGCCACCAGGGGCATTTTCGTAATTTAGTGGCCTCAAATGTTAGATTTTATGTCTTTCGAACAGAGGGTCAGATTAAAATTCTGAGACCACCGTTGATCTCGGGAGGTGGTGTTTACCCTAGGAGTGACCTAACTTCGAATGTGTTGGGGGTTTCAGACGCGAATTTAATTTAGGTTAAGTTTTTATTAATTAAAGGTTTAAATCTTTAATTTATTTAAACACTTCTCATATCCCCCATCCCCTCTGAAATCCCCTAGTGACACCCTCTCTCTCCTCCCCCTCTCTCCCTCTCCAACCTTCGATAGATCGACGACGAGTTGTTGACGGATCACAACAGGAGTGGAACGAGCATGTCAGCGGCAATGAGAAGATCAATCTGAGGTAGGATCTATCTCGTTTTAAGTTTCAATTAAAAATTTAATTTGAAAATCTTTCGAAATCCCATCATTTCTTCATTTTGTTTATCGTCATTGATGCCGCAAGAACAAGGCCATCAATCCATGCTAGTAAATCCTTTATTTCATCTGCGTTTTTTGTTCTTTGTGTATACCGCTCAATATTATCAGGCGCCAATTTCACCATTGGCTTGTCGATTGGAAGATAGGGTGCTCCTCTTCATGTCGCCAGGAACCCGCGGCATGTTACGGTTCTGCTACTGGGTCTTTGGATTGAGCGCAATGGATCATCGAAGGTATCACCGGAGTAGGGCCGTCGGAGACTGGAGTAGGGTTTTCCCGGAGGGGACGGGTCTTTGGAGGCAGCCGTAGGAAGCCGGTGGGGTGTCGCTAGAGCAGGAGTGGGCTGTCCAGTAGCGGCGGAGCAGGCGAAGGCTTCAGGGGACCGCGTCAGCGCAAGCAGGGGACCGCGGCGGCGCGCCTTGCAGGATGGCGGGAGCTCTGCGGCGTGAGTAGGGGGCCGCGGTGGTGCACCCAGCAGGACGTCGGAGCCAGTGGCGAGTAGGGGAGGCCGCGACACGGGCGGCTGTCGCACTCGGAGAGAGGAACCCGAGGCGGTCAGCGCCTCGGGTGTGCAGCAGCAACAAGGACCCGCATACCGCGGGTCCTGCTGGCGCGACGCGATGACCGGATTTAGCCGGTCTGCTGGGAGGAAAACTGGACCCGAGGTGGGTCCGGTGCGGCTGGAGTGGGCCGCAGCTAGTAGGCCACACAGGTTCGGACCGGGCCGGCCGGGGTGAGACGACCCGATTGGCCCCCCTTATATTCGGGGGGCCGTAATTTCCAAACGGCGTGTCCGTTTGACACGCCCACTACGGCCGTGAGTTCGTATCGGTAGGTCGGATTATTTGAAGTGGGTTCCAGGGTTTTTGGGTTCTGTTACCAAAGGTGGGTGACACAAAACACGTTAATTTAATAATAATTAAAATATTATTAAAGTTGCGATGGATGTGGCTCACAAGTCGGACGTCCGTTTGACGCGCCGTCAGTGGCGTTGTGACCCTGGCGTCAAGACAAATATTTCTAAGGGATTTTCGAGCGTCGATGCCGGATTTGAGATGTGGGCCCCACGACCCGTCTTTTAAGATGTGAGCAACGTTTAGCAACTTTTTCATCGGACATCCGTTTGGGGTGTGCGAGTAGTCGTTTTTGAGTGTTTTTCCGAGGGCATTTCAATGGTGCAATCCACCCGCTTTATTTCCACATGATGGTGTGGGCCCCATGGGGGGCCGTTTTGGGAGTTGGTGGTGATTTCCATCTTTATCATCGGGTGTCCATTGCAGGTGATTGAATATTCAATAATGTGTAATTTTTCGAGAGGATCGCAATGGTGCGATCTGTTCGTTGGGCTTTGAGACTGAGATGCGGGTCCCACGAAGCACCGCTCGTGCGCGGTTTGAAGAAATGCATATTTTTTTCCGGATATCCATTCCACTCAAGTGAGCAGTCCTTTTGACATGATTTTCTGGGGGGGATCACAATGGTGTGATGCGCCCGACTATTTTTAGGACCGAGGCTTGGGATCACGGGACACCGTTCGAGCGTAAAGTAGTGTTGGTGACTTTTCTGTCGGATATCCGTTTGAGGCGAGTAAATAGTTATTCTTGCATTTTTTTCAATGAGGATTACAATGGTATGAACCGTTTAGATGTGACGAGCCTCATTCAGGACCTCATTTAAATGTGGAAGCATGAAAGGTGTACCTGTGGTGGTTCTTTCGGTGGTGTTTGCAGAGAACACTTGGCGTGCGATCGCGTGCACTCCCATGTGAGTGAAGTAACTATTTGAAGAGATGTAGTTGTCTGTGCCTGGGCTGATGAGGTGGCAATTTTGAGTTGTTACATTTATGCCCTTTGCGTTGATGTTGGGTGCCGTGTGCACGAAAGCCTTTGGGCTGGAAACGTGGTATACTCTGGGAGTATATTGGAACGATTGGAGGCACATGTGGTTGTTTGTACATGATAACGTTCGTGCGCTTGGTTGGAGTTGACTTGGGGCCACACGTCGTGTGGTACCCATATGCATGCCATGTTCTGATTTGCATACCCTTGACCTCTCGCGACGTAGAGGGTCCCTCTGTTCTCGTTTGTTTGACACTATGAGAAAACCGCCGTTTAGCGGCGGTTTTTTCGCGGCGGTTTTAAAAACCGCCGAGAAATGCGTTTCGGGCTGGCATTTCGCGGCGGTTTTTAAAACCGCCGCGAAAATACCGCCGCTAAACGGCAAAAAAAAATATTTTTTTTAAATTATTTTTTTTATTTTTTTTTAAATTTTATTCAAGGATTAGCGGCAGTTTTTTAAAAAACCGCCACGAAATAGCAGCGGTTTCGGTAAAACCGCCGGGAAATAAAATGAAAAAAATAAAAAAACGTGAGAAACCCCGAAAACACTAAAACGATCATAACTTTTGATCCGAGCGTCCGTTGAAGCGCCACGACCAGTCAAATCAAAGCTCATGAAGAGATATAGAGGCACATATAATCAAAACCGTGAGACGTTCTAAGGTGTGGACGATATTAGAGTTATAAAAAAGTTGAAAAAAGTTCTCCAACTTCAAATGGCCATAAATTTCGCTCCGGGTGTCCGTTTGGGCTCTACCAAATATCAAATCGAAGCTAGCGAAGAGAGCTACGCACTGGTTTGACAGAAGCTAGCTTATGTGGAGTTTTTCGACCCCAAAAACCCCTCTGAAGGCCTCCAAAACCCCGTTTTCTGTCACCGGTGTCCCGTCGAACTTGTCTTCAAACGGACCTAACTTTCGATCCGCGTGTCAATTCGGCCTCCTCCACCTGCCAGATCATAGATCGTTCCATGAGCTTCAGTTTGACTGGTTGCGGCGCCCACATGCACTCATAGATCATATGTTATGGCCTTTTTGGTGGGTATCGGGTTTGTTATGTTTTTCAATGCCTCGTTTCTAGCACCCGTTCCCCGTCAGCTTTTTTTTAAATGGTCGTAACTTCCGATCCGCCTGTCCATTCGGACTCTTTCACCTTTCAGGTTGAAGATCGTTTCGGGATCTTTGATTTGACAGGTCGCGGATCTAAAACGGACTCTCGGATCTTATGTTATCTCCATTAATGTGAGTCCAATGTTTTTGTCTCTTTATGACCGTTTTGACGAGTTTTAACGGTAGCTCCATTTATTACTGTTTATTTGGGTTTCCATGACTTGTTATCTTTATCAATGGTTTTTGTGGGTTATTATGATGATTATGTTGAATTATTAAGGAGTTTTCCAGAGTTGTCACGAGTTTTCATGCGTTCTCATTCTTTCTAATACCTAATTCTTCATATGCTTCTCCATCCTTTTTCATGCATTTTCATGATTTTTCAT